>JAZHRO010000007.1:59322500-60522500 GCA_037157565.1 Thalassia testudinum
TACAGACATTTGAAAGATGTACTGACTTATTTGTAAGATTTTCTCTCTCTCTTATGTTTTTTTTTTGAAACAAGTGTCAGTATATCTCTTACAACTTTATTTGGGGGAGCACACATTTTTGGTGGGAGAGTACCTTTTTGGTGGAAAGAGTTTCTCCTAGACACAAGACTAAAGTCTGGGATAAAAAGTCTACCTGCACGCACAGGTAAGGACTCCACCTTCCCTAATGAACACTAGGGTTGGATCTTATGTTCACCTGGTCTTTCTTGATATGTGTAGTGTGAACCAAGATTATTTAGACTCTCAAGTAGAAGCAAACCGACGAATCCTGTACTGATGACTTAGGTACAAGAATATGTCCTTAGTTAGGAGAGATTCCGATCTATCTTATCGATGCTCAAGTGAATTAGCCAAGCCTGAGCGAATCAAGCTTCTTTGGCCTGGAAAGTCTTCAAAACAACGGTTGAATATCCATAAACACTTATTGTATTTTTGTTTCAGCCTTTAGATCATTGCTAAATACCTTTTTTTTTTGATAGGCTATGTACATATTTATAGATGGATATGTATAATGGAAGCTGCATGATACCATATAATACCTAGATCCTATGGATGCCTATCCATCCCCCCATGCCAAATGATGCTATGTCCTCATATGCATGCAGGGTAAAGCAAGGTCCAAGGATCAGGGAACGAGGGCTGACGTGCAAGGTATATAGTAGGGTGGTAGGGTGGGTGGATGGTGGGTGGTGAAGTGAAAAGTGAAGAAGTGCGAAGTGAAGTGACATGGAATTGTGTAAGTGATAGTGGAGGAGTGTTGCTGGGGTGCCTCCCAACGAGCGCTGAATTTAACGTCCCCAGCTGGACTCAGAGTGAGACATGAAGTTAGTTACCCTCCAGCAGGGCAACCGTTTCACCAATGGGGGCAGGTTCATGAGTGAGATAGGGTTTTAACCGCTGCCCATTGATCGTAAATTTATGCCCAAATTTGGGATCTTCAATTTCAACGACCCTGTTGGGAAATGGTCTCGAGACCAAGTAGGGACTAGTCCATTTGGACTTCAATTTCCCTGGAAAGAATTTTAGCCAGGCATTGTAAAGCCAAACTCGCTGAGATGGCTCAAATTCCTTCCGTCGAATTCGACTGTCATGAAAGGCCTTAGTGCATTGTTTGAAAGTTAAGGCAGAATCATAGGCTTCACGACGGATCTCTTCCAGCTCCTGGAGTTGGAGTTTCCTTTCTCGACCACATAGGTCTGGGTCGAGGTTACATTGGCGAACCACCCAATAAGCGCAGTGCTCCAGCTCCACGGGAAAATGACAAGGCTTCCCATAAACAATTCTATAAGGAGACATACTAAGGGGAGCCTTGAAGGAGGTCCGATACGCCCAAAGTGCGTCAATCAGCTTGTCGGACCAATCGTTACGGTCAGGCCAAACCGTCTTCTGGAGAATTTGCTTGATTTGCCGATTCGACACCTCAGCCTGGCCGTTCGTCTGAGGATGATATGGAGATGCGATATGATGGTGGACTCCATATTTCCTCAGAAGTGCCCGAAAAGAAGCATGGGTAAAATGACTTCCTCCATCAGAGATAATGGCTCGAGGGATCCCAAAGCATGCAAAAATGTGGTCTTTGACAAATCGAGTAGATACGACATGGTCAGCATGGCGTGTGGGAATAGCCTCGATCCATTTTGAAATATAATCAACAGCAACGAGGATGTACTCAAAGCCGTTGGAAGGAGGAAAGGGACCCATGAAATCGATTCCCCAAATGTCAAGGATTTTAGCAGCTAGGATGGGTTGCAAGGGCATCATGTCACGACGTGACATTGACCCTAACGATTGGCACCTAGTGCAATGTTTGGCATAATTGTGTGCATCCTGGTGAAGGGAGGGCCAAAAGAAACCGCATTGCAACACCTTGGCTACAGTTTCCGCCCAGAAAAATGGCCTCCACAGGCCTGATCGTGGTAGAAGGATAGTACACTGGGGAATTCGCTGTCAGGAATATAGCGACGGTTGATCTGGTCAGCACCTATTCGAAAAAGTAGTGGATTATCCCAGAAATCGTACTTTGCTTCTGCAATGAGACGCTCGCACTGGTTTTTAGGCCAGCCACGTGGAAGGGAACCAGAAGCAAGGTCTTGGTAATGTCGGCATACCAAGGTCCACTTGCCACATTAATTGCCAATAGGTGCTCATCGGGAAAAACCTCATTGATCTGCAGGGTAAGTCCAATGTGTTCAGGGTCCAGTCTTGAGAGATGATCAGCAACAACATTCTTGGCTCAGGCCTTATCGCGGATCTCAAGGTCAAATTCTTGAAGCAAAAGGATCCAACGAATCAGTCTAGGCTTGGCATCCTTCTTATCCATGAGATGGCGAATAGCCGCGTGGTCAGTGAATATAATAACATGCGAGCCCAGAAGGTAATAACGAAATTTCTCCAGCCCAAAGACGACTGCCAGTAGTTCTTTCTTAGTGGTTGTATAATTACGCTGGGCCTCGTCCAACGTTTTACTGGCGTAGTACACCACAAAGGGGTGTCTATCACGTCTTTGTCCCAAGATGGCTCCGACTGCAAGGTCAGAAGCATCACACAAGAGTTCAAAGTCGAGGGACCAATCAGGCAGCTGGAGAACAGGGGCCTTGGTGACAGCATCACGTAGCTGCGTGAATGCTCGTATGCAATCAGGGCCCATATCAAAGGGTACGTCGGTCGATAGGAGATGAGTTAAAGGTTTAGAAATCCTGGAGAAGTCTTTGATGAATCTCCTATAGAAACCGACGTGTCCTAAGAAGGAGTGGATTTGCTTGACAGAGCCAGGCACAGGTAAATCAGCAATCACATCAAACTTATCTCTGTCAACCTTAATACCCCTGTCAGAGATGATATGCTCGAGAACAATTCCCTTGTGTACCATAAAATGACTTTTCTCCCAAGAAAGCATGAGGTTCACATCAATACATCTCTGAAGGATACGGGTCAGGTTGCCAAGACAATCATCAAATGAAGGTCCGAAGACCAAAAAGTCATCCGTGAAGACCTCAAGAAAGTCACCCACCATATTATGGAATATCGCCAGCATACATCTCTGGAAAGTTGCTGGCACGTTACAAAGTCTGAAAGGCATCCTTCTAAATGCGAAGGTGCCGAAGGGGCAAGTAAAGGTGGTTTTCTCTTGGTCTCGGGGGTCAATTGCCACCTGGTTATATCCAGAAAATCCATTCAGGAAACGGAAAAATTTATTTCCCGCTAACCGCTCTAGGATTTGGTCAATAAAAGGTAGCGGAAAGTGATCTTTCTTAGTTGCAGCATTCAGTTTCCTATAGTCTACACACACTCTCCAACATGTAGGAGTGCGTGTAGGGATGGATTTGCCCCTGTCATTGATATGGATGTTGTGTCCCACCTTTTTGGGCAAGACATGAATCGGGCTCACCCTGGGGCTATCGCTGATCAAGTAGATTATACCTGCATCAAGCCACTTAATGATTTCCTTTTTAACGACCTTCCGCATGTTAGGGTTGCGACATCGCTGCATCTTGTGGGAAGGTCGAGCCTCCTCCTCCGTATATATACGGTGAGTGCAGTAGGAGGGGCTAATGCCAGTTAAGTCAGATAAGGACCATCCGATGGCTGCCTTGTGTTCTATAAGGACCTTTATTAGTTTGCACTCTTGCTCCCTAGTCAATTTTGAACTAATGATTACGGGGAGCATTTCATTTGGTCCCAAGAAAACATACTTAAGTATGTCAGGCAGCTCTTTCAGCTCAAGATTGGATGGTGAAAGATCTGGCATTTCTTGGGATGAGAGTGTCCCAAGCGGATCAAAAGAAAGAAAGGCAGGAGGAAGAAGTTGGCCCTCCGATTGGCCAAGAAGAGGGGAATCTTGGATTGATGGATCCAAAAAGGGATAGCCCCAGTGACCAGTATGTGGGCTCAAGGTCCTAGTGTGGTGTCGCATTTCCGCCTGATTTGGCGGGAAAGAAAGGGCAATTCGGTCTTCCAGAGGGTGGACCTGCAGTGAGTAGCTCGAATATGACTCAGACCACGAGGTATGGGAAGCGGAGAAAACCTTGTCAGAAGTCTAGTCAGGAGAAGGTACGGGTAAGGGGAGGGATTGGTGAATGTCACCATATGTGCTAGTTAGGCGATGGTTTGTGTTCAAAGGCAATCCACAACAGTCAGAATAGGTTCGTATAAGTTCGATACACACGCTGACGGCCATGTCCTTGTCAGACGTGCCATCCTCGATGCAATCACAATCAAATTCTTGGCTGCCTTGAAGATGTTTAGCTTAAGCTTCTCAGAGCCAACGACAATCTCAATGCAGCTCGACTCACAGTCGATATAGGTGCGAGCTGTGGCCAAGAAAGGTCGACCAAGGATGATCGGACAATCTGAGAGTGAGCTAAGAACTTCCATATCCAACACAAGAAAGTCAACAGGAAAATAGAGACTGTTGACCCTAACCACCACGTCTTCCACCACGCCCTTCAGTATTTTGACAGAACGATCTGCTAACTATAACGTGACAGGGGTGGGTTTCAGATTTCCTAAGGCAAATTTCTCGAGCTTGATGGTTGGTATAAGATTGATGGAAGATCCTAGATCAAGCAGAGCACGGTTAAAATTGCAGCCTTGGATGCTACAAGAAATAAGCGGTGTGCCCGGATCTTTCTGCTTCGGTGGTATATTTAACAGTATAGCACAACTCGCATGAGGCGAGAGGACCACCGGATTCTTTGTTTTTTGACTGTCACCTGGGTGTAGTGTAGTCTTTCAAAAATCGGGCGACAATTGGTATATGGTCGATGGCCTCCAACAGGGGTACTTTGATTTCAACATCCCTGAATAAATTACGTAGGTTATCAAAGGCCTGCGTATGCTTTTTCTTGCCATTTGGCTCCCTCAGTAGAGCCTCAGGGAATGGGACGGATTCTGGCACTAGTTTGGGTGTATCGTCCTCACAAGAATGTGGTGCGCATCCCGAATGAGAGGGCGGTGAAAAAGATGGGCCAGGATCAGGTCGAGGTGGATCGACGGTTTGCTTACCGCTTCTCGTGGTAATCGCATTGGATGTCGCGAGTCCAGTGGGATCATAAGGCGGAGGTGGGTTCGCAATAAGGACATACGGGTGATGTGTTGATGCGGGATTAGCCTGAAATCCTGGTGGAATGCTCGGAGCTTGCAGAATTTGATGAACCTGCCCCTGAGAAGGGCATACCTGTAGTTGAGGACCACGGGGTACAAAATTTCGCAGGTTGGGAATAGGTTGGGCTGGAAGAGTATCCTGAGATCGAGTCGCCATGGATAGTTGACTGATCTCAGCATTCTGCTACGCTAATTGATGCTGAAGAGAGGTCATGTTTTCTTCATGGCACTTAGACATTTCCATCACCATTCGCATCAATTTATCAAGAGGACTTGATGCGTGTTCTGTTTGAGGTATGCAAGGACCCGATGGCAGATTTGCCACAGGAGTAGACTAGGTCCTTGGGATGACGGGTGCGGACAATCGCATTGGCCCACCTGCAGGGTTTTGGTGCTGCAGGTTACTGGACCATGCGAAGTTAGGATGATTTGCCACCCTGGGTTATAAGTAGCAGAGAACAGGTTGTTTAACTAGGGCGCAAGCGTCTTCTAAGCCAGAAGACGTGTTCGCATGTATATATGCATCCGAGCACACAGAGGCTTGGTCCTCCGTGTTGAAATATTGGCTTGCAGAAGTCAGATCCACATGACTTACCGAATCGTTTGGCGCGATACTCGGTAAGGACGGTCTTACAGGGTTTTAGGAATAAGCCTTGCATTGGAAGGATTAGGGTTGTGACGGAGTGATGAGGTGGAGGTATTTGCCATAGAGCGAGCAGGATTGGCCAGAAGCTCGTCCAACTTCTTGTGCATGACGGAGACTTCATCCAATTTTTGTGCAATAAGGTTAAGATCTGTGGATGAATGGGAGGGTCCCGTGTCAACTTCGTGAACATTGCGGGGTAGGCTGGTACGATTAAAGGTGACAATGGAGGCATTGTTCATTGAATTTTCACTCATGTTCTCAAATAATTTAACTGCTCCATTCTCATCTTTATTCATGAAATTCCCTTTGCAGGAAGCATCTGCAATCTGCTTCAAAGTTTCATTTAGCCCATAATAGAAGATCTAGGCTATATGCCACTTAGGCAGACCGTGGTGCGGGCATTTCCGGAGGTCATTATACCTTTCCCAAGCCTCATGAAACTGCTCGCCATTTTGTTGCGTGAAAGAAGTTATAGCCTGGCGAAGCTCATTGGTTTACCCGATTGGGAAGAATTTCTTGAGAAATGCTGTTCGCATCTCCTCCCAAGAATGGATGGTTCTCCCAAGGGTGTGTAACCATTGCGACGCTTTATCTCGCAAAGAAAACGGGAACATTTTCATGAGGACAATTGATAACTCGATGTTTCTTGGTTTAACAGTTTCAGCTAATCGGGTTAAGTCTTCCAAATGGAGAAAGGGATCTTCACTTACAAGACCATGGAAGTGAAAGTTAATCAGTCCAATGACATTAGGTTTTAGTTCAAAATCGTCCCTGCCCATGGGGACCCAAATTTGCCCAATGGTCGCTGTAGGAGCTGGATTTTGATAAGAGTTAAGAGACCTAGGCTCCTCCCGTTCGGGAGGGTTTTGCATTTCCTCCAAGGTTTCCCTAATGACTTCAATATGCTCATTATACATTTCCATTTGGGCTTGGAGGCCGGTTATGGGGTCTACGGCTCCACCACCACTTGGTGGGATTTGAGGGGGGCGGTTTCCTCCCTCGGGATTTGGAGGTGGGCATGCAGCCATGTTTATGGACGAGGATGACGAATCAGTTTCTATCGTTCTAGAATTATCAGACAATTCAAACAATTCAGTGTTTTGTGACCTCCTCCCAAACATGCACTACCGCAAGAAGAATTAGGGAGATAAGAATTCAGGTACACTTGATGACAAATTAAACCAATCAATTTTCTAACCTCTACAATGTGCCCTTAGACCTAAAGATCTAAGTTACCTACTATCACAACCTACGAAACTAAATGAGAGCACCGCGGAACCACTGGGCCAAATTAAAAGGCCGTTTGCCCCAGTTTTAGACACTCGATAGCACGTGGGAACCCACACCAGCACGTAGGCGCTACACGTAGACCTCCAATCCTTAATAGGGGTCAAGTTGCTACCAGTTTTAATTTAGAGGCTTAGGATCAAGTGCTCCAGAAATGTGAAGGGTGTTGTATACAGGTAATGCCGAAGTGCGTTGTTTTTAAGAGTGTGTAAACCAAGCATGTAACGGGGAAATCTCCCCGAATTGGAGTTTTAGATGGTGAATGGCTTTTAGAATTTCAGCCTTAAGTAGTATGGATTTTAGGATTCTACTGAGTTACCAATTCAACCAATCTCCGGGTTTTAAGAAAACACAAGTTCTTTTATGCCCAACAAACCCTTCTTCAATGTGAATTAGTTAATGCATGCTAAAAATGCAATGGGCTTCCTTAGATAGAAATTTCTGTGTGGATGCACGAGTTTATTTTAAGTCAATATGAAAGGGAGCCAAAGCACTTCAATTCAAGTGCTCCCAATCACCAAAATGATATTCCACACAGGACTCAACCACAAGATGTTATAAGGAAAATTAAAATGTTGGGGTTGAAATATTCGGGATCAAATTTAAGGCACTTGAAAGGTTGTGGTGGGGTTGGAATCAACTCAATTCCAAATCTTCCCACCAAAATGTGATCCCGAAATGTGAATAAATGAGACAAGGAAGGATGACAATCAATCTATTTTAACTTGCCTTGAGGAAAGCTTCACACAATGAAGGATCCAAGAATCAAGATTCTTGGTTTTCGTTATGCAAAGTTTTTCGGGAAATCAAGGGGCCGTGGGGGTGATAGCAAACAATCAACAAGTGATTTTTAATCCACTTGCCCTAAGAAATTTCCAAGAAGTTTTTTTAGGTTTTTTTTTTTTAGGTGACAAGTTAACCTAAGTTGCTAAGAGAGAGACTCCTACCTCTTCAGTAATGTGGGCGAAGCTCCAATGCGGTACCAGCGACTTCACGCTCTCGCTCCTACCTTGGATTTGCCCACGTTTCCGACCTCCTCTGCTTGTCTCCACCTTGCAACTAGTTTACCTGCACACAAGCAAACAAAACACCTGTGAAGAGAAGGGTGTGAGAAGAGAAAATCAAAGGAATGAGAGTAGAAACTTACCTAAATTTGCGCCTCCCAGACAATGGCACCAGAAAAAGTGTGGTGAGACTCGAATAGGTTTTGTTAATATGGTGATATTATCGTTGAAGTTAGTATAATGAGTTAACCTAAATCGAGTCTAACCAGCTTCACAAAATTTTTAACCTGGCCTACTTGATTTTATCTTGGTCGCTTTTAGATCCAGGGTCAATCTCAGGGAGGCAGGAATTTGAAGGTTAAGGAGTTTCTATGCATTTCATAAAACGTATCTCTTCCTTGCGTTTATTATGTTTTTGGTTTTTTTCTACTTTTAAGATTTTTTTGTTGGTGATGATTTGTCCTTAAGGTATACCCTCAAAATCAAGTCCTTGGCCTTGAGCCAAATGGTTATTGGCTTGTAGCCAACTCGAGGTTCCCAAAAAATCGATCTTGTTATTCGCAAGACCGAGTACCTGCAATACAAGAATTATATTTTCTCTTTTACTCTTTTTTTAATCTTTTTAGTAGAAAGAAACAAAAAATAAATGAAAACAAGGTAGGTTGCTAGAAAAGAAAGAAATACTTAGCTTAGTATATGTATAGATATGTAGTAGATATAGTATATACATATGTATATAGTTATTTGTTATATATAGAGGTGGAGGTGGAAGTGGAAATGGAATGTAGTACAGTGTCAAGTTGGTCCACGTCTAGTAAGACGCAACCAACAAGACTGAGTGCCGCGTGAAGTGTGGAGTAGATGTGTGGGAGTGTGTGTGGAAGTGCTTGCTTTGCATGGATATCGAGGAATAGCAGCAACTGGTGCAGATATTCCCGCGATATGATACGCGGTGGAGGGACTAGTGCACGGGAGTATGAGTGGTGAAGTGTATATATGGATATGGGTAGGTGGATGTATATATAAACATATATATATATATATGTATGTAGTTGTGTATATATATATATATGTGAGTGGATATATATGTGTGTGTGTGAGTGTATAAGGGTATGTGTGAGTGTGAGTGTACGAGTGTGTGTGTACAAGTGGGTGTGTGTGTGTATGCTGAAGGAGGAGGGGAGCGTAGCAGATAAGTCGTCTGCTGCGTTGCCCCGCCGTTTGATGCGCACAGATGCGCTGACGTAGGAGGGAGAGCGTGCGCTCTGCGTTGGGGAGTGCATGTGCTCTCTTCGTGTGCGGACGGGTGCGGGCGAGCACGGTGAGGTGCGGACGGGTGTGGGCGACCGGCTGGCATGGGTAGCAGGCGAGGAGAGAGAGCGCTGTGCCACCAGCTAAGTGAGAAGCGAGCCGTTGGCTACAGTGTTGCACTGAGAGGCGTGAACTGTAGCTACAGTGCCGGGCGAAGCGAGCGACCAGTAGCGACTGGTTCTGCATGCGCGGGTGTGCTGTGAAGTGCCTGCGCATGCGGAAAGAATGTGCGCACGTCCTGTCGGTGAATGCGCGGCGTCCGGCTGGGCTGCAGGCTGCGTGCGGTGCTGCTGGAGCTTCTGAGCTTGAAAGCTTGAAGCTCTGGCAATGGCAGAGAAGACGAACAGCGGTAAAAATGAAAGGTGAATCCACCACGCCCACCTGCTGACGAAAGTGCTGGGCGGTGGTGGAACTCACAGTGGTGGTCGGAGACCACTGTGGGTTTTCTCCTGCCCATGATGTGTCTCTTCTCAGAGAGAAGAGATACTGTGTATGGAGAGGGAGAGGGGAGGAGGTTGGCCCAGGGTGACGGTGGATCTGAAGGTCTCTGAAGGTGCATGAAAGTGCCTCCCGCTCAAGGGAGAGAGCAAGGCATTTTAAAGAGGAAGAGGCATGCCACAGCCATGCTACTGGCAGCGCACCTCCTGCCATGCTGTTTGCAGGAGGAGAGGCGCGAAGAGGCGCGCGCATGCCCCATGCCCTGCAGCCGTGCGAGAGAGAAGAAATCAAAGTAAAATAAAAAAATTGAAAGTGGTGAAATTTCAATGCCGCACTTGAGGAAGATGTTAATTAATAGATGGCCAATTATTCACACTCTCCTCCCCTCTTTATAAATGCATGCAGGTGGCTATTTACAAATGCAATTACAGCTACATAAGATGCAATGGCAATGCTAGGAAATAATACAAGATGATATATTTACTGGTGTATTTTTGCTGTGCAATCATAGGTCAAGGCTATATTTGGTTGATTGTGAGGGTGGTCGGTGTTGTTGCCTCATTACATTTGAAATAAATTCTAGAAACACTTATAAACCCTCTTTTTTTCTTTTCTGCTTTTTCTTTCTTTTTAAAATTTTTTCTATGTATATATATATTTTCTTTTCTTGTCTTTTGCCTAAGTTTTTTTCTATAAATGTATATATATATATATGTATGTTTCTTTTTTCTCTTTTTTTTCTCTCTTTTTTTTTCGCATCCAAATATCTACTAACGCAACGCAGTGTAGTATACAAACTTTTATTTACGAGGCATTATTCGGAATTATGGGTGTTAAAGAGGATATTGGGTGACTTATTTGGTGCAAGTGCCTATTCTCGGCATCCGGAAGGGAATGGATAGGATAATGTATTTCTGACCTTGACATTAATACCCTCCTTCAGTCGAGCATTTCGTAAAAGTTGGTCGTAACCATCCACCTCGGTCTTAGTTTTATCTGAACCCGCTCTCTACGTATTTTTTTATTTAGTGGCTCTCAAGAGATTCGCACTAAGAACTTGTACGCGAAAATCGAGAGCGAAAACTATGTCTAACTCTGAGTATCATTATCTCATTATCCAAAGTTTATGATTTCTCATACTAGCCTTAGAGCACGGGTAGATTTTCTGCTCTCACCTCACACTTGTTTGGTGGATCTATTAGAAGATAGATTGCCTAACTTCCTGATTACTGTCCAAGGGTTTAGGAGAAGAAGCACTGCTTCTTCTCGACAAACTAAAGATGTTTATCGGTCTTCACAGAGGATCCATTGCAAATTCTGTGTAAGTGTGAAATTATACTGGATTCTAAACTCAGGAATCAACTTAAGAATAAATCCCTAATAAAACCTTAATAAACTTCTTTATGCCTAAATTCAATTTTTTTTTTTTTGACATAAAAATAAGACATGTAATGTCCACTCCCCTATGCTTATTCATTACAATGTCCTCGTTGAAATGTATGGATGAAAATCAAAATATAATAAGCAAGAGGAGGGGATATCACTCGACTATGCTTGTTAATCCAGGTCAGTATGGATGCAGAGGAAGCAAGGCTACCTATACAGAGTACTGGGTTGCCTCCCTGTCAATGCTAAGTTTAGCGTCATTTGCTGGACTTAAACCCAAAAATATGTAGTTTAATGCTGTAGGTTAAGAGACGTAATAACTATTGCAGGGGAATTTAAGATTAGTAGAAAGATATGATCATTTGGTCCTAGAATCAGTGATCCACAAATGCGGACCAGCTGATGATGCAGTCCTACCCCAAAATGTCTTTCTGATTTGAAATATGGAATTGGGTCAGGTGGATGAGGTTCAAGATGAAAAGCCTGTTCGTTAATCCAATTCCAAAGATCAAGAAGCGGTGGTATAAGGTCTGGATCAAGATTATGATTGAGATTTAGATCTGGTTCTGAATCAGAATCATAAGGATCCTCATATCGGTAGTTGATATCAAAAATCATGAGTTCTCCAGGCTTTGGATCATAGATAGGGGTAGAGTTGTGTGGATTTCATCAAAATCTTCATTAGAAATTTCCTCTTCCTCATTCGAAGTTACTTCTTCTGAGTCAAACCATCCATTTGAACCAGTTGGCTTATAAGTTCTTCCCCAGTCCATTTTGTGTTGAACTTCTTCTTCTAGGGTTACGCCCTAGTTCATGTCCTTAGATTGTCCATTTTCTTGAACTCCCTTAGAATTCAAAAGTTCTTGAATTTCAGGGTGGATGTATTGGGGATTCTTTATATTATCATCTAATTCATCATAAGTTACCCCTAGGAGTTTCTAAATCTCACTAATGTCTTGTTCGATTTGATTTTCCATGGGAGATGGTAGATCAGAATTATCCTCAAGTACATCCCCTTCTTTCCCTTTGTGCTGGTCTTGAGCTTTGGCAAGATTCGGATCATCTTTAGTGTGAATTGCCAAAACTTGTTCAATTGTTCCTACAACCTCGATGGAACCATAATTCACCTTAATATTTTGGGAAGCTTTAAAGATATTGAGTTGACAATTTTTTCTTCCAGAGGTGATGTGCATAATCCCCGTCTCACAGTTGATTAGAGCCTTGGTAGTGGCCAGGAAAGGTCTCCCTAAAATTATTGGGGTGTGATTCAGGTTTTCTGATACCTCCATATAGAGAACAAGGAAGTCCACAGGATACTCAAAATCCCTCACTTTTATAATCACATTCTGTAGAAGGCCCTTTGGAATTTTGGTTGACCTATCAACAAGCTGAAGAGTCACTTCAGTGTGTTGCAAGGGGCTTAAATTCAACTCTTTATATAATTCTGTGGGGATTAAGTTGATGGAGGCACCAAGGTCCAGTAAGGCTCGATCCAGGATGAACCCATCTATTTCACATGAAATTAAGGGGGTCCTTGGATCTTTCTCTTTAGGAGTGAGCTTATTTAGGATGATGGCACTGGCTTGTTCAGAAATCATGTCCCTTTTTGATGATTTGGCCTGGCGTTTCGATGTGCATATTTCCTTAAGAAATTTCGCACAGGCCGAAATGTTCTCAATAGCCTCAAGGCACGGGCGCGGGCGAGCGGGAGCCATGCAATGAAGGATCTGAGAGCGCACAACGTGCCACGTGGCAGCATCAGAGAGAATTGAGGAAAGAAGAAGGATTATCACGAGATATAAAAGGACCAAAGGCCCCCTCCCTTGGAAAAGAGATAACTCTCAACTCTGTCTTCATTCTTCTTCCTTCTTCTACCTCTCTCTCTTCTTCTTCTTCCCGTCTTCTCTGCCTCCGTATGAAAAATCCGTTGGGCCACCTTGCCGGATTGTTGTTGCTTCTCTCAACCTCTTCAAAAGGCCACCACGATCTACCCATGGTGCCCTTGTTCTATTCCATAAGTAGTTTATATTCATGTTATCATTTAGTTTAGTTTCATGTATGAACTTCATGTCCAAACGCTCTATGTGATATATATATCGTGATTCATTGTGTCTACTATTTAGTAATTAGATTTAGAATAAGTGTATGAAATCAAAAGCGTTTTTCTGCCTCCCTGTGATCAACCGGGACTCCCAGTTCTGTTAATTTTATTTATTGAGACGTATTTCATGCTATACTATGACGTATTCATCTTTTCCGTGATCTATGCCACGAACACTTTTTTAGAACAGATTTAACGCATGATAGATGCCATTTTCGTGCATTTTCAAGTCGTCGGAAATCATAGTATAGTTGCCCTAAATGTTCGTAAAAAATAATTTCCAAAGATAACGAGACTTTAGTCCCGGTCGTTCATCTCTGGGAGGTGTTTATGCAAATTTGAAATCGATCTTTTTCGCTCTACTTGCTTAAAATCGCACGCCGATTTATGGTTATTACGTATTTATGCATGACATGCTTAGTTGCCAGAATATTAGAAATTAAAAGCAGGCAACTTTAATCACACAAAATATATTGCAATAAGCTAATGGTGATTCCCAACACACACACACACACACACACACATATATATAGAAAAATTTCTTTCATTCATTCAGGAGGGTGTTTGCAACATGGAACTAGAGGAAAGCTTAAAAACATAAATCTAACTAACAGAAAATGATCGCATACATGAATTTATGGAGGGATTTTGCATGCATCATTGGGGGAGAATAAAGAGCTACACTACTAAGCAGTAATAAAAGCATGTAAATATGAAGAACTAAGCTAATCTAGCAGAAATAAGGGCATTCGGAGGTGGGCTCCGATGGCCTTTGAATGGTTGAGAGAAGGAGGGGCAGCTAATGGTGCTTAGGCCGGCCCTTGGAGAGAGGTTGGAGAGGTGATCCAGCATCCTGGCGTGGAGATGGTTGTAGCCATGGTGAGCAACTCGTGGAGGTGGAGTGGAAGTGAATGTAGCTAACCTAAATGGAAGTGAATAATGCCAAGAGATGGATGGGTGCAAATGGCCACCCCTTAGGTCTTTTTATAGACCTAAGGTAGACTCTCTAGAGAAGTGTGGAACTCTCTAGAGAGAGTCCCATAAGTGGTCGGCCAAGTGAGAGAGAGAGGTAGTTCTTAGATCCATAAAAAGTGGATCTCAATTTGAATGGCTCTTGGTTGCTAATTTTGGCAACCAAGAGTGGCGCCACCTTTGGAAGAGAGTTCTAGAGAACTCTAGATGAGTGTGTGTGCGTGAATTGGTGTGTGTGTGAGTGTGTGGCCATGCCCTATGTGGCTAAGTGGTTTAGGTTAGGTCCTAAGGGGTTTAGGTTGGTGTAGGCCTTAAATTAGGGTTGCAAACCCTAATTGCTTAGGAGGAATTGCAATTAAACTTAACACAAGTTTAATTGAATGAGTGTGAACCTAATTGAAAGTGAAATAACTCAATTAGGTTGGGCTTAGGTCAATTGCTTTCTCCCTGAGTCCAATTGGACTTGTGTGGATTGAGATCTAAGCTCAATTAGACCCTATGAGTCTAATTGACTTAGGCAATGGTAATGACTATGATCTAAGTCAATTAGGTTTAGTGAGGACCTAATTAGGTCCTTAGGGAGGTCTAGAGGTGATGTACTAGGGTTAGGGTACCTTAATTTAGGTTCCTATGGGGTTGGAATTGGGTTTAGGGAGCTAGAGATCCAAGATCAAGGCTTGGATCTCAAAGCAGGAACTGGAGAATAGTTCCAGACGTCCAAGAATAGAATTAGACATCTTATACTTAAAAATCAGAAGTCTAGACTTGTTTTCTGGACGTCCAATCAGAGTTAGGAAGGATTCAAGGTTCTATCTTGGGTATTCTGCAGAAATTGGATGTCTGACCAAGTGTCTGGACTCCCAATAACACTGTTGAAGTGGGTTTAAGGTGTGCGGGAGTTGGCTAAGGGTTCTGGACATCTTATAATTCATTTGGACGTCTAGATAAAGGTTGGAATTATGGTTTTAAGGTTTCCTGGGGTGCGGTGACCTAATCTAAGGGTGGCTAAGGCTTGGGGAAGTTTCTAGGCTAACCTAGGGCTAGGATGGACCTAAGTTCTTCACATTTTACTGCTTTATTCCTACTTAATAAAGTAGCATACCTTAACTTCCTTACATTATTATCTACTACATCTAATTTAGGTCTTCTGCTCTAGCTTTGCTGCAACACCTGTTATTCTTCTATTCTCCTGATCTAGCTTTAGATCCAACTTATTACCTGTAATTGACATAATGCACCTAATCAACACATAATAGCATTATTTTATGCATAGCTAAAAGAAAGCAGTAAAGATGTAAATAATGCTTATGCATGCATGAACTACCCTAACTTATGCTAAGTCCTAGCCTAATTTAGGTCAATTAAGACCTATGATTGCTACGCAATCAACGCATTTGCGTGATTTTGATACTTAAGCACACTGAACCAGACTGTGTGTGGATTGGGGTGCTTAGGTTACCGAGTCCCATAAACCAGATGTCAATTAACGAGGCTGAATAATCCCTAAGCCTTAGATGTAATACTTAAGCTTCGCATTTTTCCTAACCTCTTGAGGACTATCTAGATCTTAGCGGATACTTAAATTTTTAAGCCTAAGATCATAGCCTAAGAGGCCTAAGATCAGTGTTCATATTAATCTCTTTTGTCTCTTAGCACTTTTTATCTTTTATTTTCTTTCTTTTTGATTTGGTCTAGAATTGAGTCAATTCCTTAATCTTCTATTAATGACTATCTCTTTTTCAAATTGTGCTCATTTTTGACATTTTCATCTCCTCCCCTTTTAAACATGATATGCAATCAATTCAAAATTTCCTCCCTTCTCCTATTTTTGTTCTTTTTCAATTATTTATTATTATTATTTTTTTTTTGGTTTTTGGAATATGTGATTTTTTTATGAAACCCTTTCTTGTGAAATGATTTTTATGACGTTTTACACTTTAATACCCCCCCATGCCTACGATTTGCAATGTCCTCATTGTAAATTAGGTGGGTTCGAGTTTAGCTTAGATCATTCATTAGAATAGGTTTTGGATGGGTGGATGGGTCGGGATGACTGTTGCGGACGATTTCAAGCTCAGGTACGGGTATCAGAGATGGTGTCGACTGTTCTAATGGATGAACCCTAAAGTGCAATATGAGTTTAGCATAAGATGTGTCAAGAAGGGTTTCGGGCTTTTCAAAAAGATGACGAGTTGCCTCCCGTTAAGCGTTGAGTTTAACGCCATCAGTCGGGCGCAATAAGCTCAGGGAGATTAGAGATCAAAAGATACCTTAGCCCTGTTCGTATCAGTGAGTTCAATGAACGGCTTGAGTCGCTAACCGTTCACAACAAAGGGTTCTGAATCAAGGCTAGGTTGGTTGATTTCAATGGTTCCAGTTCCAAAGATTCGTCTCACCAAGAATGGTCCAATCCTTTTTGATCTGAGTTTTCCTGGGAAAAGTTTGAGTTTGGCATCAAAGAACAACACTTTCTGACCAGGTTGGAAAGATTTTCGTATAATGTGCCTATCATGGAAGGCTTTAACCCACTCTTTGTAGATACGTGAGTTCTCATATGCATCATTGCGTAGTTCCTCGATCTCACTTAATTGCAACCGGCGGTGTATTCCAGCCTTCACTAGATCCAGATTGCACTTCTGTATTGCCCAATAAGCCTTGTGCTCCATCTCGACGGGAAGGTGACATGCCTTACCGTACACTAATATGAAGGGAGACATGCCTATTGGGTCTTGTGGGCAGTCCTATAGGCCCACAAGGCTTCTAAAAGGTGAGAAGACCAATCTTTTCTATCAGGCCAAACAGTGACTTGGAGGATCTTCTTGATCTCTCGATTTGACAGTTCTGCCAGTAGATTAGTCTGGAGGTGGTAAGGAGTTGAGATACGATGCGACACCTCGTACTTTTTCATTAGGGACTGGAAGTGCACATTGGTAAAATGAGACCTACCATCGCTGATGATGGCCTTAGAAGCCCTAAATCTGGTAAAGATGTTCTCCTGGATAAATAGGAGGACAACTTTATGATCACTAGTTCTTGTGGGGATGGCTTCGACCCATTTAGAGACATAATCAACAGCGAGTAAAATGTATTCGAAGCCGTTAGATCTGGGAAAGGGTCCCATGAAATCAATTCCCCATATGTCAAAGATTTCGCACATAATAATCGGGTTCAAGGGCATCATATCTCGCGGGCCCATGTTGCCAAGGGTCTAACAACGAGCGCATGCCGTATAATACGTTTGTGCGTCTTTGAATGAAGTGGGCCAAAAGAACCCACATTGGAAAATTTTTGCTGTGGTTTTACACCCCAAGAAATGGCCACCGTAGGCCTGGTCGTGATAGAATGACATTACGTCATTGACCTCGTCATCAGGAATGCATCTCCGGATCACCTGATCTTTGCCGATGTGGAAAAGGTATGGTTCCTCCCAAATATAGTACTTGGCCTCGGCAATCAATTTATCCCGCTTGGAAGTCGGCCAATCTAGCAGAACTTTCCCCATAACCAAGTATTTTACAATATAAGCAAACCAAGGGAGATTGTGAATGGCTAGTAGGTGCTCATCCGAAAATTGGTCGGTGATTGGACTAGACGGGTCGATGACGGAAGAAGGAAGACGGGACAAGTGGTTAGCTACCACATTATGTTTTCCCGCTTTATCACGAATCTCGAGTTTGAATTCTTGCAATAGTATGACCCAGCGGATTAGTCGAGGTTTCGCATCCTTCTTCGCACGGAGGTGCCTCACTCAGTGTGATCTTAGTATATGATAATACGGGAACCCAAAAGATATGATCTGAATTTTTCCAGGGCAAATACTACGGCTAACAACTCTTTCTCAATAATTGTATAGTTACGCTGAGCCTCATCAAGTGTCTTGCTAGCGTAGTAGATGACCGCGGGTTTCCCATCTATTTTCTACCCAAGTACTACCCCTACAGCATAATTAGATGCATCGCACATGATCTCAAAGGGTTGAGACCAATCAGGGGACTATAGGATTGGTGCTTGGGTGTAACGAGCGCGTGCCCCAGACGCCTTTTAAGACGTCTGGGAGGTGGCCCAGACGTCTGTCAAGACGTCTGGGATCACATCCAGACGTCTGACCAGACGTCCGGGATAGTTTACAGACGTCTGGCGAACAGTTATGCTCGCACGGGAGATTCGTCTGCGCGCCTGTGCGCGCAGACCTGCGTTTCTGCCCTCTTTCTCTGCGGCTGCAGGCGGCTGCGACCGCCTTCTCTCTCCTCTCCGCGCGGCGTTAAAAGGGGGGGCGCGCCTCCCCTCCCGTCTCCACCATCTTCCTCCTTCTTCTCCTGCCTGTGCGCGAGAGCGAGCGGACGCGAGGGCGCAGCGGCAGCCGCAGTGAGCGCGGAGGAGCTGCGGCGTGCGAGGGCGGGGCTCTGCCGTGAGGGCGAGCTCGCCAGGAGCGGCTTGGCCGGCCGGCGGAGGGCGCAGGGGGCGCGGAGCGTCGCGGAGAGGGACCTGTGCGGGCTGAGCAGCAGACGCGCGAGGTGCGACGCGGGCGGCGTCGCGAGCGGAGGCCGAGCAGGGCTCTGTTTCTGGAAAATTTTCCAGAATCAGACGTCTGGATTGATATCCAGACGGCAAGGTCGACGTCTGTGAGATCATACAGACGTCTGAAAGGTGAGTTTCCGCTTTCTTCTTCCTTCTTGTCGACTGATCGTACTGAGGGAGGGGGGTTGGCTGTGCGCAGGTTCGCTGATTCGCCATCCCTTGCGAATCAGACGTCTGGAAGTTGTACCAGACGGCGGGAGTGACCTCCAGACGTCCAGAGGGACCATCGGACGTCTGGGATCTAGGCAGACGTCCCCACAGACTTCTGGACGTCCGGGGAACCAAGCCGAACAGGTAATTCTCTGATCCACCGTTTAAGACATCTGGAAGGAGTTCCAGACGTCTGATTTTGCACAGTATTGTCTTTCTCGACCCGTTTAGGGCCCGTTTGGGCTCCGTTTTCCGCGATTCGAGTTGCGTTCGTTTCAGAATTTATTCCTCTACCCGCCTACAGTAGCTATACACTGTTTTGAGACACTCCTTGTGTTTGATCCTTGTGACAGGATCTCGTTCAGTTGCAGTCTTGAGAGTCGCGGAGGCACGCGGGATTCCCGATCACGCCCCCACTACTCCCGTTGTACCTGGTAGAGTGGCTTTAAGTATTAATAAAATCTGTTAAAGTATGGAACCATAACTAGAACCTAGGTGTTGCATGAATCCTAGGGCTGGAAAACTAGATTGTATGATAGATCCTAGGATATGGCATGAATCCTAGGATGGAAAACTAGTGGAATGTATGTTACTGCAGTCTTGGAAAAATGGAAAGGAATATATAAAGCTGCCTGTGAATTTAATTAACAGCTGCCTGTTATGAACAAAGAAACATGTTTGAGATCATGGAATTTGAGAACGTGAATCTGGAAAGTGAAACATATGATGTTCTGAAATAAAGAGCTGGAACCCTACGGGAAATTAGGAGTGGAACTCCTGGAAAGAAAAAGGAATGGAACTGAGATGTAGTTTGTACTGTCTCTTGGGTACGCAGTACCAAGGGAAGTACCTGTACCTGTTTAGTGCAGAGTGGGGCCAGCCGCCCCAGGGACCCGGGGTTAGGATTGGCCGCTCTGTACCGACTTGTTGGCCCTCGTGTACGTAGTACCGGGGAGAGCTAGTAGTGTTAGGAGAGTACTAGCTACCCCACGGGCCCCGGGGTTCTGCTAGCCTCCTTCACCGACTTGTTAGGCCCACTAGGGCAAACCAGGGTAGTCAGGCGAGGGTGCGTGGACTGTGGAGGGGCAAGGCCCCGGTTTGGTTACTGTGGAGGGGTTGGACCCCTGTTACTGAGAGGGCTCTGCCCTGGTTCCGTGCTGTGCTTTGGGCGCACCCGTTAACGGAAACGACTGACCGCGTGCCAGTGCGGGCTAGCTACCTGTGCGTTTATCGCGCGTGCCGTAGTCACCGTTACGTCTGTCAGTGACCTTGGGGTGGTTGACTGAGGGTAGGATCACCACGGGGGACTCTCCCGGCCAGGAGAGCACCACGTGCTACTTCTACTTTTGGAAAAGACTGCAATCAAGATCGTTCCCACGAGGACATTCGAGATCAAGTAAAGGATCTGAGAAATAAATGAAATAGTAAGAAAAATTGAAAGATGTAAATAAAGGAAGTAATAGAACATAACAGCTCCTGTACACTCTACTGTTGCCTTTAGTTAGTTTGCCACTCTACTCAACGTTTTGCTGACGTGTTACACTCGTTACCTTTTTCAGGACCAGGTGTTGAGCAGCCAGGGTCGGCGGCTGCAGAGGACGCTGGGCCGAGTAGGGTCCAGTAGAGTTACCACAGCTTTGTACCCCTTTTTGTTTCTGTTCTAGTGAGTAGTTTTTGTTTCCGCTGTACCTTCTTTACCTGCAGTTTTTGTTATATGATAAATGTTGTTTTACTGTTGTGGTGGTGCCTACTGTAGTAGTTTCTTTCCTTACTGCTGTACTTTCTTACTGTTAGTTATATTCATGCTGAATGTGGTTTATTTTACTGTCTTTTGGTTACTTCCTCGTTGGACGACTGGGTCTTGGGATTAGTCGAGTCGGTCCGGTTCTCGTGTCTCGCAGGGACTCGGGAATCGGGTCGTTACAAGATGGTAACTTGATCACGCAGGATCTCAAACGCCTGAGTGCACTCCTTGGAGATTTCAAAGGGGACATCCTTAGATAGAAGATTAGTCAGAGGGCACGTGATTTTCGAAAAATCGGGAATGAATTGACGGTAAAAACCGACGTGCCCTAGAAAGGATCGGATGTCTTTGACTGAGCTAGGCATAGGGAGTTTGGAAATCAGATTCACATTGGCTCGATCAACCTGGATGCCTTTTTCAGAGATGAGATGCCCCAGGACATTTCCCTCAGGTACCATGAAGTGGCTCTTTTCCCAGGAAAGAACCAAGTTCATGTCGATGCACCGCCTAAGGATTTGGACCAAGTGTAGGAGGCAATTATCAAATGATTCACCAAATACCGAGAAGTCATCCATGAAGACTTCAAGGTATTCACCTACCATATCTGAGAATATGGCAAGCATGCACTGCTTGAAAGTGGCGGGTGCATTGCAGAGACCGAACGACATCCTTTGGAATGCGTATGTTCTGAAGGGACAGGTGACGGTGGTCTTCTCTTAGTCCTCGGGATGGATTGCAACCTGATTGTAACTGGAGTACCCATCCAAAAAGCAGAAGAATTGATTTCCCGCTAGTTTCTCGAGAATCTGATCAATGAATGGTAGTAGGAAATGATCCTTCTTTGTGGAGGAATTGAGTTTTCTGTAATCAATGCAGACTCTCCACGAGTTTGCTATACGAGTCGGTATGGTTTCTCCGGTTTCAGTCGTGATGACGGTAAGCCCTGCTTTCTTAGGCACAACTTGGATTGGACTCACCCACCGACTGTCGGAGATCGGGTAGATGATCCCTGCATCTAACCACTTAATGATCTCCTTTTTCACGACATCCTGCAGATTTGGATTTAGGCATCTCTACATTTCACGGGATGGTCGTGAGCCCTCTTCAGTGTAGATGTGATGTGTGCAGTATGAAGGGCTGATACCAGTCAGATCATCGAGAGTCCATCCAATGGCTCTCCGATGTTGCTGGAGAACAGAAATCAGGCATGTTTCTGATTAGGTGTGAGTCGGGAGCTAATAATCACAGGAAATGTCCGATTGGAACCCAAAAAGTCGTATTTGAGATGATCGGGAAGAGGCTTTAATTCCATAACTGGGTTGTCAGCAGCAGCGGGTGGTTCAGGGTAGGTGTCGAGAACAAAGGAAGGAGCTATGGGTGTGTCTAGGTTGAGTTTAGACTCCTCTAATTGTGGGTTTTGATCCTCTTGTGGTTGATCAGAAATTATCAGGTTTTCCTCGATAAAGTCGTCAATCACAGATTTGATATCATAAATCTGTTCTACGACTCTGCAATTAATTCCTTGTTGGGCCTTAAAGATGTCGATCTTTAGTGTCTTGCTCCCAAATTTTAATTCAATTTGGCCCTCCTCACAATTGATATTGGCCCTAGCAGTGGCTAGAAAGGGTCTCCCTAGTATGATCGGTGTATTCTTCACATTCTCAAGAGCATCCATGTCTAAGACAATGAAATCCACTGGAAAATAAAAGTTATGTACCCTAACTATGACATCCTCAAGAATTCCTTTTGGTGACTGACTAGATCGGTTGGCTAGCTGTAAAGTCATTTCTGTTGGTTTAAGCTCGGGTTCCTCGAAGTAGTCTAGTAGGGATGTAGGTATCAAATTTACGAAGGCTCCTAAGTCCAATAAAGCTCGGTCGAATTGTATATCACCGATTGCACAGGAGATCAGAGGGGCGCTTGGGTCTTTTGTCTTAGGTAGGAGTTTTCTCAAAATGATGGAGCTGGCTTGCTCCGATAGTATGATCAGGTTCCCATCTTTGGTTCGCGGCTTACACTTAGGTGTACACACGTCTTTCAGAAATCATGCGTAAGCCGATACGTGGCGTATTGCATCAATCAAGGGGATGTTTATATGGACCTGCTCAAAGAGCTTAACCAGGTCCTTAGGTGCCACGGTTTTGGTTGTCCTTTTTCCCTTGGTCAAGGCCTTGGGAAATGGAACCTTAGATGGTTCCTTTAGAATGGGTCTAGGTTCTTGATCTGGGATAGTGGTATCCTGGATGACTATCCTAGGGTTAAGGTTTGTATTACCAGGCTAGGAGTGGCTTGGATAAGGTGGGGCCTGTGTTGTTTTGCCACTACAGGTAGTAACATAATTCAATCCCACCTAGTTTTGGTTTGGTGAGGGTAAAAGAGGTGCTTGCTGCTGATAACCCGCATATGATGTCGAAGCCTCCATCTCGTCGGGTGATGGAGTAGAAGGGGCCTGATAAACAAAGTAAGCTTGGCCCTGATTTGGGTTCATAACGTGCCTCTGGTTTGGCACGTTATTCGGATTAGGCAGAGGTTGTGAAGGAAGTGCACCAGGTTGGTGAGGATTTGCCATCTAGGCAAGTTGATTGCGAACCTCTGTGATCTTGTCTCTGTGCTATTTTTGCATAGCTGCATTCATCTTCTGAATGTCAGCCAAAGTCTGAAGGATAAGTCATTTGATCTGTATAAGTCGGCCTAGATTGATAAGTTGGGTTAGGCCGAGGCTGAGGTGGCTGATACCTACGAGGAGCTTGTGGTTGGGGTTGATATTGAGGTCTCTGATTTTTATTATTTCCTGACCACGTGAAATTAGGATGATTACGCCATCCAGGGTTGTAGGTGTTTGAGAATGGATCATTCTAAATGGCGTTGAGGTCCTCGCAGGTTTGAGAAACCTCGAAAAAGTTAGAATACGAGGGTTTAGGGTTCCCCCAACTAGAGTAGGTGGGTCTAGAGTTTCCTTCGAAACCAGAATCAGACGAGGGTGGATATGGGTCCATCCCTTGAGAAGATTTTTGATAAATGTTATTCACAGCCTCCCTACCAGAGGGCGATTGCGCGAATGGGTTTTGCACAGAGGTGGCTCGCTGCAAGTGTTGAATTAGCTCATCCACCTTCTTCTCAATAATAGAGATCTTGTCCAGATGATTGGCCATTAGTTCCAAGTGGACGGAAGAGGACTGGCCCTGGGTCTCATGTGCTCCCTTTGGATTCGTCAATGTATGGACATTCGTCCGGTCGAACATGCCCATGGATTCATTATTGATGGAGTTCTCGCACATATTCTTGAGAATCTCCCACACGGTGTCTTCGTGTTGACCCATGATATTTCCTCCGTAGGTCGCATTGACGAATAATCGAATATCCTCACAGAGTCCCTGGTAAAAAGACTAGACTTGTTCCCATTTAGGAACTCCGTGGTGGGGGTACTTTCGCATGAGATCTAGAAAATGATCCCATGCCTCGTGAAGTGATTCTCCTGCTTGCTGTGTGAAATGTGTGATCTGGTGCCATAAAACATTTGTCCGACCAACAGGGAAGAACTTTCTCAAAAACTCGGATTGAAGTTCCGCCCAAGTGTTGATTGGACGTGTTTGGGTTTGGTACCAGTGAGCAGCTTTATCCATGAGAGAGAAGGTGAACATTTTCATGAGTAGAACATCCTGATTTTGAGCTTCTGACCCGAAGGTCTGGGCTAGATGCTTGAGTTATTTGATATGTTAGAAAGGATCTTCGGAATTACGCCCATGGAATTTGGGAATGGCATGAATCATGTTGGGCTTGAGTTCAGTGTCAAGACCTCCAGCGGGGATTTGTACTCGAGGTTCGATTGCCACTGCAGTGGGATTGTAGTGGTCTCGCATCATTGGACACTGCGGTGGGTTCACAAAGTCTTGGAATAGATCATTGAGGTGCTGAAGCTAATTTTCAAGATTATTTTCTTATGCTGGTTGTGCCATGATGATGGATGAAGGAGAGTTAGGTTCAGATGAATCAGAAGAGATATCGATTGGATTGGGTTGTTGCACAAACAAGGAGGTCGATGCTTGGCCTCGACGGGAATGGGTAGCTAAAGGAGGCCTCAAGGATGGTCTTAGAGACCTCCTCTCGAACATGCACCGATGGAGTAGATGAGAGGTAGAATGTGATGAACCCAATCAAGACACCCAAAAAATTTTGAATGACTATAGAGGTTTGGGGCAGATGATACCCTTTAGTCAGAAAGCCGTCCACCTGAGAATTACCTGAGCAGCCAGAGAGGGAGAGTGCCGCAAAGACCCCTACACGGTAGAGTGCCCCCACGGGTTATAGGATTTTCCCCACCCGACCTCTCTTGTCATTGATGATCCAGGTAGACCAGAATGGGGACTTGACCTCTTAAGTCTACTGGTTTTAATTAAAAGCAAGGGTGCTTATGATTTCACTTGAACTTTTAAGTATGTTTTTGTGAAAAAGTGACCTAATTTGAAGATTGGTTAACCCAACAAGGTGGGTCAACTTCACCTGTATTGTCCTTTTGAGAAAGTTAGGTCCCTCATTTAGTGTTCAAATGAATTTAAGAGCCTGATTTTAGGGTTTTACTTGAATAGATCAATTCAATCAAGGTTTAGGCACACATTGTTTTGGAAAGATCAATTCTTGGTTAAGCAAGTGTCTCTAAAACCCTAAACTAGAATCCTTAATTGGCACTGATTTGGACTAATTTAATTGTCAAAATATGGTACCTAGGGCTCAAATAAGAATGTGACAGCCCTAGATACCTTAGTTTCAAATGGGTGCATAGATCAGAATTTGGATGTTGTCTAAGTAGAATGTATCAAATCAGGCACTTGATGATTTGTCTAAGAATAGAATGCAAGTAGCCCTAATTGATTTTTCCTTTTTTAGCTTTGTTCAGATTCAGGGGTTTTAGAAGAAGGTAGATGGAGTTTACTTGCTCCTGGAGTGGTTGATGCGCGGTTGATCTTCGTTTAGTGAGTCCCTGAAATAGATCACAATCAAAAGAGATGTAGCAAGTTAGAATCCAACCTGATGTTGCAATTAAGAGATCCGAATTGCACGTTGCTCCTCGGCAACGGCGCCAAAATGTTCGCAAGCGAAATCAAGGTTTAAAAACTGCGTTGTAGTATAGCCGAAATCGCTTTGAAAATAAATAATTTTCATTACTCGAATTTGTAGTCCAAGGTTGAACACAGGGAGCAATATGGCAATTTCAAACTCAAGATCACAATTTGAATAAAAAATATAAGAGATTGCAACAATAATAATGTCAGGTATCAATGTGCAAAAAGAATGGAGTAAATTGGTGATTTGAATCACCAATTACTCCTCACAAATAGCAACTAAATCAATAGTATCAATAAAGCCTCAAATATATGCAATCAGATGATCTAGGCTTGTATCAGATGGCTTAAATAGCTGGTTGCTATAGTGCTTCCTAGAGACTCAAGGGTCTCTATTCTCTGCTGCTCTCTTTCCCTTCTTCCTTATTTCTTTCTTTTCTTTCTTCTTTCTTTTGAGGCCTTCTTCCTTCTCCTTTCTTTCTTCTGGCTTAGGTCTTCTCCTCTTTTTCTTGCCTTAGCCTTCCTTCCTCTTCTACATTTCTACCTGTGCAGCTTTCTTTCTTCTTCTTTGGATTCTATCTCCACTCTACGTACCTCTTCTTCTTTTTCCTTGACTTCTCTTTTCTTTTCTTCCTCTCTTCTCTTCTTCACACACAGAGGGGGATTTTTCTTCAAATGGCTAAGTGTCAGCTGTTATTCTCTATAGCAAAACCCCCCTGCCCCTGCACACCATCCTCTCTTTCTCTCCTTAGGTCATGCTCTCCCATAGCCTCCAACAGTACCGGGTTATTGGGTTTCGGACCTAGAGCACACCCGGGTCCAGGGCTATGGGCGTGATTGCAGTTGAGGAGTGGAGTCGGGTTAGGGGGGTCGGGTCTGCGCTAGGCCCACGAGGGATGGGTCACGGGCGAGGCACAGGTGAGCGGGGACCTCACCCCCTAAGTGTCTGAGGCAATAAGCCCTAGACACTTTTTCAATTTATGCGGCAACAACTGCTCGTCAACTAATGATGTGGGACTAAAGTCACACACCTTCTTCACTTGCATCTCTGCAGGAGAAACCTTGTTCAATTGGGAATGCTCTTGTGCTTGGTGTCTCCAATCCAGAGCCTGGGTGCGTGCGTTGAGCCAAACGGCACACCCTGGAGATGCAACCTGGGGCATGCGAGGCCGTGAACTTGAAGAACACAGTGGCGACAGGCGGAGCTTCAACAAAACCTAAAAAACACGCAAAATGGCCTCACGACCAAATTAAACTCGCTCAAGAGGTTCGCTGGACGTTGGTGAATGTAGTGACGGTGGTTTCGTGGTGAGGCGAGGCGTGAAGTGATGTATCGGAAGTGACGAAGGTCGAAGAATAGTGGGTTGCTTGACGACGGGTTTGAGTGGGCGAGAGGATGAATAGGGAGAGGGGTTTTGAAGAGGGTGGAGAGGTGAAGGTTGTATGGTGGTCGGTGAGTTGATTGGTGTTCTGTGGTGGTGAGATGGGCTCGCCGGAGCTTCGCTGGAGTGGAAGAAGGTGACGACGTAGAGGGAGAATTGGTGGTTGTGCGGGTGTTGCGAGAGTGGGAAAAGAAGTATAGTGAGAGAGAGAGAGCAATAGAGGGACTTAGGGATGCGGTAGAAAGGTGGAGGGCTCCGGTGTTGGTCGACCGGAGCTAGAGAAGGAGGTTGGTGCAGCGAGGCGGCGACATCGACTGAGGTAGAGGCACGACCTCTCGTTGGCAGGAGAGGTTCGCGAGGATGAGGGGAAGCTAGTCGACCATCCAATTTGATGGTTGGACGGCCTGAGGAGGAGAGGGGAGAGGAGTCGCAGGTGCTAAGTTTGAAGGTGGCCGGAGATGGAGTAGAAGAGGATTTCTCAGGCCAAAACTTGCTGAAATGCATGGTCGTGCGATGGTATCTCTTTTATAGGCATAGGAAGCCCTTCCAAGCTTGGAAAGCTTTCAAACTTGGAAGGTGCTTGCGAAGTAGGATACCCGAACCTTTGAAAGGTTCGCATGGCCTTTTGGGAGGACTTAGAGCCCAAGGAATGGCTCAAATGAAAGGAAACTTCCCAAGGAATCCCCGTATCAATTTTGGGAGGGATTGATTGAGAATCGAGCGAGAAATCCTTGCTCGAAACTCGACGGCGAAGGTTTCACCTTCCAAAAATGGCATGGGGACCTACTTGTGAAGAAGACAAAGAAGTTGGGGGGCTATTTGTAGGAGAATTTAAAAGTTAAGGGTCTGAATGAGATAGAAAGAGTCTGACTGGACCAAAATGCAAACTTGGTCAAGATGATCTCAGATTGGGCCTAAATTTTGGTACAAACCTAATTTGGACCCAAGAAATCGAATGGTGAAGTTAGATTTAGTTTTTGACCAAGTTTGATTGGGTAATTTATGCAAAAACCTGAATTAGGGCAAATGTCTGTCTAAGACTCTGTTTTGGGTCAAGATGGGTTCTGATAGTCAAATTGAAGGTTCTAAACCCTAGATAATATTTTTATATGAATTTTAGAGGGTTTAGGTGAATTTTATCATAACTAGAACCTCATTTAATTAAGCGAGTCTATTTTTAGGGTTTCAAAAGTCATTTAATTCTCAAAACACGTGCAAACCCTTTTCTGTTTGTTCTAACCCACTTGTTAGACTTTTATGACCATTTAACCCTTAATTACCCCCTAGGAAAACCTGTGATTGTATTGCATTCATGATACGATGGTAAAACTATAGTTTTAACCCTATTTTCTTGTCATTCCCTCATAATGACTTTGCAATGGAATATGACTCTTTGGCAGTTGTGTAGGAGCATTTAATGACTTAATTGGATCAAAATGAGATAGTTATGGCTCATGATGGTGTTCCCATTAGTACGTGCGTGGTTGTATGTATTGATGGGAACACCATCATAAGCCCTAACTAGCTCATTTTGACCCAATAAAGAGAATAAATGTACCTACATAACAAACTGAAGGTCATAATTCACTGCATAACCTTTTTGAGAGAAACACAAGAAACAAGTGGTAAAACCGTAATTTTACCAATGCAGTACAACCACGGATTCTCTCAAGGGCTTAATAAAGGTCAAATGGTCTTAATAAGATAATAAGTGGGTTGGATTTGACAGAAAAGGGTTTGTGTGTGTTCTGTGAATTAAATGACTTCTTAAAATCCTAAAAAAGACCCACTTGATTAACCAAGGTTCTGGTTAGGATAAAATTTTTTTAAACCCTCTAAAAATCATAGAAAAATATTCCTTAGGGTTTAGAACCTTCAATTTGGCCATTAGAACCCATCTTGACCTAGAATGGGGTCTCAGATAGATATTTGCCCTAAATTGGGTTTTTGCATAAATTTTTAAGTCAAACGTGGTCAAACCCAAAATCCAACTTCACCATTGGATTCCTTAGGTCAAAATTAGGTTTATACCAAAATTTGAACCCAAGGAGAGTTTGCCTTGACCTAGTTTGCAAAAAGGTTCAGCCTATTTACATTTCTACCCCTAACTTTCAAAAACCCTTGCTAACAGCACCCTAGCTTTCTCATCATCTTCACAAGTTGGTCCCTCCGCCATTATCGCGAAGGAAACCTAGTCCGGCGACCTTCAACTTGGAAGTTCTCCTTGATTGCTTGGAGGATCTCTTCCAAATTTGGAAGGAAGATCCTCTAAGAAATTCCCATCAGTATGAACCCATATTTGAGATCTGATTCCCTCCCAATCTCTCATGCGAACGCATGAGAGATGTGGGAATCTCAACGATTTCCATCGCCGGCGACCTTCCAAGCTTAGGAAGCTTTATTCCCAAACCCTAACCGACCTTCAGAGCTTTAATTAAAGGAGCCCAGACCTCTCCGACCCCTCTACGCTCGATTTCGGCCACGAACACCTCAAAATTCCTCTCTTCCCCTCACAGTCGTAGGCTCCTCGACATCCGATGACCTTCCCTGCTCCTCCTCGTCGTCCGGTCGCCATACCTGCGGCGGATTCCTCCTTGACTTCGTCCGCGTCTCACTGTACCAGCAGGCTCTTCTCTCTATTCGTCCTCGCCGATCCCACCTCACTGGAGCCGCCTTCATCTCCGGCGTCGGCCACACCAGACCCGACACCTTCGCTTGCCCCCTTCGTCCCTTGACCTCCCAGATAAGCTCCCTCTCACCTCTACTTTCTTCTCCACCCTTTATTGTCCAAAATCAGCCACTGTCGACCTCTATCACCTCCATCCCTTTCATCTCCGACCACCAACTCTGACGAGGCCACCCCACCTCCACAGGCCACCCCAACCCTTGCCAACAAGCCCACGAGCTCTACCTCACTTCACTGATCCTTTACCCTCACTCCACTCACCGCGCCACTCACCCAAACACCTCCTCGAACACACCCACACACTCGCACATAGTGTGCCCTAGGCACGCACTCACAGGCATCCCTGAGCCACGCCAACACCCCTAGCACATCCAATGTGCTCCGATGAACCTTCCTAGTCGATTTGACGTGGCCATAAGGCCATTCTTGTGCTTTCAAGTAGCAGGCCCCCCTCCGCCATTGCTGTCAAGCTCGAAGCAAGCTTGAGGTCACTCCAGACCTTACTGTTCCAAGCTTACACTCCCAGGACGCGCGGAATCTCCTCACGCACGGTTCCAAGCCTTCACTTGGAGTCGAGAGACTTTAAGGCTGCTGCAATTGCAATGACAACTTGCTGCTGCGGTGCGCGAAAGGAAGGTGGGACATTTAGTCCCACCTCGGAAGTGAAAGAGCGCCTGCACTTGAATAAAGTGAAAAGGTGTTGTAAGCTATTCGCCTCAGATCCATGGGGTGAGGTCCCACTCACCTAACCCAGTCTCGTCCACGGCATGCCCCCGTGGACCTGGCCTGACTTGACCCAACCTGCACTCCTCGTCCACTACCGCATGTCGATGGGCCTGGTCCCGGGTACGCACTCGACCGGATTACCTGAATTCTTGTGTGGCTCTGGGAGAGCGAATCCTAAGAGAGAAAGTGAGGAGAGTCGCACAGGTAGGGGTAGGGTTTTGCTACAGGGTTTTTCGACCGACACTTAGTCGCAGTCTGAAGAAGAAAAAGAGGCCAGAGGAAGAAGCTGAAGAAGAGGAAGCCAGAAGAAGAAAGGAAGAGGACGAAAGGCTTACGTCAGAGTAGAAGGAAGCCAAGGCAAAAGAAAGAGAAAAGAAGGAAGAAAGAGAAGAAGAAAAGGCAGAAGACAGTGAAAGATAAAGAGGAAGAGAAGGACTTCAGAGAAAGAAGAGCAGAAGCCAAAGTAAGAGAGCAAGGCAGAAGGAAGAAGAAGGTAGAAGCTAAAGAAGAGCAGAAGAATCAGACATTTAAGTCGTCTGATTACTTCATCAGACGACAGATTCTAATTTACATTGCATATTCATACATTGAATTATTTGGTGATATTGTAGGAGTATTTGGTGATCTACATCACCATTTTACTCCCATATTTTTGCACTTTGATACTGATATTATTGCATACTCTTTTAACTCTGAATTGTGATCTTGATTTCTAAATACTAATTTGCTCTTTATTTTTGACCTCAAAAATCTTTTCGAGTAATAAAATTGTATTTATTTTGAACGCTATTTCGGCTGTACTACAATGCAATATTTTTTAAACCCTGACTTAGTGCAATTAACGTGTACCTACTAGGTTGCCCATAAGTGTTTGGTTTAGTCAAGTTAGGACCCTGGGTGGGTTTCTAACTTGACCAAGCAAAGTTAGGATGGTTGTGCCATCCAGGGTTGTAAGTGTTTGAATATGGCTCATTTCTAGTGTAACCCTAGAGGGCATTCACATCTTCAGGATAACTAGGCATCAGGCTGCCTGGTTCAGAATTCGAGGGCATCAAGGTCTCTCCTTGGTACCCAAAAAGAAATGGGTCCAAGTACAGTTGACTTATAGGTGGAGCCATGGTTAGGTCATTAATGTTGTGCACTGATTCCTGATCTAGTGGGTTGGGGAATTAATTGTGGGTTAATATAGGCACTCCTTGGGTAGGCATAGGATTTAATCTGGATTGTGTACCTAAGGAATTCTTGCCCTTTAGAAGGTTATCCAGCTTCTTATCCAAATTCTCCACATTCTTTCTCACGAGTTCCACCTTATCTAATCGTTGTGTAATTAGCTCTAAATCAACCAAGTTTAAATTGTTGTTAACTTCATATACTCTGCTCCTTGGTTGATTAGCTCTGTTAAAGGCAGACATTGAGGCATTGTTGAGGGAATTTTCACTCATATTCTCGAACAATTTAAAGGCTCCCTTAGTATCTCGACTTAGGAAATTGCCCCCACATGCTGCATCAACAAAATTCTTCAGATTATCACTCAACCCATAATAGAAAATATGGGCCAAGTGCCACTTCGAAATCCCATGATGGGGACACTTCCTAGCTAAATCATTGAACCTCTCCCAAGCCTCATGTAATTATTCCCCAGGATTCTGCTTAAAGGTTGTTATGGTACATCTAAGGGCATTAGTTTTTCCTGTGGGAAAGAATTTCTTTAGGAATGTGCTTCTTAGGTCTTCCCAAGTTAGGATTGGTCTACCAATTGTCCTCAGCCAATGTGCATCTCTATCTTTTAAGAAGAATGGGAACATTTCATCATCAAGGTACCTTCATTCATGTTCTTAGGTGATGAGAACCTCATCATGAATCCTAACTAGCATAATATAATCCAAATATGTGTGAAAAAGCTCCTCCAAAACCCAAAGTGAGGCTTAACTCAGAGAATTCTGAGTTAAAGAATAAAATAAATCATCAGGGGTAAAACTGCAATTTCACCAATGTAGTATGCAAATAGGGTAATTAAGGGTCCAAACATAGGTCAAATGAGCTTAATAAGAAGGGAAGTGGGATGATCTGATCTGAAAAGGGTTATAGCAACTTCTAGGAATTAAATGACATTCTGTGACCCTAAAACAAACCCACTTTAATTCACGAGGTTCGAGGTAGGATAAAAATCAACTAAACCCTCTACAATTCATAGAAAAATATTCCCTAGGGTTTAGAATCTTCAATTTGGCATTTGCAACCTATTTTGACCTAAAATGAGAACCATGCCCAATTAATGACTTAATTTGGGCTTTTGTGTAAATTGACTAGTCAAACATGATCTAACCTTAAATTTCACCATTAAAATTCTTAGGTTCAAATTAGTCTGGTATAAAAATTTGGGCCTAAGAAAAGACCATCTTGACCGACTTTACAAATTGGTCCTCTTAATTTACTTTTTGACCCTTATCTTTTGAAACCCTTGCGTTTAGCCCCCTAACTTCTCATCGTTCTTTGCAGAACGATCCTCCTTGCCATTTCTGTGCAGCGCCATACCTCCGGCGACCTTGCACGGAGGATGACGCCGCGCAGGACAGGGCGACCGTCCTCTAGAACAGATGGGGACGTCGTAGGGACCCACCCATGACCTCTACCATCGACCATGCCTCTCATGCGAATGCACAAAAGGAGTGGGTATCCTTTTCGACCACTCTCCGGTGAGGCAGGCACGTCGCCTCCTCGGTTCCCTCTCCGCGCCAAGGCCTTTATAAGGAGCGGCAAGGTCTGACGACTCCTTCAAGCTTCCTCTGGCGGAGAAATACCCCACATTTCATCTCTTCCCTCTCCGGTCAGAGAGCCCGAGCTTCCAGCGATCTTCTCCTCCTCCTCCTCATCGCTCTGCTGCCCTACCTGTAGCAGAGTTTACTCTGCCCTGTTGTCCGCGCCAGGCCGTACCAGCTGGAGCCCTTAGACCACCTCCTCGTCGCCGATACCCTCCTCCTGGGCACCTTCGACCTCAGCTCTGGCAGGCACGAGCCGGACGCTTTTCTCCCCCTCTTCGTCGACTAAATAGGTAGGTGTTTTCCTCTCTCTCTCTCTCTCTCTTGTATTTACCCCCTCTTAATTTGCCATTTCAACCACCCGACCGCCACTTCCACCTCCATCTGCTCCGTCTCCGATCACCTTCTCCGGCGAGTCCATTCCACTTCCGTAGACCACCTCTTCCGTCGCCGACCAGCCCAGAGGCTCCCCCTCACTCCATTCAACCGTTCCCCCCTCTCCATTCACTGCAAATCACCGCCCAACCACCCCCCGAACAAACCCATCTTCACGCACACAGTCTGACCTAGGTCCACCTCCATAGGTGCTCTCGTGCCTTGCCGACCACCGCACTGCCTTCGCCACACTCTAGCGAAGCTTCCCGCGTTATCTGACTTGGCCGAGACCGTCACTGTGTTTTCAGGTCAGCACCCCCTCGCCGCCATTGTTGAGCCGCTGCGCTCCTTCACTCGCTGCTCCAGGCCTTCTCCAGCCCAGGCGCGCGTCCCAGGCAGTGCGGACTAACTCCGCGAAGGCGCCCAGGCTTGCGATTTGGGTCGCGAGCCTCGCAGCTGCCCCAATAGGCAACAACTCCCTCACCTGCAGACGGGTAATCTCGAGGTGGGACTTTAGTCCCACCTCGTAAGTATGCGGTCGCACGCCGACACTTAAATTCAAAACGTGTATCAGGCTATTTGCCTTCGATACACAAGGGTCAGGTCCCTCACACGCATGCGGCGCTCCACGCGCTCGCTCGCCCTCGCCCGCGCTCACGCACCGCGGGTCTGGGCCGGATCCAGCTACCCGACCAAGCACTCCTCGCCCACCACCGCATGTCGGTGGGCTGGTCCCGGGCGCGCTACCCGAACCCGATTACCCAGCTCTGGGAGAGCATTCCTAAGAGAGATTCAGAGAGAAAGAGAGACGCAGGGAAGGGGTAGGGGTAGGGGTAGGTTTTGCACCGATGGGTGTGTATCCGTGCAGGGAAGAAAGAAAGAAGAAGAGAGGAGGAGCGGCCGAAGCCTTAGCCACACTAAGCAGCTAAAGAAGAAGAAAGGAAGGAGAGGAGCTGAAGAAGAAGGAAGGAAAGGAACTGTAGCAAACGCACAGATAAGCTGTCTGAGCACCACATCAGACGTCGGAAGGGCAACAGCCAAAAGAAGAAGAAAAGAGGAAGGAAGGTCAGCGGCCAGAGCAGAAAGAAGAGGAAAAGAAAAGAGTAGAAGCAGAGAACAAGAAGAAAAGAGAAAGAAGACACAGCCGCAAGGAAGGAAAAATGAAGAAGAAGAAGAAGAAAGAAGGCAAGCTGAGAAAGAGAAGGGAAAGAAGAAGAAGATCACCACAGTCGCAGGTAAAAGAAGAAAGAAGAAGGCAGAAGCCTCTGCAGCCGCAAGAAAGAAAAGAAAAGAAATAAGAAGAAAGGAAGACTCTACCGTTGAAAGAAAGAAGAAAGCAGAGAAAGAGAAGAAGAGAAAGATCAGCTGGAAGAGAAGAAGAAAAGAAAGAAGAGGAAGAGAGAAGAAGAAGAAGCCAAGAGAACTTTTGCTCCCTCTTTCTCTCTCTTATTATTTTTGTAACATAATTGTGAACATTTATGCTTCTAGAATCATAGTTGCTCCCTGAGTTCGACCTCGGGAAAACTTGTTATTCCGAGTAAAAAATTTTGTAGTAATCTGGTAGCTGTTTTGTCATATACTATAACGATTGTAAACCATAAATAACACTAACGACGAAACACGCACGACCGGCCGTTACTACTAGGGCCAAAGGTTCTTCCTATGTGTAGGAGCTCTTCAAGGTGGTGGAAGGGGTCATATGAGTTACGGCCATGAAAGTGGGGAATCAAGTTAATGATCTGAGGTTTGAGTTCAAAATCATCCCCATCGTGAGGTACCCTAACAAAGGGTTCAGGTTGGGCATTAGGAGGGTTATAAAAGTCACAGAGGGGCCGGTCTGCTCTTCCATTTTGGAGTTGAGTGATGGCCTGCACTATGACTTCCATCTGTCGGTCATGATGCTAGCCCTGCTTAATGATTTGCCTTTGTAAGAGAGTCATAGGATCCAGATTTTGTTCATCAATCTCTTCTTCCTCATGATGACTAACTATTGCAGAGGGTTTAGATTCTGATCCTGGATAAATAGGTTTTCTCCTAGGATTTTTTTCTAATGGTGGTAGCAAATCAGGATTTTGAGATCTTCTACCTTGCATGTACCAGAAGAGTTCTGTAGACGAGAGAGAAGACAGATGAGAGAAACCCCGCCCGCTCAATGCAAGCAATCAAACTGGTTCTTAGAGTGTCAACCCTAATTAGAACTGATCCTAGCTCCTCAAAACACGATTGGGTTAGATCAACCTTGAATTACTTGGCTGGTTAGAAGGGTGGGACCCCTTAGGACACCCCGCACGGCGGGACACCACTAAAGGTTAACGTGGTCACCGCATCGACCCTTCTTGTCACTAGTGTGTCCAAGTAGATAAGGTCTTGACCTTAGCCCAATCTAGTTTCAAGTCCCCACACGTCTACTCAGTTTTAGGCATGGGTTTGATGTGCTTTTGGAATATGATGGGTGTTAGGAGGGTGTTTGCCCTTAGAATTGATTTTGAAATATGTGAAGTGCTCAGGAAAATAGGGTTCACAAGCAATTTCTTATGATGAAGTGAATTTTAAGATTCGAATACTTACATTAATGCGTTTTAAGGTTCACTTGAGTTAATATTTTCAATCAAGGTTTTGATGAGGCGCACAAGAGTTTTGCAAATCCCAATTTATTTGATAGATTTCCTTTAAGTATGGAAATGCAAGTGTCATCTATCCTTTGCGTGAAATCATAAACGCAAATAGTTCTAGATGTTCTTTTAAGTAAAATTCAAAGAAGTGGTTCGACCCAAGCAATGAAATCAATTGATCTTATTACACCACTAACTAGGCACTCAGAAAATATTTTTCAAGAATTTTTAATACACTTTTTTTATTTTTTCTGATTTAAAGTGTACTGGGGGTTTTGTAGTCTATTTTGACCCCCAGTTTGTGATTGGATAATCCGTGTAATCAAACATGCAAGAAATATTTTTTTCAGATTTTTTCTAAATTTCTGATTATCTTAGAAATTCAGTTCCTTAAATTTTAACTCAATCAGAGTTGTATAAAAATTCCTATTATATTTTAAACTTCAAAAAATCATGAACAATAATAGTATTGATAATAGATTAGTACGTGTATTTTTAAAATTTTTCTATAAATTTGATTTACACAAAATTTGGATATGTTATTTCTGACTTTAAAACCCACGTCTAGTAAAAATTTGGAAATTTTTGGACATACGGATCTTCAGGAATTGAATTTTTAATATAAAACTTTATTTCAGCCCGAAAATGAAGAGAATTTTTTTTCTTTTATAAGCAAACAAATTCTAACTAATCCTAAGGTTCAAGAAAATCCTAGATTTAACTAATCTAAACTACGGGTACTTACCTGAGGTTTGAACTCGCAATTTTCGTTGTCGTGTTTCATTCTGATTTCCTTACTTTCCTACACACACGAATTCAAAGAAAATAACAAGTTAGAAATCTCAAATTCGCACCGAAGAAAGCTATAAAAATTCCGTTACCACCCCGACAACAGCACCAACTTGTTCGATGCGTAAATCATGTTTTAAAAGATAATTTAGTTATAGTATAGTACGAAAACACGTTGACAAATAAATTTATAAAACTCCAGTGAGTATCGGGTCGTTTGCAGGGAGGCAATCTCGAGTTTTGTAGAAGCTTTCCAATAAAACTTGCTTTAAACAGATATTTATATATGTATATATGTATATGAATCAGATATCATGCATTTAGAAGATCAGAATTTTATTGCAATTAAAATAGAGTTCTCATAATAGAGAATGCTACTAGAAACAAACTAGATAAATAGATAGAGAGAGATATAGAAAGTGGCAGAGAGACGACGCTTCTTGTAGGATGCTTGTGCGAGATGCGGCAGCACTTCAGATCTAGAGCGTCGGGACGAAGGTTGAAGCGGAGTTGCAGAGGGATGGAGAGTTTGGTTTGGAGAGAGAGAAAGAGTTGTATGGAGTTGTTGGAAGAGAGATGCTTCAATTGGGGGGCCCTGGGCATTCTTTTATAGTTTTAATGAGGGGCAAAGTGGGTATTTAACCCCTTTATCTTGTGTAACAACTCTTATTTGATCAAATCCATTGATCGAGAGATCAATGGATCAGATATGTCCTCAAAACACCTTTAAACTCGCCTCCATCGTGCGGATTTAATCTCTGGCTGACACGTGGCATGATCTCGTGCGTCGGATCTCCATCGGATGTTCTTGCTTTCTCCTCACGTGCGCCCAACAGTTCCTCTCTCTGCACGCGCACTCGTAAGCCTCTTTTCAGCACCTAATCATCAGCTGTTGCACCTCCGCCCTTCGATCGCCATCCAAAGGCGTAATTGCACTTACATAAGCGCTCCTTTAATTTTGTGCAGTGCTACTCGAATGCACGTCCCGCACTTCCGCACAAGCACGTGAACCAATGCACTACGCAAGAGTTCTGTTATGGTTTCCTATTTGTGTTTATTTATCCTTATCTGGCTGGACGGGTGATGTGGTGCGCTCGTGGCTGTTGGATGAAGATCCAACAGCCCACAGCGTGCGAGGGTGGCCTTCCTAGATTGGCGGTGATGAGGGGGCGGCTGTGATGGCGTCACATGGCGCCATCATGGCTGTCCATCTTCTTTTCCTTGTATTTGGTGCTGTAGATCTCCGATCGAGTTGATTTTTTCGCCATTGGACTGCGATCGTCGATTCATATTCATCTGTGTAGTTGGATTCTTTATCTGAGGCTTGGATCTTTGCCCTTTGGCTTTATGATATCTATTCTTTTATGGACTGCACAAGATGCCCTGGTTGTCTTATCGAGACGATTTCAGAAGCATTGGACTCCCGTCGTCATTCTGATAAGATCTGTTCGGTCTGATCTAACATCCACGACTATGAATCATCTGCGATTAAAATCATCTCTCTTTTAGGTTATAAAATGGCGATATTATCTATATGACTAATAAACTAGCTATTGTGCAAATTACGATGCCTATGAATGCATTATTCCTAGGTTATGCTAGAATCTAGCTTACTTCAAGTGATTTAGGCTGCATGATTGTTGTGCAATCAATGACTTCTCTGCCTCACTTTCATCCAAATGTTGCTCTTAGATTATGGTCCTACATATAAAATCTAAGTATTCCCGATAAGACCATAAAATAATAGAATTTAGGTCAAGAATGTGCAAATGCAATGATGCATGCAATGCATGAGATAAAAGCTCTATCTACATAATGCAAGCTAGGTTATTAGCTTAATTTAGTTAATTTAGGTCCTATGATTGCTATGAAATCATATCCCCATGCTTAAATCTTGCTAGTCCCTTATCAAGTGAATGCATGATTGTCTAAATCCTAATTTTTTTCTTTTCTTTTCTAATTTTGACTTTATTGGAAATATCTTGAATCAAGGATTAGACCTCCATGTATCAGTTGTCACCATCCTTGGGAACTAATACTTAGGATTTCATCTTCAGAGACTCAACAACACCTAGGTGTCTGCCAAAATATAGACCGCCTAAGTCCTCACCTTATTTTGTAATTTCTCTCTCTCTCTCTCTTTTCTTTTTCTCTCATATAGTTTTTTCTTTTGATGATTTTTTTGTTTGAGGTTTTGAGGTAACTTTCTTTCGGTTACTCAACCCACCCAAAATTCAGAAGTCTACAAAATGCTAAGTGTCCAATTGTGTAAGTGTGACTCATTGCATGGTGATTGTAATGGACTCTAGGTGCACTAAACTCCAGGTGACCCATAAAGAAAAGTGCTGCCTTAACGTTTATCTTATCGACTAAGTAGCTTCACCCTACCACTTTTTTTATAAGTGTGCATATTTCTACTTTTCTGCTACACCTTATTTAAGGTTAGGAATGTGAGGGTTGGGCTCTGGACAAACTACAATGGGGGGTTACTAATGACAACTTGCCAGTTATGCCTGTGCGTTGGTGTGGTTATGTTCACTTTTTTCTCCTTGTTCATATATACAACAATTTTTTTCTTTTTCTTCTCTTTTTTTCCCAAATAGTATTTTTTTGCACTCTAGTTTTTTTGCTCTATTTTTCATATATATCATATTTTTCAATGTTTTTAATTTTTCCCTTAGTAGGTGGCTTCCCTAGTCTGAGATGTACATAAAGGAAATAACAAAAAGAATTAGATCTAGTAGCTGGGGTCTGGACATCCATCAATGAGGGGTTACCCACTGCTACATGCCAGCCATACTACTCCTGTATGTTTGTTGGCTCTCTAGTTTCCATTATAGTTCCCAAACAATGAGTTAGTGCAATTAGTGTGCAAACGCTTAGACTTCCAAGACCTTCTAAACCAGACGGTGGATTGATAACCCGTGTACTTATCATTCCAACTTATCAGTATATTCGGGTTTATTTTAGAATGGCAAGGACTCAAGAGACAAATCCACATTGTAGTGAACTCCTAGGTTGATTAAGTCACTAGACCTAAGGAGTCTAAGTGACAAAACCATAATTGTATTATTTTCGAGGGTCAGTGACTTCTTAATATCCATCGGTCTTACCTGACTCAATTTATTTATTTTTGTTGTTTTTGTGTATATGATTTTTTTTTCTCCTTTTCCAAGATAAGCTTTATACAATACTGAAAGAGGAAATTTTTTTCCATTGTTAGCATTTTCCTTTTTTTTTTGAAGTTTTGAAATTTTTTAGGTTTCTTGAAAGAAAATGAAAAATTCTAGATACTGGCAAAATATGTACTCTTTTGTACTACCCACCCCCCCATGCTTAAATGTGTGCATGTCCTCATGCAAAATTTAAATAGAGAAGAGGGATAGATATCACCGGATAATGCTTGTATTTTTTTTCTGTGAATGCTTTTAGTACCTAGAGAATAAAATGAAAATGAAATATTTACAAAAGAGTGTTGGTTACCTCCCAACAAGGGTTGAATTTAACACCTCCAGTTGGGCGAAAATTCAGAATTTTTACCCTCAATGGAATGGATTGTTTCATCAGGAAGTGAGGGTTCTTGGGCAATGATGAGTTTCAATTGCTGTCCATTAACAGTAAATACGTGCCCAGTTTTGGGATCTTGAATCTGGACAGCCCCATTGCCATATGGGGCAATAACATGATAAGGCCCAGTCCATTTTGACTGCAATTTTCTTGGAAACAACTTGAGCCCAGCATCAAATAACCAAACTGCCTGATTTGGCTCAAATTGCTTTCTTCGAATATTCTTGTCATGGAAGGCTTTTAATTTATCTTTATAAATCCTTGCATTATCATAAGCCTCTGGCCTAATCTCTTCCAATTCAGAGAGTTGTAATTTCCTGTGCTGACATCTGATAAGTCTACTTTTGTGGACCATTATTTAGCTTAAGTAACATTTAATTAATTGAGGAGTTAAATGGCAATTTACCTTAGCCTGCATTTAATTTTATACTCTAATTTTACGTTTAAAAACATATGTTATGATAATATAATTTATTTTATGAATGCAGGCTAGGTACAAGAATTCACACGACATTTCTGCGTTTATAAGACATCTGGAGTTAAGGATGGACGTCTGGGAATTGCCAGGACAAGTTCCTTGACTTTAAATTTTTTAAGATGTCTGATGATGAAGTTAGATGTCTGATAAAGATTGGCCAATACTTATCCATCGATTTCAACCACTCGCGATGTTCGCAAGTGGTTGGAGAAGTTGGCGGCCGAAGGAACAAACTGGGGGACTTTTAAAAAGAGAGAGGGCCAATAGAGAGAGAAATAATCCTCCTCCAGCTGGGGAACCTTCTCCCTCTCCACCATTGGCACCGTGGCCTGGACTTGCACCGTGAACCCCAAGCGTGCACTATGGATTGAGGCAAACATCATCGTTGCTGCCTACGCCACGATGGTGCTCGGTGACAGAGAGCACCACCATCACCATCGGCCACCTCCACCATCAGCCGCTTCTCCATCGAAAACCTCCCTCACCAACATAACCTAAAGCCAACGCCATCCTCCCTACGACTTACCCTTCCACGCCCCAACAGCCACCTATCCTTTTTCCCTTCATCTCCTTCTTCAACCTTCCTTCTTCCAACCACCCCCTGCAACTTTCCAAAAGGAACCCAACATCTCCTTTGCACCCACGTGCAGTCGAGCACGCCACCACCAACACAAGACTGGCCACACGCACTTGCACTCCAGCCCGCGCATGCACTACATGCACGCCACCACAGAAACCACACCACATCCGCAACATCCCCACGCCATCCACTCCCTCTTCGTCTTCCTTCTTCTTCTCCTTCCCACGCCTCCCCTATTTTCCAGCAAAAGACCCAAACTTGTAGCCACCTACCCCCTGGCCAACAACCACCACTGACCTCCAACCTCAACTTTAACCACCTCCAGCGCATCCTCGTCGATCTCAAAGACCACACGCGGCTCAAGGGTGCCACCCTCGCAGATCATAGCAACTCGCAACCACCGCCACCGCTGAACATTCCTCCTCCAACCAGCAGCCTTCGGTGATCATCTGCTGCCCCATCACTGCCATCTCGACGCTCGTCCTCTCTGGTGCACCTCCACCGCTCACAGACCGGCCGGCTGCCCCTCCTCCATGCGCGCGAGGAAGAGGGAGACACATTCCTCTATTCTGACGTGAATTAATATTTACATTAACTGCAATTGTTGTTATTTTGAATTTTTAGATAATAATATTTTATTCTGGTGATTTTATGAGCATCTCCCTCTTATTTTGCATAATAACAATTTCATCATATCATGTTATTGATAAGTTACTTTAGAAGGAATCTTAACTTGATTTTTAAGGGAAATAAAGAGGGAACGATGGATTTTGATAATAACGAGTTTATTTGGCTCGATCCTCCCTGTGGGGATGGCCTAACTATTTTCGTGGTTAGATTTTGAATATTAAATGTTTTGAAAAGCAATTTTCTACCATGTAATGAACTATAATGACACGTCATTTTGTGTTAAAACTTTTATCGAAAACGAAGATTGCTCTTTCAACATCCTTCTTTCAAATCTATATCACATTTCTTTATTGCCCAAAATGATTGATGCTCCAATTCCACTGAAAGATGACAAGGCTTCCCACAAACCAATCTATAGGGTGACATTCCCAAATAAGCCTTGTAAGTGGTCCGATACGATGAAAGTGAGTCAATTAGTCTCTTGAATCAATCTTTTCTATCGAGTCTCATTATTTTCTACAAAATTTCTTTAATTTGTCTATTTAAGACCTCTACTTGTCCATTTGTTTGTGGGTGATATGGGGTAGAAATATGGTGGCTCACCCCATACTTTTTCAAAAGAGATATGAAATGGGCATAGATGAAATGATTGCCCCCATCACTAATCAGAGTGTGGGGAATTCCAAATCTAGAGAAAATGTTCTCTTGGACAAATTGGATGACAGTTTTGTGATCAACATGTCTTGTCGGGATGACTTCGACCCATTTAGATACATAATCCACTACTAAAAGAATATGCTTGAAGCCAAGAGAATTAGGAAAGGAGCTCATAAAGTTAATTCCCCAAACATCGAAGACTTCCATGACCAGAATTGGCTGGAGGGACATCATGTCCCTCTTAGTTATGGATCCTAATGTCTAGCATCGCTGGCAACCTTGTGCAAAGTTATGTACATCTTTGAACAAAGATGACCAAAAGAATCCTGACTGCAAAACTTTTGCAGTGGTTTTCCACCCTAAAAAATGGCCTCCATAGACTTCGTTGTGGAGAATACTTGCTGTTTTAGACTTGGGAACACACCGTCTAGTGATCTGGTCAGAGCCCAATCGAAATAGCAACGGGTCATCCCAAAAATAGTATTTAGCTTCTGAGAGGAATTTGAGCTTCTGGTCATTTGTCATTCCTAGAGGAATCTTGCCACAATCCAAATAGTTCGCAATGTCTACGAACCATAGAATCTCACATGAATCTATAGCCAAAATGCTTTCATCAGGGAATTTGTCATTGTTTGGTAGAGAAGAAGGAATATGGGTCGGGTCTAGTCAAGATAGGTAGTTAGCAACCACGTTTTGGTTTTCGACTTTGTCTCTTTTTTCAATATCAAACTCTTGAAAAAGAAGGATCCATCTGATAAGATGTTGTTTGGCATCTTTCTTTGTCAGTAAATGCCGGAGGGTAGAATGGTTAGTGTATATAATCACTTTTGATCCGAAGAGATACGATATGAATTTCTCCAACCTAAAAACCACAGCCAGCAGCTTCTTTTCAATGATCGTGTAATTACGCTAGGCTTCGTTCAGCATCTTGCTGGCGTAATAAATAACATGAGGTTGTTTGTCTCTTCTTTGTCCCAAAATCGCTCCAACTGCATAGTTAGAGGCGCCACACATGATTTCAAAATAAATGGACTAGTATGGGGTTTGGAGGATAGAAGAATTAGTGACAACTTTTCTTAAAATAGTAAAGGCCTCAAGATAATCGTTGTTAAAATCAAATGGAACACCATTTGAAAGAAGTCTGGTCAGCGGTTAGGCAATCTTAGAAAAATCCTTTATGAATCGTTGGTAGAACCCGACATGTCCCAAAAATGATATGATTTGATGGACCAAGGCTGGTGGGGGTAATTTAGAAATCACATCAAATTTAGCTCAGTCAACTTCCAATCCTTTTTCTAAAATCTTGTGCCCTAATACTTTTCAGTCTTGTACCATAAAATGACTTTTTTCTCATGGTAGTACTAAGTTTACTTCTATACATCTCCTCAAACTTTTGGCTAGGTTTGCTAGATACGTTGAAAAATCATCTCCAAATATGGAGAAATTGTCCATAAAAACCTCAATGTAAGCCCCTATTATATCAGAAAATATAGCCATCAGGCAACGTTGAAATGTTCCTGGGGCGTTGCATAAACCAAATGGCATACGCTTAAATGCAAAAGTACTAAAGGGACATGTAAATGTGGTTTTATCTTGGTTCTCAGAATTGATGGCTACTTGTTTGTATCCTAAGTATCAATTCAAAAAATAGAAATACTTCTGCCCAACAAGTCTTTCTAAAATTTGGTCAATGAAGGGTAATGGGAAATGATCTTTCTTTATTGCTGGTTAGGTTTTCTATAGTCTATACACACTCGCTAGGAACAGGTGGTGCAGGTGGGGATGGATTCACCGTCTTCTGTTTGTATGGCTGTAAGTCCTGCCTTCTTTGGCACAATCTAGATAGGGATTACCCATTGGCTATCTGAAATTGGGTAGATGATGTTGGCATCTAGCTACTTAATAATCTCTTTCTTGACAACCTCTAAAATGTTAGGGTTTAGTCTTCTTTGGGGTTGTCCAGATGATTTTGCCCCTTCTTCAGTATAGATATGGTGTGTGCAATATGATGGGCGAATTCCCTTTAAGTCTGAAATACTCCACCCAGTAGTAGCCTTATGATCTTTTAAGATTGCTATAAGTTGTTACTCCTATTCTTGGGTGAGTCGTGAGTTCATGATCACAGGAAAGGTTTCCTGTTCACCTAAGAACACATACTTTAATGAGTCTAGTAGAGGCTTGAGCTCCAGTATTGGTGAAGAGTGTTCAATGATGCTCTGATGGAATTGTTCTTAATACAGGTGTTGTGAGGGATTATCTTGGTACTCATTTAAAGCAAGTAGGGTCACTGAGTCGACAGTTGTTGAAGGTCCAACATAGGTTGTACTTGCGAGATTATATTGTTTTGAACTTGAATCCATGTTGTCTACCTCTGTGACAAGGTAAGGTGTTGTGTTATCATCCAAGGTTGACGATGGGAATTCCATGTGAGAGGTTGAGTTTAGGTCCATTAAACCATCAAAGGTGACATGTGTAAGGTAATTCAAATCACAATTGTTTGTTTGGGGTATGTCTAAGAAATCCAATGGAATTCCTTTAATTGTCATAAAATTGGGCATCCCACTTACAGATAAGTGGCCAATCGGATCAGTATAAATCATCCCAATGTTAGTGCAAAATTCTTGATCATCATCATCCTCAAATTCATCTTCGATTATGTCATAATCAAAGTTTTTTGTTGCCCGGAAAATATCCATCCTCAATTTATGGTCCCCCAGGGCAATTTCCATACATTCTGATGTGTAGTTAATGTTTGTCCTGACAGTCGCCAAAATGATAGGTGCTTCCCTCAAATCAGTCGGGACTTCCATATCTAATACAAAGAAATCTGCTGGAAAACAGAATCCATTGACCTTCACAATTATGTTTTCCACTATTTCTCGAGGTACTTTCACTGTTCGATCGACTAATTGGATTGTAATAGAAGTTGGTTTTAGTTCCCCAAATCAAAATTTTTCATAAACTGCTATGGGGTTCAAATTAATTAATGATCCTAGGTGACGTGCAGTGATCGTGTTGCAATAAAAATGGTGTTTTATGTATCGTTGTTGTATTAAAGTTGTCACAATGCAAACTGATATTGCATCATTTTCATTTAATTATAATTTTTATTGGTTAGTTTTCAGGTCGTTTACTGGGAGGCAGTTATTAATATACATCACTCTATAAGTCCAAAAATATTCTTTTATTCCAAAAAATGTTAATTTTATATACAAAATGAATGAATGAATCAAACAATTAATGAATTGGTTAATTATTTACAAAAATAATCAATTAATATATATTACAATGCCTTAAACATATGTACAACAAATAGGCATAGAAAATCAGTTAATACTACACTATGCTAGCTATATACATTTACTATAAATAATACCTAAGTATAGGTACAAAAATAGCTAATAATATCTACTATACTAAATTATATTAACATACTAATATCTATAGTACCATATATTCTATTTACAGTAACATATATATACATCGCAATAGCCCTAGTAACATATATACATACCCTAAGGCAAAAATAATTATCTGTACTAACGTATATGCATATATACAGTAACATATGTTTTTGTCACTAAAGCTCTAGTATATTCATATACATAAGAGTTCAAATAGTATCTAATCTAGTTATATACTATCACATACACTACGATACACATATACATTATTTACTTGATTTATATACATACGTATATTATACTTATTATACATATTACATATATACATATATACTCACACACATACACACGCTTAGCCAACACTTAGTCGTTGAGCAGCTCACTCTTTCTTCTCTTCATAACACACAAATGCGCACACTGTTCACTCAAGACAAAAAATTGGTTTAATGGGTGGGTCGGCCCATGTTCGAAGGATATGCAACACCTATATGGGTGGGACCAAACTCTTACTAATGAGACAACCTTGGTTTAGATTAGGTGAATTTTTGTTCATTTTCTAGGCCCAATATCAGGCCCACACGTGCTCATGTGCCCACACATGCTCACGTACCCACACACTTGCACACATACGCGCACACGCATGCACCTACGCATGCCTGCAAGCACATGCAGCACGCACCCCGAGGACTAAAGCCTGTATGCTCAATTGAGTTGTGTCCTGTGCTGACAACCAAGGGGGTCGCCAGCGCTTTGCAATTTGTACCTGTACGCGCGATTATGAAGCCACGATGTGGCACTAAAGCATGACAGAGATTAGCGTTGAGCAACGATTAGTTATGTGTTAAAACTGAGATTTTGGGCCTCTATTTAAGAGCTCAAATTAATTCCAAATTTACGATAAATTATATGGTTACAAAGCCCTTATATAGGGCTACATAATTGTACAATTAATTTAAGAAAATAAGTTTACATGTATATTAAAATTACTTAAAGTTAAGAAATTATGCATGTTAATTTAAATTTTAATTTCTTAATTAAGTATAAATTGTTTAATTAATCATACAATTAACCTTATACATAATTAATTTATATAATAAATTATTTATTACACATTTTTAATATATTTTAGAGACTTTAATTTAATGTATTTACATTTAATTACTCGTTTTAGTTAGTTTTATACATGAATAATTTATAAATACTATAATACATTATAAATATAGTATAAATAGGTTGAAAATACTTAACGTACTACTATATAAGTGTACATTATAAATTACTTCATTATTAACTTAAATTACTAATTTATTTTATTTTAAGTTAATAACTTAATTATCTACTGTAAATACATAATTAAATTAAATTATAGGTATTATACAGTTCATATTACTTACTTAAATATGTATGTACAGTATTAGATACAATTAAGTACATATACATAGGTTTGTATAATTATTTAGGTTATTATACATTTAGTTAATATAAATTAATACATAATTCTACAATAAAGTTATATATACAATAAATCATCCTAAATATTTAATTTAATGTATAGAATACATATATAAGTTAATTATGTACATTATCTACATATTATATAATATATACATATAGCTTAGGTTTAAGTTATATTTAAAAGTATATACATAGTATACACTGTATTTTTGGATATTTTTGAGATTTTAGTGATTTTTATAGTTTTTATAGGTATAGTAGAAATAGGGGATGAGAGAGAAAGGGTGGGATGAGAGAGAAGTTCTTTTTGTGATTTTTCTTCTTTTGTCTTTTATTAAATTTTAAGGTATACTTAACCGTCGGTTGGTATGTTCTACCAAGCCAGGACTTCAGATTATCTTGAAACTTGGTTAACACTTAGAAAAATACATGATCTTACTCAAAACAGCTTTATTTTATTTTTTTATGATTTTTTAATGTATTTTATTTATTTACAAAACTCACACAATTTAGGCCTTGAGAGAGTTTTGAAACGTGAACTTAAAGCCTTAAAAGGGGTTCAAAGGGATGGACAAAAGGTATACATAATCAGAACTATCCAACATATCATATAAAGATGTATGAAGTGTTAAACTAGTTCCCACGTCAATTTCATTGAAAAACTCAATTTGGATAGTTATACTCATGAATGTACTGACAAAATAATTTAAAACATCATTTACATGCTAATCGTATCAAATTTGAATCAAAGAATCATACATGAAAGCTTGTATATGATGTTCTATCAATATACTACACATCAACTCATTTTACATTTTAAATCCAACTCAAGCCATCTTCAACATAGCCAAGACAGTGGCTACAGCTGCTAGAACAGCAGATAAAGTGCTGCTGCTGCTACTATCTTGATTAGCAATAGACTTCAGATGGCTTAACTTCAACTGCCATGATACTACAGCAACTGATTGCTGCAATTCGACAGCTCTAATCAGATCTAATGAATGTGATCTGATGCTCAAAATTTAGCTTAATGTTGGATTGATTATATATTAACTCAATCCCTTTTGATTTATCCATCTTGAAATTCAGATATAAGTAAATCCATTCATTGAAATCATGAGTAACATTGCACTTTGAAAATCTAAAAATCAAATTCTTAGAGACCTCAAGATGAAGATCCAAGTCATTCATTTCAAACTATCGTGGAAAACCCCTTTCAAATTCTAATTTCACCTTGAAAACTCATTCATATGCCCAACTCAATTATAGAATCAGATTCAAAATAGTGTTAGAACCTCAAATCAGAGCTATGATTCTTATTGGCTTTAACATCTCATTCAAAAGCCAAACTTCCAGAAATCAGTAATTGATGCTCCCATTGGGTAACAGCTCATCTGCGGAAGAAAATCACATCAAATCAGCTTAGATTCATCGCAAATGACCCAATTACATGAAAATAACTTCAATTTGCTCAATTAAAACCATTTAAAGTCAATATGATCCAAACTCTTGCAATTGTGCATGAAATCCAAATTCGAGTCAATCAAACAAATTAATTCAATTAAAATTGGATTAGGAGTCCTTGTGAACATCTGATGTGGATGAGAGGACCCTTAGATGGATTGTGAGTGCCATCTAGATCATGAAATCTGAGAATTTCAGATCTAGATATGCTCAGATGAATGGGGTGATATGCAAATCAAATTGCAAGGAAATTAGAGAAATATGGATTGAGAGGTGTAGGGAGAGTTGTATGAATCGATGTGAAAATGCGAAAAACTCTTCTCTGATATGAATTAATCAAAGAGGTTGAGTCGGATCTAAACTAGATCTACTCTAATCTAAATTAATGCGTCACATAATTTGACATCTAAACTACATCTATTGATCTAAATTACTCTAACTAACACTAAAACTAATCTAGAAAGCAATCCAACTAGCTATTAAAGCAGTAAATCTAGTTAAGGGAAGAAGGTGATGTCCAAGGTCACCAGCCGACGGTCGATGATGAAGAAAGGGGAGAAGATCCTTCAGCTGATGAGGGAGGTGTCCAAGAGCCTGAAGCCGGCGACTGGAGGTGATCGACGGAGGGAGAGCAACCCACTCTGTCACCATGGGCGATGAAAGGGGGTGGAAAGCTGAGGGAGTAGACGAATGGAACCACTTAAGGGGAGGGAGTTGGTTAGCATGTGCGAGGGTCCAAGGAGGTGCTTAAGTAGGCTTGCCACTGGATTTGAGCACCGACGTGTGAGATTAGGCTAAATTAGGTTTAACGGTGGGATGAAAGGAAGAAATGTGCGGGAAGCTTTATGTCAAAAACCCATCGAAGGATGGGATTTGAAATGGGTGGTGACTCAACGCATGAAGGCGCGCGAAGCTTCGATGAAGGATCAACCATAGATCAATGGATATAGGAGAACAACGGCCACGATTAGCCGTGTTCTTGCGTGAATAGTGGAATGCCTGTTGCAGCAAGTGTATTGGAAAAATTGCGAGGAGGCCCAAATGGTGAACTGGTATGACATTTTCACAGAGGCCCATTAGTAAGTCAAATAAATGGCAGAGTAGTCCCTCTAGTTTACAAAGAGGCCCCCGATGGTTATCAAAAAGGTCCCTAAGAGTTTTTAGCTTAATTAAATGTATAGGATGAAGGACCTAATTGTAATCTACCGAATGCAGGGTTCTAATGATATCCAAATACAAACAAGTTTTTATTAAAGCATAATTGAACATTTAAGAAGTTAATTGTACCTTTGACTTAACTTTTGAACCCAAATATGTGTTCAATTTGTAATTTAGATCTCCATATTACACTTTTGAATAGAATATCTCATTTTATGACCTAATTGTGCATTTTTAACACTGATTTGCTATTTTAGGTCATTTTTGTTAATTCTCACACTTAACCCATTTATTGTGTTAATTGTATAGTGTTTAACCTAGTTTCGAGCTTAACTTGAGCATTTTAGCTATAGTGAGCTACACCTCATCACTAAGTCTAAAAGGGCCCTATCAAATGGAGCGTCATGTAATTTGCAAGAGATCAATGGGGTTCATGGGTCCTTTTGTTTATGTGGTAAATCACTCAATGCAACCGCACTTGCCTGTTTGGACAAGATCGCTTTGCTAGTCTTCTTAGATTGGCGCTTAGGGGTACAGTATTCCTTGAAGAATCGAGCAATAGTAGGAATGTAATCAATTGCATCCAACAAAGGCACTTGTACATGAACATCATTGAACATGGCCTTTAATTCATCAATCTGCTTAGTGTCCTTACTTCTTTTCTTGATTTCTCTAATTAAAGCCTCAGAAAAGGGCATGAGAATTTGGTCTCTCGAATCGACCGTAAATTCTTTATCTTTTCTCCTTTTAATTTGCTCATCATCCAAATATTCAGATACCTTTTGTGGTGGGCTTGATGGACAAGGGTCTTTCCTTGGAATGGGCTCCTTAGTGGTCTTTCCACTCCTTAATGTTACTACACTAGCATTAGCTTGCGACTCATAGGGTAGGGGAGGAGTAGAAGGGTTAGGTAAAGGTGGTCCTTGTGGAGTTGGGAATCCAGCTAGATAAGGAGGTGCTTATAACACGACGTGAGCCTGTCCTTGAGGAACATTGGGTCTAGGCTGGGCACAAGGAATGTTTCTAGGGTTCGGTAGAGATTGGGATGGCAGTGTTCCTTGTGCTCGATTTTCCTGGCAAAATTGATTAAGCTGTGCCGCCAAGGTTTCTATGATTGCACAGGTGTACTGGGGTACCATGCCGCACTCATCAAGGAAAGAGGCAAAAGGTTCTAGACGTTGTTAACCTGATCCATCATACCTGCCGTAGTACTCACAACCATGGTCAGATCTGACAGCTTTAATCCTTTTCCTAAGGTGGTTTTCTACCTCAGCCTTAGAAGATTTGAACGCTTTTAAGGCCTATGACTTTTCATGAAGAAGAAATAAATAGCCGCATCTTGGAATACTGTTGCCCATTCCAAGATGCCGTAGGGAAAGGACCACAGATATCCGTATGTATTAGTTTTAAGACTTCCAAGACTCTAATAGCACCTACATCTCTTTTGTTTATTCTTTTCCCTTTTAAACATTCTACACATATGTCTAAATCTATGTAATCAAGGGAATCAAGAATTCCATTAGAAATAAGTCTATCTATTCTCTGTTTAGAGATATAGCCTAAACATTTATGCCATAATAAAGCAAAATCCTCTTTAGTTAAATACGTTTTGTACCACTCGAGGTTGCCTGGAAGGTTTCATAATTGGAGGAGACCGTATGAAGCATATACAATTTATCACTGACATATAAAGAGCCAGAACGAACCAAATTTGAATTAAGAAATAAATGAAATTGTCTATCTCCAAATGAATAAGAATACCCAAATTTATCCAATAGATAAACAGAAACTAAATTCCATCTAAACGATGGTACAATAAATGTTCTTTCAAATTTAGTTGGTGTCCAGTAGTTAATGATAGCCTGAAATCCGCAATGGCTTCTACCTCCACCTTCTTGCCATCGCCCATATAGATATACCTTTTGGCATCACTTGGCATTCAACAATTTAGGCAACCTTGCACAGGCGCACTAATGTGAATAGTAGTTCCAGAATTTATTCACCAAATGTCTGAGGGTACAAAAGCATGATTAACTTCTAAAACTTTCTTGGGAGGAGGATGAACTGGTAGTAGTTGTATCCTTAGCCCTCTTCCTTTTGGGCTCAGAAACCAAATGAGCATTTTCTGGTTTGTCCTGCTTAAGCCTCTCTTCATCTTGCACACAATGATAAATGAGCTCATTAAAAGTTTATTTCTCCCTTTGGCAGTTATAAATAACTTAAACTGCCCATATTGTGCAAGGAGGGAGATTAAAATCAAATGCACGAGGAGGTCTTCTAACAACTCTAACTTAATTGCTTTTAGTTTTGAGGCTAAGTGGGACATTTTTATAATGTGCTCCGTAATGTTCCCAATGCCCCTGTACCTAAGTGAGACAAGTTTGTTAAGGAGATTGTTGGTCTCAACTTTTTCATTCTTAGCAAACCTTTTTTCAATCTCATCAAGAATTTCTTGGAGTTCAATTCCTTTGAGATAGCACCCCTAAAGTTTTTTGGGATGACACACTTCATGATCATTAGACATATACGATTTGATCTCTCCCACCTCTTAAAGTTCTTTATATCATTAGAAGAGCTTTTATCCGCAAGAGGAGAGAGGATCAATCCAAAGCGCAAGGTCTAAATCCATACATCTAAGAACTATGAGGATGCTCTCTTTCCAGAATTTAAAGTTGGATCCATTTAATTCGAGAATAGAGTTAAGGTTGGTAGTTATGATAGATGTAGAGAAGTTAACTGATAATAAAGAAATAAACAAAGACATGCTCAGAATGAAATAAACTAAACAATACAACATTAATACTTAGTCTTTGGACGAAAAGATTAATATTGTAAAGGGTAACCTTTAAAATGATAAATAACTATTGAAATAATCATACGAAGTTGTTAAACTATCTTTAGATTAACTTAACTACCCACATGAATCCTAATAATTTAATAGTAAAATTTATCAAAATGTGTATATGTGTATTCAATCATAAGGTAATTCTCCTTTGGGCTAAGCACTACACATTGGAATACAACATACATAGTCGCTTTAATGTTTCAAATAAAATAGCACAAGAAGTAATCCGCTTTGGCTAGAATTACTTAATGTGTTAGATTATTCAATACATTAAAACCAAACACTAATGTTTATATCAAATGATTCATGATAGTAAATGTATATCCCAATAATACACCTGTACTAGTACTGATTAGTACTGATACTGACTGGATAGTCAGGGTATCGATATCAAAATTGAATATCAGTACTTGGTTTTCGTATGTACTGGTACTTAAAATGAGTATCGGTACTTGCCAGGTACTGTTTTCCATGAATTCAATTGTCCAAATCAATCCATATTCATGAGTACCGGTAGCCACCTGGAGTACTGGTATTCATAGGATACTGTTTAGGAAAACAATATGTCATGTGTACCATACTGATCTACTGTACCAGTTCTAGATCGGTTCTAGAAAGGGTATTAGAGTAAAAACTGTATTCCGTATGTATCGGTACTAAACTTTAGTACCTGAATGGTACAGTTTATGTTCTAGGATCACTTGATGGGATTCCGTACTTGACTAGTACCGGTACTCATCATGAGTACTGATGCCAAATGAATGTCAGGTTTGTTCTAGGGCGGAAATTTGGGAATGAAATAGGCATCTATGATCTTAAACATGTTCTTGATCGAAAGATTGTATCTCAGTGATCATGAATGGGATAACCACAATCATGAATACAAAAAATAAATATTAATATATGTTGATTCATTAAAGATGGGATTGAAAAACGAATCAACATAGATCGAAGAATAATCCTAAGCCTAATGAGATTGTTCTTCAACAAACCAATCGTTAGGGCAATGATGCGACAAGAAGATTGGCTCTAATACCACTTGAATGATTAAAACTATATGAAACCCAAATCAAACAAATAAGTTCTTTGAAATTGATTTTCTGTTATATCCCAAGATCAATCCTATCGATGCATCATCAGCCCATAACAAAATAAGAAATGAAAACATACTTGAATCCATCGCTAGGAGTGATGAATAGAGGACATGTGCAGAGATCCTCTAAAATCGTTGTAGAGATCCTTCGACTATGGTTGTGATGCTTCCAGAGGGTGTAGAGAGTGAGAGCAGAAGAAGACAAAGACATGAGTCTCTTGAGTTTTTCCTAGGGCCCTTATATTCTCTACGATGGGATGCAGATAACCGTTTGTAATTCCTGATGAAGGGGGTGAGATTTGCAGTATGAAAATAAGATGCGGAAATATAAATCAACAATCACACAAAAAAATACAATCTCACAAGCACACAAGGATTTTTATGTGGAAACTCAAACCCGGGTAAAAACCACCACCTAAATCTCTTGGTTTAGGATTTCCCGATCGACCGAGTCGATTAAACCCACTATCTAAGTCACTTAAACGAGGGTGACTCAACCTCAATATAACCATGCTATTTTGAATGAGGGTAGCGTACCTCAAAACCCCTCCTCTTCACGAGCAGTATTTTATCTCTCAAAGGAGACGGGAATTCACTACGCGAATACCCAATCACAAAACAAAAGACAAAACAAATACCTATGGAGCCACAAAGTAAATATAAGGCTATGCTACTATAGGCAAGAAAGACTTCCCTAATTTAGAAGATAGTAGGCGTAAATGTAGCAGAGTTTCGGTGCTCTCAGATTTGGAGTGTGGATCTTAGAGAATAACTTCTCTTGGTGATGATTCCTTCTTTAAGACACTTAAGATGGTGAAAAGAAGTTTCTCAAGGTGTGTATTGCTTAGGAAGGGTGCTCCTCTATTTATAGAGGTCCTAAGAATGTTCAAGAAGGCCTTGGAGAGGGCTTATGGCCGTTGGGAACAAATCTAAGTAAATCAGGCTAGAATCAGGGTCATTTATGATTCTGATAGGTTTATTAGATGTCTGGATTTAAGGTCAAATGTATAGGTCTTCGTCTGATCTAAAGGTCGGTCATCTGATCTAGAGGGGTTGATCATTTGGATGGTGTTGGATCAGGATGAACATCTAAGATGGTGTTTTAAGTCGATTGGGAATTTAATTAGACATCTAATTTTAAGATGGATTTGTTCCTGTTTTGACAAAATCGAAATAGGGTTCTAGGTAATTTAGGTTAGATGATAGGTCAGTTGTTTGGTGTCACGACCCGGTCCCAAATCACTGTAGGATCTGAGATCGGCTCACTTCGGTTAATCTCAAAACTCAGTCATCCAACAAGAAATAACCAAGTAACATTCATCAAACCACAATCACATAAGTACAGTAGCTTAAGCAGAGAGAAATTTACAAGGGGAAAAGGAACAGTAATATTATGTCATAATACAACCATCACAACAAAACGAATACATGTAGCAGAAGACAAAGCTATAGAAACTCACTATCAAACAGTAGAACTAAAGCTAGGCTCAACTAGGCCCAGCGTCTTCAGTAGCCGGTGGCTCGGGCTGCTCAAATCCCTGACCTGTACAGAATTTATTTAACTGGAGTCAGCTAATGCTAAGTAGAGTGGTGGCTAAGAAGTAACATGCATTTAACAAGTAGTTAACATACAATTTTCCATTTTCCAATTATATTATACATGTGGGTGCACAGAGATCTCTAATTAGGATTTATTAATTAATCTTCTTGTTCCCTATAGGAATGATTTTGCTTGCAGCTTTCCGTGATATAGGATGGCCACGTGGCACTCTCCTGGCCGAGAGAGTCCCACCGTGGTAGTCCTATACTCGGTTTACTACCCCGAGCGGCCAGTGCAGATTCTAGACCGAGCTGTCCGCAGTTTGAGACGAAAGCAAGTACTCCTGGTAAAGGTTTTATGGAGGAGCCAGCGGTACGAGGAGGCTACCTGGGAGCCTGAGGCAGCAATGCGGGAGCGGTACCCGGAGCTTTTCGCGGGTACGTCTTTCGGACCGGCTTCGGTCCTCTTTGGGTTTGTTATAGTTATTTTGACGTCTTTTTCCGCACCCTAGTTGGCGCAAGTTTCGGGGACGAAACTTCCTTTGAGTTTGTTATATTGTTATGAACGTGTGTCCCAGACGTCTGGGAGGTGGCCCAGACGTCGGACCAGACGTCTGGGATCACATCCAGACGTCGGACCAGACGTCTGGGATCATTTCCAGATGTCTAGAAATCAGTTATTTTCGACACGCGCGGGTCGTCTGCGCGCCTGAGCGCGCAGACCGCATATTCGCTCCTGCGGCTGCAGATTCTCGCCGCTGCCGTCTCTCTCTCTCCTCCTTGCGCGGCCTTAAAAGGCCACGCGCTCTCTCTCGTCGCCTCCACCCCTTTCCTCTTCTCCTTCCAGTGCGCAAGAGCGAGCGCGAGAGCGGGCGCGGGGTTGCTGCGGCGGCGACGGCCGCAGTGAGCGCTGAGGGGGTGCTGCGTGCGAGAGCAGCGCTCAGCCGTGAGGGCGAGCTCGCTGGGCCTGCCAGGGCCGGTCGGCGGGGAGCGCAGCGGGCGCGGAACAACGCAGGAGGCCTGCTGCGGCTTGAGCAGCAGGCACACGAGGTGCGACGCGGGCGGCATCGCGAGTGGAGGGCGAGTCGCGCCCTGGTTCTGGAAAAATTTTCAGAATCAGACGTCTGTGCTGATAGCCAGACGGCGAGGTCGACGTCTGAAAGGTGAGTTTTCCGTCTTCTTCTTCCTTCTTGTTGACTGACCGTACTGAGGGAGGGAGATGGGTGTGCGCAGGCTCGGTGATTCGCTATCCAACGCGAATCAGACGTCTGGCTGTAGTACCAGACGGCGGGAGCGACCTCCAGACGTCCGGGGTGACCATCGGACGTCTGGGAACTAGGCCAGACGTCCCCGCAGACTTCTGGACATCTGGGAAACCACGCAGAACAAGGTAATCCTCTGATCCACTTTTTAAGACGTCTGGAAGAAGTTCCAGACGTCTGATTTTACACAGTTTCGTCGTTTTCGACCCGTTTAGGGCCCGTTCGGGTTCCGTTTTCCACGATTCGAGTTGCGTTCTTTTCGGAATTAATTCCTCTACCCGTCTACAGTAGCTATACACTGTTTTGAGACACTCCTTGTGTTTGATCCTTGTGATAGGATCCCGTTCTGTTGCAGTCTCGGGGGTCGCGGAGGCACGCGGGATTCCCGATCACGCCCCCATTACTCCCGTTGTACCTGGTAGAGTGGCTTTAAGTTATTAATAAAATCTGTTAAATTATGGAACCATAAATAGAACCTAGGACATTGCATGAATCCTAGGAATGAGAAATAGATGGAATGATAGCTCCTAGGTGTTGCATGAATCCTAGGGCTGGAAAACTAGATTGTATGATAGATCCTAGGATATGGCATGAATCCTAAGATGGGAAAACTAGTGGAATGTATAATACTGCAGTCTTGGAAAATGGAAAGAGATATAAAGCTGCCTGTAATTTAAATTAACAGCTGCCTGTTGTGAATAAATAATGTGGTTGAGAACATGGATTGTAAGAATGTGAAACTGGAAAGTGAAACCTGGATGTTTGAGTAAAAAGGATGGAACCCTATGGGGGAATTAGGAGTGGAACTCCTGGAAAGAGAAAGGAATGGAACTGAGATGTTGTTGTGTACTGTCTCTTGGGTACGTAGTACCAAGGGAAGTACCTGTACCTGTTTAGTGCAGAGTGGGGCCAGCCACCCCAGGGACCCGGGGTTAGGACCGGCCGCTCTGTACCGACTTGCTGGCCCACGTGTACGTAGTACCGAGGAGAGCTACTAGTGTTAGGAGGGCACTAGCTACCCCACGGGCCCCGGGGTTCTGCTAGCCTCCTACACCGACTTGTTTAGGCCCACTGGGGTAAACCAGGGTAGTCAGGCGAGGGTGCGCGGACTGTGGAGGGGTTGGACCCCTGTTACTGAGAGGGCTCTACCCTGGACTGGTTCCGTGCTGTGCTTTGGGCGCACCCGTTAACGGAAACGACTGACCGCGTGCCAGTACGGATTAGCTACCTGTGTGTTTATCGCGCGTGCCGTAGTCACCGTTACGTCTGTCAGTGACCTTGGGGTGGTTGACTGAGGGTAGGATCACCACGGGGGACTCTCCCGGCCAGGAGAGCACCACGTGCTACTTCTACTTTTTGGAAAAGACTGCAATCAAGATCGTTCCCACGAGGAACATTCGAGATCAAGAAAAAGATCTGAGGAATAAATGAAATAGTGAGACAATTGAAAGATGTGAATAAAGAAAGTAATCGAACATAACACTACTGTACACTCTACTGTTGTCTTTAGTTTAGTTGCCACTCTACTCAGCGTTTTGCTGACGTGTTACACACGTTACCTTTTTCAGGACCAGGTGTTGAGCAGCCAGGGTCAGCGGCTGCAGAGGACGCTGGGCCGAGTAGGGTCCAGTAGAGTTACCACTGTCTCTTGTACCTCTTTTTGTTACGTTATAGTGAGTAGTTCTTGTTTCCGCTGTACTTTCTTTACCTGCAGTTCAAATTATATTATGAATGTTGTTCTACTGTTGTGGTGGTATATACTGTGGTAGTTTCTTTCCTTACTGCTGTACTTTCTTACTGTTAGTTATATTCATGCTGAATGTGGTTTATTTTACTGCTCTTTTGGTTACTTCCTCGTTGGACGACTAGGTCTTGGGATTAGTTGAGTCGGTCCGGTTCTCGTGTCTCGTAGGGACTCGGGAACCGAGTCGTTACAGGAGGTGAGGGGGATGAAAGGTGAAGCATGGCAGGGAGTGGCGTCGCAGGAAGAGGTGTGGTGAGGCGTGGTGAGGCGCGGTGAGGAAAGAAGTATGGCGTACGTATGTTCCGCGTTGAAAAGCATTTTCAGACGTCTGGTGAACATCCCAGATGTTCGGACAGATGTCTGGTGAACATTCGAGACGTCTTAAATGACCAAAGAGGGGTGGTGGGTCGTTTCGTTTAGTAAAGTCTCTGGATGTCTGGAAAGAGAAATCTTTGTGAGAATTGATTTCCTGAGGCTTAAACTGCTATTAGGTCTGACAAAAGTGGATTTGGGTTAGATCTTAGCCTAACGTCTATTTATCAGACGTCTGGGAGGCTCTATGGACATTTGGAAATAATATAAGTATGATTAAAAGTTAATCTTTGAAGATATTCATTTGATAATCCAATAGTCTTATTGTTGAACGTCTTTCAAGGTTATCAAATGTCTTGTAAGACGTCTGGACTATAGGCTGGTCGTCTGAAAGTAAAGAATAGAGAGTAGTACGTCCAGCCTAATTGTTTGGACGTCTGTATAAATTATCAGATGTTTTAAAGTCCAAGATCAGACATCTGAAGTTTAGATTGGACGTCTGATCAGGCTGTCTGATTTCTGTTTTGGTTTTTTATGTGATTTCTAAGATTGTTTAAGTATCTTAGGATAGTGTAAGTATTCCTAGGGCTACAGGTATTTTACTTTGGGCTCTTGAACATTTATCTAAGAAAATAAAAGTGCAAAGAACATAAACAACAAGTATAAAGAATAAGACAACAAGACATCTATGATATTCTTTTTGTCTTCAAGCTCTCGCTTTACGCGAGGCTCCATCTTTTCTTCTCCTCCATCAAGCTCCTCCAATCCGCCATGGATGCGAGCTTGAGCTCCTTCACATTTGATTCCATTTGCATTAATCCTAAAAACTTAAAACTTTAATGCAAATGTAAAATGTCAAGTGTTTTATTATCATCAAAATCAACGATCATGGTGCCTTTGCACCAACACCGTTACCACCCACACCTCGCATACCCCTATGGGGACTACAACCGAAAATGGAAATGATAGTTCTGCCCATCAAAGAACTGTATTTTCCCTTACGGTTTCTATGTACGAATCCGTATACCCTCATGAGATGTGAATGGTTCATTAATATAATTAGATCACACTAAAGACTATTAAACATGATGTTAAGTACGTACGTATTGTAATTTCCCTACTAGGAGGGGGTGACGTAATAAATTGCGGAAATATAATGTAAAACAATCTCACAAAATTCAATCAAACAATGTACACAATTATTTTTATGTGGAAACCCAAACCGGATGAAAACCACCACCTAACCCTCTCGAGTTAGGATTTTCCGATCAACCAAGTCGATCAAATCCACTAAACGAATCACTTAAACGAGGGTGATTCAACCTCAATTACAACCACACTACTTTATACGAGGGTAGCGTACCTCAAACTCCTGTTCGCGAGAAGGATTTTGTCTCACGAAGGAGACAGGAATTTGCAAAGTGAATACCCAACCAAAGAACAAAGTAAAATAACAAATATAGTCCTATAGAGCAAACAAAGATTTAAACCTAGCTTCTATAGGAATTAGGAAACTCCCCTTTGATGAAAGTGCGTTGAATCGATGACGCGGGTGCGTAAGCTACACGACGGTGCAACGTCGCTCTCGTGAACTACGGCGGAAAGCGGGTGCGCAAAAGCTTGATGCTCTCAAGATGAAGAACTTGAGCTTGGAGAGCAAGAGCTTTTCTTGGACACAAAAGAGTAGAAAGTGTGTTGCTTAGGTGTGTCTTGGTGTGTATTGGTGTGCAAGAGGTTCTTCTCTATTTATAGAGGCCTTAGGAAGGCTTTGGAAAGCTTCCATAGCCGTTGGGTGCAAGGCCCAAGAGAATCAGCCCGAAATCAGGAACAATCATTACACTGACAGAGTTATCAGACGTCTGATCCTGGCATCAGACGTCTGGAAAACCAGTTTAAGACGTCTGGGAACAAAGTCAGACGTCTGATTTTAGGTAGGTTTCTTCCTAACTTGCATCGGATCTAAATAGGGTTCTAGTGCAAGTCCATCAGACGACATACAGGACGTCTGGAAACCTACTTTTTCTGCAGGAATGGATTTTCAAAAGATTGCAACGGCTAGAAAATCTCTGAGAAGAGAATTTCGGGTCAGTCGAGGTAAAACGGTCATGCATCAGACGTCTGGAAAGGCTTACGGACGTCTGATAAGGCTCTAACGGTCATATCCTCCAGTGTTTGCTAAGCCAGCCAATGGTCCACTAATTGAACGTCTGGCAAAAACATCAGACGTCTTCTAAGACGTCTGGACTAAGGTCTAGACGTCTGATTTCATCAGGCAGAACTAACTATGTCCAGCCTAAATGTTATCAGACGTCTGAATCAACAATCAGACGTTTTAAAACTCATTATCAGACGTCTGATTTTGAGATTGGACGTCTGAAAAGGCTATTTGAACCCAATATTGATTTTCTAAGTTTTCTACAGAAAACCTAAGTATCTTAGGGTTGTGCAGGTGTTCCTAAGACTACTGTTAGGGTACTTTGAGGCTCTTTAACATGATGTTCTTAGGAACAAAAAGAGTAAGGAAATAAAGACAAAAGTACATGAAAGAAATAAACAGAATTCTATCATATTCTTCTTGTCCTTCCATCTTCAATCTATCGCTCCTCGCGAATCTCCTCTGTTCTCTATCAATCCGTCTTGGATGCGAGCTCGAACTCCGTCTAATCACGTCTCCATTTGCAATTGACCTGAAATCTAATACTCCAAGTGCAAATGTTAAATGACACGTGTTTTATTATTATCAAAACAAACGATCGCGGTGCTCTAGCACTAACACGTATATGATAACATATGATTTCGTAATAATAATACATGATAATTCTCATTATGATTCTAACAAAAATAAGAACTATATTCACGATATTTCTCATACTACATATATAATTGATGGATAAGTGCCCCCAATCATTTTAAGCTACTCTTCTCCCAAACTTCACCTCATGTATGCATAATATGTCATCCCAACATTTATTTTAAAATTTACAAGTCTTTATTTACTTACTTTTAATTTACGCAATAGTATAAATGTTAGTTAACCTCTTTTTACAAGTATGTATATATGTTTGGCATAGGACTTGATTCTCATGGTATGTATTGTAGGAAAACCTTTTGACAACTAGAACACGTAGTTTATAAAGTTATTTCATCTAAAAGTATTTAAGTCAAATTTTATTAAGAAAATAGCCTACATGTACATTTTTTTAAGTGATAAGCTAAAAGGAAAAAAATTTAAATTGAAGACAATTTGAACGTATTTATTCAAACTCATACATTAGAAAAATAAGAAGTAAAATTACACAAATATTATTAGAATATGCATAATTTGATATTTTTAAAGTACGAAAAAATAATTGATTTTACTATTTGGCCATTTATAAAGTAATTATTGAGTAAAATATGAAATGTAAAAAAATCCAAAGCTCCTCAAAATTACTTAACTTTTAAATATTTATTTTCTAGCATAACATGTGTAAAATACTTTGTAGCATAATCTCTATAAATCATCTTTGAAGTTAAATTTTAAAGTAATCGAGGAAAGACTTCATCTCGTAAGAATCAAACTCACACCCACATTTATTTTTCAGCCTAATCTATTTATAATACATTTGTAGTTTAAGATTTCCTTGAAATCAAACTCATAACCAATTTACAACAAATGAGGTATTACCATAAAATTCAAATACAAATGTCAATTTCGATAATTTTGATAAAGCCATTTAATCAAACTTCTCCCCACCAGTGCCATAATTATTAGTTACATACCCACGACCTGTATAAATATATATATAGAATGTACGATCCATTATACAATGAGATTTTTATATGGAATTCACAATTTATTATTGTTTTTTCTTTATAACATTAGAAAGGCTCCAATAAGGGTACTAAAGAAAAATATTACCATATTACACGCCATTTTGTGGGGTCAAGGATCCATCATTATGCCAGTCCTAGGGTACAAAAGAAATTGTCACTGTATTATACTTATTATCTACCAAAAAAAAAATGTATGTGAATTAATCATTTCATATTTCTATGTTAATTTTTTTTTTAATTTTTCTTATTAATGTTTCGATCTGCTACATACGGCAAGTTACGTACGAAGGCATACATATTTTTTGACTAATAGATGTTTATATATACAAAATTTTGTGGATATGATACAATGCATGCAATTTTGTACAGAGGACTTCAACACTGTCCGTTATTTTCAAATTATATATAATCTATCCTTGAGGGGTTGCTAGTATTAAAATCACAATGACCTTAGAAGGGTTGAGCTGACATTACTATAAAAAATTGCTGTTGAGTCTACATTTGGAATAAAAAATTGAATAGTTACAATATATATCTAAATTATTTCGTAATTATTTATTATTTTGTTGATGTTTTCTATTAGTTATAGATTGATCAAGCTATGTAGAACAAAATGCTATAGAAAGTTCTATGTATTTTCCAATATGTAAATATTGCAAATAAATTTTAATGCAATTGGCAGGTGTCATTTTGCCATGCATGCTTACTCGTGCAAAGCATGGGATTGTTACAGGTTGGTTGTTGATAGAAAATTTGGAAATCCTTTATGACTTAACATTCAATCCAAACTCCAACTTTTATTGAATATATATGTCATGTTGAAATGATGAGAACAGAGAACTGTGAATACATGTAACATTACAAGTACCATAACAATTTCATATTGAAATATAGGGAAAATTTAAGTGGAGAATAATTTCTAGTGTATGTAGAAATTGACATACTACAATTGCATGTTCAGCACGTTTAAAATAAATTTTTCTTATAAAGTAGGAAACTGATTAAGCTACTATACATGAATGAAATAAACAAATGTCCTAATGATGCTATGTTACTATCAATGGGGTAAGGCATTTCAAAACTAAACGTCCATACAATGGATTCTACATATATGAAATCTTCCCTCTTGATGATCTTAAATATAAAAATGCAAGTGATTGTGAACAAGTCAACCAATTAACTGTATTCAACGCTTTATATCATGGCTCTTTCGCAAATTACCGAAATGAAAGTTCTCCATATAACTAGTCTGTCGGGAAATTCGTGGTTCGCTTATCATCTAATCTTCTAACAAATGAAATATGAAATTTGAACACTCAAAACTAATGATAATTATCATCCTTGTATTGTCCATCTCATTGCAAGATTAATGTAACGGTTTGATTTTTTTTTATAACCATGTAACTTAATCAGATCCTTATCAAGACACTAATATTTGTATTAAGGAGAAGTTGGCCCCAACTTCCTGGTTTCGGCTTTAAAGGATGGATTGTGTTTAAAAGGCCTTAACAAATTATGGCTTGAAGGGCTTTTTGAATGGGGACTTGGGTTGGTGGGCCAACCTTTTTATTTTTCTTTGAGGTGGAGTGGTCTCCTTGTAAAAACCCAAGCTCCTATATAAAGCTGGGAAATTAAAAGAAGAAGAAAACCATCTCTTTATTCTCCACCGACCAACATCACCATTCCACCCTCCTCTCCTCCCCCACCGCCGGTCCTTTCTCCCTCTTCCTCTAAGTTGCTGCAACACAGGGAAGAAGTGGTTGCGTTGGAGCTCCCAACATAGGTACGAAGCATCTCTAACCCTCTATTCTCTACTCCACATAATCTCCTCTCTTCTTTGTTGGGTTTATGGGAGATTGAAGGTGTTAACGGGAGGAGGAAGGGAGTGATTGAGTTGCTGAGATTTCTAGAGGGGGTTGTTGCACCCTTGAAGCCAAAGGAGGAGGAGGAGAAAGGGGAGGAAACCACTGGAGACCTGATCAAAGCAAGTAAAAGGAATGATCTTGACCTTCAAACACAAGGTAGGGACCATTATCCCCTTGAGATTGCCTCTCTTTGATTCATGTGGATGGATTGGTGCAAAAGGGGTTTACTCCTGGTTGAAAGTAGCCTTGCATTTGAATATAGGGTTGCATGCAGAGATTTTTATGTGCGTGTTGAGCATGATAGCTTGTTAAGAGCATTTTAGTGGTTTTGTTGTTAGGTCTTGCATCAAAGGTCTTGACGAGGTTTTCAGCATTCTAATTGTCACTTGAATGGGTAAGAGTATAGCAAAGCTATCTTGGGATGTCTGGGAGTGAATAGAATTCATTTGGGATTTGATTCAGGTCATCAGCGTTCAAAATAAGGTACAACAATAGTCATGGATCGCTACTAAAATTTAATATTAGTACTAGTTAGGTTGGTACCTTAGATCGGATGGGAGCCTATAGGCACCATGTATCGATATTAAATATTAATATTAGTACGGAGCCTAGTTGATACCGATATTAACTCTTAATACTTATACTCAACCCTTAGAGGGGTTTGTAAATTTGTATCTAAGGCCTCATCGATGGATTTCTATAACTTATTTTTTTCCGATTTATTTTGATGTTTAACAAAATGCATGATATCATTTGTACAATATTAACTTGCGGGTATTATTTTGGTTCTTTTCAAGCTGTCAGCTGGACGACTATAGAAGCCACGCTCTCTTGGGGATCTTTTTCTATTCGTTCTTAGTTCACGTACGTAAAGAGCCAATTAATAAATTAATTACACTTAATTCACTAAGTACACGTGCACTCTTAACCTGTTTCTACGATCTTATTTATAAGAACAACTTACGTTTAAACTCCCTTAAGAATTAAAGTATTTTTCCAACGTAAAAATTCTTTCTAGAACAAGTAGTTACCAACGTTTCTGAAAAGAAGAAAAAGTTATTCCCTAGTTTGTACCCTTTCACTTACATATGTTTAATAACTTCCCTTGACTTCTCTTTTCAAACTTTGCATCGCTCGCTTACGTACGTTTGATAACCTCCTTTCGTATGTTTAACTTACGTAAGTTACTTGAGTTTGCATCTTTTCAAAATTCAACTATAAATATATCTCTTTACTTCCTTTTGAAAACACACGCATACAAAAATTCCTCTCTTACTTGTGGTTTATTGTCTAAAACATTGAAGAAATGAAGTGCTCTAGTGCTCTCCAAAGTTTGCATTCAAGTGTTGCTTCATTTGCAAAGAAATTCTCCAAATTTCACGTTTGATTATCATGTTTACCTACGTGAAAGTTTCAGCACCTTCCCACGTAAAAGATTTTCTTTCATTTTATAAGGAAAGTTGTATTTTTCTTGCTTGAACACGTAATTGTTGTTCATATACATATCTTATAAATTCGTGTTGTTAAGCTTTAGAATAATTTTGACTATTACGTTTTACAATACGTACACATCAAAATATATTAAAGATAGCTTCTTTCCTTGATATTACTTCCTTGTGACATTAACATCTTTCTTAAACGAAGTTTTTCAAGGATAACAAAACTTAGATCGAGCACGTACACTTATCATAAACTTATCCATTAGCTCATTAGGACTAGTGTAATATTTTTTTTATTCTTTGTTGTTAGCTAGGTTCCTGTTGTAGGATATATGTTCTTCTAGGGAAGAAGAATGAACTTGCTTTCTTGTAGGTGTATAAGAAAGTTGTTACTTAGGTTTACCACCCTCGATTGGAAAGTGGTAGTATAGTGAAATTTACTTGCTAGAGGTAGGCTTAAAATTTTTGTTGAGAGACAAGATAAAGGTTTTACCTGATTTTGGATTTTCTCTATAAATCATGTATTCATTTGTGGCTCGATTGATATTGTGCTATAATTATTTGTTTTAAATTTTATAATTTTTATTGTACACAATTCACCCCCCTCATAACCCAATGGCCTTGTAATAAGAGGTTGTGATGTGCTTAAGAGTTCTCTAAAATGAGGTTAAAAGTCTAACCTAATTGGCTAAGTAAAGGTGTAATTTTGGATTAATGAGACTAATGACTCTAGTAAGAGTCTCATAAAGGATTACTAAATTCTAAGATCTCAAATGACACCCAAAGAAATCCAATTTGTCCATAGGAATAAGTTAATCCTAGTGGTGATCAAGCAATTGAATAAAATGAGATGAATAGGTCATAATAGGTAGGTCTGTAGGATTTGACACCTAAACCTTGTGAAGCAAGGGTTCACCGTTGCGAGTTTGGGACCCAAGGAATTGTAGTAGCTGGCGGCTACTGGTGGTTACCCTTGGAACCTGGAGAGTTCCTTGTTATAGTGATGAGTCATGAGTTGTTATCGAAACAAGGTACTGATAGGTACCTGGTTTCAACTTGATATATGTACTTAAACGTAGGCATTTGCAAGTGTGGATGACATTGGGGTACCTAGTACTCATTGTTAGCATGCTATCATATCGCATAGTGGCATTACGAAAGCATGAATCAGGCATTTTAAAATTTTTAAATCATGATCAAATCGATGCCAAAACCCGATCAAATGATAAATGAAACACCCCAAAATTCAGAACCACATGATTGGAACAAGTTTCCAATTGTTCTGGGATCCCACGAGTTAGGGATTATACCTTGTGGGTGGTGTAGAATAACACCACACGAGTAGTGCCTCTTACAATAAGTCCCAACATGCCCTGTAAACCTCCTCCTCATCAGGTAGATGAAGTCCTTCGTGTTGAGGACGATCAATTATTGAAGTATGCGAACGATTTTGCAAATCCCATGTTTAACCTTCGTGATCTCCACCAACCATAATTGTAGGGAACTCGTTCTAATCAATTTGAAAGTCCAAGGCATGAGATCCAAGCTGTTGCAATCTGGGCGTCCAACAAGCAAGTTGGATGACCAAAAGGAGCCCAAGAAGTATGGATAGACTCCTAGACATTCTATACGGTAGAATAGAGAGTGGCAGCGGCACCCTCCTCTCTCTCTCTCAATGGATTTATTGGTGGAGAACAATAAATGATTGATTAGGATTCTAGGGTTTGCCTTAAGAGATATTTATAGGGGTTCCAAGGTTGATCCTAATATAATGCGATCCCTTGGATGAGATTAAATCGTACTTGAATTTTCCCATAACAACCTATGAGATGTTTGGCATTAGTATTCAAACATTAATTAATTGTAATCCAAACCCTTTGGATCTAACCTAATCAAATTAGCCCCAATTAACTATCAAATCAAAGGCAAATTAACTCTTTAAATAATTTTTAATTTATCCTATAAGTAGAAACCCATCAAATTTATTATTGGTTTCATCACTTCAATAATGAAGAGTTTAGGACTTGTGAAATTATGGCACTACACCTCCTCTGGTATTTCACTAGTTAATCTTTTATACATAGAGGATAATATTATTCTGAGGTCTAATCTCATTAAACAGTTGTTATTTCTCCTTGGCTATTAATATTATTTCTCACATCTCTTTGCATCATCTAGATGAAAACGAAGACCATCTCCTTTCTCAAAGGATTATCTTCTTCTCTTTCTTTCTCGAGTTCAATTAGGATTTTCTGTCCACATGTGGAATTGTCTTTCTCAATATACTTGGAGTGAGCTCATTCCTCCAATTTGTCACATACACTTATAGGATAGATTTGCATGATTCTTTCGAGAGATCATCGACCTAGCTCCTGTCCCTTCCCACATGCAATAGCTTTCCAGTATCAGGACTAAGGTGGGTGCATCTGCTATTGATCCATCAAATGTATGTATTTGTGAATAGAGACATCTATCTCAGGTAAAAAGATGCACCTTCTCCATGACAACATTAGAGGACTTCAGCTATGTCCTATTTCATTAGGTTAATTCCTTAACCCAATGATCACTTCATCATTCAAGCGTAAATAAAAAAAATTGAAAATTGAAACTTTGGAGTAGCAATAAGTCAAGTCGATCTACAGACAGGCTACTAGTGGTAAAACTAATTCTAATATAGTCCTAAATTGCCAATTAAAATGCAAATTAGCAACTAAAATGGAACGCAAAGAATTTTTTTTTTCTTTTGGCAAAAGCTACGTAGCTAATTTATTATTGAACTAAACAAGCACAAGATATATGATTGAACGGCAAGTTCGATTACACAAAGGTGTAAAAAAAATACAAGAAAATAATTCCTCACGAAAATGAATTTGAGACTAGACCCACATATGATTTTTAGACGACGATCTTTAGGATGAAGCCACGAGCATTGCACATAACCACCATCATGATTATCATGTCTTCCTCCTTTGATTCCAAAGTTGTACGAGGTGGAGTCGTCGATGATGCTATGATGGAAGTGATGTCGATGACGATGTGGATAGAAATGATTCGTACTTCTCATAGTCAAAGGTTGTGGTGATGATGGTGATGGCGTAACCATCGTTTAGATAATTGAACGAATCGTTTGGATAGTGAAAGATGGCATAGGTGTAAGGGGAGTGCACCTAGCCTATGGAAGAAGTGTATAGGTGGGATTATTAGTGGGAGACTAAGTAAGGTCTAAGGAGGGGTGGTGCCTTATTTATAGAATAGAGGGGTAGAGTGCTTAAGGAATAAAATCAAGGCCTTGAATGAGAAAATTAAAGTGGTGAATAAATTTAGGAATTTAAGAAGGCAATCAATAGCAAATCAAATTCAAAATTCAAGAATCAAGCCTATAATCCATTGTTGGGTTGGATGGATAAAGAGTCTAGATCATTATTGTTGGATTTTGTATGTGTTGAGAGAGTCATTTGAGTTATGTAATAGGTTTATATTTTCATCTGAATAAAGAATTTGATTATTTTGCCAATAAATGAATTGGGTCTCTTAGTACGATTAGGGTTACTTACTTAGCTAGATCGATTAAGCACGTTGTGTGTTAATTCAGTGATCTAAACAATTTAGAGGATCCGATAACATGCCAAGAAACCATTTGTTTCGATCGTATGTTTCCGGTTTGAGTTAGGATGACAACCTTCTTTAGAAGTCGTCGCCTGATTGATGTTCTCGAATAAAGATTCTAGAATTGTCGTAGGGGTTAGGTTAAGGAGTTAACTTGATGAAGCAAGAGATAGCAAAAGTCCTCTGATGCTGTCGTAGAGAAAGTGTATCTTTAAACCTGAGATAGATTTGTGTTTCTATTCAAGAACACATGCATTGGGTAGATTGATAACTTGATGCACCCACCTTGGTGTTAACACTGGAAAGCTGCTACATGTGGGAAGAGATAGGAGATACATGATCTCTCGAAGGAAGCACACAAAAATGTTACATAAGTGGATGTCACAAATTGGAGGCATGAACTCACTCCACGTATATTAGGATTAACAAATTCTACATATGGCCGCAAAGTCCTGATCAGATTCAAGGTAAGAAGAGAAGAGGATAGACTTTTGGGAAAGGTTTTGATCTTCGTTCTCCTCCTATTGATACAAGGAGATATCAAGAATAATATTATACGAGGAATGATAACAATCTAATGAGATTAGATCTCAAGATAATATTTTCCTCTAAGTATGAATGATTATGACTATTTGGAATATTTGAAGGGGTAAAGCGCCAAAATTCCACCCATCTTATGAGTTCATTATTGGAGTGATGAAACCTATAATGATTTTAATGAGCTTCTAATTGAAGAATAAATCAATTGTAATTTAAATAGTTAAATTACATTTGATTTGGCAATTAATTGCACCTAATTTAATTAGGTAGAAAATTCAAGTGTTGAATTGTAATTAATTTAAGTTTGGATACTAGTTCTAAACTTCTCATTATTTATTATGTGTTAATCATGCAATTGTTAATTAGGAATTAGTCCCATCCATTGGATGGAGATCCAATAGATCCTAGAAAATTAGGGTTTGTTTAGGAATCCCTATAAATATCTCCTAAAGGAAGAAACCCTAATTAGCTTCATTCAATCAAGTCCTTTGATCGAGAAATTCCATCAAAAATCCACCAACTCTATGGCCGCTGTCACCAAGAGGAGAAGGAAGAGGTGTACCTTTGTGCCCTTCAACAGCCAGCCAACCAACAACAGTATTGGTCAGCACCTTCAGTACTAGTAAGTTGATTGGTTAGTGAACCGATCGAACTTCTACAAAGGGTTGAAGTTGCAACCCTCTTCTTGGAGCGCCCCTCTTTGCCCCATTTGTTGCCAATCTACCCGCTCTTCTCTGAGTCGACCGACTACTACGCAGTCAGCTGCTATCAGTCCTCTTAAAGCTATTCTCGAGGTCGGTTTCATTCTTCGAGGCAATCATTACTTCGGATTTGTGTGGGAGTTTGCGGATCACGCGTGGGATTCATCCTCCATGATATGAGGGTCTCATCTACCCATCGTGGAGGAGTGATTGGAGTTCTTCCTGGACCTATTTATGGAGGTACCACATTTTGAGGCGTTGTACCACGTTGCCTTGCAAAGGTATAATGCTTCTACTCGTGGGATCCTAAAAGAGAAGGTAACTAGTTCCTCCCATGTTGTTCCGATCATAGGTGTTTTAGTTTGAATTCCTCGATCGTTTTGTGGCATCAATTTGATCTTGTGTTTGAAAAATTTTAAAACGCCTATTCTCATGTTTTCACACTTTCATGATGCCACAAGATAAATGTGATCAAACCCTTCAGTTATATCAGAGCATAGGTCAATCTAGATTTTGCGCAAAAATCTCAAATTTTAGGGTTTTTATCCGCAGCATGACATATGTTGTAAACATTCAACCGGCTAAAGCATAGTCAGACGTTTGATTATAGAATTAGACGTATGGATACTAAGGTCGTACACTTGACATTGGATGTCAAGTGTTCTGATGAATTATTAAGAAGCAATTTGACAGTAGCCAGTCGACCAGTCACAAGACTGGACGACTGACTACAAAGGAATTTGTTCTTGATAAGTGGCAACATGTAACATTGTAGCTGGTTAACCAATTGCGAAAATAAGCCAATTGATTAATAAGTAACCAATCGACTAGTTCGCTAACTGAATAGCTACCTACTATAGGATTGGATCCTGAAGTCACACTTTTGTAGTTGATCGATTGGGTAGTGCACTGGAATTGCTTCTTAGTGCGGTTTCAAACCTAAATCAAATTGGATTCGATGTGACCTTTTGGGGAAAGCCTGATACGATTATTAGGGAACCTTCAGTTGTTTTTATAGTGATTTTTTTGTGGTAGAATGATGCCCTAAATTGTGGATGTGATCCATGTAAAAATTAAGTGCATAGTGATTTCAAAAATCAAACAAGCCAATGGACAGCTTTGGAAATTTTAATTTCACAATTAATTAGATTAATTTTTGTATTTAAAAGATTTTCAAATCAGCAGGATATCATTATGTTCCACATGATCTTAAATTAGGATTACAATTAGTAAAATAACCATTCGTGCTCACTTGATTAATTAGTAATTATAAGAGAAAAGGTAATCGCATTGCTCAATAAGTGATGTTGTGAGTATTCTTTATATGCTAGTTTTATTTCATGATTTGATGGTTTGATTGTGGAATGTGTGTGATGATAATATTATCATAGGCGTGCATTATGGAGTGATTGTGAGCATGTTGAGTTATTTTAATGTAATCCCTTTGATTTGGGATATTTTTTACATATGATGTAATTTTCATGGAATGATTTGTATGTGATTGTGATGCATGGGATGTGATCTCAAACACGAAACATACAACAAAATTAGAAAGCGATTCTAATTTTAGACTAAGAGGAGATTAGGTAATTTAATAAGATTAAATTGAACTATTTCTCAAATAAGACCTAGTCAAATTCAATAGGACTAGTTCCCTCATTTGCAAACACGTTAATGAATTAGTCATGGTGATGATAATTTGTGGTCCCTGCCAAGGCATGGGAACTGTAACCACGGAGTCATACTATTGAGTTATGGTTAGTGAATCAGTTGACCTACTACAAGGGGTTAAAATTGTAGCCCCTCTCGCACACCCTCTTTCACACCCTTTGTAGCTGGCCGACCTGCTTTGAGCCAACCAAGTACTATGAGGTCGGCTGTTGTTGGTCCTCTTGAAGGTGTTCTTGAGGTCAGATTCATTCGTCGAGGCAATAGTTGCTTCAGATCTAAGAAAAGTTCGTAGATCATGCATGGGATTCGTCCCCCACAACACAGGTCTCATCCACCCGTCATGGAGGAGCCATTGGAGTTCCTTCAGAACTTATTTGAGGAGGCACCACATCTTGAGGTGCTGTATAATGCCATCTCACAAAGGTATAATCTTTCTACTCATGAGATTCCGGAACGGGAGGGAACTAGTTCCTCCCATATGGTTTCGGTCATAGGTGTTTTTGTTTCAATTCTTCGATTGTTTTATGGCATCAATTTGATCTTGTGTTTGAAAAATTTTAACACATCTATTCTTGTGTTTTCCCACTTCTATGATGCCATGGGGTTGATATGATCACACCCTTCAATGCCATTGGAGTTACAATAAAAGGCAAGGGCTTGTAGGTTTGAAATATGGTCAATTGATTATTCATCACTTCCCCATCATATCCATCACCTTGTCCTTTATTTAGAAGCTCCCTACAAGAGATACAAGTTAACAAAGATCAATTCAAAAATAAAAATGCTAATTGATACAAATGCATACTTATTTTATTAAATAATCCTAGAACAAACAAATTTAGACATGAATTATGCATGTAGATTTAGGCTTACCACCCGACCCACATGACAATTCTGAATTTCCATTCAAGAACATTAATCAAGTGATGGTCTCTAGAGAAGGTTGCCATCTCAATTCAAATCAGAAACAAATGACTGAATCAGATGGTTTCTTGATGTGCTATTGAATCCTCTAAACCATTTAGATCTCTAAATCAGTACACATCGAGTTTATTTGATCTAAGTACATTACCCTATTCATAGTAAGAGAACCAAATCATGTACTAGCAATTAATCTAATTCTTTTATTTAGATCAAATGGAATAATATTACATTATTTGGATAGCTTGCTTAGGGCTAGCAAAATCTAGCAATCATACATAGCACCTCGCCCTCATGTATGGATGATGTCAGGGTACCATTAGAGTTTGGTCAGGCCTCATTTGATGATGGAACAAGAGAGCACACCTGAAGTACATGCTCCTTGCGGAAGCATTGGTGTGGCTCGTAAACATCTAACCAATCATACTATTAATGATCTGAATGATCGTTGTTTGGACCTTGATAGATTCGAGTTGAGCTTGTCCCTCACGATCTCGATGGATTGCCCTGGATAGCTCCCAAGAGGCTCAACTCTCCTAAATAATGTCAGCAATGTTCTCATACGACGAGGACAGGTATGCCTGTCCCAAGGACTAGCAGTATGTTAGTCTCTCCCCTAGTTGAGGAAAGACTATCATATTGTAATTCAAGTGCAAGATACGTCTCCATCACCTCTTCTTAAAAGGAATGATTATCAAATATGATTGCTGAGATGAGTGAGAGAATGATTATTGGTAATAAATCTTGGGGTAACTATTGGGATGGGACAATTTAGTGATTTGGCTTGTAGTGTAGAGACTAGTATGTACTTGTCTTTCCCTTGTTAGTATACGTAGTTTTTGTTCCTACTAGGTCAGTTGGCTCATCCTACACTTGTGAGCTACTTTCAGAACCTAATGCCTTGGTCAACGATTTCTGGATTTCTTGGGAACAACATTGGTTTTCTTGTGTGGTCGGATCAACAATTCTACCAGACTTTTTGGCGCCTAGAGATGGTAATGGTAGAGGCGCAGCATCTAGTGATGTGTATAGACCCACCTACTGAGCCCTTACAGTTTCGCATCTCTGACTTTGTTGGTGCAACTCGTTTAGTGCACTAGGTTATTTGTTTTGCAAGCTTAAGGCCCAAGGAGGACCTTATGTAATTAGTTTACTGCTATGTTGTGATACTCTTTTTGTTTCCTCCTCTTATAGGCCCTTGTTGTTGTAAATAGTGTGGTTGAGCCCTGCTTTTGATGTAAGTATATGATATAAACAACTTTTGGCACTTGTAACTATTGTATATGAAGAACTGCGACCTGTGAATAATGCTTACTTAGTTTTAAACAACTTTCCTACCATTTCACCTCACTTTTTATTATTTCTTGCTACTTTGAATTTTATGCCATGTGTTGATAGTTCCATTAAGTTTCCTTATAACAAAAAATTCGATATATACTGTTGGCATGCAGTTAGATCGCACGTGAATTGGGCGTTTTAAAATTTTAAATTCAATCGAATTGATGCCAAAACCCAATCAAGTTATTACATAAAATACCCTAAATCCAAAATCATATGATTGAAACTAATTTCCAATCTTTCTGGGATCCCACGAGTTAGGAGTTATACCTTTATGGGTACGTAGAACAACACCACACAGGCAATACCTCCTATAATAGCTCCTAGCATGCCCTAGAACCCTACTACTCAATGAGCGGATGGAGCTTTTTATGTTAAGGACAGTCAATCACGAAGGACTTGCGAACTCCTTCATGGGAATTGAGGACGATGCTCGTCCTCTTCCTTCATTGGCGTGATCTCTTGACAATCAAGAGACTATAGAGAGAATGCATTGGAAATCAAAAGTTTGATAAGAGAATTAGACTTCCAATCAAGAACTTCTAGAACTATAACACAAGCATTAGACTTCCAGAACATGTCCTAGACTTTTGATAAGAAGTTTGGATGTCATGTGTAAAGAGAATGGGAGGGAATAGCCAACGCTGTTCTTTTCTTGTCTTTATCTCTTTAATGGCTAGTAGGAAGTGTTGATTAATTCGGACTCTAAGGTTTGCCTTGGGAGATATTTATAAGGATTCTAAATCTAATCCTAATATGATGGGACCCCATGGATGGAGATTCATGGGATAGTGATCGTCGAAACTCGCAATAGATAAACATGTTGTAGTACAGCAATTGCAACCATTTTAAATTTGTAAATTGAACTCGCAAAAGATTACTTTAAGAAAGGATATCCGAGTCATCTCAGGGAGGCACTTGATCTAATTGATTCATAATTGAACCTAACTACTGTATTATTATTATTTGGGTCTTTCAGATTTTGTTGGTATGTTTACTAAGGTAGAAAATAGAGATGAGTCGAATGAGGGACTAAATCATAGGAACTGGACTTAAACAAAAATTGTGAAGAAATAATTTTTCGAATATCTAAAAATTCTAATAAAATTATGGAACCTATTCTATGACTTTACTAAGGTAAATACCAAATTTCATGAGAAAATAATAACTAGAGTACGCATAGTAAAATTTGGAATGAAGTGTAGGGACTAGATCCTGAAAATGTCAGAACCTGAAAGTAAAGCTCCTATTAATTTTTATATATAACGAATTTTTATACGAAATTTGGACACAAACTAAAACTTGTAAGAAAGAATGAAATATATTTTTTGAGAATTTTCTTACGTACAAAAATGAAAGCGAATGTTCAGGAACCTAATTAAGACTAAGAAAGCAAATAAATAAACAATCGAGATTTACTAAGAGAGAGAGATAACAATTGCAAAGGAAAATTGAAAATCAACTTGCTAGTTCATATACTACAATTAAGATTAAAAGAAAGAACTATGGAACGAAGAAAGCAGAAAAATAAGAGGAAGAAGAATAGAGTATCGGTGGAGAGCAGAGAGATGTGGGTTTGTGACGAAGATGGAGAATGTCGTCGTCGATTGATGAGCGAGATTTTGTACGCGAAAAGATTTGAGTTGAAAATCCATCGTCATAGTACGTAAAAATCCACTACTTGATAAAATTTATAACAGAAGCTCGAGGTGAGTCCCAGGTTGAATATAGGGAGGTGAATGTTTGGTTTTGTAAATCCACGTTTGTTTTATTTATTTTTGGTATTTTTCTCTTTTGCGATTTTTGTGGTATTTTTATAAGGAAAGAGATTAGGTTGATAATATCTAGCTAATCTATTTGCAAAATAAGAGATAGAGAGAGAAAGAGAGAGAGAATATAAATATTTATCTGACTAAAGTTTGCTACAAATAATCAAGAAATTACCACTACATTAGAAAGCGAATAAAAGATAGAGAGAGGTGAGGAGAATCCTCCTCGATGGTTGCTTGGAGGATGACTCGCTTTGACGATGCCTGGACGAAGGTGGCGAGAGGCTGGAGGAAAAAGAACAGAGTCGGAAGATGGAGGGTGGGGCAGGACAGTTTTGCGGTGAGGGTCTACTTCCTAATTGGGGTGAGAGGTCAGCCACAGGATGCTCTACGAAGGGAGGTGAGAAGTGGGAATATATTTTACTTTTCTACTCTAAGGAGCATCCTAGGCTTGGGACCAACTCCTTAAAGCTTTGAAGGAGGTGTGGGAAGAAGAGGAAGAGATGAAGAATGGGAGGGGTGGTGGTCCTTTTATAGTAGAGGAGAGGAGGCTAAAAATGGGTATGGGTCAATTAGCGACATTAAAGACGTCGCTGTAGATCTGGCTCAATCGTCGCTATACTTCCAACTCACACGCCTATCGGCTCCCCGTGTGCATCCACTAGTGTTGAGGTGGAGTCATGATTGTTGGATTGAAGATGTGAGGCTTTGATTGTGTAGAGGACAACACTTCGGATCGCACTCGCACCACGCGTACGATCGTGCGTAGCATTGTGCGTCGAATCTCGCGTGTGCGAATCACGCACATCAAATGGTGCCATGTAGTCGACCTTTGCACCGCTCGAGGAAGATCCGGCGATTGAATGTCTCCAGCACAAGCTTCTGAATCGACAGAGCTCGGTGGGTTTCAAACTCGCGTTAGTGGCTTGAGAGCTCCCTTCACGACCGCTGTGCTACGCGTCACAAGTGTTGCATTTTGAAATTAACGTTCACACGCCCACGACCGTTGAATCTTCATCCAACGGTCGAGATCACGTGAAGCTCTTCTTTACTTGGCCTTAGGAGGGGCAACGTGGCTTCTTGGTGATCGTTGGATTTGAATCCAACAGCTGAGATCTCGCGCGCGTGGCTTGGGAGGGGTGATTGCAATCGAGTTGGAGTGCTGCGATGGCGCCACGTGGCGCCACGTGGCACCATCATGGTTGTCCAACTTTCCCTTATAGAGGGGGCTGCAGAGCTCCGATTGAATTGGTTTTTACATTGACGAACTGCAATCATCATTCCAGATCCGTCCGTACGGTTGGATTTGTCATTTGAAGTTTCAAATTGCATCACCTTGCCCCTTCATCGTTGATTTTCTTCGGACTGCATATGGTGCTACGGGACTCTAGTCAAGACAATTTCGGAGGCGTTAGACTCTGATCATCGTCCTGATTAAATCCGAATGGTTGGATTATTAATCTGAGACCCTGAAATAAATTTCCTTCTCTCCTTGCCACAAAAAGGAGCAAATTAACCTATGATTTATACAATCTATCTTAAATGCAGAATGATGCATGCTATGTAATATTTATAATGTGGAATGCAATGTTAAGCTTAGGAACATGAATAAATAGGCATTTTAACTTAAATGGATGTGTATACATCATGCCCCCATGCTTATGTTTTGCTAGTCCCTAACAAAATTAACCTAAATGCTATGTGTAGAATAGAATTAAGTTCCGATTACTTAGGCAAAATTTGTTGATTAACACTAGAAAAATTCAACTAAAGACCTAATTACAAGGACTCAACAGTGCCCGGGTGCTTGCTAAAATGCAGACTGCCCAACTTTTCGCCTTATTTCGAGAAGGGAAGATACATTTTTTTCTATTTTTTCTTCTTTTCTAATTTTTTTGGATTTTTGAGTTTAGAGTTCGGGGTAACTTTTTATGACTACCCAACCCACCCAAGACTTGAAAAGAACTTCAAGTTCTAAGCATCTCATAAAAGGTGATAGACTCATTAAGTGACAGTTAAAACAAACTTCAGGTTTCTATGACCCCAGGTGACTTAAAAGTTTCTGCCTAAAGGTTTATCTTTCCGATCAGTAGCTTTTTCCCTACTTTTAATTTTTTATGGGGTTAACAGAAGGGTGAACCCAGTGTATATCTCCCTGATTTATTCTACTTCCTCGCTTCTTCCCTAAGTGTTTGGGAATTATTTGTACTTTTTGTGTGTTGGGCTCTAGACAACTGGCCAATGGGGCATCAAACCCACAGACTTGCCAGCCATACTCATGCGGTGAAGTGTGGCTTATATATATATTTTTATTTTTCTATTTTTCTATATATATTTTTCTTTTTTTTCTTTCTGAATATTATTTTTTCCTTTTTCTGAGTAGGTGGCTTCTGTGATTTAAGATTTATCTAAAGACAATAGAAAGAGAATGGTCATATAGTTAGGCTTTGGACAACTGGCCAATGGGCTATTACCTACAACAACTTACTAGCCATATTATCCTAGAAAGTTCATTAGCTACTTAATTTCCCTAAAAACCACTGAAAAGAGAGTCAGTGTAAATAGTGTGTAGATGCTTTAGACTCAAAGTCCCCTTAAATCAGAGGGCGGGTTAATAAGTCATGTACTTGTCACCCTAATTTATTAGCCAAATTAAAATAAAATTAACATGGTGAGGACTTAAGAAACAGGTCCACATTTTAGTGGACACCTGGGCTGATTAAGTCCGAAAACCTGAAGAGTCTAAGTGTTTAGGTCCTATCGTATTATTTCCTAAAGTTAATAACTCCTAATGCCTAAGTTCTCTTCTCCTAATTCTAATTTTTTTATCTTTTATCTTTTTGAATTTTGAATTTTTTATAAAAAAAAGTAAAAGAAATTTTACAGAGCTAACAAAATAATTTCAAGATTAAGTATCCACCCTCTATGCCTAACTGATGCAACGTCCTCATTGTAAAAATAAATACATGAAAAGGATAGAATAAATAGAATATCACCTAAATTTCTTGATAGATCCGGTCAGCTCCACAAAGAATATACATAAGTGCTAAATTTAGTGCCTTCAGCTAGGCGCAATATACAAACAAAGAAGAGGTTAAGAATTCATAGGTGCAGGCCAGGATCAAAATAAGAATATTGATCTCAGGTCCCGCTAGCAGGTGTCCACAGATGTGGACCAGATGTTGACAGAGTGAGATCGATGTTTATAAAAGCTGCGTTGTACTATAGTCGAAATTGCTTGAAAACAAATAAAATTTATAACTCGAATGAAAGTCCGAGGTCGAACACAGGGAGCAAATAGGAATTCACACACTAATATCAATAAATATGTAAATGAGCACAAGAAATAACTTAGAATTGATAATCAATATAAAGCATGAGTTTAACATATGGCAAAAAGAATCTCAAAGTAAAAAACAATGGTGATTTAGATCACCAATTATTCAATTAAAGCATATATGCAAATAATGCAACATCAACCATCAAACTTAGGTACTTAGATAACCAGATAAAGCCTCAAATCAGACATTGGGCTATTGAATCAGATGACTTATCCAACAAGTGCTACAGTGCTTCTCTAGCACTGTTCTTTTTCTCTTCTCTTCTTATGGCCTGCTTCTCTTTTTCTTCTTTAGCTTTTCTTCTTCAACTGCTCTCTTCTTCCTCTTCTTTGGCTTTTGCTCCTTCTTTCTGCTTTCAACCTCTTCTCCTCTTCTTCCTTTCTTTTCGCACGAGCCTTCTTCCTTCTCCTCTTCTTTCTTCTTATGCACAAGGGAAGCAATCCCTCCAGAGACTAAGTATCACATAGAGCAAAACCCCCCTAACCCTCTCTCTCTCTTTCCTTCTCTCTAGGATCCGCCCTCCCAGGGCCTCAAACAGTGTCGGGTAATCGGGTGTTCGGGCAGAGCGCGCACTCGGGTCCAAAGTTACCAAGGGTGTGTGGTAGCCGAGGAGTGAGTAGGCATAGGTTGGGTCAGGTTAGGTGTGCATGGGTGAAGGGGACCTCACCCCCGTGTCTCGAGGCGATAAGGCTAAGGCGAAAAATCAATTTATGCGCTTGTATGAGCTCGCGAGTTCACGATGAGGGACTAACTCCCACCTCCTTTTTCTGCGTGGAGCTGCAGCTGAAGGTGGACTCAATTGAGGTGCTTGTGGCAGTAAATGGCTTCAATTGACCGGGTGAGTGTATTGCTGAGGTGAATCTGCGTCACCTGGAGGTGGCACTTGGAGTTGCAGGTGCCGAAGAGAGCTCCAAGCTTTGCTTGAGCTCGTCGTTAATGGTGTTGGGAACCTGAGTACCTGAAAACACGAACAAGGCCTTTCAGCCAAATCAAACAAGCTTAGGAGCATCATCGTGAGGCGAGGAAGTGAACAGCGGTGTTCGTGAGGGGTGAGAGTGCATGAGGTGGCCAGACGGTGACGATCTTGGGTGGAGAATGATGGGTTGGTCGATAGGTGGCTGGGGTGGTCGAGCGGCCCAATAGAGTTAGGGCTTTTGTGCGGGTGGATGTGGTGGAGGTCGGGAACTTGTCGGCCAGGAGGATGAAGTTGTGTAGCGAGCGGAAGTCCTCGCTAGAGTGGTCGCCGGAGATGGAAGGGATGAGGGTGAACGGCGGTAGTGGAGGTCGAATTTGGGAAAAAAAAAGAATAGACAAACTTAGGGAAGGAGAGGAAACTTAGAGAACCTAATCTAACGGTCGAAGGAGGTAGAAAACCCACGCTGGTGTGATGGTCGAACATGGGGAAGATGAATCTCCGTGAGGGGGACGGTGGCGATGAAAGGGATTTGGGCACCTTTGATGTGATCGTCGAGAGGCGGAGGAAGTCAGGGAGGAAGAAGACACTCCCAATTTGGCTGTTGGGAGGCCGTAGGACGACAGGGAAGGATGCTCGTTAGAGCTAGGTCGGAGGAGGCCAGAGGTAGGGTTAGGAAGAGGGTTTTGGGCCAAAACCTAGCTAAAAAAGTCGGCTTGACCTCTGGGATCCATTTATAGGCCATGGGAAGGGGTTTCAAGCTTGGAAACAACTTTGCAAACTCCATGATTCTCGCACACGTTTGACATGTGTACCTTCAAAAGGTTCGCATGAGGATTTGGGAAAGACGTAAAGCCCAAGGAATGGTTTAAATGGAAGGCAACTTCCCAAGGAATCTTCGATTCAAATTTGAGAGAGATTAATTGAGAATCGAGCGAGAAATCCTCACTCGAAACTCGATGGTGAAGGTTCAACCTCCCAAAAATGGCATGAGGACCTATGTGCAAGGAATATGACCAAAGATAGGGACCTTTTTGAAAATATTTTGAAAGTTAGGGGCATGTGTGTGAGAGAAAAGACTCAGACAGGATAAAATTGCAAACTAGGTCAAGATGATCTCAGACAGGGTCCAAATTTTGGTACAAACCTAATTTGGATCCAAGGAATCCAATGGTGAAGTTAAATTTAGGTTTTGACCTTGTTTTACTAGATAATTTATGAAAAAACCTAAATTAGGGCAAATGTCTGTTTAAGACTCTATTTTGGGTCAAGACGGGTTCTGATGGTCAAATTCAAGGTAATAAACCCTAGAGAATATTTTTATATGAATTTTAGAGGATTTAGGTGAATTTTATCCTGACCAGAACCTCAGTTAATTAAGCAGGTCTATTTTTAGGGTTACAAAAGTCCTTTAATTCTCAAAACACGTGAAAACCCATTTCTGTCTATACTAACCCACTTGTTGGACATTTAAGGCCATTTGACCCTTAATTATCCTCTAGGAAAACCCATGGTTGTTTTGCATTCAAGATATGCTGGTAAAATTACTGTTTTAACCCTATTTTCTTGCCTTTCTCTCAGAATGATCATGTAATGAATTAGGACTCTCTGGTAGTTATGTAGGAGCATTTATTCCTTGATAATGACTAAATTGAGCTAGTTATGACTTATGATGGTGTTCCCATCACCAGATTATGGTGCAAACCCATGCCCTAGGATCGAGTGGTTTTAAGTTTCTGGATGAAAATCACCCAGAACTGGAGATTGTTATGCTTGCGAGGCTGGGCTTGTGGTTTTGTGGTGTGAAACCCAAGTCTAAAATGGCGGACAATAGGTAGATTTGGTTCAATAGGTTTGGTTGTCCACTTAGGGTTTAGATCAAAAAGATAATCAATTATTCTGAACTTGGGTTGCACATCCTTAGGGTTGAAAATATCAGAAGGGTCTTGGTAGAAGGTAGGTGGTTTCAGTTCAATAGAAATCCTTAAATCCAAAATTCCATTTCCCTCAGAATTCACTTCCCATAATTTAACTTCCCAACTCCTCTCCTCTAAAATCAATGTTTCCGGGACCTCCAAGTTGCTATACACCCCATCCAAGTCTAACAAGTGTGGATGAATCATAATTCACTTGGGTTTAGTAATCTCAAGAATAAATCATCATTATGCTCAACAGGGTGTGGTTGAGGAATGGGTCTATTGATTGAATCATCCAAAAACTCAGGATCGGAATCCTCCATGTCAGCCCTAGTTGGATCAATTTCCTCAATTATCAGGTTATCAAATGATTCATCAAATTCCTCAGGTTCGCTTGTCTCACTAAAATCATTTTCCTTAACTTCAAGTGAGACTTCACTAAGAGATTCCTTACCCCCAGAATTAAAGAATTATTGATCCTCATATATATATGTCTCAAAATTATCTGTTATTTCCTGGTCCATGGAAACATGTTTTTCCTCATTCCTTGGCTCGAGGATCTCGAGTGAGAAAATCACATCATCCTCAATTGGTTACTTTGAACCAACTTGGTCATCCCCGGTCTCATAAAATGTGTCCCCCCCCGACAGGTGCCTGAGTGGGTTCTAACATTGACGCTCTTGAAGGGGGTTCATCCTGAGAATCATCCCAAGATTGGACTAGGGCAACCACAAATTTCATCCTAAATCTTGACAACTTCCCAAGTAAAAACTTACATGGGCCCTTATCCTCAATATCTTGGAGCCAATCCAATGAATAACTATTAAGATCGTCAATCATTTTGATCATAGGCTCCAATGCTTCAGTGCATGGTGTTGGTTGAGCTTCTAAAGATTGTAGAGTGTTCCTCAAGTTAACCAAAACCCTATCTTGGACCTGGTTCACCTAAATCGAATGGTTCGATTCAGGGTTGGGTGAGTTTGGGTTCAATATAAGGGAGTCAAGGAATTGAGGATCTTGGGGCCCTCCCATGATAATAGGTCATTTCGAGTTGTTCAAAGAAGGGTAATGATCTATATACAGTATAATCCTGGGGAGAGTAGGTGTTATAATCATTATATTCTTCCTAATTGTAGATTGGGTTGGTTTGTTCATAAGAAGGCGGTGGTCTATAATCAGTGTTGTTCTGGGAAGGATAATAATCATAATCATGATGTCTACAGTTAGGTCCTAGACATTGAGGTCCAGAATCATAACCCCAATCAAAGTTATCCTGCCTAGTGGATGGGTAGTCATAAGTCGAGTCGGAATAATAATCATCTTGGCGATAAATGGTGGTAGGAGGGTAGGAGTGGAAATGTGAGTAGGATATAGAAGGATCCATGGCAAAGTAGGAGGGAAAACAGAGGAGAGAAAGGTGCCCTGCAATACAAACAATCAAACCTGTCCTTAGGTGGGTTAGCCTAATGACCTATAGACTCTCAGAATCGGTCTTGAGATGAAAGAAACGATTTGGTCTACTTCTGTCCGGTCAATCCAACCAGTTAGAGGGAGGGATTGGGGAGAAGGTTCTTCCTTTAGTTTGCACCTCCAGTTCCTTTGATACCCCTCAATTGTAGTCGTTTGACACTACTCACCTAGCTAGACATTAGATGGACCAGTAGAAGTAGTTTAATAAAAAAAAAATCTTAGTTGGAGTCCTAACGAGTGAGTAAATCCTTAATTCCAATGTCTACTCAATTTTAATTAGGCTTGGGATGATTGTGCTCTTGGAATATGATGAGCCCTTTAGATGGGTTGTGCCCTTAAAACTCGATTAATATGTGTGTACGTGCACAACCAGGGTTTTCAAACAAGCTTTTGATAATGTGTCTTTTAGAGTTCGTCCCTGTTTGGTAGCTTTTAAGGTTCAACTTTAGGTGTATTCAATCAAGTTCAGGAGACACACTAAGTTTTGAAAGCATCGGTGATGATATGTTTCTTTAAAATTCAGAAAGAATGTTGAGTGTCTGGTTCAACCCTAAAAATCAACCGTAAAGAGCAAGCTACTGATAAATCACTTTTATCTTAAGTGGTGCGGCCCAAACAAATCAATCAATTGGCCTATTCGCATCACAGATTAAGGCACACAATGTCTTAACCAAATCAGATTTCTACTCACTCATGAGTATTAAGTTGAAGTCTACCGGGATCTTGGTTAAGTGGTAGAATCAAAGTGATTATGCACCTTAGGATGAGAAATTACGGGTGTATGTGGTGTATAGATTTTAATTTGTCCCACAATTAGATATATATATATATATATATATATATATATATATATATATATATATGCAGGAGGTGAGGTGGGTGGAGTGACAATCAGACGACTAATTTCTAACCTAGGGTTTACACAAGCACCTAAGTCAATTTGAGTTTAATTTATTAGTATGACGAAATAAAATCTAGGGTGTGGGGAATGAGAGAATACACTTATAGAACCTTCTAACTACACTTTACTCCGATCTATTCCACTTTGGCTCGCCTTGGAAGGGCACTTGTAATCACAAAAAGAAAGGAGCAAAGTAAGCTAAAAAGTTAAGTAAAGCGGAAAACATAGGAAAAACCAAAGAGCGTTGCCTCCCCAACAACGACGCCGAAATGGTGAGAGATTTTGTATGCAAAAAGATTTGAGTTCAAAACACGTCGTTGTAGTGCGTAAAAATCTGCTACTGGATAAAATTTATAACCAAAGCTCGAGGTGAGCCCTGGGTCAAACACGGGGAGGCGAACATTTGGTTTTGTAAAATCACATTTCGATTTTATTTGTTTTTGGTTTTTTTTAATGATTTTTTTGGTATTTTTATAAGGCAAGAGATTAGGTCGATAATATCTAACTAATCTACTTGCAAAACAAGAGACAGAGAGAGAGAGAAAGAGAGAGAGAATTTCAATATTTATCTAACTAAAGTTTGCTACATATAATTAAGAAATTACAACTACACTAGAAAGCGAATAAAAGATAGAGAGAGGTGAGAAGAATCCCCCTTGACGACTACTTGGTGGATGACTCGCTTTGACGATGCCTGGACAAAGGTGGTGAGAGGCTGGAGGAAGAAGAACGGAGCCAGAGGATGGAGAGTAGGGCAGGACGGCGTTGCGGCAAGGATCTACTTCTAGATCAGGGTAAGAGGACGGCCACGGGATGCTTTATGAAGGGGGGGTGAGAAGTGGGAAAATATTTTACTTTTCTACTTTAAGGAGCATCTTGGGCTTAGGACCAGCTCCTTAGAGCTTTGGAGGAGGTGTGAGAAGAAGAGGAAGAGATGAAAAAGAATGGGAGGGGTGGTGGTCCTTTTATAGTGGAGGAGAGGAGGCTAAAAACGGGTATGGGCCAATTAGTGACATTAAAGACATCGCTGTAGATTTGGCTCAATCGTCACTGTAGATCTAGCTCACGCACTCGCTAGCTCTCCGCGTGCATCCGCTAGCATTGAGGTGGAGGAGTCATGGCCGTTGGACTGAATGTGAGAGGCTCTGATTGCGTAGAGGATAATGCTCTGGATCGCGTTCGCACCGTGCGTACGATCACGTGTTGGATCTCATATGCACGAATCGCACGCATAAAATGGCACCACATAGTCAACCTCTTCCCCGCTCGATGAAGATCCGACGGTCGAATTTGTCTCCAATGCACGCTTGAGAATCGAGAGAGCTCGGTGGGTTTCGAACTCGTGTCGGTGGCTTTAGAGCTCCCTTCGCGACCGTTGTGCTACGTGTTCATAACTGTTGCATTTTGGAATTAAGGTTCATGCGCCCACGACCGTTGGATCTTCATCCAACAGTTGAGGTCGCGTGAAGCTCTTCTCTTCTTGGCCTGAGGAGGGGCGACGTGGCCTCTCGACGACCATTGGATTTGAATCCAATGGCGGAGATCTCGCAAGCGTGGCTTGGGAGGGGCGGCTGCAGTCGGGTTGGAGGGCTGCGATGGCACCACGTCGCGCCATTGAGGCCGTCCAACTTCTCCTTGTAGAGGGTGCTATGGAGCTCCGATAAAATTGGTTTTCGCATTGGCGAACTGCAATCGTCGTTCCAGATTCATCCATATAGTTGGATTTATTGTTTGAAGTTTTGAATTGTGTCACCTTGCCCCCTCGTCATTGATCTTCCTCGGACTGCATATGGTGCTACGGGACTCCGATCAAGATGATTTTGGAGGCATTGGACTCCGATCGTTGTCTTGATCAAATCCGTACGGTTGGATCATCAATCTGGGGCCTTGAAATAAATTTCCTTTTCTCCTAACCATAAAAAAGGACTAAATTCACCTATGACTATCCTAAATGTAGAATGATGCATGCAATGCATTATTTGTAATGTGGAATGCAATGTTAAGCTTAGGAACTTGAATAAATTGGAATTTTAACCTAAATGGATGTGTATACATCACCAACCACTAGGAAGAAGCCTACCTAGAGAAGAAGAAGAAGCCAAAGAGTCAAAGATGTTGTGGAAGATGGAGAACCTTGATGGAGGTAGTAGGGAAGATGGTGGTAGAGATAAGGACTTTGGGTTTCTAATGGTGGCATGGAGGCTGAGGAGGATAGAGGTGGAGTTTAGGGTTATGGAGAGGGTGGTGGTTGGCTATGGAGATGGAAGGTCATGGGTTAGGGTTTAGAAGGTGGTGGGAGGGATGGAGGAAGAATGTAGGAGAAGGTGATGGGAGAGATGATGATTGGTGGCATGGGGTATTGGAGGGTTTAAATAGAGGGAGGGGGTAAGGTTGGCATGTACTTTTCTTTGTCATGATGAAGTTATATATCATGATGGAGAAAAGGAAAAGGAATAATGTGATGATGACTTAAATTAAGAGACATGTTGATCTTGATGTCTCAAGTGGGAATGAACTCTCCTCTCCATTGAGACAGTGTAGCTACATGGGCCTGCATACATAATCTCAATAAGAGAAGTGAGAACACTTTTAACCTTGCAACTTGAACTTGCATATTCCTATTGTTTGTCCCTTTGGTGTCACTACACTATATGTGTCAAATCGTCGCTAAGCATGCATGTGACTATGTATGTGAACTCTCGATTGCACCTAACAAAGGGGCTAGGAACTACAAACATATTAGTTCTTATACAACCTGTCCCTTTTTGAAAATGAGGCATTCAATCCACATGCATGCTATTGCTAATACCCTCCCTTTGAGGAGTAAACTCACTGGCACAGCCCTGTGGTTATGTCCACCCTACCTTAGTGGAGGCTAATGGTTCATTATCACCATGATGATCTACTTGATTCTTGAGGGATCCAATTCTGTTGGTTCAACTAGGTCTGTTTGAGAAGAGTCAATTTAATTCTATTAAATTACTAATCTTGACCTTGATGAGTACATAATTTATATGGATAACATGCTTACTTACGTTAGTTTCTAAGCATTAATGCACTGTATATAGTGCATTCCAGATAATAATTGCATATATGCATGATATGTTAGGTGTTAATATGCAATTAACCCAATAATAACCATATGATGGGATTAAGGCTAACCTAAGTATATGTGAATTAATACCAACAAGTATCGGTGCTTAAGTATAGTATCGGTATTGTTGACTTATAGCCTTGTAACTCATATTCAAGTAGTACCGATACTCATGAATGGGTACCGGTATACTTGACATACTGTTTAAGTTACACTGAATTAATAGTACTAAAGGTGTACCGGTACTAATGGTCGAGTACCGGTACCCGAAGAGTATTGGTAAACCAGTCAGGATTCATCTAATCTCAACAAGTACCAGTACTCATCTTAAGTACTGGTACTCAATGAGTACAGGCGAGATCTTTGATGATCTGGAGCACTACACAAGTACACATTGTGTACCGGTACTAAAGGTTAGTATTGGTACATGTAGAGCACTGGATGAGACCTCAGAATCTAAGGTCTGCATCTGTAGTCAACATGTACTGAAGATCAATACCGGTACATGTGACATACAGTTTAATGCCATATTTGAATCTGTAAGCACTCAGTATCAATATTGATGATAAGTACCGGTACCTTGTGGACACAGTTTAGAATTCTGTATGTAACCTGTATCGGTACTAATGATAGTATCGGTTCCTGATAACAACCTAATTTATTACCCTAATTGGCTTAATCTAGGGCTAACTCTTTAGTGAAATCCTGCATTTAGAATGTAAATATTGTATTTAGAGCATGCATGCATATTTAGGATTTGTGTTGATTTTATGCCTAATTATCTAATTTTAGACTTTTGTGAATAATGCAGGTACAAGACATAAAAAATAACATGGAATCATGAGCGGGATGGAAAATAAAGCTATAGAGCTAGGAGCTAGTTGAAGACTAAGACCTGATTGAAGAAGAAATAAAGATCCAATTAAAAAAGAAGAGAGAGAGGGACTAGGATAACCTTGCCCTCCCTTAGAACCCTGGGATACCCTTATCCCAACTCCTACCCTTAGGGTAGCTCAAATTGGATAAGTGAGCTCAAAAGCTAAAATCATGGATAACACTATCCATAATTCTAATCCCTTCTCCACAGAGTTGTCCTACTATCTAGGAACCTAGTCCACCTATCCTATACCCAATCCTTAACCTAGAACCCAATTAGGATTCCCTAGCCTATTTAGAAGCTTCCCCAACCTAATTACACACTTACACACATTCTGACTTGGACCAACACTCAGATTGGACATCTAGCCACCTCTCTGGATGTCTAATTTGGTAGATCCAACATCAAAATTGTTCCCAGATGCTCCCTTCACCCAGAACTCAAATTGGACATCTAGAACACTCTTTGGACACTTGATTTTGAAGTTTAAGACGTCTAGACAGTGTCCTGGACGTCAAGAACCCTTCTCCAGTGTGTACAAACCTCCGAATTCAGCCCTATCCTCTTAAAACAACCCAAAATACCACCCAAACTCTATACTACATCTAAGAACTTATCTCTTAGGTTTCAATCCCAACTTATTCTATCCTCTCACCTAGTTAGGTTGCCTATTTTTAGAAAATCCTCATCCTATCATAGCCCCACAACTTAGATCTTAAGGTCCTTATTTAACCAATCCTAGGCATCATTCTTTGTTGGAATCTAAGCCATCCAAATTAATGATCCTAGGCACTCTAGATCAACCAATAGGAAGCCATCTAGATTCCTATAAAAAGACCTAGCCTCCAACCCTTAGAGACCAATTAGCCTTAGTATAGTTTAGTCCACAATAGTCCATGCCCTCTTTCTCCAAGCTCTCTCTTCGATTTTCTGCCCGACGCCTTGGATCTGAAGCTTTATTGAGTTTCACACAAGCATCCCTCAAGTGACTTCGCAATCTCTTTCTCTACTCTTTCTCTTTTATTACTATGTTTTTATGCTATTTGTAAGCTTTCCTTTAGAGTTCATGTGTAAAACTTTTCATGATTAGCACTCTTTATGTGCTTCCATTAGAGTAGAATAGTTGATGCGAAAGGTTTTAAGAATCTCATTTTGCCTCCCTGCAATGACTCAGGGCTTACCAAATTATGATTTATAAATTTATTTGATTCGATGTGTTTTGCAATTGCAACGATAACGTAAAATCTGTTTACACAAATTTGCGTCGAACAATTTCCAGAGTAGTTATGGGTGCGATTTCTTGATTTTTGGTGGTTGATCATATTTCATTCTAACCTAAACCATGAGTGATCCTATGATCTATGAAACATTATAAAATAAGCATGATATCTTCTAGCATATCTATGTGTACATATGATCATATAAATGCAAGAGATCAACGTTCATACCTGTGTTGAGAGCCAAGGAAATCTTATGAATGACAACAACTAGGTCTTCTAAACGTTAACACGACCTTGAAGTAAGGAGTATCAATCTTCCAGCAGCTATTCTTCCTGATGGAGACTGAAATCCCTTGTCTCCTCCTCTTCCTCTCTCTCTTACGATGGGGGGTGTTGAAGAATGAGAGCCTTCTCTTGTGTTAAGGAATGGGGACCATAACTCCCTCTTTAATACAAATTAATCACCATTAATTTGTATTTAGTCATTTGTAGTTCTTCCCATCAAAGAAAGGAAAATAACCTACAAGTCTCTACACATGTATTTCCACATCTTCAATGATACACCAATGCTCGAGATTCTCATTTGATCACTTTTAATATGGGCCAAATAGATTGATAGCTATGAATGTATGATCATTTACACATATTAGTCCATCAATTGGACTAATGTTCCAGCATGGTAGGGTTAAGAAATGGCATTTGAGCTTAATTGTGTTATATGCACTAACAAAGAGCATTTTCTATGTAGGAGACCAGCTTAGGAGTAGAAGAACTCTACAGACAATGATAGGAGGCCTTGCATTTAAATCGTAAAACTATTAGCCCTAAACCTGTTCATACACCTCGCACATTACGCCTCCTTCCTTTTCCTAAAGCCTAATTGCCACATCCTCACATCTGCCATATCATCCACTACCTCAACCCTCCACCTCATCGCATAAGCCATCTCACCATGCCACCTCATCTCAATAAATCCTAGACCCATTTCCATGTGTGCTTACAATCAATCATCTTTTCCTAATTAAATCAAATCACAATCTCAATCACCAATCTCTTCCTTTAATTTCCTACACCAATCAAATCTTCCCTTCCATACAAACCACACCACCCTTGTTTGCCCACCAAAAGCACATGCACACATAACCCTTCCCAAAAACCCAACGCACGTGACACCACTCCCATCCCACCACAACTAACGTAAAACACAAATCCTAAAACCCAAGTCACGACACAACACCACCCTTCCCTTTCCCACATAAACCCATTCCCTCCCCACAATTAATGCGCACACACACCACACTTCCATTCCATGCACGTATGCAAATCCCATGAAAACCAATGAACCTTCCCCTTTCCCATGCTAACCATCCCATCTATAAAACATCCCAACATGCCCCTTCCTTCATCTCTTCCACCCTTCCTGCATCTTCTTCCTCCCTTCACCTCTTCTCCTTCTTCCTCCTCCTTAACTTCTTCTTCATCGATGGTTGTCTCCGCCCCCCCTGTCCTTTTTCTCCTTAGCTTAGATTTCCCTTCCTCTCCATTATCTTCTTCTTCCTCTTCCATTAGACACGCCCCCTTGATGATAGTCTATTTTATAACCCTAATAGGCTTAATTTTGAGTTAGTTTCTTAAGTTAAAACCTACATTTAGGTTATAAATAGAGCTATACATGCATTATTGAGGTTGATACATATTTTAGTGTCTAATTGTTTTTATGAATAATGCAGGTATTAGGTATGAGTGAATAAGCTAAAGGATTAAAGAAGAAATTTTTGGAGATGAAGCACCATTGTAAAAGACCAAATAATGAAGAATGAAAGAAGCCATGGACAAGGGATCAAAGAAATAAAAGGACAAGGAAGAAGAAAGGAAGACAAGAGACACTTGACCTCTTCTTACACCTCTAACATTTAAAACCTAAAGACAACCTATTCTACCATTTAACCTTGTCCTAAACCTAAGTTAGAAAACCCATCTCAACCCTTAGATCCCTATCATAAGGCTACCCAAAACCCTCTTATTTTTAGCAACCCAAAGCCGCTTAATCTAAGCCACACACAACACATCCAATGGCCAACATCACTTACTATTTTTTGTCAAAACCTATCACTTAGTGGCTTCTCTAAGACTCCTTAGCCACATATATTATCCACCTTTAGATCCCATCCTGTGGCCTACTTCAAACCTAGATCAACCACCACTTAGGCCACATCATCCTATTCAATCTAGACCCTTCATCTCCAATCGTAAGGCCCCTATCTACCTTCTTCATAATTGACCCTCCCCACCCCCTCGCTAAACCACCACCATTAGAAACCCATTTCATTAAATTAATTTTGAGTTGGTGGAAGCATTATAACCCTTAATTAAATCCAAGGGTCCTCATTTCATCCCATTTCCTGTTGAAATACCACCCTTCCTATGCCTACAAATAATTCTTCCTTAGTTAAATTTTCCTTAGCTTAGTTTAGTAGTACCTATTCTACCTTAGTTCCACCACTGATGGGAACACCATCATGGGTTCTAACTAGCCACATTTATTTAGGTTTGAATGTTAAAAGCTCCTACCTAATCTTCTGAGGGTCATAACTCTGTATCATTCTGATTAAAGAGAAGCACAGGAAATTAGGGTTAATTGTGTAATTTTAACAGCACATCACAAACACAAATTAACCACGGGGTTACTCAATGGTTAAATAAAGGTCAAATGAGCTCAAAAGTCTAAAAAGTGGGTCAACACGGACAGAAATAGGGTTTCACGCATTTCAAAAACTGAAACAGCACAAAAAGCCCTAATTATCACCCCACTTAAATTGAAGAAGTTATGGTCAGGATAAAATTCATATAAACCTCCTAAAATTCATATAAAAATATTCTAAGAGGTTTAGTACCTTTGGTTTGATCATCTGAACCCATTTTGACCTAGAATAGAGTTTCAAATGAGATTTTATCCTAATTTGGGCTTCTGTGTAATTTTTCTAGTCAAACATGGTCAAAATTCAAATCCAAGTTTACCATTAGATTCCTTGGATTCAAATTAGGTTAAGACCAAAATTTGGGCCCAATCAGAGTCCATCTTGACCTAGTTTGCAATTTAGTCTTTTAAAACTCTATTTCTTACATTTAACCCCTCAGGTTTCGAATTTATTTCAAATGGGTCCCTAACTTCTCATCATTTTCTTCATTTTGGTCCCTTTCGCCATTGGTGTGAACTCAAGCTCAGCAGCGAGTTTCGAGGGAAGTTTTCTCTCTCAAATCAAAGCCAGATCTCTCCAAAATTGGAGAGATTAGTCTTCAAACAATTCCCGATCATTTGAGCCCAATCAAAGGCTCTGAGGAGATATTTGGAGCCCAGGAAATTTTGAGATTTTAGGGGATCTTTTTCCTTGAAATATTGAGAATTTCGAGCCCATTCCTTGATCTTGAGCTCATGTTGAAGCTCTATAAGAAGCCCTGGACCCCAGACCATGCTCCTCAGCTCGATTTTTAGGCCTGAAACCCTCTTCTCCTCTCCGGCCATTCCATACCACAGCTCCGACGACGTCCCCAATCTCTTTCGTCCGGCCTCCCAACAATCACATTGGGAGGTTCTTTGTCTTCGTCTCAGTCCTTTGCTCCTCGTTAGCCACCGCAGGAGTCTTCTTCCTCTTCATCGTCGCCATCCTACCTCGTCACCAACTTTGTCTTCTTCAGTGTCGGCCAGCCAACACCAGCTCCTACCCCTCTCTATTTCTCCTCTTCTTTCCCTCTAACTTCTTCCTCTCCCTATCCACTTCATTATAACCTACTTAGACTTTAGGATCGACCGTCGCTTCACCCTCAACGCCTTCGTCTTCCCCACATCCGGCACGAGCTCCGGCAATCTTGTGCCGGCACCACACACCATCGAACACACCACCACCATATTCAAAACACTCTGCACCACTTCACAATTAAAAGCCATAACCTAATTTGGGCTATTGACCTCTGAGATGTCTGGCCGACCACCGCACCTCTCCGCTACCCTCTCCAACTTAGGCCGACCTTCCACACCTCCAATCACCAATCCACGACCACCACTACACTCGTCGACGAGTAGCAAAGCTTGTGATAGCTTCTGACGAGGCCGTAAGCTATATTCTCTTTTTTAGGTCCTTGCCAGAGCATCGTTGCTGCCATCATCTTCTTTGGTCACATCCGCCCATCTTCGACCATTACTTAATCTACTACCGCTTGCAATCGACGCAGACAAAGCCCAGAAGTCCACCTGGGGCTTTTATTGACCGAAGGAATTGTTGCTGTGTGCCAATTCATCGACCCATCAGCGGTAGGACTTGAGCAGCTACTATGTGAAGGACGATGTAGGATAGTTCCACATCGTCTGCATCAAAACGTTCTCAGCGCATAAAAGGAATTTGTCCTCTTAGCCCGTTGCCTTAGAGAGCAAGGGGTGAGGTCCCATACATGCCTCATCGCACGTGCTCCCTCACGCACCCTCGCCCACGATTCTGCCCATGGGTCTAGGCCAGATTCGATTACCCGGTAACCTGGGTCGAACTTTGGTTCTGAAGGAAAAAAATCTGAGGGGGGAGGGTTTTGCACCTTGGGAATCGTGCCCTCTCCCTGCTAAACACTTACCCATCTAAAGACTCTAAGGGCCCTTATGCCTTGTGTTTGTGAGACCCTCATGTCTTTACTATTGTTGTGCCTTAGCATTGCTGAGGCTCTTGAGGTTAAGGCATCTAAGACTTGAACTTGACATCTGATTTGGTTCTGATAGCTTGGTTTTGGCATTGACATTTGATTGCAGATACTATTCATATATTTGAGATTGAATTAGAGCTTAACGTTAGGGTTAAATTGGTGGTTCAAACCACCATTTAACCCAATCTTTTTTGCATTCTGATTTCTGATTATTCTTGAGATATTATTCTGATATACATTGAGCACTATTTGATTATATTTGCATATTATTCTTGACATTGTGATTAGTGATTGAATTTACCAATTTCCTCCCTGCGAACGACCTCGGACTCACTTTTGTTTCCCGAGTTTATAAATTTAAGTGTTGCAATTTTCGTCCTATACTACGAAGCTACATTCTTAAAATGACGATTTTCGCTAATAGCAACCACATAGTATACACTCTCCTCCACTGTATAGCCTTCCCTAACCATAACCTTCCACCTCCATTTTTAGATCACCTCCATCTCCATGCTATCCTTCTCCTAGTGTCCTCCTCCCTCTTCCTTCATGCCACCTTGGTGGCCCTGCTACTGCTCTTCCGATGTTACATCTTCCTGATGCCTTGGATCTGAAGCTCCTTCAGCTTCTCACAAGCATCTCTCAAGCTGCTGTGCATCTCTCCCTCCATTCTGTATTCTCTTATGCTTTTATTCTTCTTGTATTTTTGTTCATAGATTTGTAAGACTCTTTATTATTATCAATAGAAGCAATTTTCGTGATCTCTTTACTTACAATATTTTGTGGCTTGCTATCTTATTCCCTTATATTACTTGTGACTCTATTTCAAAAATGAAAAAAATTCGTATATGGAAAAAAGACAAAAAAAAAACAACGAAAGGTTTTGAAAATAAACGACTGCCTCCACGTATTCAACCTGGACTCTACCTGTTTAGAAATATATTTAGATTAATCTCTTTATTTTCACATTACAACAATTTCCTATTTTAAATCACATAGATTTAGCATATCACCCCTCTAGATCATCTTCTTCCCTTCCTCCACCTTCATCTTTTTCTTCCTTATGAGCCTCCCCCCTCTCACTCTCTCTCTCTCGTGCCCCTTTCTCCTTTTCATCTTCTTCTCCACACACAACATCTTCTTCTCCATGTCTCCGTCATCCTCCGCTTGTGCTCTCCACAAGCTTCTCCTCATGGCCCTCCTCATGCTTCTATGACTCTCTAAGTCTTCTTCCTTTAGCTTCTCATCCCGGTGGTCGTTGGTGGCATTCTCTACTCTTGTCATGAGTCCACTATCTCGTTGTGGTTATCATATGTAGTACTTTAGCTTATTTCTTGACACCGCATTCAATCAAGGATTTTTGTTAAACTCTTAAGTGTTGAGTTGGCATTATGGGCCAAAGAGGTAGTTCAAGATTTGATCGTAGGGCAAGTGGGAGTCTGTTTTAGTTATGTGACCTGAGTGAACCAACCTAAGTGGAATCACCCGATCTGTGATTTGGATTTGAATGTCTGATCCCGTGGACACACTAATATGGTTAGTTGGGTCCCTCAGTACAATTGGGAGAATGTAAATAAAAATAAAGTGTTGACATTCATAATAAAATCCACCACTGTAAATAGAAAAGTAAACTAAGTGCTCAAGTATGAGTACAATCATGAGAACATTGGAAATAAAAAGAGTCTAACAAATGGAACAAAAACTAGATGAGCAACGAGCTCAATACGAATCATCTACAGTAGAGCTTCATCCTGCAATAGAAGAACTAATAGCAGCCGCTACACCTGACTGTTTAGCAACACTTGAGTATGAAACTTAAGAAACACATTAGTAAAAATTAAGTAGAGTAGAAACAGCAAACGAGTACCAAAAATTGTGACAGAGAGAGCAAGAGGAAGGGTACTATCTCATAAGTTAATCCTTTTATTAATCTTTACCTTATTCTATTTATTTTACAAATTATGACAAACTTGTTACGGTCAAAATCCAGTTAATCAACACCTCTGGTCACGAGGCAATTTCGTGTGCCTTCCTAAGGCGAAAGATCGGTATAAGCCATCTTCTTGGCAAAGAAGGTAGCTTATACCCATTGAGTCACCATGATCCGTCACATTGGGGTCATTGCGGAAAAGGATGTCGACTACATCGTATAACATGAACACACACAGGTGCTATGCATACTAAACTATAGATAGCCAATACTCCACCTATCGGTCAAGAAAAGAACCAAATCCAAAACCCTCGAGCCCAACATCTCATTTTCTGAGTTGTTGCTAAGCCTAACAAAAAGAGTCGTAGGGAGGTCAGCAACTCCCTAAACTATCATAGAATTGGTCCAAATGACCAAAGTTATAGCCAAAATCTAGCAAGTAGTAGGGCTAACACTAGTTAGCCAATCTCTAAATCTCGTCCATCTATCATTATTAATTCTGAATTTAATCTCGAATAACCAATTTTACATGAATGCCAAAAGGTAGTATTAATTAACCAAATAACCAATTTCCACCTTGATTTAAGCCCATTCAATTAGAACATAACATATTAATATTTAATCCTGAATTCAATATCAAAACCTCCCTTAATTTCAATACTAAAAGCAATGTTTCATTGGAATTAAGAATGCCACCCAAACTTGGGTTTTATCTTGATTTAATCCATTCAATCTAAAGATTAATTATCAATAAATCATCAACATATTGCAATATAAGTACCCAAAAACAGTAACAAAACTCCACATGGATTCTGAACTTAGCAAGAGAGATGAATGCACCCGCAATGGGGAAAAGTGTGGAGAAAAATTGAAATAACAGGCCTACGATGTGCGAAATGGGCTGAAAATGAAGTAGATAAGTAGACTACTCTACCTAACATCACAGGATGGTCATGGTGACTCTGAACAATGCGCAAAAGTTCTAGAAATGATGTTGAGCCTTCCTTGAAATCCACGCATGCATCGAGCGGGTTTCCTGGACAAAGTCGAAAAATGCATTAAACACGTTTCTAGTTTTTCACATAAAGAAAAGTGCTCAAAACTCAAAAAAATGTTACTAATGCATGGTACGTGTTGATACAATTTTAGCAATACCTAGTTTTTCAAAATTTGAGGTTAAGAAGATCTCAAACCGCTTGAAATAGTGTAAAAGGGTCTTTGAACTAAACCAAACTAGCCCGGTTCACTTGAACTACCTGATGATCATGCCTCATGCTTGCCTGATGATTGCGTAGCAATCATAGGACTTAAATAACCTAAATTAAGTTAGAACTTAGCATAATTATAGTGTAATTTATGCATACAGAGCATACATTGCATCTTTCCTATTTTATTTAGATATACATAAAATATTGTTATAATGTAATGATTAGTGCATTATTTGAATTGTAGGAAATAAGAAGCTCAGGGGATGGCCTGAAGCTGGATCTGAAGTAGGGAAGAAGCTAGAGTTGCTACAGAGCTAGAGTAGAAGCCTTGGAATAAAGAAGAAGAAACAATGTAGGGAGAGGTATGCTACTCTACTAGGTAGAATTTTAATGTAGAGCTAAATTATGAAGAACATAGGACTTTTCCTAGCATTAGGATAGCCCTAGAGACCCTCCTAAACCCTAGCCACCCTTAGATTAGGTCACCCTAGCCTAGGATACCTCAAAACCATCATTCCAGGCCATATCTGGATGTCCAGGTAGGTTGTTGGATGTCCAGAACCCTTACACATAAACCGCAGACCTAGAACCTAATTTTGCTAAAAAATTGGATGTCCAGATAAAGTGTCAGACGTCCCATTGCTGCAAAATTCCAAGACAGAACCCAAAATCCTCCCTCACTCAACATTGGATGTCCAAACCAGAGTTTTGGACTTCTGATTTTCTGATTTTGAAGTATAAGTCGTCTGATTGTAAAATTAGTCATCGGGAACCCTTCTTCAATCCCTGTTTTTGAAATTGAGCCTGGATCTTGATTTCCTAAGCCCCTAAACCCAATTCTACACCCTAGGGAACCTAAATTAAGGTGTCCTAAGCCTAGTACACCACCCCAAGACCCTCCTAAAAACCTAATTAGGTTCTCACTAATCCCAATTGACTTGGATCAAGTCAATCACACCTCACCTAGTCAATTGGACTCATAGAGTCTAATTGAGCTCAGATCTCAACTAACATAAGTCTAATTGGACTCAGTGAGAGTCCAATTGACTCAAGCCCAACCTAATTGGGTATCTTCTCTCCCAATTAGATACATAGCCACTCAATTAAACTTGTGATAGTTTAATTGCACAGTCACTTTAGTATTAGGGTTTATAACCACCTAGACCTATAGGACTCGACCTAGACCAACTAACCACACCCACCTAATCACACACACACACACACATAGCCGCCACTCTAGAGTTCTTTAGAACTCTCTTCAAGTGGTGCCACCTTGAAAGACTATTTTTAGTCTTTCAAGGAGTCCGCCAGCCAACCCATGAAATGAGGATCTTGAAGACCCATTTCAAATGGGTTGGACGACCACCTTGGGAGCTCTTCTAGAGAGTTCCACACCTCTCTAGATGAGCCACCCCTTGGTCTATTTAAGAGACCCCTTGGACGGCCATCTAGCCATCTAGCCATTACACCTTTAGCTCCATTCCATGTGCACCTCCATCCACAATCTCCATCATCTCCACCACTCCACCTCCATGCCCAAGGCTAGAGAAGCTCTCTACCACTTCTTAAGAGGCTGGCCTACCCACCATTGGCCGTCCCTCTTTCTCCCTCCTACCACCGCAAGCTCCACAAGCCATTGGAGACCACCTCCAATGCCCTAATTTCTCGTAGATAAGTGTTCTTCGTAGTTTAATTACCGCATTAAATTCCTACTTAGTAGTGTAGTCATCCTCTACCTACATGATGCATGCGTAATCGCCCGTAGATACACGCATGCATCCATTTTCTACTAGCTAGAATCATTGCTTTAATCATTTTTGTACAAGCTTTCCTCGAAAGATGATTGTAATGACAATATTCATGAAGGAATGAAATCATCATTTTATCTATCTCTATTATGATCATGAGTTTCCTGATTTAACTGCCTATTACATTGCAACAAAGATGTCAGTTCCTAAATACATAAACGACCTTGCGATTGATGTGTTTTCTGTTAATAGCCATCACGAAGTTAGAATGGTTGCGTACTAGTACACATACATTCACATTCATTGTTTACCTGACACACGCACATGTAGTTAGGATTAACAACGTGACTGGCGAGACTTACATTTGTAGGCTTGAAATTAGCGTATGATTTTAAGCAAGTAGTGAAGAGAATCAAAATCAAATTCGCTCTTTCTAAATGCCTCCCTGAGATTGACCAGGACTCACCGTCTCGTTAATTAAAATATTTTGTTGAGTTGTATTTCAAGCCATACTACGACACTTTTCCTATCAAATCCGTGATCTATGCCCCACAACACCTAACACACGTTGTGATGTGATTCTCACGTGCCGCATTACCCGAATCTTTGTTCCTTGCATGTAGGCCATCAATGGTGCCATACGTTAATGATCGGGTGCATCAGGCTAAACTACGCTCGCTTTCTTCACATGAATGCGCATGTATGCGTGTAATTGCGCTTGCCACATGTCATTCAACCAACGCCTGCTGTCCCTCTCCTACAGCACATGTCGTGCCCACGTTCCATGCTGCTAATAGTAGTGCAAGAATTGAGGTGGGAAGCATGGGGTTTTTTCTATTATGAATAGGCTCTTGGGTATCCTAAACCTAGTTTCCTAATTGATTTCTTCTTTTCTCTCATCTTTCTCTTAAATTTTTGGTGGCTATGCAGATAATGATGGATGCAACTCTCAAGGGATCCTTTTATAGACCCAACGCAAGTATTAGGGTTGGGATTTGCAGGGATATTACCAAGATTAGCTATGGTTTTGGTTTGCCCAACATTTAGGTCCTTATCGGCTTATTTTGGACCTAAATTGGCCTATGCACATCAGATTTGAGAAGTAAGTGCCATTGGAAAACTCATGATGAGAGGAATCTAATGATATCCTACATGGTACTTGTTGGATGAAATTGGATCAGGAGTTGACCAAAAACAAGTGTTTCTTCATGTTTTACGAGGCTTTCATACTTACATCGAACCCAGCATGTATTTATGGGTTCGAAACGACTTGAGCCACTCCAAAATGACTTGGGACCTAGATTTTAAGGTATTACACATCATATTAGGATTACATTTGGAATACCTATAAATATGTTGTAAGCCAAGCCCTAGAGCTTAAAAAAAGAAGAGAAAAGAATTAATCACATAAATACTCCCCGGCATAAAGAAAGAGAGAAGAAGAGAATAGCACATTGCTCTCATTTCTTCCTTCAGAATTTAACTTCCAGACTTCACATCGTATGTTTAGAAGGCATCCTAGATGTCCAACCTCTCATATGGACATCTAAGAAAGAGTGAATTAGATGGCTAGAACTTGTTTTAGACGTCTGATCTCCGTCGGATCTCTTCTATATTCTCCTGATTATTAGGAGAATTTGCCAAATGAGGCAGGATGAACGTCAAAGGAGTTCATGAGTTCATTGTGATTGATCATCCTTGACACGAAGGGTCGAGAAGGAGGGTTCCAGGGCACGTTGGGACTTATTGTAGGAGGCATTACCTGCGTGGTGTTATTCTACACCACCCATAAAGGTATAACTCATAAATTGTGGGTTCTCGTAATGGTTGGAATCGAATGGTCAAAAATTTTAGGGCATTTTATTTAATAGATTGATTAGGTTTTGGCATAAAGTTAAACGAATTTAAAATTTTGAAATGCCTGATTCACACTTCTGCAATGCCACCATGCAATCAGACTAGATGCCAATAGATACTTCTACCATGATGTAGGGCAAAGAGCTATCACATGGTCCTTAGGATGGTGATCTGCACCCTCGACTTGGTTCCCAAAGTGAATGAAATAGGAGTGATGATTTGGTAGTGTAGAGACTTTATCTATTAAGTGTGACATGTATGTTGGCTTTTGTGTGTCTCGGGCAAGCATTATGAGTAATGTAATGAAATTACATTTTTCATCAGAATAAAAGAATTAGATTAATTTCCAGTAAATAGGGTAGAGTACTTATCTAGGTTGAATAAACTTGATGTTTGTTGATTTAGATATCTAAATGGTTTAGAGGATGGAATAGAACATCAAGAAACCATTTGATTTGATCATATTTTTTTTATCTGAGTTGGGATGGCAACCTCCTCTAGAGGTCGTTGTCTAATTGATGTTTTTGAATGGAGATACAGGAATTGTCACGTGAGTCAGGTTAAGGAGTTAACTAGATGAAACATGAGATGGCTGAAGGTTTTCTCCAATACTGTCATGGAGAGGGCATATCCTTTGACTTGAGACAAATAGGTGTCTCTGTTCACGAACACATGCATTTGGTGGACTGATAGTTAATGTACCCATCTTACTATTGATACTAGAAAGCTAGTGCATATGGAAAGGAACATCTTGTGCACGATCTCTCTAAGGGATCGTACAGTTTGTTACATAGGTGTATGTAATAGATTGGTGGGATGAGCTCAGTCTACGTACATTGGAAACGACAATTCTACATGTAGTCGCAGAGTCCTGATCAGACTTAGTGCAAGAAGAGAAGAAGTTAGACCTTTGGGAAAGGATTTAATCTTTGTTCTCATCCCAATGATGCAAAGAGATGCTGAAAATAATATTATCCAAGGGAGAAAGACGGTAGTATAATGAGATTAGACCTCAAAATAATATTATCTTCTAGGTGTGAATGATTCACGAGTATTTGGAATACTTGAGGGGGCATAGTGCCAAAATTCCATGAATCCCATAATTTCTTTATTAGCGTGATCAAACCAATAATGATTTTGATAGATTTCTACTTGAAGAAGAAACAATTGTAATTTAAGGAGTTAAATTGCACTTGATTTTGTAATTAATTGCACCTAATTTGATTTGGTAGAAAATCTAAGTGTTGGATTATAAATAATTTAAGTTTAGATACTAGATCTAAACATCTCATAAGTTGTTGTGGGCTTATCTTGCAAAATTCAAGATGGATATGATCCTCACTCTGGGATGGAGATCCAAGAGTTGCCATCAAAATATGATTAGGGTTGGAATGCCTATAAATATCTCTCAAGTACAAACCCTGATCTCCACAACTTCACAAATCCCATCAACCCATAAGAGCAGCAGCCATAAGAGAAACATAAGGAATTGTTCCTTCCATATCCAGACATCCAACAAGGCTATAGGACATCCAGTGTAGTACTCACTGGATGTCTAATTTGAGAATTGGACATCCAACTTGTGAAGAGACTGCACATCAAGGGTGTTGCCTTCACAAGCTGGTCGACCAACACCTACTATTGGTCATTCGATTTGTACTATGTCGTGATTTCACAAGCTTTCTGGAGGGCTTCGTGTTGTTTGATCAAGATTCTGAGGCAAGGGGTTGCTTTAGATATGCGAAGGGTTCTCAAATCTCATTCAAGATTGGTTCTTCTCAACATGAAGGGCCTCATTCGCCCATCAAGGAGAAGGCGATCGAGTCTGTCGAGACTTATTTGAGGAGGAACTACATGTGAGGTGTTGTACCACGCCACCCATAAGGTATACCTTGATATCTCATGGGATCCTGGGACGATTGGAAACTAGTTTAAATCATGTGGTTCCAAATTATTAAGGCATTCTATTTCATATGCTTGATTAGGTTTTCAGCATTGATTCAAACTTGTGATTTGAATGTCTATTTTCACACTTCCGTAATGGTAGGAGTTGATGTGATCGTTCCCTTTAGTGGTATCAGAGCATGGTTGATCGCTTCAAATCGTTATACTACTAAATAAATTGTTGTGGGAGCATGAAGCAAATCAAAACAAAAATAAACTCGCATATAGACGGGTGTCAATCCATAGGGAAAGTGAAAGGACACCAAAATGTTTTTATTCAACCTCAAGAGTTTGACTACATGTCATGAGAAACAAGAAAAACAAAATAAACTATAGAAAGAATGAGTTGGCCTGGATGGAGGGTGTCCCATCCCTTGGCGGTGCAGAGCATGGTGATGGTCGAAGGCACAGTTGCAATCACGGTGAGGGGGCTTGGCACTATCACCATCGAGCCGATGGAGATGGAGAGTGTGGAGGAAACCTCTACAATGTAGTAGACACGATAAGCACACAATGATGCATGGTGTATGCGGTAGTGCACGGTGGTCGTGGAGGAGGTTACGCCATGGTGGTGGAGAGGAGGGGGAAGAAAAGGGCATGCCCTCTCTTCTTTCTTGCGTTGGTGGAGTGATCAAGATGGAATGATCATCCAAGTTGGCCTTCACTCGTTTTGTTCAGCTTCAAATCCAAACATGGAAGGCTCCCCATTCGCCCAATTAAGATCCACAATTTGTGGATCTCAATCACCCCAAAATGGAAAGCCTTCATGTGCATTCAAAATTTATATAGACGACAACCAAGGTGGAGGCCATCCACATTGTTAGGAATGGCAATATTGCAAAGAAATCCAAAGGTGGAAGGAATTTATTAAGAGAAGAAGACAGCATGTGGCCTCCAACTTAGGTTCCTGCATATAAAAATGCAAACGATTATTTATAATACATAACTAAGTACATAATGCTTAGAAAATGTAATTAAGCCTAAACCTTAATTCAAGAAATTATTCTATGGCTAAATGCATATGCTAATGCATTTTAATATATGAGAATTAGCAACCTTAAGCTTAATAATAGTCCATTAAATTGAAATGACCCCTGGGGTAATGGAAGGTAGGGGGTTTCTAAAGGAAGCACCCCTAAGGTGCAGGTGAAGGTAGAGGGTTTCTAAAAGAGCACCTCAGCAGTAATGGAATGACCTATACAAGCATCAATCTATACCCGCCACTCCACTATTGTGTGTATTAGTTTGATGTTCTCCCCCGATAGAATGTGTTTGAGTAGAAATTTGTGCTAGGGGTTGGTTAGGGAATCTATATCCTTTAGGTACTGCTAGGTAGTAATCAAGTCTAATGAGGGCTATTTGGTATGCTCAAATTTAATCATCGACAACCTTTCCAATTCCTCAAGATCATCCGTGGTAGACCTAGTTATCTGTTTAAAGTCCAATTTCTCATTATCAAGGGTCAACTCCTAACCACAGTCATAAGCTGGCAGTTGGTTTCCTCGAAAGCAACTATCTCATGAGAATCTCAGTTGTCATTAAATTTATCCCCGGATTCTTTTCCTTCTATTAATTCTTCCTTAGGGTTTAAATGAGATTCTTTGCTAATTTCAAGGGTTACTTCTTCATTATCCATCAATTCATGAGGAGGATTATTCTCGAAAATAGTAGGGAGGAAACCAGATTCTTCCAAATTAGTGACATCTTCAAGGTGTAAATCCTTAAGTAGTATGTACTTTCCCCTAGATTCACTCCAAATTCTGATTCCAGGTTCTTTAATTAATTCTTCATCCTCCTTTAACTTAGATGACTCCTCTACCTGAGGCGATGATTCTTGAAAATTTTCAAATTTTATTTCTGATTCCTCAAGTAGATCTATCTAGGGTGAGTATTCCTTAATATCCTCAGATGTAGTGTTCAACTCCAAGAATAGATTTAATTCCTAATTAGGTTCCCTAAGGATGGGTTCGGGTTCCACCTTGACATTAATTCTAATGTGTAGGCACTTAAATACTTAAATAGCCCACAACATGGGCTAATCGAATACCCCCATGCCTAGTTTTTGCTAGTCCCTAGCAAAATTAAGCGAAACCTAGCACTCCAAGTAGACTAGTCAACTCACTTAGTCTTCCTTCAGAAGCATATTAAGTTCAGGTTCTAGACCCAAGGTTCCTAAGTAGTTGCTAAGTTACAGACTAGGTCAGCTAAAGACGAGTTGCAGGCACAAGTTTCCCTGATTTCTGACTCTACCCTAAAGTTTAATGATCCCTGAGATTAAAGCATCCGTGCCTGAGTTAAAAGATATATATATATATATATATATATTTTTTTTTTTTTTGTTTGATTCTTCTAAGTCTAACCTCAGATCAGCTATCAACACGGTCTGTGTCGGATTCATTGTCCCCATTACCATACCTCGAAGGGTGCCTGGCTTTCGATGCTTTGAGATAGCACTGCCCATAACGACCCCAAGAACTCCTGGCAATCAACACTTCGAGATAGTATCGCCCATGGATTTCTTAAGCGAATTCAGGCCTATGGCAATCGGCACTTCGAGATAGGGCTGCCCATGGTACCTGAACCGCACAATGCGCTTACATGCCCCCAATAGGATGGATATCCTAAGAGACAAGCGTCGAGGAGGTAATATGTTATCATCGCATCCTCAAGGTGAGTATATACTCGACCTCTCCTGCGGCGGGAACTCTTCCAATCAAAATGTGTTTTCAAGCCTCTCTTAAGTCAAAACTAAGAGAACCAAATCTCTTTTTAGAAAGACAGAAATTAAGTTAATTACAAGACCAAGTGTGTGAAATTTGGATGCTTGGGTTACAAGGACCCGTAAACCAAAAGGTAGAATGAGACTCTAGGTACTACCCCACCTTTTAACTCAAACCCTAGCTTCCCTTCCTCAACCTCTTGAGGAATGGTCCGCAACTTAACTCCTACTTAAGTTTTTAAGTCCACAAAGGACCCTAAAGGTCTAACGCTAGCAACTCATTTAGCTTCTAAAGTTTGACCCTAGAATTAATTTAGTCTACCCTAGAGTTCTGATTTGCTTAAGAATGCAAGATCTAGCCAGTTAAGCTCAAAACCTTTTTTTTTTTTTTTCATTTTCTCTCTTTTTCTCTCTTCTTTTTTTTTTTTATATGCTATAAACAAAATGCCTCAGGTCCTCTCCCCCATGCCTGGTTCAAACAATGTCCTCATTGAAAACAAAAATAGCTAAAGGAAGATATTACCTGAGGCGGAGAATGGTAGGAGCTAAGGCTCCTCAAGAGTGACTTCGTCAACCAGATGACCATCTAAAGTTATGTACGGTTTTAACCATTGACCGTTGATGATAAAGGGAGTTGCTGAAGAGGAAGGATTTTTGATCTCCACAGCTCCATGGGGGAATACTTTGGTGATTATGTAAGGCCCATCCCAACGAGATTTTAACTTCCCAGGAAAAAGCTTAAGTCTGGAATTGAAAAGCCAGACTTGTTGGTTGGGTTCAAAGGTCTTTCGAAGAATAAACTTGTCATGCAAGACCTTAGTTCTTTCTTTATAAGCTTGAGAGGTGTCATAAGCATCATTCCTCAGCTCCTCAAGCTCACTTAATTCTAGAAATCGTGCCTTACCTGCCTTCTCTAAATCCATGTTAACACTTCGAATAGCCCAAAGTGCTTTATGTTCCAACTCAACAGGTAAATGGCACACTTTTCCATACATAATCAGAAAGGGAGAAGTACCCAAAGGGGTCTTATAGGCTGTTCGATAAGCCCACAAAGCATCATCGAGCTTTTAGGATTAATCTTTCCTATCAGGTCTAACGGTCTTTTCCAAAATATTTTTATCTCCCTATTTGATACTTCAACCTGGCCACTTGTCTGAGGGTGGTAAGGGGTAGCAACCTTGTGAGTCACTCCCAAACTCTTAATTAACCGATTGAAGTGGTGGTTTCGGAAATGAGGTCCCCCATCACTTATAATAGTCTTGGGGCAGCCGAAACGGGATATGATATTGGCCTTCACAAATTTCAAAATCACAGAGTGGTCATTTGTGCGCGTAGGAATGGCCTCTATCCATTTAGAGACATAATCAACTGCCACCAAGATATATTCAAAACCATGGGACGACGGGAAGGGGCCCATAAAGTCAATTCCCCACACATCAAAAATTTCAACAGATTGAATAGGATGTTGAGGCATTTCATTTTTCTTCCCAATCGTTCCAGTCCGTTGACATCTACTACAGGCCTTAACAAAATTATGAGAATCCTTAAATAAGGAAGGCCACCAAAAATCGGACCGGAGAACCTTAAAAGCAGTTTTCTTAGCACCAAAGTGTCCTCCACAATGAAGTTCATGGCAAAAACTCAGCACACTTTGTTGTTCCTCCTCAGGCACACAACGTCTCAATACTTGGTCTTGTCCAATTCTAAATAATTCTGGCTCTTCCCAATGAAAATATCTTGCTTGAGAAATGAATCTCTTTCTTTTCTGCTCATCCCAAGAGCCAGGAGTTTGTCCAGTGACCAAGTAATTTACAATGTCTGCATACCAAGGTAAAGTTGATGTTACCGCCATCAGAGTTTCATCAGGAAATGTCTCGCAAATGTCTTCAGAAATAGAGTCATTAAGAGGAAGGCGAGACAGGTGGTCAGCCACAACATTTTCTACTCCTTTCTTTTCACGTATTTCCAAGTCAAATTCTTGAAGGAGTAAGATCCACCTAATCAAACGTGGCTTAGAATCTTTCTTAGCAATGAAATGTTTCACTGCTGCATGATCAGTAAAAATAACCACCTTAGACCCAAGTAAATAAGACCTAAACTTCTCCAAAGCAAAAACTACAGCAAGTAATTCTTTTTCAGTGACGGTGTATTTTGCTAAGGTTCAGTTAAAGTCTTGCTTGCATAATGCAGCACATGAGGTCTTCCCTCCACCCTTTGTCCAAGGACTGCTCCCACTGCATAATCCGAAGCATCACACATAAGCTCAAATGGGAGTGTCCAATCAGGAGCTTGGAGAACAGGCGTAGAGATCAAGGCCTCCTTTAGAGTTTGAAAGGCCTCGGCACACTTTGAATCAAAACTGAAGGAAGATTCCTTCGCCAATAAGTCACAAAGTGGCCTAGAAATATTACTAAAATTTTTAATAAAGCGCCTGTAAAAGCCAGCATGGCCCAGAAAGGATCTAATCTGTTTGACATTCGTAGGCAATGGAAGTTTGGAAATAGAATCAATCTTGGCTTTATCTACTTCCAAGCCTTGCTCGGATACAACATGCCCAAGTACAATTCCTTTCTGTACCATGAAGTGACTTTTCTCCCAGCTGAGGACTAAACCAGTGTCCTTACATCGTTTCAACACATTCTCTAGGTGCAGGAGACACTGGTCGAAAGACGAGCCATAAATAGAGAAGTCATCCATAAATACTTCGATATACTCGTCAATCATGTCCGAAAAGATAGACATCATACACCGCTGGAAAGTTGCAGGGGCATTACATAATCCAAACGGCATACGCCTGAATGCAAAAGTACCGTAAGGACTCGTGAATGTCGTCTTTTCCTGGTCATCAGGAAAGACTGCCACCTGATTGTACCCAGAATATCCATCTAGAAAGCAATAATACTTATTCCCTGCCAATTTTTCGAGAATTTGATCAATAAAAGGCAAAGGAAAGTGATCCTTCTGGGTAGCGGTGTTCAGCTTGCGGTAATCAATACAAACCCTCCATCCAGTTGAGGGTCTAGTGACAACTTGTTCACCTTGGTCGTTGAGTTCCACAGTAAAGCCTACCTTCTTTGGCACCACATGAATGGGACTGACCCATTTACTATCAGCAATGGGATATATGATCCCAGCGTCCAACCACTTCAGGATTTCCTTTCTTACAACCTCCCTCATATTAGGGTTCAGACGTCTCTGCATGTCCCTAAAAGGCTTGATGGAATCATCAGTATAAATGTGGTGCATGCAGAGTGTAGAGTCTATACCCTTAATGTCAGCAATTCTCCAAGTAATAGCTTCCTTGTGCCTAGACAGGCATTCAATCAAGGCTCCCTCCTGTGCCTCAGATAACACAGCCGAAATGATAACGGGGAGCGTATCATTGGCACCTAGGAAAACATACTTGAGAGTGTCAGGGAGGGGTTTCAACTCAAGGTTGGGGGCTTGTATGGTTGAGGGTTTCATAATAGATGTCCCCATCTCAGGTAGCAAATCTACCTTCGGCGAAAATGATGGGGGAAGAGACTCAGCAGAAACTCCTAGCAATTCCTCTAGTTCTAGTATATCCCCTTCACATTCATTCAAGAGATGGGAATGCTCATTTAGCATGACATGTTGAAGGGGGTCATCACATAACATTGTAGGAGTTGCCCCTTCAATCAGGTCATCTATCACCTCAACTTGAGAACAATCCTCAAGTCCAGCTTGTTTGTAAGCATCAAACACATAAAGCCGGATTTTCCTGTTCCCAAAGCCCATTTTCAATGCCCCAGTATTGCAATTAATTGAAGCATGGGAAGTTGCAAGGAAGGGGCGGCCCAAAATGATGGAGGGTTTGGTTGGCTTGTTGGTAGGGTCAGTGTCCAAAACTAAGAAGTCAACGGGAAAGAAGAAATCCTCCACTCTTACGAGGACATCTTCCAAAATTTCCCGTGGTGTCTTAAGTGATCGATCAGCAACTTGAAGGATTACAGGGCTAGGCTTCAGATTGCCTCCCCCAAGTTGTTCATACACGTAGCTCGGAAGGATGTTCACCCCGCACCCAGATCAAGTAGAGCCTCATCAATTTGTAAGTCACCAATAACTATAGAGATGTATGGGGCTCCTGGGTCCTTAAGTTTCGGGGGTGTGCCATGTTGAACAATTGAGCTAATAGAATCAGGCAGGACAACTTTTGATTGGACCTGTTTTCTAGATTGCTGCTTTTTCGTGCAAAGGTCCTTTAAGAAGCGGGCATAAGACGGAATCTACCTGATAGCTTCAAGCAAAGGCAGGTTAATCTGCACTTGCTTGAAAGTTTCCATAATCTCATCCGTCTTATCTTTGGCTCCAGATGAGCCAGTAGAAGTCTGCCCAAAGGTGGATAAGCGCTCTGGAAAAGGCACTCTCGATCTCTGGGTGGAAGGGTTGTCATGTTGAGTAAGGGGTGGAACGGGGGCAACTTCTTCCGGTGAGGTGATTTCAAGCGGAGAAGATTTGGGCAAATCTTCTCTGGTGGGGGTGAAAGTCAGGGTGGATGGTTTTTTAGGGGGTGAGACTATAGGAGCATCGGGTTTGGAAATTTCTTTCCCACTCCTCAGAATAGTCACCGCCTGAGCATGCTCCCTAAAGGCAATCCCTTTTCCTTTAGGATTTTCCTCAGTAGCACTGGGAAACTTCCCAGTATCCCTCTGTCTAACGGCCTCAACAAGGTGTCCAATTTGTGATTTCATCTCATGTATAGCCTTGTCATGAGATTGGATGATGGCACTTTGACTTTCTTGCATAGTTTTCAACATCGCCTTCAATTCATCCATCTCAGAGGTTTTAGGTTGGGCAAAGGTCTGAGGTTGGTTCATTTGATGATTTTGAAAGGATTGTGGTTTGTAATTCCCTGAATTTGAGACATTTCCTTGTCTCCATGAAAAGTTTGGGTGGTTCCTCCATCCCTCATTATAAGTGTTGGAGAAAGGATCATTACGAGGTCTTGGACGGAACCCTTGAGCGGCATTCAAATCCGCTTGTACAAGCTCAGGGAATTGGGAGGCCAAGTGGCAATCCACAGTGTTGTGTGTATTGCCTTGACAAATTACGCATTCGGAAGCTTGGGATGTGGAGGTGTTAGGTACGAATGAACTCGGGTTCGACATAAGCCTTTCCATGTTTTGATTTAATAATTGAATTTGATAGGCTAAATTCTGGGTGTCCCTTGCTTCATTCGCCTCCAACTTTCTTTGCATGAGAGTGGGCTTTCTATCCATGTAGGCAGAATTCAAGTGAATAGAATTCTCACTCAAAGTATCAAATAAGTTCCAAGCTTCATCCTCAGTCTTAGATAGAAAGGTTCCTGCACAGGCACCATCCACAGTTTGCCTATGCGAATCATTAAGTCCGGTGTAGAACCTTTCAACCAGTTGCCATTTAGTCACCTGGTGATGTGGGCAAAGTCTTAGCAAATCGTTAAAGCGCTCCCACGCATCATGGAATGCTTCCCCATCCTTTTGAGCAAAACTCATAATTTCCCTCCTAAAGTGATTTGTTTTGCTCATGGGGAAGTACTTCCTCAAAAACTCCTTCTTCAGGGCATCCCAAGTATTTATATTATCAATGGTGTGATACCAATACTTGGCTTTGTCCTTTAGGGAGAAGGGAAAGAGTGTACGCATTTGAGCGTCATCAGTAATGCCCTACAGCTTCACCGTGGAACAGACCTCGGTGAATTCCTTAATATGCCTGTAAGGGTCTTCCCTAGTAGTACCATAAAAGGAGGGTAGCAAGGATATGGTACTACTTTTGATCTCATATGGATTGTCCCCTCCAGGTCTACGTAGTGCTGGGCCAGCTTGATTGGTTGGGATAAAATATTCCTTAAGGCTCCTTTGACCGGCCATTTCTACCCTTGGAAGGTCTCTTCTAAGGTTTCTTTCAGGTTCAGGATCAAATACAAGTTGTCTCCTAAGAGAACGCCTACCAAGCATGCACTACAAACACAATTCAAAAGGACTTGTTTGGTCTTTACAGATTTAGGCTTTTGACTTTAGTTCAAATTGTAGGTGACAAAACAAGTTTCCCAATCAATTGCGCACCTATTGTCAACCTACGGCTTGCCTAAGAAGACCTAGTTGGAACTTAGGTATTCTTCCCTAAATCTCAAATGGTCAAGTAAATCCAAAGACGGAGGATAGAGGGATGCAAGTAGACTTAAGCTTTCCTTTGAAGCTGTGCTTTCGCGGTGCTTCTCAACTAACCCCAAAAATCCGTGACAGGGTATCCCCCTCTTTGGACTTGCAAAACCTTTGATATCAAGTTCCGAACACTTCAGAATCCAACGAAAGGAGGGCTCTTGTCCTAGTATTTCCAAACCTAAGGAGTGTCTAGAAGCGTGCCGTGGTGCAAGTGAAATAAGTGTGCATACACCGTAAAAGATTTTGAACTTTGAATCGCACGCCAAGTTTGAAAATCAAATCCTTGGTTTTTAAAATGTCCTTCCTTTAATTAGTCCTTTTTCTAAAAAAATGTGACCACTTGTTAAATTTATTCAGTACAGATTAGGTGGTCTTCGCATTAAATCCCAAATGCAATGTGTGATCAAAAATAGGATGCAAAGTAAGAGAATACGTACCTTACCTCTAGCGATCTATGATGCAAGAATGCATGCAATGCAGAGAAGTAAATCTAGAGGCTACTCATACAGACCTAAATGGTTCGTCCTAGGGCAGGCAGCTTCTAGCAGGCAGCTCATTTTTTTTTTTTTATTTTAGAACTACTTATGCTCAAGCAAATAAAAGTAATAAAAAAAACCTAAATCTAAAGAAAAGGGAATAGGCTCCCAAAAATTACCCAACACGGACCCAAAACAAAATCGGGGAACAGACCCCTCAAAATATGCCCCAGAACAAGGGTTTCAAACTATCTGCAATGAAAAATTAAGCCTACAGTCTTAATTCTAGTCTAATTAAACTAGCGACTAAATAGAATGGTTTCCGTCGCGCCCTCGTCCTTCTCCTCCTTTCAAAATTGCTCGTCCAATTCTCCTCTGGCGACGTCCAGGATCGCCTCTCACAGTGGCTGATTCTTGCACAAATTTTCTCGCACAGAAAAGAAAATAATAAATGGTCAAATCACTGTGCAATTGACAAATAATCAAAATAAAATCAAGCGAAATTATTGCGTCTGTTGCCTCCCCGGCAACGGCGCCATTTGACTAGTCGATCGTTCGCTTTAAAGTTGTTTGCAGTTTAATGTGGTAGAAAAATTGACTAATCAATATTTAAGAAAAAATAACCACTCGCAGAGGAGCGGGTCGAATCCACAGGGAGGCAATGACGTATTAAAATTTGCACCAGTTAAAAATGTTTGTTCGTAGTTAGTTTGGACAAGAATCAAGCCAAAATTGCCTTCAGATTAAGGTTTAAGCAAGAAACAATGCTGAAATAGCAATTCTGAGAAACTAGAGGATATTTTCCGCAATGCAGAATCAATAAAATATGGTTAAAAAGTGACAATGGTAGAAAATGTAATTTCTAATTGACGGTTTACTGTAGCAAAACAGGGAAATTTTTCCCCTTTGTCTTGCGCGACAAGGAGCGGATGGCCGGGCGCGGGAAGCTCGGAGGAGGTCCCTTGGACCAAGGGCTTCAAATCGGTGGTGGCGGCGAGTCACGCGACGGCCGGAGGTGGCCGGACGAGCTCCAGCGGAGGTGCTGCAGCCGGTGAGCGTGCGTGGCCTGTTGGCGTGAGAACTGCCGCGCCCTGCTGCTGGCGGCTCTGCAGGCGCGGGCGGAGGAGGCTGCAGGCGCGGGAGTGGGTGCGCAAGCTGCAGGCGCGGGTGGAGGCGTGTGCAGTTGTGCGGGTCTGCAGGTGCGGGGGTGGTTGTTGCTGCTAGCGGGCGCGGGGGCGAAGGGCTCTGCAGGCGCAGGGAAGGGCGGTTGGAGTTCTGCAGCTGTGCGCGGGTGGCTGCTGCTGGTGGCGAGCGTGCGAGCGAAGGTGTGCGCTGGTCTGCAGGCGCGGGAGGATGGCGTGGACTGCAGGTGCGCGGAGAGCGGGTCTGCAGGTGAGGAGGGCGTGGGCTGTTGGAGGTGAGCGGGTGGCTCTGCAAGCGCGGGAAGATTGGAGGTGGACTTCAGATGTGTATGCAGGCAGGTGGTCGCAGGTGAGCGGGTAGCTTCAGACGTCTGGGAAATTTCCCGGACATCTTAAGTTACTGAAAGGGTGGTTGACAGTTGTTACGGCGGTGGTGGTTGGTGACGACGGCGAGGGAAATGCACGCTAAGGTGCTCACGGTAATGCAGGCGAGCTCCGGATGGCGGTGTGGCCTGTCACACCACACGCCCACGGTGGTGGAGGCTCGCCGCCACAGTAGAGGCCGGCAGTATGGAGTGGAAGAGAGTTCTCTCTGCACAGTGGTGGGTCGGTGGTGGAGGCCTCCCGAGCTCGGCTGCCTCCCTCCTTTTGTAGTGGCCTACACACATTTGAAATCATCCGCCTGACCAGATCCACCACATCCGCTCCCCCTTGAATGGGTTCTTCACTGCGGCCGTTCGGCGTTGGAGCGGTAGCCAGCCGTTCCTGCAAGGAGAAGAATAAATAAAATAATGTTAAAATATTAGGGCCATTTATATACAGACCCTCAACTTTTATGTTAATAAAAACAATGTACCTAATTGGTTATCTAATTAGATAAATGCCATTCTAAGCTAATTCTAAATGCACTTAAAATATGAATGCAATGCATGGATTATGTAATTAAATTAAAACTATGAATTAATCTATTTACATCCTAAGGTATACTAAATAAATGTTAGAATTAACCCAATGTGTAGGCACTTAAATACTTAAATAGCCCACAACTATGGGCTAATCAGACATCAGTAAGGGGAGTGGGGTTGAAAACTTGACTATGACTCTGGTCATCAATGGTGAAGAAAATGCTATCATCGGGGATGAGTTCTTCCAATGGGACCATCTTCCCCTTTTTTTGGCTCCAATATAGCTTAGGTGGGTATTCTATGTGACCATCATCATCCTCGGGTGGCCACATTTCTTGATAGGAGTCTAATCACTACTAGAAAAAGAGCAATTTGCAATGATTTTCTAGGGACGATTTTCTAACTATCTCTAATTAACATATTTAGCGACGATTATTAAAGAAATCGTGCCTAAAAGTGCCATCCCTCCTCCCCACAAAACAAAATGTACTCGTCAGGTCTTGGGATAGGGTTTAGCGATGGTTAATTAATTAACTGTTAGTAAAGGTTCGCTTAAACTCCAATTCCAGGAACTTTTATTAATCGATTAATAAATTCTCTTAATCGATTAATGAGCTCCTTCCTCTCGCAGAGGTGAAATATTCGACAAATGGCGACGGTTAAGTATATAATCGTCACTAATGTCCTTAAAAATGGGCGCCACTCTGAAATTTTCTGGTAGGAACCAATTGAATTAGAGACGGTTATTTGTAAAATTGTCTCTAAGTGTGCCCCCATAATGGCTTTTGGCGACCGTATTAGAGACCATTTTTAAGAACCGTCGCTAAAGGTCAAGATATTTTCCGCCAGCGATCAACCTTCTCCTCCTTCAGCGAGCTCTTCACCTTTTTTCCTCTCTTCTCCTCCGATTGGTGCACCACCGAGCTCCTCTGCGTCATCGTCCTCGACGTTCACGTCGACCTCATCCGCATCATCCACATCGTCGTTGCTGTCACTTTGACCTTGCCAGTATCACCTCTTCTTCCTTCACCTCCACCTCATCTCCATCCCTTCGCACTGCCACCCCCTCGCGACACTGCCACTACCGCTGCTGCCCGCGCCACTTGGATGCTCTGCACCGCTACTGCCCACGCCACCTGCCCACGCGTGCTACCGCCCATCCCCGCTATGCCATTCCTGGTACTACCTACCGGTGCCATGTCACTGTCGTTGCTGCCCGCACGCATTGCGCCACCCCCTGCATCGCAACAGTTCCCCCCTTCCCCAACCCCCTCCCCCCCTCACATTATTTTTTTATTTAGTTGTTAATTTTATTAAATTAATTATATGTTTCAATTTATTTGCTTGTAAATTTATGTAGTTGTGAAATTGTTGAATATGAATTAATCTGCATCTAAATTTATTTTTGTTTAATTTGCATGTAATTAAGTTAGAAGTAAATTGCCTGTCAAAATAATTTGCTTCTAATTAGGCTAGAAGAAACTTGCATGTAAATTTAAGATAATTAATTTGCTTCTCTTTTATTTTTATAACTTGTTTAAAGTTATAATTTTGTGATATTAAGTAAATTGCATGTATAATTGTGGGGTGTGCCCACATGTTTACATTATGTGTGTTGTTTGGTTTAAATGTAGGGTGTGCCCACCTATTTAATTTTTTCATGTCAAATCTCTTGTGTTAAATGTGGGGTCGCAGATTGATTGCGCGTGGATCGATGTGAATCCGCAAAGCATCTTGGGCAGTTGGTCACGTGCGCGGGCGCCGGCATGGTGCAATTGGTGTTAGGCCTTAGCAGACAGATAAGATTTAGGGTTTTGGATTTAGGGTGTTGGGTTTAGGGTTTTGGATTTAGGGTTTTATGTGTATTGTTTAGGGTTTTGGATTTAGGTTTTTGAGTTTAGAGTTTAAGGTTTTGGATTTTGAGTTTAGGTTTTAAATTTAGGGTTTAGTTTTTAGGGTTTGGGTTTAAAATTTAGAGTTTAGTGCTTAGGGTTTAAGGGTTATGGTTTAGGGTTTTTGATTTAGGGTTTCAGGTTTAGTTTGGCTTTGGCTTTTGGATTTTGAGGTTAGGATTTAATGTTGAGGGTTTAGGTTTTTTACGCATAAAATTTACATTTAACAATTTAATTCAAAATTAAAAATTTTGATTGTCAGCTCTTAGTACCACACACACTTGCACAAATTTAGAAGCACTTCATGACAAACAATAGGAATTCTAATCCATTGATCGAGAGAACTTCCCTACCTTTGCCCCCCCCCCAAGCAAGCTCTCCTTCCTTTCGATTGCTCCTACCCGTCGAGGTTGCTTTCCCTCCCCTCGTGCAATCTACACTCCACCCATCTCGCCCTACAGTGTTGTTGCTATTGCTCTTGCTCTCTCACCGCACTCCCTTCTCTCGACCACTCATCGATAGGTATAGTCTCCTCTCGCCACACATGTGTGTGTGTTTGTGTTGTCTAACCTTACAAAACCTAAATAATGAATTGAAAACCCAACCCTCCTTCCATCCTATTGTCCACCACTCCCTTTTAGTCCCCTGCGCCTTCCAAGTGCTTCTGTCATTGATGAGAGACTCATCATGACTCTTAATTACCCCTAGTTAACTAGTTTCCCTAGTTAGTTAGCTAAGAATATACTTAATAAAGGGTTAATTATAATATAGGGGATTAAATAATAAGGACCTTCAAAATAAGTTAAAATGTTAAATTAAATATCAATTAATATTAATAATAATTTAATTAATAAATTGGACTCATATAGTAACCATTTAGCTAGTTAATTAATATTTAAACTAACTCAGTTAATATTAAGACCTAAGTACTTAATTAACTTAAGTAAATTAATCACTTAATTAAATATAGCTAAAAAGGGAAAAAATGTAAATTCAATGCACAAATATAATATTTACCTAATTTATAATTATATATAAAAAGTTAAAAAAATAAATAAATTAAATTAAGCGTAAAAAGTCACTATTTACGTTTAGGTCCTTATCTTTCATTTCAATTGAGTCCTTTTACTGCAACTAGGTCCTTAGTTTTTATTACAAAGAAGCCCTTGTGTTCATAGCCTTCGTCTTCTCCTTCATTAGCTACGGACGGTGGAGGAGGTTCGATGCTAACATCGTTCGATCACCTTTCATCCCACGTTAGAACACCTTTGCTTTAGCTGCCAACCTTCCACTCACCGCTGCCTTCTTATCCGACGGCTCGGATCTCCTAAACCTATTTAGGACTGGCGAAGAAGCTCACCAGCATCGGAGACGACACCGGTGAGTTAGGATGTACTTAGACCCTTTACCGTCCAGGTTCTTCCCCTTTAACCACCTCTGCCACCTATAAATAGACATCCACACCTCTGATTCACGTCGTCAGCTCCCTTCTCTCTTCACCAATCGTAGACCAACGATAGGCTATTCCCTCCCTTCGATGACCTCTTACCCCCTTTTCAGAGCGCCTTCGGCAGAGGCATTCACCTCTCTCAACCCCTCTTCCTCTCCCGCAGCTGTGACAGAGCTTGGGAGCACACCATCTTCCCTTCTACTCCGCTTCCTTTCTCGCTGGAGTATGATCCGACCTCATCGGAGTTCTTCCTCCATTACGCACCATCGATGGAGATCCTCATCCCCTTCAGGTAATTCGTAGATAATCCTAGATTTTAGCATAGTTTAGATTAGCGTAGTTAGGTAGTTAGATTAGCGAATTTTAATACTGTTCACTACATCTTTTCTGACTCTGGCAAGCTCATTTGAACTTGACTGGAGCCTCCTTTAGTCTTTTAAATTCATCAATCACCTTCTTAACCATGTCATGATCACTTCCATTTCACAAATTACATTATTTATCACTTATTTTGCTTAAATCACTTCACGCACAACTAAGGATCTCCGTTGTCTATGGCAGAGACCCAGAGCTGTTCCACATTCACAAGAGGTCCTCCATCATGTCTTCACCATTTTAGGACCTCACTCTACTACTTAATTAGACAGATAAATCATTACACAATAAATGCCTAATTCCACACCAATTTCTGAGCTCACTATCAATGGTGAGCTCAAAAGAGTTTATTCACCTAATAGACATTCAAATCATCATCGCCTCACCTTATTAAGTAGTTCCCCTCACTTAATTGAGAGGGAAAGAAGTTCTTGAGTTCAGGTGAACTTAAAGTTTATTTTTACTGAATTTATGATTAATCCTTATGTTTGATTATCAATGGCATTAATTGAGATGTTCATGAAGTTTTGTGAGACCTCAGGAATCATCTGAGACCATCATCTCCAACATGTTCATATGGCCGTCACTGAAGCTCCAGCGACCTCAACTTGTTTTCTAACTTTTGAAACTTCGTGAGAAGCTCCAGATAACTTTATACTGATGAGAGGATTATATTCCACCTATTAGATGTAGGTATTGATGATTGAATCATTCTATTAGATGTCGTCTTCTCCAACTTCGGTGGAGATGGAGAACCTCAACCATTAAAGTTTAGAGTATGGAAACAAGTCCTGAAGCATGAGAGAATCTCATAAAACCTAATCTAAATCTTATTCAGGACTACAGATCTTTGAAATTCTCTGTCAAACACAGCACCTTCGGGTTCAGGCGGTAGTGTCTGAGAGCATTGCTGGAGTGCTTAAAACCCTAATTTGAGACTCTGAATCAATTCCTTGACTAAAATTGGATCTACTAAGATCTTTAATTTGATCTTAAATGCTTTAATCTTTAAAGTCAACTCTGAACCTCCTTAGGCCAACTCTAGGTTGGAAGTAGAGATATAGAGGTGTAAATTTTGATTCAGTGGGTTATTTGTGTTCCTGGTTTAATTGCGAATCAATTCAAATTGACTTGATGATGTTTTGACGAGATTTGAGAGAAATTCCATGATCTGTAGAGTTTGGGTTTTAAAAGGAACCCAACACTGTTCCTTAGGTTTTGCGGAGATTCAAACTCAAATATAGCCCAAATTTGTCATGCTACTGCTTTTGAATTGATTTAGAACTCTTCTACATACTTTAATATTTCATCTGGGTAGATTTAACTATGAAATTAGAGTTATAAACATTAAGTTCGAAGTTTTCTAGCTTCTGGAGCTTTTGAAGCTCTTACTCTGCTTAAGACCTCTCTCAATCACTGCAGAATAGGCTCTAAAATGTTCCAGAACCTTTAATTGAGAGGTGTTTCCTCTCTACAGCTCAAATGACCTGAGTTTCCCCTCTAAAGCATTTTCCAGGGCATGGCTAGACAACCATGTTCATCTTGAAAATCGATGGATCAATCTTGATCCAAAGACTAAATTGAGGCTTAAATCAAGTAGCTGACATCAAGAGCTTTCGATCGAGCCCTCGTTTGCTCGATTTGAACTAGTGTGTTGCTCAGAATCATGACTTAAAAATCTGGCCTGACGAAGCTACGACAAAGGAGGGAGCGGGTGAGATAGTCCCACATCGGTAGAACATGAGCACCCCGCCTTAGTATAATAGGAAACTGTGCACCTAGCGCTTCAGTCATCAGCATCGGGCGCACATATCCCCTCTATACTCTTCTTATCTGAGAGCACGTGCTGTGCACGTGCATATGTGTGTGTGTGCAGGCTTGTGCCTGTGTGCATGGGCCTGGATGGGCGAGCGTGTGTGTGGGCCTGTGATGGGTCGGAGACTGTGCATTGGCTTAAATTGATAAAAATCCACCCAATATGAACTAGGCTTGGGCCTAGAATAGGGTCTAGTCCCACCCCCTTGTGGGCGCTGTGTATCTCCAAAAGGCCTAGGCTGCCTACTAACCAAATTTTTGGTTGAGCGTTAAAAAATGGGTTACGGGTTGAGGAAAACAACTAAGTGTGGAACAACATGCATGGTAAAGAGAGTGATAAAAAGAGTTGAAGAGTTAAGAATTAAAAGAGAAGAGGAGCTAAGGGAAGAAAATGGACGAAGAAAAGGAATGAAAGAGAGAGGTTAAGTTAAATAGAACGATTTAAGAGAGAAATTAAATGAAGGGTTAAAGAAGAAAAAAATTAGACGTTTGAAGCACTAAACAAAAGTTTAACTTTTAATTATAAGTCATCTGTTATTATTAACGAACAACTAATTGAAGGCTATGAGAAGAGAAAGAGCTTGAGCTTATTGATATGGAAGGAATCTTTATTCATTATAATTTATTTTTTTGCCTTATATTCTTGTGAAAATTGTAATAATCATTCCTCTACCTTAGTATTCATTGTAAATCTTTCTTGTGCATTTTCCTCTATTAATGGAATAATTGTATGGTTTAGAGATTTAATTTCTTGTGCAATTGTTCATATGCTTAACATATATGTAATTATTGATCTGATTAATTAAGTAATTAGTAATTTAAGCACTAGAATGAAATGGTGAATTAAAATTACGATTATGCCTCCCAATGAACGACCTGGACTCAACAAATTAAAAATAATTAAATCTCAAATGTTAGGTTAACTTGACCTTATACTACATTAAACAACAATGATTCGAGTTAACCTAAGTCATTTCTTACGATATTAATTAAGACTTTTAACCTTAATTAACTATGTTGAGAAATTACGCATCAGTCATCGCCTCCTTGGACTTATTATTTTCAGGCAAGATAGCACCTACGTGCACCTCCACTCTTTTTTTTCCTTCATTGGCCATTTCGAGATACATACATATATGTTTATCAGCACCTATCTATCATCTGATTGCTTCTCCTCTGTCTTCTTCTTAAGTTGCTAATCACTAGTTTAGTTTTTCCTTTCTCCCAAGATGCATGCAAGTCTGTTGTGCCTTCATGGTGATGATGATGATGTCTGTCAATCTACATTGGGGTTTTAGCTAAAATCCTTTTTTTTTTTTTGGGTTTTCAATTGATGTCTTTGTTGATTATCTTAACACTCTATAGCAAAAGTTTAGATCTCTTGGAGTATTTTCCAGCTTCTGTATTGTCTAATGCTTTGCATGTGGTTTTGCATTTTTGTTGATTCCTTTTTATAGTGAAAGATGATATTTTGGTGCTTTTAGGGTGCCAATATTGTGCTAATATAATGAATAGGGATGTTAACATCTAGGTCGATTTAGGGTTTTGGGTTTAGTTTGGCTTTGGCTTTTGGATTTTGAGGTTAGGGTTTAATGTTTAAGGTTTAGGTTTTTTGTGCATAAAATTTGCATCTAACAATTTAATTCAAAAGTTAAAATTTTGATTGTTAGCTCTTAGTACCACACACAGTTGCACAAATTTAGAATCACTTCATGATAAATAATAGGAATTCTAACCCTTAGGTAACAGGTTATGGGAGGGATATAATTGTGTCAAAATACTAGCCCGTCGAGACTTATGATCATGTTAACGGACAATGCAGAGTATGTATATACCTCACTTACATGCACAATGCGTTGTCTCTATAACATGCCATGAGTGTCGTCATCCTTAGCTCAAGAAAGTTCTGAGCTAAGGGGGTCTTTGAGGATTTGATTACAACTTAGAATTACTTGTTACATGTAACTAATGTGTAGAGAAATTTCGGATGCATTTTCTCACTCTTCTCTAGTATACTAACTAATCTTAGCTTCGTTCTTGAAGTGCCCTTTAGTGGGAAATATTTGGAACGTAGTTAAGGTTAGCCTTGGGAGGTATACTAAAGAAGTACGGGGAGGTACTGCTGAAATTTCTCCACACACTAGTTATATGTAACAAGTAATGTTGTGATCAAATCTTTAGGAATGGGCTATCAAGTGAATCTTCTTGAAAATACAAATACCTTCCGAATATTCGCTCTTAACTTGTGGGTTGTTTGTAATAAAATTTTAGGTTATCATGGATAAGTCTTGAATTGGTATGAGGAATTTGAATTACCCTAAGTATAAGAGTGGAGTGATCTCATTCCTGGATTAGGCCTTCCATGAAGATAGGAAATCATACAAACATGGAGAATTGTTGGAGAAAATATTATATCCGTGTAGGAAGTGTTTTAATGGAATCGTCTAGGATAAGAGAATAGTTCTAGAACATGTGATCTGTAATGGTTGGTGACAGCATTACATGAAGTGGACTACACATGGAGAGAAACTAGCAAGAATGACACACGAAATACAGTGGAAATGGATGATTGTGATGACGAGGAAGACGATGATAATCAAATCGATGAGCTTCTGCATGAAATGAGAGAGGCTGATCCTAATATTACAAATGATGGACTTAATAGCTATAATCAGTTTTATGATGCGATGAAAGCAGTTGAGGAGCCTATCATGCTTGGAATATGTTCCATGTCGATGCAATCCTTCCTATTGAGATTATTTCATATGAAAGCTGTGAATAGAGATACAACGAAAATGATGTCGGAGGTGCTTCAATTTATATGGGAGTTGTTGAATAATCCAAGTGGTGTGCCAGAGTCATGGTATGAAGCCAAGAAGCAAATCCACAAGGTATGAATTGTGAAAATATTCATGCATGTCTCAATAACTGCGTGTTATATAGAAATGAGTACGCTAGCTTGACTTCCTGCCCAGAATGTGGGAAGGAAAGATATAAATGAGAGAGGAAACAAGCTATAAACGTTCTTCGTTACTTTCTGTTAATTCCAAGGTTGCAACGACTACTTTTTTCTAGTAGGACTGCAATGTTGATGAGGTGGCATCACAAGAATAAGTCAGGAGACGATCTTATTTTCCATCCAAATGGTTCATAGGAGTGGAAAAACTTCTACAGTAGACATTTATCTTTTGTACAGGATTCACGTAATGTTAGATTGGGACATGCAAGCAACATATTTAATCCATTTAAGAACATATAACCATTGTATTCTATATGGCCAGTCGTGATTGTTACTTACAACTTACCTCCCTAGCTATGCATGTGATCCTCGTTTATGATGTTGACCCTCTTAATCCCAGGTCTTAAGCAACCAGGAAACGTAATTGATGTCTATTTACAGCCGTTAGATGAATTGAAACAATTATGGCACGACGGTGTTTAGACGTATGATCCAAAGAATAAAGAATTCTTTCAGATGTATGGGGCTTTACTATGGACCATTAATGACTTCCCAACGTATGCGAATCTTTCGGGATGGAGTATGAAAGGGAAGTTTGCCTACCCAGTATTTATGGAAGATATACACCATTTGCGTTTGCCTGAAAGTAATAAATTTGGATATTTAGGGCATCGCAGATTTCTTCCAATTGAGCATAGATGCGGGGTGCATAGTTTAAGGTTAGATTTGACGGTACAACTTGTCAGTACTCTAGTAGGAATTCGAGAAATAAGTTGTTGACAAATTTCATTTGACTGTCAAGGATTGAAGTAATGGCAAAATTACAAAAGCTTGCCAACATACGACTTGGTCACCCATTCAGGAAAGATCTGACAGCATTAAAGGACTCTGGTGTTAAGAAGAAAAGCATCTTCTTCATGGAGCTTCCGTATTGGAAAGATCTTACAATACGTCACAATCTTGATGTCATGCATATTGGGAAAATGTCATGGATAACATCTTAAACGTGTTGAATTTAATAAAGAATCCCAATCCGTCCTGAGCTACATCTCACCAAAGGATAGGAAATGCCACTAGTAATGTATAGTCTACAACAAGGATAGAGGGATAAGATATTCTATTTTTTGAAAGGAATTCGAGTCCTAGATAGGTTTTCTTCAAAGCTCTTACACTATGTGAATGAAGTTCAGAAGAAGATTAGTGGATTGAAAAGTCACGATTCACATGTTTACATGCAGATTTTGTTTCTGTTAGCCATTTGTGGAGGGAGGTCTCGTTCAGAGCACAGAGGCTTCGTTCGCAGTGTAGGGAGGAGTGCGACAATCTCCTCCTGGTATGGTAGGAAAGGTTCCTCCTCGTTCGCCCATGATGACAGTATACGCACCGAGCTTCAGACCTTACAGTGTCAAGATGTGGAGCGAGAGAAAAGGTTGGAGGAGGTCACTGCTCAGCTATAGGCCACTACTCTCAAGATGGAGCGCCAGGAGGAGTTGTTAGAGTAGTAGAACGGGTGGTGGGAGGAGGTCTTGTCTTATATCCGAGGAGGGGTGCACCTGATCATTCATTGTTCCACATTCCAAGGGGTGGCGACGATGATGATGGTGGTTCTGGGGCTAGTAGTGTAGGTGCCATAGCATAGTGTATATGTGTGTATATTCTTCATGTTTTTATTATTGTTGTAATATTTGAACCTTGTTTATATATATATAAATTAGTTTCATTGTATAATTCCTTTCGATTAAATATTTTGAACTTAGGTTGTTTTCGAGTATCTCTTATTTGTTATGTGTAATTCTAAAATTAATTATTTCTTTCAAAAAGATTAAAGTATTATTGTCGACGATTATAACCTAAATCGTTATAAATTACATTCGGCGACCTCTTAATAACTGTTGCCATAAGTCCATTACGCGCCATACGATTTTGGTGCGAGGTATTCCATCTCTTTCGGCGACTGTTGAATAATCATTGCTAATACTAAAAGAGGACGGTTTTAACAATAACCGTCCCTAAAAAGTATGTATTTTCTTGGCATGTAAATCGGGTTCCCACTAAGAACATTGGCGACGGTTTAATTGATAATCGTTAGTAATTTACTTTAATGACGGTTAGAAAACCATCGCCAAAAAGTACTTCCATGTTCGCCTATACGTGTTGAGAAGTCAACGATAGGAGATTGTAACTATCCCCAAATTGAAACAGTGACGCGATATATTGCGATGGTGTGTAGCGACGGTTTTGAGGCTATTGGCGACGATTTATAACCATCGTAAACCCTGCATGTTGTTGTAGTGAATTTGTAGCTACTCCTAAAAAATGGGTCCCTATTGGCATTTGAATCATAAAAATCGTTGTGTAAATTGGGAATAAAGGGGAAGGAACCAAGATTAGACTTATGAGAGTAGGTAAGGTGGCCTTGTTTGTTTTCCCAACTATGATCATTCCTTGGAAGCTCTCCCATAAGATCATAAATTTCATTTTGATATTTTTGGAACTTGAAACTGAAGGGAGAGCAGCTGCAATCAAATCTTGGAGGATAATCAAATTGGGGTTTGTGTTCCCTAGGAGTGTTTGTCCAACCTTGGGAGGTAAAATTACAAAAGGAGGGTGGGTTGGGTGTTTCATTTCTAACTAGAACTTCAGCAGTAGGGTGTCTCGCTCCTAGGTTTTGCTCATAACTTTAGGGGCATATCAGACCGATACTCCTATAGTGGGTGTTGCGAGTGCTTTTGTCAAGTTTTAGGAGATGCGCATTGTGGTACAGTCAACAAAAATGCTACAGCATTTAAATTTGTAAAGTGGTTGAAAATCACAAGTGAGTCTGAGGTCGTTCGCAGGGAGCAAATGTAGAATTCACAACACTAATCGCAATTTAAATCAATGAGCACAATCAATTAAACATAAAAAGATATTCAATGAATGATATAGGGATTTACTCCGATTGATGTTCAATGATAGGAAGTATATCTCAAGAATTGGAGTAAAAAGAGATCAGAACCCTAAAAAGAATGGTGATTTAAATCACAACTTAATTAAGAACATATCCCATGTTTCAAACCAATTCAAATATCTCAATAGTGGTTAGAACCACTTATGCAAATATCCACGTCAGATTCAGCCTCAAATAACTCCACAGTACCAAATCAGATGTTAGACCAGAGAACCAAACGACTTAACCATTCAAAGCTCAGAATAGGCACAAGGGTGCCAAGCCTCAGAGATGACAAGTGTTAAGCAGGCATGAACAGTGCAAAACCTACCCTTGCCCATCTCAGAAATTCGTCTCTTTTCCTCTAATTGGGATCATAATCGGGTAATCAGGTTTGTACAGTATCGGACAGGGGACCAGACCCACGTGGCGTGTATCGCGGGTTAGGTGTGAGGGTTGAGTGAGATGGAGGGACCTCACCCCTCCATGTGATGAGGCAGACAGCTGATAGTGAAGAATCAATTTAAGTGCTGCGTCTACTATGAAGACCCACGATGTGGGACTAAGATAGGGTCTCTTCTTCAGTTGTTGTTGCTAACCTTGTAGCTTCAAATTCAAGTTGGTGTCATGTGTTGTTCTTCAATTAGAGTTGCAGCTAAGTTCGTGGGAACGGTCTGTGCGTGAAGAGAGCGGTAGCACGGTGATTGATGACCAGATGGTGGCTCACGACAACAGAGATGATGACCGACGACGGCGAAAACGGCGAACACCTAAAAGTCAAAATTCAGGCTCTAGGCCCCAATTAGTACGTTCAGTAGAGTCACCGTGAGGTGAGGAAGACAATGGTGGTGTCGACGTAGTGGTTGGAGGTCTGTGGTGGCCGGAAGGTGAAGGGATGACTGGCGGAGGTGTGGGTTCTCTGGCCGAGCTCTCCGTAGTCCAAAGCTCTCAATAAGTGGAGGGCTTTTGGTCATGGGAGTGTGGTGGAGGTTTTGGTGAAGGTTGTGTGCAATTTTGTGCGGTGTAGTGGTGGTGTGGCTTTGCCAAAGACATCGCTGGTCGTGGAGATGATGACAGAGGAGAGAGATGAATGGAGGCAAAATTGAGGTTCTAAGATGCTAAAGCTAACCTAGTAAGATAGAGAAAGAGAGGAAACCTATTTTAATGGATGAAAGGGGAGGAATGACGCCGACTGTGATTGGACGACGTTAGAGATGGTGAATTCTCCGATGGGAGAGATGACGAGGAGGAAGGGGGTAGTCGACGCTAGCTAATGTGCACTAGACGTGAAAGACTTCAGGGAAGATGTTCCCTCTGCCTATTGTACATGGTAGAGGGTAATGAAGGAGATCGAGGAGCTCACCAGAGTTGCGGTGGAGGAGGTCGGAGGGAGAGAAGGACGAAGAGTTTTGTGGCCAAACCAGACTCACGAGGATGGTTTGGAGTTGGGGGTTCTTTTATAGGGCTCAAGATCGAGCTTTAAGCTTGGAAGGAGGCTTGGATTACTCAGGTTTTCAAGGAGAAAAATCCCTGAAATCTCGAGTTTGTTTGAGCTCTAAAGCTTAATTTGGAGATCAAGAGGTAGTTCGAGAGATTAGGAATCTCCTCTAGGTCCTTCCCTCCAAATTTGGAGGTGATTGGCTTTGATTCGAGGGAGAAAACCTCCCTCGAATCTCGTTGAAAGTGCATTCCCACTGCCAATGGAGGTAGGGACCTAAGTGAAGAAAGAGACGAGAAGTTAAGGGCCCATTTGCAAAGAATTCAAAACCTGAGGGGGTAAATGTAAGAAATAGAGTTTTAAAGGGTTAAATTGCAAACTAGGTTAAGATGGACTCTGATTGGGCCCACATTTTGGTCTTAACCTAATTTTGACCTAAGTAATCTAATGGTAAAGTTAGATTTCAGTTTTAACCATGTTTGACTTGAAAATTTGCATAAAAGTCGAAATTGGAGTAAAATTTCGTTTGAAACAGTGTTCGAGGTCAAAATAGGTTCAGATGGTCAAACCAAGGGTACCAAACCTCTTAGAATATTTTTCTATGAATTTTAGGAGGTGTAGATAATTTTTTTCCTGACGATAACCTTTTCAATTTTGGCAGGTCTAAAATTAGGATTTTATATGCTGTTGTGGTTCTCGAAATTCGTGAAACCCTGTTTCTGTCGGTGAGGACCCACTCTTTGGACTTTAATGCTCGTTTGACCTTCAATTAACCCTTGGGTGCTGTGGTTACTCTACATTTATGATGTGATGTTTAAAACTGTAAAATTGATCCTTTTTATTATTTTCTTCTCAGAATGGATTTGAGTGGAATTACTATCCTCAGGCGATTATTCAAGAGCATTATCTCTTTATTCTGACTAATTCAAGCTAGTTATGGTGAATTATGGTGTTACCATCATATCCTCATGCCTAACTTTTGCTAGTCCATAGCAATATCTTGTGGAAATAACGGGATCTCTAGACCATGTTTTGATGCTTAGATGCCTGATTTGTCCCACTCTCTGGAAATTAGAATAGAATGCCAACAATAGGCCTAGAGGTACTCAAGTACTAGCCAAGATCTAGACTTGACCAGCTTCAGCCCTGGTTTGTTGCGAAGGTTTCTAAAGCCCGCAGAAACTGCCTAGAGGTTCGTTGACCCCAATGGTTAAAGCACCCTTACGTAGACGTATCATGTCCAGGTTCAGTTTGCCAATGCATTTTGATAAGAGAGCGATAGAGAAGGATTTTTCATTTTGAGAGTTTTCTCTCTTTTCCTTTTATATTTCCCTAGATTCAACCTCAAATTATCCCTAAACACGGCCTGTATCTGATTCCTTGTCCCCACCATCAATGCTCGAAGGGTCCCTGGCTTTCAATGCTTCAAAATAGCACTGCCCATGGCATTCTGTAGCTAAATTCAGACCCTAGTGATCGACATTTTGGGATAATCCAACCCACAACACCTAAACCAGCACAAGGTGCTTACATGCCCTAGGTAGGATATTTAGATATCCTAAGAGACAAGCACCGAGGAGACGATATTTTAATACGCATCTTCGAGGGAAATTTTCCACCTCTTTGCGTCAGGAACTCCTCCAATCAATTTGTCTCTTCGAGCCGCTCCTAAGCTAGATCTTCGAGATGACTTTTCAGAATAGAACACTTTTGGCATTTATTTCTTCATTAAGCGCATTGAACCAGACTAGTGTGTAAATTTTGGGTTTAGGTTACTAAGTCCCGCAAACTAAAGGGCACGTAACGAGGTCAAATACTCCCTGAGCCTTCGACTTAATATATCAACCTCGCACTTTCATCATCCTCTTGAAGACTAATTCGAATCTTAACAAATACGTGAGTGTTTAAGCCCTACAATAAGCCTAAGAGGCCTAAGACCAGCACTCTTACTAATCTCCTTGTCTCTAGCACTTCAGGACTTAATCCTTATTTTGATTTGGTCTAAAACTTAAGTAAATTCTATAATCAATTGGTATGACTATCAATTTTTTCTTGATTTTTCTCCTTCTGACATTTTGCATTTCCTCCTTTTTTTCCTCTTCAAGAAAGATTTTCAATCATTTCACAAAATTTTCCTCCCCTTTCTCCTTTTTTTTCCAGTATGTGTTTGTTTTGTGAGAACCCCTCAGAAAATTGAAATTCCATTTGTGTTTTGCACTTTAACAGCCCCCCAGCCTAAGTTTTGTAATGTCCTCATTGTAAACTAGGAGGGTATGAATTCAGCTTGGTTCAAGGTTTAAAACAGGGTCAAAGGGTAGGTGAACAGGTTGGGATGACTGTTGCAGATGATTTCAAGCTTTAATATTGGTATTAAAGGTGGAGTCAGCTGTTCTAAAGTTGAACCCAAAAGTGCAATAGGAGTATAGCTCAAAAAAGATAATCAAAAGGGTCTCGGGTTTTTGAAATGACGGGTTGCCTCCCGTTAAGCACTAAATTCAATGCCTTCAGCAGAGGTCAAGGAGAAGGGGTGGTCAAATCGGAGGAATTTTGTAGAACAAGCACCTTCATGCGTAGCCTAGTTGGTCCAACCAGGTGCTTGTTCAGATCAACAAGCTGATGATACATACCAAACCCAATCAGTCTGGTGGGTTGATGGTTGTGAATCGATAGGTAAGGAGGCCACCAGATACTTTGTGGCTCGAAAAGATATGGCAATGTGAATCTAAGGTTTGGCTGAATCAGTTCAGCCTAATTAGAGTAGGGGTCATCAAAGGATAATGGATCTGTGAAAAATGTAGGAACCCTATTGATGGGATTAGAGAAGGATAAGATGTGTTTATCGGTCTGATCAGTGTCTGATTCCCAATGAAAAGATTGAGGTGAATCATATGTAATCGGATCAGAGAGAGGTGAATTAGAGTAGAAATTAATTTCGGTGGAAGGTTGGGGTTGGATTTGGCTGCTTCAAAATCAAAGTGTGGTATGGGCTCTTCTAGAAATGATTTGAAGATTGGTTCATCTAAAGAGTCTTTTTCACAATGTTCATCCAGATCAAATGTAAATGCTTGGAGAGTGCTTATAAGATCATGGAAATCTGAGTCAGTAAAAGATTCGAACTCTGGATTGTGGACACTCTTGGCACTTATTGTTTCTGATTCCTGTAGATCATAACATAATGATTTCAGTTCAATGGAATAGGAATTTGAACCAATGATCTCGAGATCAAGGACCTCAGAGTCAGAATCAAAGAACAGATCATGGATACTGAGGTCGTAAACTAGCTCGTAATCATCTAGAAACAAAGGTTCTTCGAACTCAGAGTATGATTCGAAATTATTAAAGAATTTACGACAATCAGTTTTTGAACCTGATTCAAGATCGAGATTTCCACCACAGGACAAATCATGATGCATGGAATCAACAACCTGACTTTGATGTAACCTAGTCTCGGATTCCAAGCTCAAAGAGGTGCCTTATTAGTCATAGGCTCGAATTCTGGGTACCTAGGGTAGATCTAATCAAATCCCAACACTTATGAAAAATCAATTTGTTCCTCTGAGGAGTCTGAAGAGGTATAATCATCAAGTATTGGCCCGTAATCAAAATTCAGATCTAAAATCTGGTTCTCATCACATTGGGCCTCATGATCATCCTAAATAGGCTCAAATCAAGATTCTAGGTCAGGGTTAGGAATTGAGTCACTAGAATCTGGACATGGTTCTATTGGTATGTCAGAATCACTCTCGAGGATTACCTTAACAGGATAAGGTGAGAGAATTACATCCTCAAGAGGTTCTGACTCAACCTCATCACAGGTGTTTGGTAAATCAAGGCATGATGGACCAACTTCATGGCTCTCTATGGCTGGTTCATAATTGGGAACACCTGCAACTGGATCCACCCAACCCACATTTTGATCAAGTATGTCATTCTGCACAAAGTTCGAATCTGGTTCCATTTGGGTTGGGGGTCCACAACAACCTCTACTTTCGAACTCGAGCTCTAGGAAATCACATTGATCCTCAATATTTCTCCAAGATTCATCATCAATTTCTGAGTGAATATATGGGTATTTCTGATCAATGGCTTGTTGCAATAGATTTAACATATTTGCTCGTTTCTCAATGTCATCTTGGTGTATCTCCCAGAGTGGTGGATTTGTAATACATTGTATGCCTTCTGTGCTATGCAATTGCCACAATTTGCCGAATTCTAATATGAGCATCCTGGGTTGAACCATTTGTCAGTTGGGTCAACATTAGATGGGCACGGTTCACAATGAGTTTTGTTGTTTCTGACACATTAACTTGAACTCTACTAAATGGATCTGAGGTCCTATAAAATTCTTTCCTATGTCTAAGGGCAACCTCGATCATTTTCTCTTTCATACTCATTTGGGATTCAGGTTTATTGAAAATCTTTCCTATGTTGTCAGGTTGCATTTTCAAATCAAGTGGTGGAGCAGGATGTAAAATCAAATTCAGGTTCAGATCGAATTGATTAGATCAGATCAGATTTCCCCAAAAGATCAACTCTAATGGAGGCCTCTAGGTCAACCTAGGGACCTTTCCTATGTATGTACACTATAGAATAGATGAGGGACTGCATGTGAATTGGACCCAATCAAGGCGTCTAAAAATTTTTAGGTGACTAAGGTTGTTTCGAGGTGGATGATACCTCTAAATCAAAAATCCACACACCCGAGAATTACTTGGGCAGCTTTCTGATTCGTAAAGCGCATTTTTGATAAGAAAAAGCATCGTAGTATAGTGCGCAATACGGTCAACAAAAATATTTATAAAGATAACGAGACTTGGAGTCCCGGTCGTTCGTCTCTGGGAGGCGTTTATGCAAATTTGAAATCGATCTCTTTCGCTCTACTTGCTTAAAATCACATGTCGGTTTCTAATCATCGAATCGATGTTTGGCCACTTGCATTATGAACCCTAATTACGTGCGTATGTGTTAGATAGATGACAAATGTGAAAGTATGAGTATCAGCACACGCGATTCTAGTTACGTGGTGGCTGTTTACGGAAAATGCATTAATAGTTAGATCCTCAATATTTTCAGGTACCGACATACTGGTTGAAACAGATAATAATTAAAAGCAGGCAACTTTAATCACACAAAATATATTGCAATAAGCTCAGGGTGATTCTCAACATAGATATATATATATATATATATATATATATAGAAAAAAAAACTTTATTGATTCATCAGGGTGTTTGCAACATGGAACTAGTGGAAAGCTTATAGAGGAAAGCTTGAAAACATAAATCTAGCTAACAGAAAACGATCGCATACATGAATCTAAAGGGGGATTATGCATGCATCATTGGAGGAGAAGGAACTACACTACTAAGCAGTAATAAAAGCAGTAAAACTATGAAGAACTATAATCTAGTCTAATCTAGCAGCAATAAGGGCATTCGGAGGTGGGCTCCAATGGCCTTTAAGTTGGTTGAGAGGAGAAGGAGGGGCGGCCAATGGTGCTTAGGTCGACCCTTGGAGAGAGGTTGAGGAGGTGATCCAACATCTTGGCATGGAGATGGTGGTGGCCATGGTGAAGCAACTCGTGAAGGTTGAGTGGAGGTGGAATATAGCTAAGCTAAATGGAAGCCAAGAGTGAATGGGTGCAAATGGCCACCCCTTAGGTCTTTTTATAGACCTAAGGGAAGCTCTCTAGAGAATTATGGAATTCTCTAGAGAGGCCTATGGTGGGAGCTCGTGGGAGAGTGAGAGAGAGAGAGGATGGATGGCGGTTTTTAGATCCACCAAATGTGGATCTAAAAATTGAATGGCTCTTGGTTGCTAATTTTAGCAACCAAGGCAACAACACATGGTAGAGAGTTCTAGAGAACTCTAGGCTAGGTATTTTCGTGTGGATGGTGTGTGTGGGTGTGTGTGGGTCGAAACTTAGGTGGCTAGGTTGATTAGGTTAGGTTCTAGTGGATTTAGGTCAAGGTAGGCCTCAAATTAGGGTTGTAAACCCTAATTCACTAAGGTAAAGTGCAATTAAACTTAATACAAGTTTAATTGGGTGTGTGAAAACTTAATTGAGAGTAAAATAACTCAATTAAGTCAGGTCTAGGTCAATTGGACTCTCACTGAGTCCAATTGGATAGTGTGTGCTGAGATCATGGCTCAATTGGACTCAATGAATCCAATTGAATAGGCTGATGGAATTGACTAAGATCCAAGTCAATTAAGTTTAGTGAGGACCTAGAGGTGATGTACTAGGGTTAGGGCACCTTAATTTAGGTTCCTATAGGGTTGGAATTGGGTTTAGGGACCTAGAGATCCAAGATCAAGGCTTGAATCTCAAAATAGGGTCTGGAGGGCAATTATGGACGTCCAATAATAGTGTCAGACGTCTTATAGTGAAAAATTAGAAGTCCAGACTTGTTGTCTGGACGTCCAATCAGAGTCAAGAGGGATTCTAGGTTCTGTCTTGGCTATTCTGTAGAAATTGGACATCTGACCAAGTGTCTAGACGTCCAATAACACTGCAGAAGTGGGTTTAAGGTGTGCGAGAGTTGGCTAAGGGTTCTGGACATCCTATAACTTATTTGGACGTCCAGATAGAGGCTAGAATTAGGGATTAAGGTTTCTTAGGGTGCGGTGACCTAATCTAAGGGTGGCTGAGGCTTGGGGAAGCTTTTAAGCTGTCCTAGGGCTAGGATGGACCTAAGTTCACAATTTATTATTTTATTCCTACTTAATATAATAGCATACCTTAACTCCCTTACATTATTATCTACTACATCTAATCTAGGTCTTCTGCTCCAGCTCTACTGCAGCACCAGTTATTCTTTATTCTTCAGATCCAGCTTTAGATCCAGCTTTGGATCTAGCTTCTAATCAGCTTATTACCTGCAATTGACATAATGCACTTAATCAGTACATTATAGTATTAGTTTATGCATAGCTAAAAGAAAGCAGTAAAGGTGTTAGTAATGCTTATGCATGCGTGAATTACCCTAACTTATGCTAAGTCCTAGCCTAATTTAGGTCAATTAAGACCTATGATTGCTGCGCAATTAGCAGCCAGGAAGGGAGAGTCTCGCAAAGACTGTTACACGGTAGAGAGTCCCCACGGGTTACAGGGTTTCCCCCACCTGACCTTCCTTGTCACCGTGGTTCCACGTAGATCGGCATGTGCGAATTAAGACCTTAAGTCTACCAATTTTAGCCCTAATTTGTGCCTTGATTTCACTTGATTAAGTTGATTCAAATTGTGACCTAATTTGGAAGTTGGTTGACCCAAAAAGTGAATCAACTTCACCTAACCTGCCCTAAAGTTGAGGATGAAATTTTGGTCAAGAGCCAAATCACCCTGAAATTGACTCTCAGGTTATTAGGTCCAAATTTTAGGGTTCAAGTAAATTTAGAGACTTGATTTTAGGATTTTCTTGGATAGATTAGTTCAAATAAGGGCTTGGATAGCACACAAATGTGAGAGGGTTACTTTCCTTTATTGCATGCAAGTGTGTACTAACACTTCATAACCCTAATGTGGAAACCTTAATTGACTCTATTCTTAAGTCCAATTTGATCTCAAATATGGCACCTTGGACTCAAACAAGAATTTGAATAGTCCAAGATGTTGAGAATTTAATCGTAAATCATTAATAGGTATAGGAAATCAGGATGGGGATCTCTAATTAAAATCGTCTCAACTTCAATCAGATTTTAATTTCACAAATCAGGAAACTTTTCCTTTAAATGATAATTACTAGAAAAATAAGGCAAGTGGATCCTAATTCATTTGTTTCCTTTTTCTCTTCCCAAGATTAGGAAGTTGATTTAGGGAAGAAAAAAAAATTTTGCCTACCCCTAAAGTGGTTGATTGCGCGGAGATCCCTTCGTGATGTACCTCTCAAACTCAAAGTAAAGTAGATAGGGCAATTTAGAAATCAAATCAATCAAGAAAGATAAGGTTAGTGCTGAATTGCGCGTTGCTCCCCAACAACGGCACCAAAATGTTCCACATTCCGAGGGGGTGGACTTGATCATTCGTCATTCCACATTCCGAAGGGTGGCAACGACGATGATGGTAGTTCTAAGGCTAGTGGCGTAGGTGCCACCACATAGTTTATATGTGTTTATATTCTTCATGTTTTTATTATTGTTGTAATATTTAAACCTTGTTTATATATAGATAAATTAGTTTCATTGTATAATTCCTTTTGATTAAATATTTTGAACAACTTAGGTTAGTTTCGAGTATCTCTTATTTGTTATGTGTAATTCTGAAATTAATTATTTCTTTTAAAAAGATTAAAGTATTATTATCGACGGTTATAACCTAAATCATTATAAATTACATTTGACAACCACTTAATAATCATTGCCATAAGTCCTTTACGCGACACACGATTTTGGTGTGAGGTATTCCATCTCTTTCGGCGACCGTTGAATAATTGTCATTAATACTAAAAGAGGATGATTTTAACAATAACCGTCCCTAAAAAGTATGCATTTTCTTGGCGTGTAATTGGGTTCCCACTAAGAACATTGGCGACAGTCTAATTGATAATCGTTAGTAATTTACTTTAATGACGGTTAGAAAACCGTTGCCAAAACGTACTTCCATGTTCACCCGTGCGCGCTGAGAAGGCAACAATAAGATATTGTAACTGTCACCAAATTGAAATAGTGACACGATATATCGCAATGGTGTGTAGCGACGGTTCGAAGCTATTGGCGACAATTTATAACTGTCGCAAACCCCACATGTTGTTGTAGTGAATGTGTAGCTACTCCTAAATATTTGGTCCCTTTTGGCATTTAATTCATAAAAATCGTTGTGTAAATTGGGAATAAAGGGGAAGGAACCAAGATTAGATTTATGAGAGTAGGTAAGGCAGCCTTGTTTGTTTTCCCAACTATGATCATTCCTTAGAGCTCTTCTATAAGATCATAAATTTCATTTTGATATTTTTGGAACTTGAAACTGAAGGGAGAGCAACTACAATCAAATCTTAGAGGATAATCAAATTGGGGTTTGTGTTCCCTAGGAGTGTTTGTCCAACCTTGGGAGGTAAAATTATGAAAGGAGGGTGGGTTGGGTGTTTCATTTCTAACTAGGACTTCAGGAGTAGGGTGTCTCACTCCTAGGTTTTGCTCATAACTTTGCTGGTGTATCAGACCAATAGTCCTATAGTGGGTGTTGTGAGTGCTTTCATCGAGTTTTAGGAGATGCACGTTGTAGTACAGTCAACAAAAGTGCTACAACATTTAAATTTGTAAAGTGCTCGAAAATCACAAGTGAGTCCAAAGTGGTTCACAGGAAGCAAGTATGGAATTCACAGCACTCATCGCAATTTAAATCAATGAGCACAATTAATTAAACATAGAAAGATATTCAATGAATGATATAGAGATTTAGTCCAATTGATGTTCAATGATAGCAAGTATATCTCAAGAATTGGTGGAGTAAAAAGAGATCAGAACCCTAAAAAGAATGGTGATTTAAATCACAACTTAATCAAGCACATATCCCATGTTTCAAACCAATTCAAATATCTCACCAGTGGTTAGAACCACTTATGTAAATATCCACGTCAGATTCAGCCTCAAATAACTCCACAGTACCAAATCAAACGTCGGACCAGAGAGCTAGATGACTTAACCATTCAAAGCTTAGAATAGGCACAAGGGTGCCAAGCCTCAGAGATGACAAGTGTTAAGAAAGCATGAACAGTGCAAAACCTACCCTTGCCCGTCTCAGAAAGTCATCTCTTTTCCTCTAATCGGGCTCACAATCGTGTAATCAGGCTTGTGCAGTATCGGACAAGGGATCAGACCCGCGTGACATGTACCGTGGGTCTGAAATTAGGGTTTTATGTGCTGTTGCGGCTCTTGAAATTTGTGAAACCCTATTTCTATCAATGTGGACCCACTATTTGGACTTTAATGCTCATTTGACCTTCAATTAAACCCTGGGTGACCCCGTGGTTACTCTGCATTTATGATGTTACGTTTAAAACTGTAGAATTAGCCCTTTTTATTATTTTCCTCAGGCGATTATTCAGGAGCATTTATCTCTTGATTTTGACTAATTCAAGCTAGTTATGGTGAATGATGGTGTTACCATTTGTGGGCGTATAGAGGATCCCATGTATTGTCATTATATCCATCAAATGATGGATCATTTCGAGGCATGGAATCATGGTTGATTAAGTGGGAATGTTTGTATGGCTAGTGGGACGGGTTATAAGGGTAGGAATTATCCATTTCTAACCACGCACCAATACAAACATAAGACAAGCGACTTGCTTTTAGATGATTTAGGTCCTTAATCGGATTTTCAATTGGTGGCTAAACAAGTTAAGTATGCATTACGTGCCCTAGGCAAACCTATGACAGTGCCTATGGACCTATTGCCAAGGTGGGTTAGCTCATAGCTGCGATTGTCTCCACTAGCACCCCGGGGCTCTAATGGAAGGCAACCTATAGATATAGTGGCTCATAGGCTAAGCACTTTGTGGTGCAAGGAGGAGAGATAGAAGGGGTCTCTAGTGACCTTAGGTGTGTGTGCTTGAGTGCAAATTATATGTAACACACCATGAAAAAAACTTTTTTGAGTTTTGAAGAATGCACAATCAAGTCCTTCAAACAATGTTGGTCACTATTTTATGATCACTCCTCTTAAATAGTCCCAAGTTCTTTCTTTGGTGACCACTTGATTAATCAATTCAAGCAACTTAATGATCTTTTCTTTTAATCCACAAATGCATATGCATAAGGAAATAATTCGTACTAAGATAAGAAAGTATTCCTGACTCCATCCCTCTTCATGCAATATGCATATCAGTGCAAGGAAATGAAATCTAGCATATAAGTCCTATATGCATGTTCCTAATAGGCAACTCCTAACGTCAATTTTAATTATTTTAATCTTTAGATCATGCAAGAAATTAGCTACCTACTCAGGCATGCATCACCACATCACCACACAGGAATAATGGCTGAGGAAGAAGTGTCCTAATGTCTCAAGAACATGGGGACACTCCCACAAAACTGGCCCCAATTTTTACAAGGGTAAGAAAACAATAATAAAAATGTCTAAAAGTTTACTCTAGCCTAAGACCTAACATAATATGAACAAAGTATTCTTCTTCCTTGCCATATGCTCTTCCACGTCGCGTCCTCCTCCCTTGGCGGGGATCAAGGTCCACGAGGATGTAATCACTCCTCTAAATCTATAATTAGAGAATAATAAAGAAATTAGTTCCCAAAAAGGGTGCTAATCAAATCCTATGCAAATGAAACTGAACCTCAACATTCTATATCAAATAAGGATCATTCTAGAATTTTTGTGAATTTTTCTAATGGCTGAAATAATTTTTATTTGATTTTACAAATATGGCAAGTCGATTTGTCTGAAATCACACCTAATCCAAGGTGCATATGAAAACCAGATTATCACGTTCAATTTTTTTTGTGGATTTCTTTATAGAACACTAGACTTGAAAACGAAAATCTAAAAACAAATTTGTCCAAATCCGAGTTTTCTACAATTTTTAAAAATTCTTTAAATTCAGAAAAATAGTAACAGGATCACAAATCGACCCCCCTTTGATTTTCAATTTTTCCTTTGTTTGCATTTCGAGTTAGGCAACTTAACAGGTATGGATGGAAAGCTTGTTTCACGCCTAAACTCAGAAAAAAAATTTAGAATTTTCTACCCAACAGAATGCTCAAAAATGATTTTTCAATCCAGTCTTGTGGTTTTGGATGTAGATTCAAATGCACGATTTTAAAGATCTAAAGGCCTACAACCTACCTAAATGCAAGAACAACCAACCAAACCTAAACTAACCTAAATGCTATGTACAAGAGATCAAAATCCAGATTGAATGAAAACCAAAATAATGCATATGCCCTCCTCAGCAACGACTCCATTTGATCTCTTCAAATAGCTATAAACCTAAATAAATCATTGCGGGAGTGTGAAGCGAATCAAAACAAAAACAAACCCACGTATAGACGGGTGTTGATCCATAGGTAAAGTAGAAGAACACCAAAATATTTTTATTCAATCCTAAGAGACTGAGTACATGTCATGAGACAAGAAAAACAAAATAAATTGGAGAAGGAAAGAGTTGGCTTGGATGGAGGGTGTCCCATCCCTTTGTGGTGCAAAGCACAATGATGGTCGAAAGCGATCGGAAACAAGAAAAACAAAATAAACTAGAGAAGGAAAGAGTTGGCCTGGATGGACAGCGTCCCATCCCTTGGTAGTGCAGAGCACAGTGATAGTCGAAGGTGCGGTCGTGATCACGGTGCAAGGGCTTTTCACTATCACCACCAAGCCGATGGAGATGGAGAGTGTGGAGGAAACCTCCATAATGTAGTAGACACAGTGAGCACATGGTGATGCACGGTGTACGCAGTAATGCATGGTGGTCATGGAGGAGGTTACTCCATGGTGGTGGAGAAGAGGAGGAAGAAGAGGGCATGCCCTCTCTTCTTTCTTGCATTGGTAGAGAGATCAAGATGGAATGATTATCAAAGTTGGCATTCACTCCTTTTGGTTGGCATGAAATCCAAAGATGGAAGACTCCCTATCCATCTAATTAAGATCCACAATTTGTGATTCTCAATCACCCAAAAATGGAAACCCTTCACATGCATTCAAAATTCATATAGATGACAACCAAGGTGGAGGCCACCCACATTATTAGGAAGGGCAATATTGAGGAGAAGTTCAAAGGTGGAAGGAATTTACTGGGAGAAGAAGACAACATGTGGCCTCTAATTTAGGTTCCTGCATATAAAAATGCAAATGATTATTTGTAATACATAAGAAAGTTGATGTAAAAACGTTTATATCACATAAACCGTTTATTTATGTGTGTTCATAGATGTATAGTTGCATCATACATTATAAATACTGCATAATATGCATCATCATGCATTTAGACTAGGTTGTAGAAATTTTAGGTTAATTTCTCCTTTTTGTGGTTAGGAAATAGGGCAATATCATATCAGGGAGTCGGATTGAAGATTCAACCGTATGGATCTGATCAGGGCGACGATCAGAGTTCAACGACTCCAAGATCGCCTCGATAAGACTTCCATAGCATCAAATGCAGCCCGAGAAAGATCAGAGGTTAAGGGGCTAGGTGGTGTAAATCCATACATCAGATGAAAAAATCGACCGCACGAATGGATTCGGATCAACAATCGCAGCCCAATGGCATGAAAATTGGTCTAATCCGACATTCGTGACACCATCTACAAGTCATAGAAGATGGACAGCCAAGATGGCACCATGTGGTGCCATCTCAACTGTCCAAACCGGCCAAGGCTCACTTGCTACCCTCTCTCTCCTCAACGAACCGATTGATCTCAGCCGTTGGATCTTGATCCAACGGCTAAGTTGTGCGTAGCCACACCCCCTCCTCTCTAAAGGATGAGGCCAAGAGAAGATCTCGACTATTGGATTGAAATCCAACGGCCGAGAGAGCACATGGAAGAATCCTTGAATTTGCCTCAAGGAGGCATGTAGCACAGCGATCGAAGCACTGTTCACACAAGAGGCGGGCGTTCAAACCGCTGCGCTATGCCCTCCTCCTTGCATGAGAACGTGAAATCAAGCTGTTCGATCAAGCGCCAATGGCACGGATGATCCAATTGGCCAGATGTGCCTGATGATGCCTGATCTCACGCGAGATCAGAAGCGCAGGAGGCGCGATTTGTGAAGGCATGTGATCGCATGTTCTAAGCCATTGATTCTTTATCGAACGGTGGAGATGTGGCCGCATTGCCTCTCAACAGCTGAAGAAGAAGCAATGGAGTGTTTTAAGCCGTCCGATATCTTGATCGGATGGCTGAGAACACCCAATCGTGGGTGTGCGATGAGGTAGCTGAAGCTGAGGAGGCAAACGCATGCGCGACCTAAGCCCACGTTTAGGTCTTTAGTGCCAAAAAAATCCGTCACTAAAGACCTGTACATTAAATTTTAAAGGATAAAATGATCTTTCTGCCCCTTCAAACCTCACCTATAAAAGGCCCTACGATCCCCACACTTTCTTCATCCCCTCCTCTCTTCTCTCACCCCCTCCAAAGCTTTAAGAGCTTGTCCCAAACCCAGGATGCTCCATTAGAGTTAAAATTATAATTTTTCCACCTTCTCATCCCCATTCATGGAGCGCCTGCGGTCGTCTTCTCACCATCGTTCGGGAAGCGGATCCCGTTGCGACGTCGTCCTGCCCTGTCCTCCATCATCCGTCTTTGTTCTCCTTCGTCCCGCATCTCTCCACCTTCGTACGGGCGCTCAGTCAACGCAACTCATCCTCCAAACAGCCGTCGAGGAGGATAACTTCTCTCCACCTTCTCTTTTATTGCTTTCTAGTGTAATGAGTAGTTGTAACGAGTAGTTGTAACGAACCTAATTCTGTGGTTATGAAATACCTGTTCATTCTCTCTCTATTTTATTTTTATTTGTATTATTCTTTCTCTCTCTTCTATCCTTTATTCTTTAAGTAGATAACTAGTGTAGATTCAATTCAACCAGCTAATCTGCTTCGTGACAACAAATCAAACACGATTTTTGATCAAATGTCCGTTGCCTTGTGTTCAACCCAGAATTCCTTTTGAGTTTAGGTTAAAATTATCTGTTGGTGGATTTTTCTCGCAAATTATGCTACGATGACGGGTTTTCAAAAACTCAAATCTTTCAATGCAGATTCTCCACCTCAACAAAAGTACATAATGCTTAGAAAATGTAATTAAGCCTAAACCTTAATTCAAGCACTTATTCTATGGCTAAATGGATAGGCTAATGCATTCTAATATTCGAGAATCAGCAATGTAGGCTTAATAATAGTCCACTAAATTGGACTCATCAATGGTCGGTCTAGGTTTTTTGCAAAAATTACGGATTTAGGTTTTAATCAAACTTCGAAACTCAAATCAGATGCTTGATCTTGCAATTAAACTTCTTATTAGAGTTGAGTCATATATCTGATCATCACATTAGATATCCAACATGAGAACCCTGCACGCCTAATTTGTGAAATTAGGCATCCGTAGTCATAAATCAAGGAACTAGCCGTCGGGTAGGCATACCTGATGACTAATATTGTTGTATTAGATGACTGGTTGTCAAATTAGACATCTGACTACAATGGGAATTGTTCTTGTTCTTCAGAATGGCTATGGTGTGGTAATCGGACAACTGACGCAGTTGTCGGACATCTAACTTATGAAATCATACATGTGACGAGGGGGTTAAACATCTAGTTGTTGAAGTCTGAGTTCTATAAGCACAACCTGTTGTTGTTGGTTGTCTAGGTAGTATTGAAACCTTGATTTTAAGTGCATTTTTGTGTTGAAATTGAATTGGCTTTGATCCGATCTTCAAGGAAAAACCCAATACGATTGTTGGTGAACATTCATTTATTTTTCTAGGATTTTTGTTGGACCTTTTATGATTTGAATGATGCCTTAATTCTGGTGGATGGCCCCTAGTGGGTGGCTCAACTAGTAAGGCCCTTATACCACTATTGGGGGAACAGGGTCACTGGTTTGAGTCTTGCCAACGCTGAATTTACCTGGAGGCCATGGAGTTAGGGTGCTTCTGGTCTCCTGGGGACTACCTTGTAAGAGGGCTTGTCATAAAATAAAAAAAATTCTGGTGGATGTGATTCTCGTAGAAATAGGCACATAGATTTTTCAAAATCAATCAAACCCAGAAAGTTGTTTCGAAATAAAATTTTGAATTAATGAGATTAAGTCCTAGATTAAAAGATTTAGAAATAATAGGATGTTGATGCATTCCACATAGTCTCAAATTAGGATTACAATTAGTAAATAACCAACCACGCTCACTTAGTTAATTAGTAGTCATACGAGAAAAGGTAATTGCATCCCTTGACTTGTGATGTTATGGGGATTTTGTATGTATGCTATTTTTATTCTACGATTTTGATGGTTTGATTGTGGAATGAATGTGATGATGTGATCATCTAGGCATTTAGTATGGATGATTGTGAGCAGGTTGCATTATTTTCATGTAATTTTCATGTGTATGGAATGTATTATGTATGTGATTGTGATGCATGGGATGCAATCTCAAACACATAAACATAAGGACAAGATTAGAATGTGATTCTAATTTTAGAGTAGGTTGCGAACATTTAATTTAATAGGATTAAATTAAACTTTTTCTCAAATATAATCTAATCAAATTCCAAGTAGGAGAGGTTCCCTTATACGTCAACGAATTAGTAATGGTGATAAGGATTCATGGTTCCTGCCAAGGCAAGGGAATTGAAAAGACGAGGCTATACTAGTGAGTACACTCTATAATGGGAGGACATCAGTATGGCATGCATGTGGAACAGGTCCTCTTGTTTCCCGAAAGGGATGGGCCGCACATCTGTTCTCCTAGATGTAGTTCCTAGCCCAAAGGTTAGGTGAATTTATGGGGCTCTTAGACATAATTGTGCACATGCTCAGCTGTGACCGACACACATGGTGCATGGTACACCAAAGGAAGAATCATGCGGACATAGACTGTCAAACGAGTCAAGTCAGGTTGAACCCAACCTATTTAGACCAAACCCATTTATAAACAGGTCGGGTCGGGTTCAACCCATTTATTAGATGGGTCTATATAATCCAACCTAAACCTGACCTGTTTACGCTCGCCAAACCCAAACCTAACCTATTTACACTTGCCAAACCAGAACCTGACCCATTTAACCCATTTAATCGCGGGTTAAATGGGTTAAATGCATAAATGGGTAAACATGGGGGTTAAATGAGTTAAATGGGTTACACATGGGGATTTCTTTCGCATTAATCGAGTTTATTGGGTTGAGCATGTTCGTGGGGGTAAACCAAACCTTACTAGTTTAATAAATGGGTTAAACAAGTTAAAACCCATTTAATGTATGCAGGCATTAACGCGTTGAATCGGGGTTTTAAAAGTAATGTGCTGTAGTATAGCCGATAAATTCCATAGAACACTTAAAATTTATAGCTCGAAAGAAATCCGAGGTCGAACGCAGGGAGCAATATGGCAATTTATCTCAACATCACAATTTTAAGAAAGAATATAACAATGTAATAGCAATTTCAAGCACACATGATGTAGATATAAATTCAAGAGTCGATGTGGCAAAAAGATTAGGGTAAAATGGTGATTTGAATCACTAAATTACCCTATTACAATTATACTTAAATAATGCAATAGTATCAATCAACCAAATGCCACGTATGATGAGTGCATAGTGCACTTTCTCTCTGATACTACAGTGCACAAGCACTGATCCTCTTTTGGCTACTTCTTCTCTTCACTGGCTTTTTCTCTTTACGCATAGGGGAGGGATTCACGAAATTGGCTAAGTGTCAGATAGTATTCTCTGAAGCAAAACCCCCCTTAACCTCGTGCACTCTCTCTCTCTCCTATTCTCCTCTCCTCTCTCTCAAGCAGGCAGCTATTCGGGCAATCGGATATGTAGATACTTAGGACCAGGTCTGCGTGGTGTGGGTCATAGATGAGGTGTGAGGTAGGGCTTAGGCGAGTAATCGGGTGAGGGGTAAGCAGGACCACACTCCGTGTTTGAGGAGATAAGCCACAGACACAAATTCAATTTATCCCCATGCACTGCTTTGTGAACTTCCGATGTGGGACTAAGTTGCCACAATTCTCAGCACGAAGCTGCTGACAAAGGGTCTTCCAATTGCGGTTGAAGATGAGTTCGTGGCTTCCAATTGAATGCCTGGAGGGTGACCTGGGATCCTTTTGTGTGATCTGGAGTGAGCACCTGGAGGTGCCGTGGCTAGAACACCACGAACAATGTCGGAAACAATAGTGTGCCGTGTTTGAGGTCCGACGATCTACCTGAAATAGAAAATATGGGAGCTAAGCCCCAAGTAAAACGTTCAAGATGATCGCTGTAGGGTGTGGAATGTGATGGCGGCATCTGTGGGGTGATTTGTGAGTGGATGATGGCAGACGGTGACGGAGATGGAAGTGAGAAGGTGGGTTGTTCGGTGGATGATTTGGGTGAGCGGAGTGGTGAATAGGGAGAGGGTTTTGATGGGCGAGTCATGGTGGAGCTTATGAGGTGGTTGGCGAGGTGTTTAGAGCGGTGGAGTGTGCGGAAGACCTCATCAGAGTGGTTGTCGGAGCAGAGGAAGATGAAGTCGTGGGAGGTGATGCGGTGGTCGAGTAGGAGTGGCAAAGATGGAGTTGTGAAGTAGCGGAGCTACGGAGTTGATTTGAGTAGGTAACGGACGACGAGGAGGAGGAGCGACGCTGGGTCTGGTATGGCCGGTGCCAAAGACGAAGGCTGCTCCATTGGGGTAGAAGTAGCGACAATGATGAGGATTGGGGCACCTGCTAGTATGGCACGATGTGGAAGAGGGAGAGGAAGGAGAATCCGCTGTTGGTATTGCGAGCGGATGACGAGAGTGGTCTGAGGGAGTCGTCGGATGTTGTGGAGCCTTTTGGTCAGAGAAGAGGGATGAAAGAGGGGTATTCTAGGCCAAAAACAAGTGTAGGGAGATTGGCGTGCATCATGGGTTTTTATATAGGCCTTAGAGGGAGGTTTGAAGCTTGGAAACCAAGCTTTCAAGCTTATTAAGCTTGACACACATGGGGTCCAAGACCGGGTGTGATGGAAAGAGAATTCCATAAGAAAACTCTGATTCAAGTTTGGGAGAGTTTCGTCAAGCAATCATCAAGAACATTCCAAATGAAGGTCGCTGGAGTAGGATTCCTCCACGACAATGGAGGAAGGACCTCTTTGCAAACAGTGAAGACAAAGATTGGGGCCTGTTTGTAATGAATTAGACAAGATTGAAATGCAAACTAGGTCAAGACAATCTCTAATTGGGTCCAAATTTTGGTATAAATCTAATTTGGACCTAAGGAATCCAATGGTGAAGTTGGATTTTGGTTTTGACCTAGTTTGATCGAATAATTTATGAAAAAACCTAAATTAGGATAATAGTTTGTCTGAGACTATTTTAAGTCAAAATGGATTCAGATGGTCAAATCAAGGATGCCAAGTCCTAGAGAATATTTTTCTATGATTTTTAGAGGGTTTAGATGAATTTTATCCTGAACAAAACCTATGTTAATTAAGCAGGTTTGTTGTTATGGTTTCAGATGTCCATTAATTCTTGAAATGCGTGACATAGACCCACTTATTAGACATTAATGACTAAATGACCTTTAATAGACCCCTGGCACACCCCGTGGTTATTCTGTATTTGTGATAAGATAGTAACATTGCATAAATAACCCTATGTTCATATTTTCTTCTCAAAATAGAATATCAAGCACTCAGGACCCCCTGAGGTTATGTAGGAGCTTTTATCAACTTTATCAGACCAAATTGAGCTAGTTATGTCTCATGATGGTGTTCCCATCAGTGGGTTCGGGTTGGGTTCAGGTCCATTAATTGCGTCAGATTAGGCGAGTTCGATTTTTTTTTTACAACCCTATACGGATACACAAGTCGGACTTGCGAGGCAGAAAGACTTCCCTCTTTTCATTTTGAGATTATGTAGACTGCCAAATTAAGTAGATGCATGTCTCATGAGAGAGGAATCTAGTCCCACTTAAGGCATTAAGGTTGGCGTGCCTCTTGGTTTAAGTGTTAGAAAGGGAATAGCATTCAAATTAGACTTAAGTGGGAACCTTTGTTTTCAAAATCCTGAAACAAAGTTTATACGTTGGATTTTAATCAAATCATTTAATTCTTTTTAGATGATGAACCTCAACCCGCTCAACCACCAACTTGAAAAGAAGCAACTAATGGGTCCTAACTATGCAGATTAGATTCGTATCCTCAAACTTTTTCTTACTACTGATGTGAACTAGGATTGCTTGGTGTTATGTCCTTGGCTTGCTCTCCAAAGTGCTTCGAAGTAACATGAGTAGATGAAAACTGCCTCAAAAATCCTGATGAGCCAGAAAGATATGTTTGGGGATGTGAATTGAACTTAGCACTATAACATATTCAGGGAGTTGCTTTCACACAAAATGAAGGCAGATACTTTGGTAGAGGAGCAAGTTCTGAAAATTCATGGACATATTTCAAAGCTCCAAAGGTTGGGGATGAAGATTGATGATGAGACCTTTACAGATATCATCTTGCAATCTCTTCCAAGCTCATTCATGAACTTCATCATCTCATTTTACATAGGAAAGATGAAGACAACTAAGGTTGAGTTGATCTCCATTCTTGAGTTCGCAAAGGACATCATTAAGGAGAGCCCACTAGAGGCAATGGTTGCCGAGAATAGTGGAAGGTGAAAATAGAACAAGCACGACAAAGGGAAAGGTTTCCAAAAGAAGAATAAGTCTTCAGCTCTTTCCATACATCTCACTTCTTCTAAGAAGATGAAGGATAAGGCAGCAAACATGTGCCACTACTACAAGAAGCCTAGTCATTGGAAACAGAACTATCTACAGTACATGAAGTCCTTGGAGAAAGGCAAGGCTATTGCAACCAACTTACTCGTTGGACAAGTTGGAAGTTGGGTTGTGCATTTTGGTGCATCTGTTCATATTTGCAATTTCTTGCATGTATTTCAGGTGACCGGAAGGCTTAAGAAGAGAGAAGTGCTTATCATGATGGGATTCAAGGTAATGGTTGCAGTGGAAGCCATAGGGATTTGTAGACTCAGAATGCTCAACGGACACATCTTACTCTTAAGAGATTGCCTATTTTTACCTTTCATTAAGAGGACCCTTTAACCTATTTATAAGATAGTTAGATTCGGATATTCCTTTCTATTTGAGCAAACTCTTACTATGAAGCATTATGGTAAAGTTGTTGCTTTTGGTTCGATTACTCCTTGCAATTTGTATGACCTATATGAATGTGAGTCTTTTATGAATGTTTTTGATGTTATGATTAAGAATCAAACACCTTCTAAGCATGCCAAAGAATATGTAGACAAACCCATGGTGATCTAGCATAAAGAGTTGGACATGTGTTTGTTGATAGGATCAATAGACTGGTCAAGGATTGACCCTTGGATTTTATGAAAGACCAACCCTTGCCTACCTACAGACATTGTATTAATGGGAAGATGTCCAGATCACTCTTTCTTGAAAAGAGAGTTAAACATAAGGACTTGCTAAATCTTATACATACGAATGTGTATGGTCGATTTAGTACTGTAACTAGGAATAGTCAACAGTATTTTGTGGCATTTATTGATGACTATTAGCGATATAGATTCGTTACCTTATGCATCACAAGTTTGAAACCTTTAAAAAGCTCAAAGAGTATCAGGCATTGGTTGACAACCAAACAAGAAAATGATTCAAAGCAATGCAATTGGACAGGGGAAGTGAACACCTTTATGAAGAATTCAAAGAATACTTCAAGAAGAAAGGAACCATCTTTGAACTCGCGTCCCTAGAACACCTCAATCAAATGGTGTATCTAAGAGATGCAAACGAACCCTATTAGATATGATATAGTCAATGATGACCAAAGTGGGACTAGCACTTTACTTAAGGGGGTATGCACTAGAGACAACAGCATACATTTTGAATAGGATTCCTACCAAATCTATCCCTAAAACTCCACATGAGATGTGGCATGAGAAGAAGCCAAGTGTTGCATACTTGCACATATGGGGTTGTATGGCTCATGTTAAGAACATAAATCCTAATAAACTAGAATCCCGCACTACCAAGTGCTACTTCATTGGGTATTCGAAGGATGGTAGAGGCTATTGCTTCTATGACCTTGAGGCTCAAAGGGTATTCATATCTAGGAATGCTACATTATTGGAGGAAGAATTCCTTGAAGGTCAAGACAAAAATGGAGTAAGGGAGCTCATTAAGTCTGATGAGACCAGTAAAGTCCTCAGTCCAAAATAAAGAAATCAACCAAAAATAAGTGATGCTCCCATTCTACTTAGGGGTTCTAAGGCGATGCATCCACCTGAAATATATGGATTCCACATCTTAGAAGAGTCTAACATTGATTCTGCCATATATGATGAGGCAATGAGGGATTGAGATGTGGACAAGTGGAGGCTAGCAATGCAAGCTAAGATAGATTCATGCATAACATTGATGTATGCAGCCTCGTAGGTCTTCCTGATGGGGTAAATCCTATTGGGTGCAAACGGATCTACAAGAGTAATAGAGGACTGGATGAGAAGGTAGAGACCTTCAAAGCACAACTTGTTGCCAAGGGTTACACCTAAAAGGAAGGGGTTATGATGGACAAAATCGTCGGCATGTTAAAAATAATGTTTTAATGGTGTCATTATTGTAATATAGTTGTCACAATGCAAATAGATGTCGCATCATTTTATTTATTTACATAATTTTTATTAGTTTATTCCAGGTCATTCACTAGGAGGCAGTTATTGATATACAACACTCTCTATGTTCTAAAAATATTCTTTTATTTCAAAAATGTCAATTATATTTACAAATGAATTAATGAATCAGTCAATTATGTACAAAAGAATCAATTAATATTCACTACAATGCCTTAAATATTTATAGTTGAACAGACATCAAAAACTAAGTATAACTACTCTATGTTAGTTATATACAACTTCCTAAATAATACCTAAGTATAGGTTCAAAAAATACTACTAATATACACTAGATTAAATATACTAACATATAATATTAACTTTAATAACATACACTATATATACAATAACATATATAAATGTTGCTATAGCCATAGTAAAAATATGTACAAAACATAACGTAAAAGAATTATATTTACTAACATATATACATATCTACCATGACGAATACATGTGTCACTAAAGCCTTAGATTTTATTTCATAAAGCTCAAACCTACATATACAATTCTATATATACTTATATATATATATATATTACCTATGCATACGTATACATTATATGTATATATATTATTTATTATACATATACATGTATATTATATTATATACTATACATATATACACATAACACATACACACAGCCTCTCAAGACTCAACACTTAGTTATTTTGGCTTAATCACACACAGGCAACAACTCACTTAGCACCACACTTAGCCGCTCACTTCAACTCAACACTAAGTTTTTTTTCAGGTCACAGCTCTCTCTTGTACTATTCACTTAAGCAAAATTTTGGTTTATTAGTGGACAAACTGACCTTTCGTGGGATACACAACACCCCAATGGGGTGAGACTAGATCACAACTAAGCCGATCTTAGTTTTATTAGTGTACATTTTAATCCATTTCATTTCAGTCCCACAATAAGCCCACTACAGGCTCAACACAGTGCATGGGGGCTCCTAGCCCACATGCAAATTCAAATCTCAATATACGCTCATTTCATATGCTCGAGAAAGGAGAGGGTATATGGTAATATGCACCCGACACGTGTCGACTGCATAGCCGGCATACGCGATTCAATTTATATGGCTTCGCTGCTTCGCAAATAAATGATGTGGCTCTTTGTTTAATGCCTATTAGGTGTTGTGTAGCGTTTTGTGAAGCCATCTTTGGTCCTCGATTGGAGGGCCGAAATCAATTCCATTTTCCAATTAATTTACATGTTTGGAAAGCCCTTATATAGGGCTATTCAATTGTATAATTAATTTAGGATTTTAAGTTATATGATTATATATATAAATTAGCTAAAGTTAGGAATTTATACATGTTAAATTAAGGTTTAATTTCTTAATTAATGTACAAATTGATAAATTAATCATGTAATTGATCTTATAATTAGTTAATTTATATAATAAGTTATTTATTACACATTTTTATTTATTTTAGAACATTTATTTTTAATTTATTTACATTTAAATACATGTTTTAGATAGATATATGCATATTTAATGTATAAATACTATAATATAATACAAATACAGCATAAATAGGTCAAAAGTACTTAAAATAATACTATACAAATATACACTATAGATTACTTCAGTATTAACTCAATTTACTAATTATTTATTTTAACTTAATAATTTACCTAATTAACTCAATAACTTAGTTACCTACAATAATTACCTAAATAAGTTGATATACTGGTATGGTTAGGTCTATAATAAGTACTTAAATATATATGTACAGTATCAGGTACTATTATACAAGTATGCTTATTTATTTATAATTATCCAAGTATACATACATTTACTCTAATATAAATTAATATACAATTATATAATAAAGTTATATGTACATTAAATCATCCTAAATACTTATTTAAATAAATATATAACAATTTTAAGTTATTTATGTACATTATTTACATATATTACAATATTTACATATAGCTTAGTATGAAGTTATATTTACAAATATAAATACAATATACAAGGTATTTTTAGGTATGTTTTAGTATTTTTGGATTTTTATGGTATTATACATTCTATAGAGATAGGAGATGAGAGAGAAAGGGTGAGATGAGAGAAATATGAACTCTTTTTGGTGTTTTTAGATTTGGTTCTTTTATTAAGTTTCAAAGTATACCAAACCGTCGGCTGGTATGTTCTACCAAGCTGAGCTTTCGAATTACTTTGCAACTTTGCATATACCTAGAGAACTACCTAATCTTACTCAAGACAGGTTTATTTTATTTTTTTATAATTTTTTTATCATTTTATTTATTTACAAAGTTAACACATAAGAGGCCTAAAAGTGTTATTCAACTAAGAACCTAAGCCTCTAAAGTGAGTTCTCATGGCTGGAATTAAAGTTCAAACAATCTAACACTTCTAGCAGACCACATACAAGAGTTTTGAGCTAATAAACATAATTTTCATCTCAAATTTCATTAAATCTTAGTATTGGACAATTAGGCCAAATTACATGTTGTTGACAACAAATTAGAACATGGATTCAAGCTTTTCAAATTGAATTTGAAGTTTAAAACTTATTCATGAATGCTTCCAACATTTCATACAGTAGATAGCTCAATTCATCTCCCAAGCCCCAACTCAAAATCCACTCAGAACTCCATCTGACTTGCTGCTGCTTCCTATGCAATAGAACTACTATTGCTGCTAAGCTCAGTAGCCAATGTTGCTGTTGTAGCTAGAATTTGCTACCTAATAGGCTTGATTTGAGGGTCATCAGATTATCCTAAGATCTGGGAAATTAGATCTAAGGGCAATCAATCCCAGAAAATCCATTTCTTCATTAAATCACTTGAAATCAAGGAGTAAAATCCATGAATCAACCTGTTCAAACAGTAGAACAGTGGCTGCTACTGCTAATCTAATCTAAATCAAATCAAACTTAAACATTAAAAATTCAATTCTCAGCTATGCAAACCTTTCAAACAAGATCTAGAAATCATTTGAAACCCAATCAAAGTCGATAGATAATCATACAACCTTAAAAGTCTAATCCAACCTCTACCTTATGCTATAGACAACATAAAGTTAAGAGATTAAATTAGGCATGTGAATCTACTTAAAATCACTCCCACATCTACATTAAGCCCTTTTCAAACATCAAACATCCCTAAATCATCATATTGTAATCATTCTGAGTCTAGAAACAATGTTTCCCTTTATGGGCTTTTACTAAGGGTTCACAAGTGATCTAATCACTTGATCCTCTTGAACAACATTGATTGATGTTCAAGAAGATATAAGGATCCCATAAAAATCAATGGGTCATTGTTTTGACCTCTAATAAGAAATTCTAATTTTCCTTGGCCAAACTACCCAAATGCAAGGCTTAAATTAGGTAAATACTCATCTGAGCTTCAAAATTAACTTAAAACACCTCAATAAAAACTTGAATCGCTCGATTAAATCCATTTAAAACAAATTGACTTCAAATCGCAAAATTGAGAGTGAAATCCAAATCTAAAAGAATTGAGTGAATCGATTCAATTAAAATTAGATCGGGGGGTCTTTGTGAATTTATGGAATGAATGGGAGACCCCCCAGGTGAATTTTAGGTGTAAATTTAGATCTAGAAGCCAAGACATCAAATCTGGATTTAACCTTGGTGGATGGGTGGATGATGAATAAAAATGTGAGGGAAAATCAGAAACGAATTGTTGAGTGTAGAAGGAGATTTATGAGTCGAAATGGAGGTGGAAAAACACCTCTCTGATCTGAATTGATCAGAAAGGGAGAAATCGAATATAAACTAAACCACTTCTAAACTACACTAATCAATCATTGAATTTAATATCTAATCTACTCTTATGGATACACTAACTACCATAATAACTAATCTAGAAAGCATTTAAAATCCTAACTAATGAGAAGAACGGGACCTTGGGAGAAACTGCAGTTGGTGGCTGCAGGGAGGAAGGAGGGAGAAGCTCTGGTAGAGGGAAAGCTCTCTAGTAGAGCTCAAAGTTGCCTTGGGGTGTTACGAAATCCTTAGCAGCGAAGGAGAGGTCGAAGGAGATGGAATTCCACTACTCAGGCAATGGAACAAAGGCTATGTGAGGAGAAGGACCGAAGTGAACAAATGAACAACTTAAGAAGGTAACAGAGGAGCTAATGGCGCACGCGAGGATTTGAGAAGCTTCTTAAGTAGGTGCAGGAGTGAATCACGACACCGCATGGTGTGATTAGTCGTGATTAGGGATGACGGTGGGATGAGACAGATGGGTGCACGGGAAGCTCCAAGTCAAAAGAGCGTCATTGGATCAGAGCTAGAGGAGGTAATGATCCTCTACACAGAGGTGCGGGAAGTTTTGATTGAGATTTGTCGTTGGATGGATGGAGAGGATCGACAACTACTGAAGCATGAGTTTTTTGCGTGCTATAGTGTCAGGTGAAAAGCAGGTGTTTTGGAAAAATTACAAGAAAGATTCAAATGGATGAAACGGTGTGAAATTTGTGATAGGGCCCATTAGTGGTTGAAAGTTATGCAGAACGATCCTCAGTATCTTGCAAAGAAATCCCTGTGTGTTTCAAATAGGTCCTCGGGAGTTTAAATGTTAATAAAAAATGTTAATGCATGAGGACTTATATGTAATCTAATGAATACAGGGTCCTATTGATGTCCAAATGGCATGAGATTTTTATTGGAGTTTTATTGAACATATTAGAACATGATTTCACTCTTGATTTGAAGTTTTGAGCTTAGAAATGTGTTCAATTAGCAATTGAATCATCATTTTGCATTTATGAATAGAATATCTCATTAATTGACCTATGCATTTTTAGCATTAATTTGTTGTTTTAGATCATTTCTGCTAATTTCCACACTTAAACCTGTTATCATGTTAATAATGTAGTGTTTAACCTAGTTTCTAGCTTAACTTGGGCATTTTAGCTACGATGAGCCACACCTCATCATTAACTACAAGGAAACCTTCTTTCCTATTGCCGTGTTTGTATCCATTCAGATATTGCTAGCCATAGCTGCATACCATGACTATGACATCTAGAAGATGGATGTCAAGGCAACTTTCCTCAATGGTTTCCTCGAGGACTTCTACATGGAGCAACCTGAGGATTTTCAATTAGTTGGTGGGAAAACAAAGGTGTGTAAGCTAAGGAAGTCCATTTATGGACTCAAGTAGGCTTGTTGTAGCTATGGCATCCAATTTGATGAGACCATAAAGAGTTATGGGTTCCATCAAATTCCAGATGAACATTGTGTCTACAAGAAGGCCAGTGGGAGTGCTATCACCTTTCTGGTGTTGTATGTGGACAACATCCTACTCATTGGAAATGACGTGGGAATGTTGTCTAGTGTTGAGCTTTGGTTATCCTAGAACTTTGAGATAAACGATCTTAGGGAAGCCTCTTATATCTTGAGTCTAAAGATGTTGAAAAACAATGAGAAGAGGACATTGGGATTACCGCAGCAAGGATACATAGTGAAGATCTTGGAGAAATTCTACATGGATTATTCCAAGGGGTTTCTCCATATTAGACATGGGGTTTTCTTGTCAAAGGGAATGTCACCTCAAATAGTTAAGGAGAAGAAAGCCATTGGTGGATGTTTATATGCTTCTGCAGTGGGTAATCTGATGTATGCCATTCTTTGTATATGACCGGATATTTGTCATGCAGTGGGATTGGTGAGCCATTACCAATCTAACCTGGGATAGGAACATTAGACTGTTGTCAAAAATCTACTCAAGTACCTGAGAACTAAAGACTACTGTTTGGTTTTTGGAGATGGGGATTTCCAAGTGTTAGGCCACATTGACTCTGACTTCTAATTTGACATTGATGATAGAATGTCCACGTGAGGGTTTGTCTTCTTTTGAATGATGGCTTTGTGAGCTGGATAAGCAAGAAGTAGGTTACCAAGACTGATTCAACGAGAGAAGTTGCGTACATCTCTACATCTAATGCTATGAAGGAGGTGGCATGGATACACAAGTTCGTTAAGGACCTTAGCATAGTTCCCTCGATACAATCGCTAATCCCACTATTATACAACAACACAGGTGCGATTGCACTAGAGAAGGAGGCTTACTCTTTTAGGAGCAACCATATTTAGAGGAAGTATCACATCATCTAAGAGATAGACACTACTAGAAAAATGGGGTATGTCGTCGGTTAGTTGTCATCGGTCAATAAAAGTAACCGTCGACAAATATATTTTTACTGTTGCTTATTAAAGTAAGCGACAACAAAGGCCTGTACTCGACCAACCGCCGGTTTAAGAAAAGCGATTCGGCCCGCGGTTGTCATTAATATTCACCGTTGCTCTACAAACTGATGGGAAATATATTTTTGCCGACGGTTAGTGTAATAAGCATTGGCAAAGGAATGTATTTTTCTATACTAAATCTATTTCCACGGTGATTTCTATATCCAGACGTCTGACATATTATCTAACGTCTGACCTGTCGTTTGGGCAACTTATCTAGAACCCTATTTCGATCTTGTAAAAATAGGAAGGAAAGGATCTTTGTATTAGACATCTGACATTTATTCCAGACGTCTTATAGTTTACTCTTTACCGTCGGTTATATGAATAAGCAACGGCGAAATGTCGGTTTAAATTTTCCACGGAATGTTTAGGCACGATGGAGGGGAGACGTAATTTACCATTTACCAATGGTTTCTTATATAACCGATGATAAATGTCGGTTCAGCAGACGGATAAAATTTTCAGCCAAAATTTGGGCGCGATGGGGGGGAGCTTTTAATTTATCCTTTTCCGTCAGTTACTGATATAACCGACGGTAAAGGACTGTTAAACATATTCCTACGCAGAGCCCTCTCCTCCCCCATCACACATTCAATCATCGTCGCCCCCTCTCTAAACCCTCACTGTCGAAGCTCCTTGTCGATGCCCCTCCTCCTCCTAAAGTAACTCCTCCTTATCCTCCTCCTCCTCGTCTTCGTCATCCTCCTCCTCGCACCCTCCTCCTCGTGCCCTCCTCCTCCTCATGCCCTCCTCCTCCACGCCAGTCGTTCTCCTCCTCCTACCCTCTTCGCCTCACCTCCTGCTGCCCCCTTCCTCCTCCTCGACTCCTCCTCCCCAACCCCCTCCTCCTCCTCCTCCCCCTCCTACCGTCCTCCTCTTCCTCCATGACCCCTCCTGCTGGCATCCTCCACCATCCCTAACCCCCTCCTACTGACCTCCTCCTCCATCGTGCCCTTCTCCAGCCACCCCTCCTCCCCGACCCCCTCCTCCTCCTCCCCCTCCTGTCATCCTACTCGTCCCCCCTAACCCCTCCTCTCGACCTCCTCCTCCACCCTGCCCCACTCTTGCCGACCTCCTCCACCCTGCCGGCCCTCCTCCTCCTCCAAACCAACCCCCTTCCTCCTCCCCACTCCTGCCGTCGTCCTCCTCCTCCCTGACCCCTCCAACAGCCTCCCTTCCTACTCGACCTCCCCTTGCCGCCCCCCTCATCCACCCCAACCCCTCCTCCACCTCTCCTCCTTGCCTCCCTCCTTATCTTGCAGGGAACACAGCTGCCCTCCCTCCTCCTTCACCTGCCATCCTCTTCGTCCTTCTCCTCCTCATCCAGCTACTATGCCTTCCCCCATCCTCCTCTCCTCCTTACTGCCACCCTCCTCTTCATCTCCTTCTCATCTTCCTTTCCTAATTATATCAAATTAAAATGTTAAGTTATTAATAACATGATGATTGATTATTTAATTTATTTTGCACTATTGAATTTATAGGTTGTTGGTGACGGTCACGCTCGGTCACGCTCAGAAGCTGCAATACATCGGAGGTATAATTTCATTCCTTTAAATTTATTTTTATGATATTTTAGGACTATATTAGATGTGGGGTATGCCCACATAATGTTATTTGTTGTATGATTTATTGTGAACGTGAGGTGTGCCCACTTTTATTATGAGTATTATTTTGATATGCAGGTTTATAGAAAACTGAAAATATAAGGGGAAATTCTGTCAAATTTTTTTCAAAATTGTTTTAATGTTTAGTCGGGATTAATATATGTTGTTTAGGTTTGGTATTAGGTTGTGTATATGGTGCTTGGCCTAGGATTTTAGGATTTGAGTTTGGAGAGGGTTATGGTGGTTGGGTTGGGCCAGGGTTTAGACGTTTGGTTTGGGTTAGGGTTAGGCTTTCATGATTTAACAAGGGTTTGGGTTAGGGTTTGGATTTTCGCTTGCTCTCACCCTTGGTTTTCATGTTTAGTTTAGTTTAAGGTTTAGGATTATAATTATAATTTATTATTTAATTAATTTTACTTTTGAAATTGCAGGTTATTAGTGTCAAGTACACTCGGAGGCTTTAGTAGTTTGACGTATATATATATACATTCAATCTTTTTAATTTAATTGAATAATATTGTAGTTTTTTGGTAAAATTTTTTAATGTTTAAATTAGTTATTGTTTAGATGCACACACTTGTTAAAAAAAAAATATGCATGCGAGGCCAAACATTAGGTATTCTAACCCCTACGGTAAAAGTCCTCTGAGTCAAATTATATCCAAATTACTCGCCCATCGAGACTTATGATCATGTTATACAGACAATGCAGGAAGTGTATGTATACCTCACTTACATGCATGATGTGTTGTCTTTATAGCATGTCATAAGACTCGATCGACTTTAGTTTAGTGAAGTACCGAACTAAAGAAGGTCCTTAAAGATTTGATGATAACTTAGTTTTATTCCTTACATGTGACCATGTGCGGTAAAATTTTGGTTGCTTATTCCTGCTCTTCTTCGGTATACCAACTAATCTTATCTAGTTTCCTGCGGTGCCCTTAATTGGGTGTTAAAGGAAATCTAGCTAAGGTTAGTATTGGGGGATATACTGGAGAAGTGCGGGGAGATGCTGTCGAAATTTCATCGCACTAAGGTTACATGTAACGAGCAAAACTAAGTTATCATCAAATCTTTGAAGATGGGCTATAAAGTGCAAATCTTAATCAACATACACATCATTCGGTCATTTCCCTTCCTAATAACTGATTTGTTTACATTAAATTTTAGGTTATAATGGATAAATCTTAGATTGGATTGCAAGGTTCAGATTACACCAGATATAATGATGGAGTAATTTGATTCCTAGATTGGGCCTTTCATGACAATAGGAGGATATTTAGGCGAGGAGGTCAACTAGATAATATCTTTTGCCCATGCAGAAGATGTTTAAATAGTTCCTTGCATAATCATAATACTGTGCTCGAGCATTGCATTTGTAATGGGTGGTGGCAACATTACACTATTTGGGTAGCTTACGGAGAGGAGTTGGTTGAGAAAGTCATAAACAATGAGAACACTGTTGACCAAGAGATCGACGAGAACATAGCTGATAGAGGAGGTGAAGAAATAGAAGAAATGTTGAACGAGATGAGAGCAGGAGAGGATATAAATACAAACGGGGAAGATCCGTTCAATTGTGATTCGTTCTATGATACTGTTAAGGCAACTGAGGATCCTATTGCTCCCAGTGTTACGAAAATGTCAAATTTGTCATTTTTGTTACAGATGTTTCAACTAAAGGTTATGAATAGAGCTAGTGCTAAATTCATGACAGAAATACTTCAATTTATTGTTGAGTTATTGAATAACCCTGATTGTTTTTCGACTTCATGGTATGAGGCAAGGAAATAGATTCGTAAGCTTGGTTTGGATTGTCAGAAAATCGATGCATATCCGAATGACTACATTCTTTTCAGAAATGGATTCGCAAATTTGAGTAATTGTCCCGAATGTGGACATGAAAGATATAAGGAAGGTAAAAATGAAAGTAAGAGGAAACAACCTCAGAAAGTTTTTTTGTTACTTTCCACTGACACCTAGGCTTCAATGCCTTTTTATAACTAAAATTGCATGGTTGATGACATGGCACCAGGATTGTAAATCTCAAGATGAAAGAATATGCCATCCTACTGATTCAGAGGAGTGGAAAAGATTTGACGAAAGAAATAATTTATTCACTTTAGAAGCAAGAAACGTGCAGTTGGGCCATTTTTATTTAAAGTAGATTTAGTAGGTATTTTCCATCATTTGCTAATTAAAAAAAAATCCATACATTTATCGTCGGTTATTTGAATAACCGACGGCAAATATCTGACAGTAAAAATTTTATATAAGCGTTGGTAGAAGATTTCTATACCGTCGCTTCTTATGATAATTGACGACAAAAGTATTTTTACCGTCACTTATATAAGTGACGGCATTTTCTTTAAACAACGACAAAACTGAAAAAAGGCATGTTAGCGCTCAAAAGAGTAACTTAACAACGCCGTCGCTTATTTAAATAAGCCACGGTAAATCAAATTATCGTCAGTTTGAAACAGATGGAAAAAGGCCCAATTGCTTTGCTGGATGAACGATATGTCGACGACGGATGTTCCTTGTAACCGACGAGAAAAAGAAACAGCGACGGTATCTATGCCGTTGCCTTGTTGCATCGGTTATAATGGCTTTGCCGTCAATTCTCAACCGACGACAAAAGGCAAACTTGTTGTAGTGTGCCAAGCGTGGCGATGTGATCATCATGAAGGTGGCCTCCAAGGACAACGTCATTGATCCATTGACCAAGGCCTTGACTAGAGAGTCATTTGATCAATATATGTGTAGTACAGGGTTGGAGAAGGTTCTAAAATGGCTCTGAGGCCAAGTAGGAGTCTATTGGATTTTGTATGCCCTGAAAGAGCCATTCGAAAAATAAATATGATTACATTTTGCATCTAAATAAAAAAATTAAATTATTTTTCAGTAAATTAATTAGGTCCCTTAGTACAAATAGGGTGACGTACTTGGCCAAATCGAATAAACATGATGCGTGTTGATTAGAAGATCTACATGGTTTAAAGGATCCAAAAGCACACCAAGAAACCATTTGATTTGGTTAGTTGTTTTCGATTTAAGTTGGGATGGCAACTAATGTACCTTCTGGATAGTGTGTTAATTAGGGTTAGTTAATTATGTTGTAGTATAGTGCCGCAATCTCGACAAATGTCATTTATTTATTTATAATTTTTACTGGTTTTACATTAGGAGGCAGATATTGATATACATCACTCTTTATTATTCAAGAATCATCTGTTATTCCAAAAATATTAGGTTTATTTACAACTAAATGAATAATGAATGAAAGAACCAAAGAATAAACTAATATAAGTTAATTATGTATAAGAACGAAAGAATTATGTTAATGACAATGCCTCAAAGATACATACAGGCATAAAGGCATTAAAAACTAATTTAAACTAATATATGTTAATTATGTACAGTAAGAACTAAGTAATGCCTTAATATAGGCACAAAAAGACTATCTATACTAACATATACTATATATTATACTAACAAATATAAACTATGTACACTAACATATGTAAACGTTACTAAAGAACCTTTAAAACACTTATATACAAACTAAGGCAAAAATAATATATATAATACTTAATGTATATACGTATATAGATATGTTATACTACTATATATATATACTAACATACTTTTATACTCCTCTACACGCATACATAACACACACCTTGCACTAACTCTCTTAACACTTAGCACACATGCACACACTAACTCACACTATTAACACTCTACACAACACATAACACATATAAAAACTCAACACTACACAACACTTAACATAATTTAGCCCTTAACCTAACTCTAATTCAAAAATATGTTTAATTGGTGGGCCTAACCCTTCGTAGGATCAATAGCCCACTAAGGATCAAATCACAAGACCAGCTCAGCCAACCCGGACCACGGGCTCCCAACCCCTCTCTCTTCTCTGAATGCATAGTCGGGTCAATGGTCAGATGGGTATTAAGGATCCGACCCCTTTATTGGACAACAAGCTAACCCACAAAATTACTTTTATACTGCTACAAGCGATCCAACGTTACCAATGTGGGACTATCCTGCATGCCAAATTGCCACGTAGTAGCGTGGATTCCAACCAATTTTGAATGCTAATTTAGGTACTAAATAGTCAATTATTTTATAATTAAATTATATAATTATGTAGCCTATATATAGGTATTCTTATTGGTATAGTTTATTTACAAAAATTAAATATATAAATATATTTTAAAATTAGTTAAAGTTGGGTAAAAATACATGTTGATTTTGACATTAATTCCTTCATTAAAGTATAAATTAATAAATTAATGGTACAATTGACTTATAAATTAGTTAATATACATTATTAACTTATTATTACAGATTTTTAATTTATTTTTATTGATTTATTTCTATTTATTGCACATTTAAATACACGATGTACATATATATACACATATATATAGTATAATACTATTCTACAGTATAAATGAGCTATAAATATACTGAAAATACTTGAAACTATCATTTACAACTATACAACATAATTTATTTCATTATACTATTAATTTACTAATTTAAATTATATTAACCTACTAATATAACTAATTAACTTATAAATATAATTATGTACAATATATAGGTAAATAAATAAATATAGGGGTAGAGTACTATACATTGTAATTACTTTTAGTTATATCTACAGTTGTAAATATGATTATAAGCACATACCTAGCTATTTGTATTTACATAAGGATTACGCACATATGATATAAATAAATAAATACATAATTATATTATTATAATATATACTGTATAACTCAATATAAATATCTACCTAAGTAAATAGAATAGATATATAAGTTATTTACATACTTTATATACATATAAGTTACTATATACACTTAATTTAGTATTATTTACAAGTATAAATACTATGTATAAAGGTATTTTTATGGAATTTTTGAAGTTTTTCATATTTTTATTTTCTTTTTATGATTCATAGAGATATAGAAAAAGGGAGAAAGGTGAGAAGAGAAGAAAAATGACTCTTTTTGGTATTTTTGTTTCATTTTTCTTATTTGTAAATCAGAGAAGACCTAAACTTCTATTGGTATGTTCTCCTAACTACAAAGCTCAAAACCTAAATCTAAACTTACACACACCTAAAACTAATCCTATTCTTACTCAAGACACATTTATTTTATTTATTTACATTTTTTTTTTTTGTATTTACAATTTCGACAAAAATAGGCTTAATGAATGTTTGAACAACATGAAGTCAAGCCTAAAAACTCATTCAAAGTGTTGGACAAAATAGGTAAGGCTTTATAAACATCCAAACATAGTTTAGAATCAAAATTAATCATAGAAGCATGCTCTAATCACTAAATCATACATAGCTGCTCAAATTAGGCAGTTCTTAGGTTTGTAATCAATGATAGAAGCCTTAACTAGGCTTTACAAAGGATTACAAATCATTTCCAAGCCCAAGAAATTATCTAGAAATTTTGGAAATGAAGATTAAGTCAATATGAATGATGAGAACACCATCATGAGTCATAACTAGCACAATTTGATCTGATTAAGTCATTAAATGCTCCTACATAACCACTAAAGAGCCCTAATTCATTGCATAATCATTCTGAGAAAAATACAGTAAAACAAGGGTAAAACTGCAGTTTTAACAATAACAATATATCTCAATTACAGTACACTCACGGGTTTTCTCAAGGGTTAGTTAAGGGTCAAATGGCCTTAAATGTCCAACAAGTGGGTTAATGCAAACAGAAAAGGGTTTTCGCGTGTTTTGAGAATTAAATGACATCTGAAATCCTAAAAATAGACCTGCTTAATTAACTGAGGTTCTGATCAGGATAAAATTCACCTAAACCCTCTGAAATTCATAGAAAAATATTCTCTAGGATTTGATACTTTCAATATGACCATCAGAACCCATCTTGACCTAGAACAGAGTCTTAGACAGACATTTGCCCTAATTTGAGCTTTTACATAAATTGCCCAGTCAAACTAGGTCAAAACCTAAATCTAACTTCACCATTGGATTCCTTGGGTCTAAATTAGGTTTATACCAAAATTTGGACCCAATCTGAGATTATCTTGACCAAGGTTGCATTTTAGTCCAGTCAGACTCTTTTTATCTCATTCAAATCCTTAACTTTGAGATTATCTTGACCAAGGTTGCATTTTCGTCCAGTCAGACTCTTTTTATCTCATTCAAATCCTTAACTTTTGAATATCTTAAAAATAACCCCCCAGCTTCTTTCTATTCTTCACAAAAAGGTCCCTATCTCCATGAAATCCTATTCCTACAACTCCGGTGACCTTAATTTGGCAAGATCTTCATGATTCCTTGACGAGTCCGTCTCAAAATTGAAAGGGAAGTTCATCAAGGAATTGTCTTCCTTTTTAGCTAGATCCAAAGCTCTAGATCTCGCCTAATCTCTCATGTGAATCCTTCAAAGAGATTGGTATCCTATTTCGGCGAACATTCCAAGTGGCTTCCAACCTCAAAACTCCCTCCAAAGGCCTATAAAAGAACCTCTTGATCAAATCGAATTCCCCAGACTCGATTTCAACCAGAGAATCCCCAATTTCCTCTTTCCCTCATCCGGCCAAATAGCTCCTCGAGCCCCGGTGACTCCCTCTGACTCCTCTCATTGTCTGACCACAATACCAATGGCAGATTAATCTTCCTCACCTTCCTCCGCTCCATGCCATACTAGCGGGTGTCCTCAATTCTCCGTCGTCGTCGCCGTCCCCCTCTACCGGAGTTTCATCTTCCCCAGCGTCGGCCTACCAACGCCGGTGCCATTCTCCCCCTTTCGTCTAATTAGGTTAGGTTAGATTAGTTAGTTTAGATTCCTAGTTTAGTTTCCTACCCAAAAATCCCAAAAATAACCCTCGACATCACCGCTCATCCTCAACTTCTCCATTTTCGACCGCTGGTCCGGCGAGGCGTATATGCCACTACACCCCTCCATCTGCCTCGCTGACCACCTCACGACCTTCGGCACACCACCCTCTACAAAACCCCCATCCTATTTCACCCTATTACGCACCCAGTCGCTACACCAAACAAGCCCATCATCGCGCACCAACTCCGTCACCATCCGGCCACCTCAGCCACTCCTACTCCACGTTGCACCCACCACCACATTCACCATCTCACAACGATCTTGCCGAACGTTTCTGACAGGGCCAAGATCCCATTCTTGTATTTTCATGTAGTAGGTCCTCTGCCGCCATTGCCGTAGCTTCAAGCAAGGCTTTAAGCTTGCTCCAGAACGCATTCACTCCAGGCGCTTGCTCCAGGCTACGCGGATTCATCCCACGTATATGTCCAGGTACTCAATTAAGGATTCGAGTAGCAACACCACCTCCAATTGGACGAAGGACCCTGCTATTGCGTTGTGCGAGGAAAGGGTGGGACTTTAGTCCCACCTTGGAAGCGGGCAACGAGACGAAGCGGCATAAATTATTTTTGTGGTTGGGGCTTATCGCCTCCAACCACGAGGGTGATGTCCTCCTTACCCACGCACGCCTCACCCGCGGGGCTGGCACTGACCTGTATACCTGCCTAAGCCCTATTCACACCTCGCTCACCACCCACTGCCGATGAGCCTAGTCCTGGGTGCACGTATGCCTGTTTACCCGATAACCTGGACCTTGGCCTTGGGAAGGCGGGAAAGAAGGAAACCTAGAGAGAGGAAAGAGAGCTTAGGAAAGGGGGGTTTTGCTCTCTATGACACTTAGCCAAATCTAAGAATACCTCCCTCTGTGCATGACGAAAGAAGAGAAGAGGCTAAAGACAGACAAAAGAAGGACTTGAGAAGAAGCAGGCTTGAAGAAGAGAGAAAGAGAAGAGGAAGAAGAAGAACAGTGATTCTCTAGCACTGTAGCACCTGTTGGTTAAGTCGTCTGGTCATTAGACCCGACATCTGATTTGAGACTTGATACTGTGAACGATTGATTTAGAATTACTGTTCAATTGGTTGAATGCTTGAGATATATATGCTTAGAGAGTAATTGGTGATTTAAATCACCATTGTTTTAGCTTTTCTACTTTTTTTTATTGTCTCAAGATACATGGGAATTCATTGAATATCTAATGTGACAGATTAGTATTTATTAAATATCATTATTTGGTTTAGGTTCTTGTACTCAATTACATATTATTTGAGAATTAGTGTGTGAATTCCTAATTGCTCCCTGTGTTCAACCTCGGACTTCTATTCGAGTAATAAATTCTATTTGTTTTCAAGCGATTTCGACCTATACTAGGACGCAGCGTTTATAACCTCGATTTTGCTCGACTAAACATCTTGGCGCCATTGCCAGGGAGCAACGTGCAATTCACCGCTATTCTCTGCATTATTTAATTATATTTGAGCACTGAGTTGCCCTGTTTGCTTTATTGTGATTTTGAGAGGTACTCCACGAGGAAATCTTCCACGCAAATCAACCACTCCAGGGTAGGTAACATCTCTATTTTTCCCTAATCAACCTCCTAATCTTTAGAAGGCAAAAAAGGAAACAATCAATTAGGAATCACCTGCCTTATTTTTATAGTAATCATCATTTAAAAATGAAAGTTTCCTGGTTTGCAAAAGTTTTTTTTCAAATATGATTGAAGAGTGAGATGATTTTTGCTTAGAATTCCCTAGCCTTAATTTCCTGTACCTATTAGGGATCACGCTTAATTTCTGATCACCTTGGACTACTCACCTTCTTATTTGAAGTCCAAGGAAAACATTTTATGTTCAAATTGGATGCAGAATAAAACCAATTAGGGTTTTAATTCTAGGGTTTTTGGAGTGCTAGTTCACACCTGCCTGCATAAAAGAAAACAAGCCCACCCGCATTTGTGTGCTACCCAAGCCCTTGGTTGAAAAGATTTAATTAACAAAGACCCTAAAATTAGGCTATAAATTCACTTGAACCCTAAAATTCTTGGGCCTAATAACCTGAGAGTCAAATCAAGGTGATTTCTAAGTCTTGACATAGATCTCATTCTGCCATCTTTAGGGTAGGTCAGGTGAAGTTGGTCTACACTGTAGGCCAACCAACCTCCAAATTAGGTCACAAGTTGAATTAACTTCTAATTAAGTAAAACTCAAGGCACAAATTAAGACATAAAATTGGTAGACATAAGGTCATAAATTCGTACATTTTGGTCTAGCTGCACCCTCAGTGACAAGGAAGGTTGGGTGGGGGAAACCTTGTAACCCATGGGGACGCTCTACCGTGTAAGGGTCTTTACAGGGCTCTCCCTTCCTAGATGCCCAGGTAATTCTCGGGTGTGCGAATTTCACCTCGAAGTTATCTTAGTCATCCAAAAATCTTTGGGTGCTTTGATTGGGTCAAAATTCACATCCAATCCCTCATCCCTTCTAGTAGAGCACATACACATGAAGGCTATTAGAGGCCTCACTAAATCTTCTTGGGAATCTCTTTCAGATCTAATTAATTTCAATCTAACCTGAGTTTTGATTCTACATCTTGATTCCACCATTTGATTCAAAAATGTAGCCTGGCTATATAGGAAGACTATTTAGGAAACCTGAATCCCAAATGATCTTGAAAGAAAAGATACTTGAAAATGCCTATAGAAACCATGAAGAATATTATGCAAGGGACATTCAGGAAAGATTTGCAAAAACAACAGAACTCATCACAAACTGTGTAGAAATAATATGGACACAAATGAAATACGGTTCAACCTGGGATCTCCTATTAGCAGAACATAGTGAATTGGTGAAATTACACAACGGTGATTGTCTGCAATGTTGGTTAAACCCTTCACTTCCAGAAAAATTCTATGAATTTTTAGAAAAATGGGGAGAATTGCTGAATAAGTTATATATAACAATTGATCAAAAATACTTGTTAGAAACTAACAAAACATCTTGGAGTGAGACTAGTGATCAACACAATTTCCCAAACCTCAGGTTCAATGATGATAATTGTGGACCCCTAACCCAAATGGAATCTAATTCAACTTACGAACAAATTAACATTCCTAATCTTGAGACGGGTTGGGAGGATTCGATTATAGGTGTTCACAATTTTGAGCCAGCCCTAGAAAATCAAGAGCCTGGTTCACCAATCTTAGATTTCCCAAACACCTGTGATAAGGAGACTAAGGCAGAACCTCTCGAGGGTGTAAATTCCATCCCTTATGTTGATAAGGAGACTCTCGAAAGTAATTCTGACATCCCTGTAGAGCCCAACCTAGATTCTAGTGATCCAACCCACACCCTTAACCTAGAATCTGGATTTGAGCCTTATTGGGATGATTATGAGGCCTCGTGCGAAACAAATCAGATTTCGAATCTGGATTATGATTCAGGGCCCATATTTGATGAGTACACCTCTCTAAACTCCTCAGAGATACAGATTGATTTTTCGAAAGTCATGCCAATCTATGATACAGAAACTGAGGAGTTGGAAGAGTTGGGTTTTGATTAGGTTTCCCTGTAAGACAAGAACTCAAGCCCATGCCTAATAAGGACACCTTTTTGAGCTCCGAATCTGAGAATAGGCTAGACCCAAGTCAGATTGTTGATTGTCCACATCTTGATTTATTCTGTGGTGGAACCTCTGATCCCGAATCAGATTCAGAACTTGATTCTCCACTTATTCATTTTCATTTGAGGATCTCTACTCTAACTAGGCTTATTCGACTCAGCCAAACCCTAGCTATACACTTCCACATCCTTTTGAGCTCCACAGTATCTTGTGGGCACTGCATCTCTTGATCCACATCTATCAACCCACCAGATTGATTGGGTTTGGGCTGCATCATCAGCCTATTGATCTGAACAAGCACCTTGTTGGACCAACCAGGCTATTGATCAAGGTACTTGTTTTACAAAACTCATCTGATTTGACCACTCCTCCATGGCCATTTCTACTCTGCTGAAAGTATTGAATTTAGTGTTGGTGCTAGAGCACCACGATCATTTATTTTGATGATAACAAAACACGTGTTATTTAACATTTGTAATTTGAGTCCTAGATTTCAGGTCAAATGCAAATGTAGATGTGCTTAAACGGAGTTCGAGCTCGCATCCAGGACGGATTGGAGGAGCTTGATGGAAAACAGAGGAGGTTCGCGTGGAGCGACAGATTGAAGATAGAAGACAAGAAGAATAGGATAGATTCTTTTTAATCCTTTCTTGTATCTCTTGTCTTTATTTTCTTGCTCTTATTTTCCTTAGAATATTATGTTAAAGAGCCTCAAAGAACCCTAAAAGTAGTCCTAGGAACACCCGCACAACCCCAGGATACTTAGGTTTTCTGTAGAATACTTAGAAAACCAATATAGGGTTCAAACAGAGTTTCACGACGTCTAATTCCAAAATCAGACGTCTGATAAAGTATTTTAAGATGTCTGACTGTTGTTTCAGACGTCTGATAACTATTAGGCTGGACATAGTTAGTTCTGTCTGATGAAATCAGACGTCCAGACCTTAGTACAGACGTCTTAGAAGATGTCCGATGGACTTGCCAGACGTCCAATTAGTGGACCGTTGGCTAGCTTGGCAAACACTGCAGAATATGACCGTTAGAGCCTTATCAGACGTCCATAGGCCTTTCCAGACATCTGATAATTGACTGTTTTGCCTCGACTGACCCGAAAATCTCTTCTCAGAGATTTTCTAGCCGTTGCAAATCCATTCCGTAGAAAAAGTTGGTTTCCAGATGTCCGGGCATAGTGCCAGACATCCTGTATGTCGTCTGATCAACTTGAACAAAAACCCTGTTTAGATCTGATTCAAGTCAGGAGGAAACCCGCATAGAATCAGACGTCTGACCTTGAAATCAGACGTCTTAAAGTGGCCTTCCAGACGTCTGATGCCAGAATTAGACGTCTGATTACCCTGTCAAGTGTAATCATTGTCCTAATTTCGGCCTGATTCTCTTGGGCTTTGCACCCAACGGCTATGGAAGCATTTCCAAGCCTTCCAAAGCCTTCCTAAGGCCTCTATAAATAGAGGGAAACCTTTGCAACAAAAAAAAAACTTGGATACACCTAAGCAACATACTTTCTACCCTTTGATGTCCAAGAAAAGATCTTGCTCTCCAAGCTTAAGTTCCATCACCTAGAGAGCTAAATTCCCTTCGCGCACCCGCTCTCCCGCCGTGGTTCACGAGAGCGAAGTTGCACCATCACGTGGCACACGCACTGCGTCATCAACTCGACGCACTCCTTGCAAAGGGGAGTTTCCTATTTCCTATAGAAGCTAGGTTTAAATTCCTTTGTTGGCTCTATAGGATTACTTGTTTTATTTTATCTTTGTCTTTTGGTTGGGTATTCGCTTTGCGAATTCCCGTCTCCTTCATGGGACAAAATCCTTCTCGTGGAGAGAAGGGGTTGAGGAACGCTACCCTCGTACTTATAGCGTGGTTGTATTGTGGTTGAATCACCCTCGTTTTAAGTGATTCGGTTTAGTGGATTTTGATCAACTTGGTTGATCGAAAAATCCTAACTCGAGAGGGTTAGGTGGTGGTTTTCACCCGGTTTGGGTTTCCACCTAAAAACAATTGTGTACATTGTGTGATTGGTTTTCTTTGGTGAGATTGCTTTATATTTTATTTCCGCATTTATTACGTCACCCCTCTTCGAAGGGAAAACTACATTTAGCACTTAACGGGAGGCAACCCGTCATTCCAAAAACCTGAGATCCTTCTGCTTATCCTTTTTGTACTTCACGTCTATTGCACGTCGAGTTCAATTTTAGAATAGTCGATCCTACCTTTGGTACTTGTACTAGGGCTTGAAATCATCTACAACAGTCATTCCCGACCCGTTCGCCCACCTGATAATCCTGTTCAAATTCTTGAACCCTAACTGTTTCATACCCTCCGTTTACAATGAGGACATTGTAAAACTTAGGCAAGGGGAGGTGTTAAAGTGCAAACATACAAAAATTCAAAGTTCTGAAGGCTTCTCACAAAAAAATACATAGTCCAAAAAACCAAAAAAATAAAAAATTGAAAAAGAACAAAAAAAAATGGAGAAGGGAGGAAATTTTGAGTGAATTAAATGGCATATCATTCTTGAGGAAAAAGGGGAGATGATTTAAATGATAAAAAGGAGCAACAATTTGAAATAAAAAGATAGTCATTAGTAAAAGATTAAGGAACATACTTAGTTCTAGACCAAATCAAAAGAAAGAAAATAAAAGATAAAAAGTGCTAAGAGACAAAAGAGATTAGTATGAACGCTAATCTTAGGCCTCTTGGGCTTATGTTTAGGCTTAAAAATTCACGTATTCGTTAAGATCTAGATAGTCCTCAAGAGGTTGGGGAAAATGCGAAGCTTAAGTATTAGGTCTGAGGCTTAGGGATTATTCAACCTCGTTAACTAACCTCTGATTTGCGGGACACAATAACCTAAGCACCCCAATCCACACACAGTCTGGTTCAGTGCACTTAATTATCAAAATCACGCAAAAGCGTTAATTTTGTTCTAAAAAGTTACCTAGATTAGGAGTGGCTTATCAACACAAGTTGATTTAGAAGAGTTCCTAGCTTAGAGAGGCAGGAAATTCCCCTCGAAGATACGCAATAACATACCGTCTCCTTGGTGCTTGTCTCTTAAGATATCTAAATATCCTATCGGGGCCATGTAAGCACCTTGTGCTAGTTCAGGTGCCATGGGCGGGATTATCCCGAAATGTCGATTGCTAGGGCTTGAATTTAGCTACAGAACGCCATGGGAAGCACTATCTCGAAGTGTTGAAGCTAGGGTTCTGGGGGTTGCCATGGGTGGTGCTATCTCAAAGCATCGATTGCCAGGGACCCTACAAGGATTGATGGTGGGAGCTAGAAATCTGATACAAACTATGTTGTAAAGCCAATCTGAAGCTAGAAATAAAGAAAAAAAGAGAGAGAGAAAACTCTCTAAAAATACAAAAAATCTTCTGTCTCTCTCTTACAAAAACACATTGTAAATTGAACCGGAACTAAACATGTTTTAAGCACGAGTGCTTTAACCGCAAAGTTCAACGAACCTTAGGTTAGTTCTTGTGGGTCTCAGAAACCTTCGCGGCGGACTGTGGCTAGAGTTGGTCAGGTCCGGATCTTGGTTAGTACTTGAGTGCCTCTAAGCCTACTATTGTCATTCTGACCTAATCTATAAAGGAAAACATACAACAGAAATCTGAGCATAAACAGGCATGGTCTAGAATTTAAGTTAATTCCATGAGATTTTGCTAAGGGACTAGCAAAAGCTAGGCATGGGAGTATCATGGGAACACCATCATGAGCCATAACTAGCTCAATTTGATCTGATTAAGTCATTAAATACTCCTACATAACCTTTAAAGAGCCCAAATTCATTACATAATCATTCTGAGAAAAATATAGTAAAACAAGGGTAAAACTGTAGTTTTAACAGTATATCTTAATTTCAGTACGCTCAAGGGTTTTCTCAAGGGTTAGTTAAGGGTCAAATGGCCTTAAATGTCCAATAAGTGGGTTAATACAGACAGAAAATGATTTTCGCGTGTTTTGAGAATTAAATGACATCTGAAATCCTAAAAAGAGACCCGCTTAATTAACTGAGGTTCTAGTCAGGATAAAATTCACCTAAGCCCTCTAAAATTCATAGAAAAATATTCTCTAGGGTTTGGTACCTTCAATTTGACCATCAGAACTCGTCTTGACCCAGAACAGAGTCCTAGACAGACATTTACCCTAATTTAGATTTTTGCATAAATTACCTAGTCAAACTAGGTCAAAACCTAAATCTAACTTCATCATTGGATTCCCTGGGTCCAAATTAGTTTTATAGAAAAATTTGGGCCCAATCTAAGATCATCTTGACCAAGGTTGCATTTTGGTCCAGTCATACTCTTTTTATCTCATTCAGATCCTTAACTTTTGAATATCTTACAAATAACCCCCAGCTTCTTTGTATTCTTCACAAAAAGGTCCCTGCTGCCATGAAATCCTATTCCTACAACTCTAGCGACCTTAATATGGCAAGATCTTCATGATTCCTTGACGAATCCCTCTCAAAATTGAAAGGGAAGTTCGTTAAGGAATTGTCTTCTTTTTTAGCTAGATCCAAAGCTCCATATCTCGCCTAATCTCTCATGCAAATCCTTCAAAGAGATGGGTATCCTATTCCGACCAACAATCCAAGCTCCCTCCAGAGGCCTATAAAAGAACCCCCTAATCAGACCGAATTCCTCAGACTCAATTTCGGCCGGAGAATACCCAATTTCCTCTTTTCCACATCTGGCAGAATAGCTCCTCAAGCTTCAGCGACTCCCTCCGACTTCCTCACCTACCTCTGCACCACGCCACACCAGCGGGCATCCTCAATTCTCCGTCGTTGTCGCCGTCCCCCTGTACCGGAGTTTCCTCTTCCCCAGCACCGGTCTACCAACACCGGTGCCGTTCTCCCCTTTTTGTCTGATTAGGTTAGGTTAGATTAGTTAGTTTAGATTCCTAGTTTAGTTTCCTACCCAAAAATAACCCTCGACACCGCCGCTCATCCCCGTCTTCTCCGTCTCCGACCGCTCCTCCGGCGAGGCATATACGCCACTACACCCCTCCATCCACCTCGCCGACCACCTCACGCCCTTCGGCACACCACCCTCTACAAAACCCCCATCCTATTTCGCCCTATTATGCACCTAGCCACTACACCAAACAGACCCATCATCGTGCACCAACTCTGTCACCGTCCGGTGACCTCAGCCACTCCCACTCCACGCTGCACCCACCACCACATTCGTCGTCTCACGGCAATCCTACCAAACATTTCTGACAGGGCTAAAAGCCCATTCTTATATTTTTAGGTAGCAGGTCCTTCGCCGCCATTGCCGTAGCTTCAAGCAAGGCTTCAAGCTTGCTCCAGGACGCATTCACTCCAGGCGCCTACTCCAGGCTACATGTATTCGTCCCACGTACATGTCTAGGTCCTCAATTAAGGATTCCAGTAGCAGCACCACCTCCAATTGGACGAAGGACCCTGCTGTTGCGTTGTGCGAGGAAAGGGTGGGACTTTAGTCCCACCTTGGAAGCGAGCAACGGGACGAAGCAGCATAAATTATTTTTGTGATTGAGGCTTATCGCCTCCAACTACGAGGGTGAGGTCCTTCTTACCCACGCACACCTCACCCGCGACACCTAACCCACGGGGCTGGCACTGACCTGTATACCTGCCTAGGCCCTGTCACACCTCGCTCACCACCCACTGCCAGTGAGCCTGGTCCCGGGTGCGCATGTGCCTATTTACCTGATAACTCGGACCTTGGCCTTGGGAAGGCGGGAAAGAAGAAGGAAACCTAGAGAGAAAGGAAAGAGAGCGCAAGAAAGGGGGGGTTTTGCTCTCTGTGACACTTAGCCAAATCTAAGAGTGCCTCCCTCTGTGCATGACGAAAGAAGAAGAAGAGAAGAGGCTGAAGACAGACAGAAGAAGGAGAACTTGAGAAGAAGCAGGCTTGAAGAAGAGAGAAAGAGAAGAGGAAGAATAGTGCTTCTTTAGCACCGTAGCACCTATTGGTTAAGCCGTTGGTCATTAGACCCGACGTCTGTTTGAGGCTTGATACTGTAAACCATTGATTTAGAATTATTGTTGAATTGGTTGAATGCTTTAGATATATATGCTTAGAGAGTAATTGGTGATTTAAATCACCAATGTTTTAGCTTCCCTACTTTTTTTTATTGTCTCAAGATACATGGGAATTCATTGAATATCTAATGTGACAGATTAGTATTTATTAAATATCATTATTTGGTTTAGGTTCTTATGCTCAATTACATATTATTTGAGAATTAGTGTGTGAATTCCTAATTGCTCCCTGTGTTCGACCTCGAACTTCTATTCGAGTAATAAATTCTATTTGTTTTTCACATTGATTCAACCTATACTACATGCATTGATTTTAAAACTTGATTCAGAGCAATTAACAATGAACTTATTGTATTTCCCTAGATGGAGGGGGTGAGATCAAGCGTGATACAAAAATGATGTGGAAATAATATAACACTCACACAATTGACAATCTCATAAGTACACAAGGATTTTTAGATAGAAACCCAAACCCGGGTAAAAACCACCACCTAAGCCTCTGGACTTAGGATTTTCCAATCGATCTAGTCGATCAAATCCTCTAACCAAGTCACTCTAAACGAGGGTGACTTAACCTCTTACAACTACGTTACTTTAACCAGAGGGTAGCGTAACCTCAAACCCTTCCTCTTCACAAGGAGTATTTTTCCTTGCGAGGGAGACAGGAATTCGCAAAGTGAATACCCAAACAAAGACAATGACAAAATATCCTATAGAGCCACAAGTAAATATGTTCATCTAGGTACTATTGGCAAAGGAAACTTCCCTTTGATGGAAGTGCGTAGGCTAGCAACGCGGTGTGCGTGAACCACGCAATGGCACGGCAGCGCTCTTGTATGCGAAGGCAAGAGAGCGGGTGTACAGCGATGATGGTGCTCCCAAGATGTTCTCCCAAGATCACTTTGCAAGATGTGTGTATTTTGCTTAGGAAGGGCCTCCTCTATTTATAAAGGTCCTAAGAAGGGTTTAGAAGGCCTCAGAAGGCTTCTATAGCAGTTTAGAATAAATCAAGCCAAAATCTTATTGAAATCAGGGTCATTTATGATTCTAATAGTGTTATCAGACGTCTTTACTTAAGGTCAGACATCTAGGTCTTCATCTGATCTAAAGGTTGGTCATCTAATCTAGAAGGGTTGGTCATTTTGGATTGTGTTGGATCAGAACGAATGTCTAAGAAGTCATTATAAGATGTCTGGGAAACTAATCAGGCGCCTAATTCTAAGATGGGTTACTTCTTATTTTCACTAGATCGAAACATGGTTCTAGAGTCTAGTTGCTCAGACGACAGGTCGGACGTCTAGCAAGATGTATGGTCATCTGGAAATATAATTCTCTATAGGAATTGATTTCTTGAGGCTAAAATGGCTATAATCATCTGAAAAAAGTGATTTTGGTCAAATCATAGCCTAACGTCAATTTATTAGACATCTGGGATGCTCTATGGATGTTTAGAAAGCTAATTAGATATAATCATAGGTTAATCCTCCAAGATTATGTCTGACAATCCAACGGTCCTCTAGTTAGATGTCTGGCAAGGTCTTCAGACGTCTGAACTATGGGATGGTCATCTGAAAGTAAAAGAACAGAGAGTCTGATTCCAACCTAGGTGTTTGGATGTCTGGTCAAATAGTCAGATGTCATAAAGTCTAAGATCAGATGTCTGAGGTATCGATTGGACGTCTGATCAGGCAGTTTGATTACTGTTTTGGTTTTCTAAGTGATTTCTAAGATTGTCTAAGTATCCTAGGGTAGGAATAGTGTTTCTAGGGCTACAGATATGTTACTTTGGGCTCATTAACAGTATTTCTAAGAAAAATAAAGAGAAAAGAACAAAAAAAAAAGTAAAAAATACATGAATAAAATAAACATCTATCCTATTCTTCATCTCCATGAATCTTTAAGCTCTTGCTCCATATGAGGCTCCATCTTCTCTTCTCCTCCATCAAGCTCCTCCAATTCGCCATGGATATGAGATTAAGCTCTTTCACACTTGAATCCATTTGCATTATTCCTAAAAAGTCAAACTCAATGCAAATGTTAAATATCAAGTGTTTTGTTATTATCAAAATCAATGATCGAGGCGCTCTTGCACCAACACTTCTAGACATCATTTAAGATTAGAATCAAACATAGAAGTATGAACTATTAATTGAATTAAGCTCAAAATACAATTATAATAGTTTACAAACTACAAGCTTGCTGACAATGAACTTCAAATGGAGAGTTAAAATGTTTACATCTCAAATTACAATGAAACAACATACAAAAATGCTTCAGACATAAAATTTTATCAAGAAACCATTCTGAAAACTTCATTGAAACGTCAAGTAACATTAGAAAAACATCACAAATTCTAATTCATTACTCATCCAGTCCCTGCAAAAATGTCAATGCTACAGCTGAAATTAGGAGAATCAATCCCAACTGGGACCTGATTAATGCATATCAAGGTTTGCTCAAGCATCTGAGATAATGTTCCATGAAAGGTTGATCCTAGGGAATCCTTTACAGACCAAAAATCCTTTAAGAACTATCCAAAATCCATGATTAAAATATGTTAAAAATTCATTCGGAAAGAACTACCACATCTTACAAATCACCTCTTAGATCTAAATTAAATCTCTAAACCTCAGAGAAATCACTCAAATATGTTCTATGAGAATTAAAATCATCCTAGAATCTCACCCAGGTCATTAGAACCAGATGGGAACACCATCATGAGCCATAACTGGCTCATTTTAATCCAATTAAGTCAGTAAATGCTCCTACATAACTGCTAGAGAACCATAAGTCACTGCATAACCATCTTGAGGGAAAGATAAGAAACCAATGTTAAAACTGTAATTTTACCATCATAACTTGAATACAGTACAACCACGAGTTTTCTCAAGGGTTGAATGAGAGTCAAATGGTCTTAAAAGGATAACAAGTGGGTTAGAACAAACAGAAAAGGGTTTGCACTTGTTTTGAGAATTAAATGACTTTTGAAACCCTAAAAGCATACCCACTTAATTAACTGAGGTTCTGGTCAGGATAAAATTCACTTAAACCCTTTAAAATTCATAGAAAAATATTCTCTATGGTTTGGAACCTTCAATTTGACCATCAGAATCCGTTTTAGCCCAAAACAGAGTCTCAAACAGACATTTACCCTAATTTAGATTTTTGCATAAATTATCTAATCAAACGTAATCAAAATCAAAATCCAACTTCACCATTGGATTCCTTTAGTCCAAATTATGTTTGTACCAAAATTTGGTCCCAAGCTAAAATTGCCTTGACTTAGCTTTCAAATTGGTCCTGTCTTATTACATTTATGCCCTTAACTTTCAAAATCTTTACAAATAGACCCCTAACTTCGTCATCGTCTTCACAATTAGGTCCCTACCACCATTACTCCTATTCTTAAAAGCACTGGCGACCTAAAAATGGCAAGAACTCCTTGATTCCTTGACGAATCCCTCTCAAATTTGAAAGGGAAGTTCGTCAAGGAATTCCCTTCCTTTTGAACTGCATCTTGGGCCCCAATTCTCGCCCAAATTCTAATGGGAACTCGTGGAACAAATGGGTTTCCTGCTTCGGTAACAATTCCAAGCTTGGAAGCTTGGCTTCCAAGCTTAGGATCACCTCCTGAGCCCTATAAAAGAGACCCTAGGGCACGGCCGTACTCTTCAACAAGTTTTTGGCCTCAGAAACCCCCTTTTTCTCCATCCCCAGCCACCTTCAGACTTAGCTCCAGCGACCCCTCTCCGCCCCCCTCCGGCCATGCAACCATCAAATTGGACGGCTGATTATCCTCCCCTCGTCTTCGCGAACCTCTCCTGCCAACGAGAGGTCGTGCCTCTCCCTCAGTCAACGTCGCTGCCTTGCCGCCCTGTCTTCCTTCTCCGGCTCCAATCAACCAACACTGGCGCCCTCCGTCTCTCTACCACATCCCTAAGTTCCTCTGTCTCTCTCTCACTATACTTTCTTTTCCCAATCTCATAACGCACGCACAACCACTGATTCTCCCTCAACACCGTCACCTTCTTCCGCTCCAGCGAAGCTCCAGCGACGCCTATCCACCGCTGCACGAATCTCACCGCTACCACCCTCACCAGCTCCACCATCACTCCATGCACAAAAGCACTAACCTAATTCCACCTATCGCTCATCCAAACTCACCCCCGAACACACCCACTCTCATGCACACAGTATGACTCCACCAAGCACACACGGACCTCGCCACACCTCACAACCACCACCATCGCACTCGTCGTAGTCCGATGATCCTTCCTGAGCCTTTTGGCAGAGCCGAGAGGTCATTTTTCTTGATTTCAGGTTTCACCCTTCGCCACCATTAACGAAGGAGCTCCAAGCAAGCTTGGAGCCATGTTCTTGCGGTGTAAGCTCCAGGATCCATCTCCAGGCTATGCGAAATGGCCCCAGAACCACTTCCAGGTGGTCAATTAAAGCCCCTACCCTTAGCAGCTATGCCAATCAAAGGAAGGACCTCTACAACAAATGCGCGAAGAAGAGGGACGCAGATAGTCCCACATCATCAACTGAAGAGCGCCTCGCAATGCTTGAATTATTTTTATGTCTAAGGCTGTTTGCCTCATACACTAGGGGTGAGGTCCCCACTCACCTGCTCATGTGCCTCGTCCGTGACACATCGCCCGCGAATCTGGTGCGCCCGACCTGCCTAAGCCTTCACTCCTCGGCTGCGATCACGCCTGCAGCCCTGGACCCAAGTGCGCTCCTACCCGATTACCTGACTATACCCTGAGTGACCCTAGGAGGGCGAAACCTAAGAGAAGAGAAAGAGAGAGAGAGAGCAAGGGGCAGGGGAGGGTTTTGCCCCATGCAACACTTAGCCAAAACTTGTGATGGCTACCCTCTAAAGAAAGAAAGAAGAAAAAGAGAAGAAGGAAGTTGCATAGGAAGAGAAAGAGAAGGAGAAGAAGAAGAAGAACTGAGAAGAAAGAAAGAAGAGAAGATAAGGCAGGGGAAACAGAGAAAGAAAGAAGTAGAAGAGAGACCCTTGAGTCTCTAGCATTGTAGCACAAACTATTTAAGACGTCTGATATATTTGTTTACATATATTTGAGGCTTTGGTTTAAGTGTTATTTATGAGGAGTAATTGGTGATTTAAATTGCCATTTTACTCCATTCTTTTTGCATATTGATCCTAACATTATTCTTATTGCAATCTCTATTCTTGATTTAAATTGTGATCTTGAGTTTTGAATTCCATATTACTCCCTGTATTCAACCTTGGACTTAAAATTTTCGTAATAAATTTATTTATTTTCAAAGCGATTTCGGCTATATTACAATGCAGTTTTCAACCTCGATTTCGCCACTCAAACAGAACCCCAATTTAATGCTTTGATTCCAGTTTCACTTTAGACATGGCCAGTAAAATCCATAAGTCTCAAATCATGTTTTCTTTAGTTAACAAATCAAAATCAAGTGTCTCCAATCATCTCTAAAAGGTCTCGAACTCGTTGCAATTTAGATCAAACATCGAAGAATCCACAAAACCCTAATTTGATCTTCTATCTCGTTATAGACAGCATGGATAGAAGAATACAAATCATAGACAGCGCGGATAGGAGAATACAAATCAGGTCATGAAATACCTTCCAAAGCAATTTTAGACCAATAAAGCTCCTCAAACATCATGTAATATCTAATTAGTGAATTGAAACAAATTAAAATCAAAATACATTGTTGACCACCTGGGCTAATGATCTTGGATCGACACAATGACATGATCACTTTGTTTTCATGCACACTATTAATTAGTGTTCAGGGATACATTGTGTTCCTTATGTACTGATAACTCTATATCCAATGATGATAATTCCATCAACTAGGGTTAGTTTTGAGGGTATATGTACATTAATGACATACGATAATGGGCTTGGGAGCATTGCATGCATGATGAATTAAGATTACTTATAATCAATGTTTAATGGCTATGTGTACAAGTGCATGTTGAAACAGGCCTTAGATGAGCAATCGGACCACACGGACGAATTCTGATCAACGAATGGAGTCCAATGGACTCAAAATCACTTAAATCCGACATCCGGAGCTCCCTCGACCAGCCCAAGAAGTTTTGGCCATTGATCTGATGATCAACGACCCAAAAGTAGCCACATAGCGCTCAGCACCGCACCCTCACCCGAGCAGCACCCTCGCACTCATCATAAAGAAGCATTTTAAGCCATTCGATCCAAGGATCGGACGACTGAGGACCCGTGAGCTTCAACTGCACCACATCTCCAGTGCGCCCAAAGGACTTCAAAATCTGACCGTTGGATCTCCATCCAACGGTTGATATCACCCGCGCTTGATCTCACCTCTGCACCAACTCGCCAAGGCAGCACAGCGATCGAAGGCTCGCATTCGCAAGCAGCGGGGAGGATTCGACCCCTGCTACAACCCAAATTGCGCTCTAGCCTCACCGCAGGTGATTCAGATAGCCCGATCACCATTGAATGGCTCTAAGGCGGGCTACAAGGTGCACTCTCATGCGCCCAATGGGAATGTAAGCAATCACGTGCAAGGCGCACACCCAAAGAATGCAACGCGATCTAAACTAGCGCTCGGAGTGCGATCTCAGTCGTCCGATCTTTGAACAGATGGCCCACATTATGTGCACACGGATCGTGCGAAGGAAGAAGCATGCACGTGCGCTTGGACCGACGAGCTAGCGGCTTCACCGACACTTATGGAATGAGTTTAGCGACATCCCAGACGTCGCTAAAACCCTTACTTAGTTTGGAAACCCCTTCTTCTCTATATAAACCTTCTCAACGACCCCATTCAAGGGCATTCAATTCACACACACTCTCCATGCAATACTAGCCCTCTCCTAGCTCCACCAAGCATCCCATATCCACCCCGGAGTTGTCGAACCGCCAACGGAGCCTCCCTCCACCATCGTGGTCGCCTTGCCTCCTCCTCGCACTCTTTTTACTTTAGTTTATGTTGCACTTGTTTAAGTTTTCAGCTATTGTTGTAATTGTAAACAAACTCTAATTGCGTTCTATATGTTAATGTTGTTTCTTATATCATAGCTCACATCTTCTAAGAATGAATGTCATGATTTAAACACAAGCTCTAACCCTAATCTCTCTCTCTCTCTCTTTCTCATTTTCTCGCAAGCAAACCAAACATTCCTGTGATAACTAAAGCAACAAACTAATCCAATTTCACTCCTCGTGTTCGACACTTGGACTCACCTAATCCACATCTTAAATTAAAATCGACATCGCGAACGCATGTTACAATGACGTAATTAAACCAACACGTTCCACGCACGTCAGTTTTTGGCGCTGTTGCCAAGGAGGAAAAGGATTTCTTTTGTCGCTTTCATCCCGCATTAGTATTCACATCTTCTGACTCATTTTTACTCTCGACTTGATTGGTTGCAGGAACTCGACGCCTTGGCGATGGAGCACGATCCGAGATGATAGATACGAAGCAAAGTGCTGTGAAGACTTTTTGTGAGTATCCTCCACTCATTGAGTGTTTACTTGCTTAAAAAAAATACAAAAAATATATATATATAAATTCAAAATTGGCATGGTGAATGGCTACTTGACCCACATTCCAAACTCATCACCCAACAAAAAAAATACACTCTAACATTCTTGAAGAGAATCTTTTTGGAATGTTCTTCTTTCTTCTGAGTGGTGTTGCGAAGCCGCTGTGATTTGACTTGAGTCGCACCACTCACCATAATTAAAATCAACTCACCTGGTAGAACTGCATGAACACTAGGGTCAACTCATTAGGGTTGCTTTTCTAAGGCCACATCATTCTAAAGGAAATCGACTTTCTCCCATTGTGTGCAAAACCTTGTGTGCTCACCTGAACATTGTCTGAAAACATTAAGGAACTCCAACCCTAAAAAGCACTAAAGAAAGGATAAATCATTAAAAGACACCACATCATAAAATCCTTGCCTGAGAACCATGTCTTCTTAAGTGCACACACACGTTCAAATCGGTTAACTAAGAGGCACAACCCCAAACAATGCCTCATCACATATCCTGAGCACAAGCACTAGCCTAGCCCCTCATTAAAATGGAGTAGACGTGCCCTAGGCAGGACTCGTCTAAGTCTTGAAGGTGTGATTAGGTTTGCTAGGCACTTGGCCTTCATTTCCTTTGTAGAATCTGGTGTCTAGGCTGCAGGGAAGTGTCAAACGACCGCAGTTGTGGGGTCTACGGAATCGGCGGCAAAAGCCAAAGGAAGAACCTTCCCCTCAATCCCCTCATAATCAACTTGGCCAGATTAACATTGGGAGGGGTGGTTAAGTGCTTACAGATTTGATCATTCCTTTTGAGGCTTCTAGGTCACCTAACGTATACACTATAAGGACTAGACTGGCTTGCTTGTTTGTGCATACACTTCTCTCACCTGTCTCTCTCTACATCCCTCCCCGTTCTTCTCCAGTGTATGCACGAGAGATGATCACTTCATCCTAAGTTGTTTGTTTTAGAAAGAGAAATCAGGAGGAGACTTGATTTTACAAGGGAAATGGTTGAACCAAGAATTGATAAGGTTGAGGACCAACCTCAACCCGATGCTATGGCCATCATTTAGGCCCAAATCTCTGCCAACCACCAACTCCAATAACAATAGATCCAAACTATCATGCAAGCCATACACCGATTGCAAAACCCTTAAGGACAACCACCACCCACCACAACCTCCTCAGGGCCAACCTAGGCCCTTCCGTGATTTTTACGATCTGTCTGCTATTCGGATAGAGCCACATCTTAGGGTCTCCGAAAGGGGAGATGATTTTAAGCTGAAACCTAATGTTCTGAGCTTAATTCAAAGCCACTTTCATGGGAGCTTAAATGAGGACCCCTTCCAATGCCTAGAGGACCTAGACCGGATCGCCCGGATTGTGAAACCAAGGAACATCAGCTTGGATATTATTCTAATTAAGATGTTCCCTTTCTCCCTGAAAGACAAAGCATCTCACTATCTTAGAACCTTAGGGAGACCCATCTCCCTGGGAGGAACTGAGGCATGCATTCCTGAAAAGATTTTTCCCCATAGGTAAAACCAATCCCCTCAGAAGAGCCATTACCACATTCACACTACAAGGTGGGGAACAATTCCATGAGGCATGGGAAAGATTTAAAGAATTATTGAGGAAATGCCCACACCATGAGGTTCCAATGTGGTAATTGGCCCAGATCTTTTACCATGGTCTGGATAGCAACCTGGAACTTTGTTTATGCCTCATGTGGAGGCAACTTTTTGAACAAAGATAAGGAGATGATAACGTCATCATCAGCCATATCTAGCTTTATTTAGTCATATTTCATCATTAAATGCTCCTACATAACAGCCAGAGGACCCTAATTCACTGCATAATCATTCTGAGAGAAAGATAATAAAATAGGGGTAAAACTGCAATTTTAACAGCATATCTCAATTGCAGTACAAAAATGGAATTTCTTAGGGGTTAAATAAAGGTCAAGCGATCTTAAATGTCTAACAAGTGAGTCCGTACAGACAGAAAAGAGTTTTCGCGCATTTTAGGAATTAAATGATATCTGAAACCCTAAAAATAGACCTGCTTAATTAAATGAGGTTTAGATCAGGATAAAATTCACATAAACCCTCTAAAATTCATAGAAAAGTATTCTCCAGGGTTTGGTGCCTTCAATTTTACCATAAAAACCCGTCTTGACCCAAAATAGAGCTACAGACAAACTTTTCCCCTAATTTAGGTTTTTGCATAAATTATCCAGTCAAACTTATTCAAAACCTAAATCTAACTCCACCATTAGATTCCTTGGGTCTAAATTAGGTTTTTACCAAAATTTAGGCCCAATCAGAGATTGTCTTGACCTAGTTTGCAATTTGGTTCAGTCTGAAGCTTTTCTCTCACACACATATCCCTAACTTTCGAATTCCTTACAACAAGGTCCCTAATTTTATCATCGTTCTTTAAAAATGGGTCCTTCCATCATTATCGCTCAAAAATCCTACTCCGGCAACCTTTAATTGAAGAGAACTCCTCTGATCAATGGATCCCTACCAAAATTGGAAGAGAGATTCCTTGAGAAGTTCTCTTTCCAATGAATCATATTTGAAGCCCAACAACCTTCCCAATCTCTCATACGAACGCATGAGAGATTCGGGTATCCCATAGGTTTCCAACTCCGATGGCCTTCCAAGCTTGGGAAGCTTGCTTCCCAAGATCTAACCGCTCCCTAAGACCTATAAAAAGAACCCCCAGGGCAGACAGTTCTCTCCATGCTCAATTTCGGCCTGGAACACCTCAATTTTGTCTCTCCTCATCCGGCCAAAGCTCCTCGATGTTCGACAACTTCCTCTGTCTCCCCTCGTCGTCTAACCGTAATACTAGTGGCAGATCCTCCCTCCTTGCCTTCCTCCGCGTCAAGCAGTACCAGCCGGCGCCTCTATCTCCGTCGTCCACGCCGTCCTACCCTCACTAGAGCAGTTCTCTTCCACGGTGCTGGCCATACCATACCGGGCTTCCTCCTTATCCTTTTCATTCCTTAGAGTAGGTAGTTAGGTCTCTCTAGTTCTTTATATTAATTTCCCTTATCAAAATTCCAAAAATAACAATCGAAGCCGTTGTTCATCCTCGTCTTCCCCATCTCTAGCAATCCCTCTGGCGAGGCGCTCCCATCGTTACACCACTCCATACGCCTCACCATCCATCCCTACACCTCCACCTCGATCCCAAGAGCAAAAGCCCTAACCTAGTTATGTCGATTGCCCCTCCAAATCTTAAGCTGAACAGACCCACCTTCGACCACCCTTCTCGAGGTCGTCAAACCTCTTCACATATGCCCACAGCACACCACCACCACTGTTGCACTCCACGACATCCGGCGAAGGTTCTGAACTATTTTGACATGGCCATTAGGTCTTGTTCTTGTTTTCAGACCACAGGTGAAGACTCCATTGCTGGAGCTTCTTCGAAGAAGCTCCAGAGCATGTTCTTGGCTTGCTAGCTCCAGGCATCCACTCCAGGTCGCATGGCACTCTTCCAAGATCACAACCAGCCAGTCAATTGGGAGCATTGACCACTCCTCCACCTGCAATTAACTGATCCACCAGTAGCCCACGCGAAGAGAAAGGGGACTGACATAGTCCCACATCGTTAACAGCAGAAGCGACGCAGTGATATAAGTTGTTTTTGTGTTCTAGGCTTATTGCCTTAGAACACGGGGTAAGGTCCCATTAGCCTCACTCAATCCGACCGGCCTAAGCTCTCACTCCTCACTCACCACCCACTGCCGGTGAGCTTGGGCCCGGGTACATGCTTGACCCAAATACCCGATTACCCGTTACTGTGGAAGGCTCTAGGAGAGTGGAACCCAGAGAGAGAAAGAGAGAGAGAGCACGGAGGTTGGGGGGTTTTGCTATAGAGAGGGATGGTTGATACTTAGCCATTTAAAGAAGGATCCCCCTCTATGTGTGAAGAAGAGAAGAAGAAGAGAAAGAAAAGAGAAGTCAAGGCAGAAGAAGAGGCATATAGAAAAAGAAGAGAAGGAAGACAAGCCAAGAGAAGAGAGAACTAAGGCAGAAGAGAAGAAGAAGAACATCAGAAGAAAAATAACAAAAGGGTACTGTAGCAACGTCTTTTAAGATGTCTGATTGCAAAATCAGGTGTCTGATTACATATTCCTTCCTCTGAGTTGATTTGAGTAGTTCTATGTATTAGACTTATAATTGGTGATCCAAATCACCATTATTTTGTCTAGATTTCTTTTTATCTCATCTTATGTTCATGTGCTACATTGTATATTAGATTTTGAGTAATTAATTGTTCTCATTTACATTATATATTGAGATTAGCGTGTGAATTCCATATTTGCTTCCAGTAAACGACCTCAGATTTCATTAGAGTTACAAATTTTATTTGTTTTGAGCGATTTTGTCCTATACTACGACGCATCTCTTAAACAATGTCGAATTCGCCCCTAACAAGTGCATTCAAACTCTTTGAGTCCATATGTGAGAATTCGCTCAACAATGCCTCCATGACCCAGTTTAATCGATCCAGTCAACTTCGTGGTGGGATCTATGAAGTGCAAGCCAATTATGGAATGGTTAACATGGACATTATGGCCAAAAAGTTTGATCAAGTTGAGTTGGTGGACAAAAAGATTGATGAGCTGTTGAACTAAACCAGAAACCCACTACAGACCCTCTTCCTAGCAAAAGGAGCTCACAATGTAGATTTTGTGCAGTCAATGAACCAAATGCACCTGGAACAACCCCTGACCATGTTCCAGGGAGGAACCTTTGCTCCCTCAAATCCCGATTACTCTCTCCCCTCACCCTTGTCACCTTCTATCTTTGAAGATGTCCAGGCCATCCAAGGTTACTCCAAACTTGACCCCTTCTCCAATGCCTACAACACCGGATGGCGTAATCACCCGAATTTCGCCTGGACGAACCAAAAATCGAACCAATTCCAGAACCAACCCAGGCCAAACCCCCCTCCTATCAACAAGGTCCACCAATTAGACCACTCTATAATCAGAATAGGACAGCCCCTCCCCCACAAAACCAAGTGGACACGCTGATAAAAATGATGGCTGATATGAATCAAAAACATCAGAAGGAAATGGCATTAGTGAAGGGATAGTTGAGCCAGCTGTTGGATTGCAAACAACAGGGGTCCCTTCCTTCTCAGCCACAACCGAACCTGCGAAATGTGATCAACAGAGGCCCTAATGCTCAAGGGTTCCAAGCCAATCCTGGGCATGCCCACATGATCCAGCAAGCCCCACAAACACCCCCTGGGTTTGGTGCTTCTTCTTCCTCTTCTTCTCAAGGATCTACCCATGGTCCGAATGCCTCAGCCAACGCGGTTACCTTGAGAAGAAGTACTAAAACCCAGGACCCCAAATGGCCGACCCCTCTCGTGACCTCACTTCCTGAGATACCCGATTTTGAGGATGAACGGGAGGAACCCAAGGACCTAGAGACTGACCCAATTCAAACCAAAACACCATACCCTGAGGCCTTAGAGAAAATGAAGAAAAAGAGAGCTGTAGTTGAGAATAAGGAGCTGTTGAATATTTTCAAACAAGTCCAGATTAATATTTCGCTCCTCGGAGCAATCAAGCATATCCCAGCTTACGCTAAGTTCTTGAAGGATGTCCATATGCTGAAGCGTAAGCCGAGAACCCAAGCACCTAGGAAGGTTGTGTTCTCAGAACAAGCTAGTTCAATGATCTTGAGCAGCCTACCTCCCAAACAAACTGACCCATGAGCACCCCTGATATCTTGTAATATCAGGGACATGACATTTGATAGAGCGCTCTTGGACTTCGGTGCTTCGATCAACCTCATCCCAACGAACCTGTATCACCAGTTTGGATTTGGGGAGTTAAAACCCATGCCTGTGACTATCCAACTGGCTGATAGATCTGTGAAAACCTCGAAGGGGGTAGTCGAGGACGTAATTGTTCGAGTCAAGGACTTCTACTTCCCGGTCGACTTTTTGGTCCTCAACATGGAAGTCCTCGAACAACTACAAAACACACCCATCATCCTGGGCAGACCCTTCTTAACTACGGCTAAGGCGAACATTGATTGCGACACAGGATGCATGGAAATCGCCTTTGGAAACAAGAAGATGCAATTGGATATCTTCAAGGTGGCTAAGTCTTTTGATTGTGGCTGGGTTGAGAAGCACGATCCCGTGGAACCTCTAGTTGAAGAATGCCTCACTCTTATCTCTTCAGCAGACCATCTGACTCAACCAATTGATGACTACCCTGACCCACCCCAGCCTGTGGAGGTTGACCTGTGTAGAGCTTATTACCTTTAGCAACCTCCATTCGAGGAGATTGATGTTGATCAACTCCCACCTTTCCCCTACCCATCAAATGTTGTCCCACCTACACCCGAACTAAAGCCTTTGCCCGATAATCTCAAGTATGTCTTCCTAGGACCTGACCAGACCTTCCTTGTGATTATCAATGCCCATTTAACTAGGGATCAAGAACTTAGGTTGACTACAACCCTCTCTGAACATCGGGCAGCCATTGGGTGAACAATTTCTGACTTAAAGGGAATTAGCCCTACCTATTGCACTCACAAGATCTATTTGGAAGATGGGACTAGACCTTCTCGCCAAAAGCAGAGGCGATTGAACCCGAATATGCAAGAGGTTGTTAAAAAAGAAATAATCAAATGGCTTGACGCAGACATCATTTACCCAATTTCCGATAGCCCCTAGGTGAGTCCCACTCAAGTGGTACCTAAGAAAGCCAGGCTCACTGTGGTCACCAATGACTAGGGCGAATCCATCTCCACTTGCACCGCTAACGCATGGCGAGTGTGCATCGACCATAGGAAGCTTAATGAGGCCACCGAGAAAGATCATTTCCCTCTGCCATGCATTGACTAGATTCTCAAGCAATTGGCAAGGCAGAAATATTTTTGCTTCTTGGATGGATATTCAGGATACAACCAAGTTGCTATTGCACCAGAGGATCAAGAGAAGACTACATTCACTTGCCCGTATGGCACATTCGCATTCCGTCATATGCCATTCGGGTTATGCAACCACCTACTACCTTTCAGCGTTGCATGCTAGCCATCTTTTCAAAGATGGTGGGTGAATACCTGGAGGTCTTTATGGATGATTTCTCTGTGTTCGGGAACACATTCGACCACTGTCTTAGCAACTTGGAGACGATCCTGAAGCAATGTATAGAGGTCAACCTGGTTTTAAGTCGGGAAAAGAGCCATTTTATGGTTCAGGAAGGGATTATCCTCGGTCACATCGTCTCGCATAGGGGCATCGAAGTGGATCGAGCTAAGGTTGATTTAATTTCCAAACTTCCACCCCCTAGCTCGGTCAAGCAAATCCAATCTTTTCTAGAACATGTTGGCTTCTATAGAAGGTTCATTAAGGGTTTTTCCAAACTTTCTAAGCCCTTGACGGACCTTCTAACCAACAACTCCCTTTTTCACATGACACCTTATTGCATCAAGGCTTACAACACCCTTAGGGAAACAGTCTCCACTGCACCTATTTTACAACCGCCAGACCAGTCCCAGGACTTTGAGATAATGTGCGATGCATCAGATTTTGCCATCGGCACAATCCTAGGACAAAGAAGAGAGAAGATACCCGTGGTGATCTACTACATGAGCAAAACGTTGGATGAGGCTCAACGGAATTACACCGTCACAGAAAAAGAACTGCTCGTCGTAGTCTTTGGGTTAGAAAAGTTCTGATCATACCTTCTGGGATCCCACGTGATGGTTTACACCGACCACTTGACTATTTGGCATTTGTTGGCCAAAAAGGACGCCAAACCTAGGCTCAGCCGATGGATCCTACTCTTGCAAGAATTTGACCTAGAAATATGTGACAAATCCAGGTCCAAGAACATTGTAGCCGATCACCTATCCAGACTTCATGCGGACCACACCAAACCCTCATTACCCTTGACTGACACCTTCCATGATGAACAACTTCTAGCCATACAAGGAAGAAAGCTACCCTGGTATGCAGACTTAGTCAACTATCTGGTGGTAGGACAGACTCCGCACGGCTGGTCTAGACAGCAACAGGATAAGTTCTTGGCTAAAACCAAGCACTATTTCTGGGATGATCCTCTATTGTTTAGACTCTATGCTGACCAGATCATTAGGAGGTGTATTCTTGAAGATGAAGTCCAAAGTGTGCTATCCTTTTGTCACGACCAAGCTTGTGGTGGCCACTTCTCTAGGGAGCAAACGGCCAAAAAGGTTTTACAGTCTGGATTTTATTGGCCATCCTTATTCAAGGACGTACACGGCTTCGCTAAGACTTGCTCTCGGTGCCAAACATTAAGGACTATGACTAGAAAGGATATGATGCCCCTCCAGCCCATTCTGATTGTCGAAATTTTTGATATTTGAGGCATCGATTTTATGGGTCGTTTCCCACCATGCAACGACTTCAAGTGCATATTAGTCTCAGTAGACTATGTCTCGAAATGGATCGAAGCTGTAGCCACTTGACAATGTGACCATAAGGCTGTCATAGACTTTGTTAAGCAAAACATCTTCTCTTGATTTAAGATACCGAAAGCCATGATCAGTGATGGTGGGAGTCACTTTATTCATGCCCCGTATCACCCGCAAACAAATGGGTAAACTGAGGTCTCTAATAAGTAGATCAAGAATATTCTGCAAAAGACAGTGAGACCTGACCGGAAGGATTGGTCTACACGATTGGATGATGCCCTTTAGGCATACAAGACCGCTTTTAAGACCCCGATAGGCATGTTGCCTTATCGATTGTTCTTTGGCAAAGCTTGCCACCTTCCGATCGAGTTGGAACACTGGGCATACTGGGTTGTGAAGCAGTCTATTAATCGGTTGTCCAGAGCCCAGCCATAAGACCATTCTCTTTTATTGCCTCTATGTAAATCTTAGATCAAGGAAGCCACCTACTGAAACAACAAAAGAAAAAGAAAAAAAAAGAAAAAAGGAGAAATAGAAACAAAAAGAAAAAGAAGCAAAAGAAAAAATAAATAAGCCACACTTCACCGCACGAGTATGGTTGGCAAGTGGTCGTAGGTAACAGCACATTGGCCAGTTGTCCAAAACCCAGCTCACTAAATGCACAAAAAAGCCTAAAACACTTAAGGAAGAAGCAGGGAAGTAGAGCAATCCAAAGAGATATACACTGGAAGCACCCTTGTGTTGACCCTACATAAAATAAAAGTAGGGAGAAAGCTACCGATCGGACAAAAACACCTTCAAGCAAGCATTTCCTTTTCCGGTCACCTAGGGGCGTAGAAACCCGAAGTCTATTTTAATTACCGTTGAATGAGTCTATCACAATCTTTACACCAAGATGCTTAGCACTTAGAGTCTTTTTCAAGTTATGGGTGGGTTGGATAACCATAAAAAGTAACCTACACACTCTCAACTCCAAAAATCCAAAAAAATTAGAAAAGATGAAAAAGAAAAAAATGTCTCTGTATATATGCTTTAAAGCGAGGACTTAGGCGGTTTGCATTTTGGCAAACACATGGATGCTATTTAGTCTCTGTGGATTAGGCTCTTAGTATATTTCCTCCCGTTGACAAGCAATATATGTCTAAGTAACCAATTCCTAATTCCGAGTGAAAATAACGGCTAGGATAAACCTTGCTAGGGACTAACAAGGGATGAGCATGGGGGTATGATAACTCTGCATCCAATGATGATAAGTCCATTAACTAGGGTTAGTTTTGAGGGTATATGTGAGTTAATGACATACCATAATGGGCTTGGGAGCATTGCATGCATGACAAATTAAGATTACTTATAATCAATGTTTAATGGCTATGTGTACAAGTGCATGTTGAAATAGGCTTTAGATGAGCAATCGAATCGCACAGACGGATTCTGATCGACAAATGGAGTCCAACGGACTCGAAATCACTTAAATCCTACATCCGGAGCTCCCTCGACCAGCCCAAGAAGTTTTGGCCATTAATTTCATGATCAACGGCCCACAAGTAGCCATGTAGTGCTCAGCACCACACCCTCACCTGCATAGCGCCCTCACGCTCATCACAAAGAAGCATTTTAAGCCGTCCGATCCTTGAGGACCCGTGAGCTTCGACCGCACCGCATCTCCAGCACGCCCAAAGGACTTTAAAATCTGACCATTGGATCTCCATCCAATGGTCGATATCGCCCGCGCCTGATCTCGCCTCTGCACCAACTCACGAAGGCAGCACAGCGGTCAAAGGCTCGCATTCACAAGCAGCGGCGAGCATTCGACCCTCGCTGCGCCCCAAATTGTGCTCCAGCCTGCACCGCAGCTGATTCAGACTGCCCGATCACCATCGAACGACTCCAAGGCAGGCTACGCGGTGCGCTCTCACACGCCCGATGCGAACGCGCACGATCACGCGCAAGGCGCACACCCGAAGCACACAGTGCGATCTGAACCAGCACTCAGGGTGCGATCTCAGCCATTCAATCTTTCTACAGACGGCCCACATTGCGTGCACACAAATCGCGCGGAGGAAGAAGCACGCGCGCGCACTTGGATTGACTGGCGAGGGGCTTCACCGACACTTATAAAATGGGTTTAGCGAGGTTCCGAACATCGCTAAAACCCTTACTTAGTCTGGAAACCCCTTCTCTATATAAACCTCCTCAACCACCCCATTCAAGGGCATTCAATTCACACACACTCTACATGCAATACTAGCCCTCTCCTAGCTCCACCAAGCATCCCATATTCACCCAGGAGTTGTCGAGCCACCGACGGAGCCCCCCTCCACCGTCGTGGCCACCTTGCCTCCTCCTCGCACTCTTTTTACTTTAGTTTATGTTGCACTTGTTTAAGCTTTCATCAATTGTTGTAGTTGTAAACAAACTCTAATTGCGTGCTATATGTTAATGTTGTTCTTATATCATAGCTCACATCTTCTAAGAATGAATGTTGTGATTTAAACACAAGCTCTAACCCTAATCTCTCTCTCTCTCTCTTTCTCGTTTTCTCGCAAGTAAACCAAACATTCCTGTGACAACTAAAGCAACAAACTAAACTGATTTCACGCCTCCTCATGTTCGACACTTGGACTCACTAAATCCACATCTTAAATTAAAATCGACGTCACGGACGCATGCTACAATGGCATAATTAAACCAATGCATTCCACACACGTCATGTACCCATTAGATCATTGCATGGGTCTCAAATCCATGCATCAAATTCTCCTTGACCCTACTCTCCAAGCGATGAGCACCAACGAGAATTAACATAAAAATTGGGCATAAGCTAATTAAGCTATGAAAATCCAATCCAAGAAGCTCACACCCTTCACATGGAATCTAATTTCATAGTCAAAAACTCAATTCACTCGATTAAAATCCGTTAAAATCAAATTGAATCCTTAGTCTAATGATCAAGCATAAAAATCAAACCCAAATGAATCGAGTGAATTGTGCTCAATTCAGACTAGGAGGAGGGCCCTTGTGATCTGCGGAATGTATGAGAAGACCCTCATTTGATCTTAGCGTGCCATTAGATCTAGAAGTTACTAAGCTTTAGATCTCATGGCTGCTCTGATGGATGGTGTGATCAATGGATTAATATGGTGAGGAAACAATGTGAAAGTGATCGTGAGATGTAGGGGAAGATTAGATGAACACAATGGGTGGATGAATTCATCCTCTCTGATCAGAATTGATCAGAGAAGGGGCAATCAGCATTACATTGATCTACTCTTATCTAAACTAATTTACATCAAATCCATTAGTAATTGCTACTCTAATATAACTAATCTAATATGAGAAAACAGTAAATCTATCTAGAAAGCATTAAAATCTGCTCTAATTGGAAGAATGGGATCTTCAGGACCATGACTGGCAGTCAGTGGTGACAAATTGAGGAAGAAGATCTCCAGCGAGGAAGAATCCACTAGTGGGACTCCTGGGACATCCCCTAGAGTTATGTGATCCAGCTCAATGTGGACGAAGAAGAGAGAAGATGTCTCCTTTGTCACAGGTGGCGAGGAGTAAAGAAGGAGAAGTTGGAGAGGAAAGAATGACCGACCTAAGAGAGTAGGAGAGGGATTGATAGGGGTCACAGGCAAGTATGGAGGTCCTTTTATAGGTGAATGGCAGCTTAGGTAACTAGGTAGTGTAGTTCAGGATCGTTGTGGATCTACGGCTAGGATAGGTTGGTGAGGAGCATAGGAAGGATTAGGGCAAAAGTGGTTCGTTGGATGTGATCTGAAGATCGGTGTGAGGGTGTGCGCCTTGGCAACTGAAGGTTGGTGGAAGATCCACCATTGGATCAGACAGGGAGATGGACAGTTGAGAAGCCACAAGTTCTTCGTGGTGAACAGTGTTAGGAGAATGCTCACCCAGGCACGTTGGGTAGATTACAGAAGAGGCCCAAGCGCTTGAAACGGTATGAAAAATGTAAGAAAGCCCATAAGTGATGAATTTTATAACCAGATGGTCCCTAACAGTTCTCAAATAGGCCCAGATGAGTTTTATGTGTAAATAAATGTGAAGGCTTAAGGACCTAAGTGTAAAACCTTAATTTCAAGGTCCTAGTAATGTCTAAATGCAATGTAATTTCTTTGGCATATGAATTGAACATGTTAGAAGTTAATCCCACAATTGATTTGTACTTTTAAGCTTAAATTATTGTTCAATTGTCATTCATATCATCCATATACATAGTTAGGTATAGAATATCTCAAAATTGACCTAATTATGCATTTTTAGCACAAATTGAGTGTTTTAGGCCATTTTCCTTAATTCCCACACTTAATTTATTTCCTGTGTTAATTGATAGTGTTTAACCTAGTTTATAGCTTAACTTAAGCATTTTAGCTATAATAAGCCACACCTCATTAGCAACATTTTTTAAAGGTTGTCACTTGATTGATGTTCTTGAATGGAGATTTAGAATTGCCATGCGGATCAGGTTAAGGAGTTAACCTAATGAAATAGGAGATAGTTGAAGTTCTTCGTCAATGTTGTTATGGAGAAGGCGTATCCTTTGACTTGAGACAGATATGTCTCTGTTTAAGAATGTGTACATTTAGTGGACCACCAATAGATGCACCTACATTAGTGATAATATTGGAAAGCTAGTGTATGTGGGAAGGGACAAGAGATATAATGATCTCTCGAAGAGATCACACATTTGTTACATAGGTGCATGTGATAGATTGAAGGAATGATCTCGCTACGCATATATTGAGAAATGACAATTCCACATGTGGCCACAAAGTCTTGATCAGACTCAATGCAAGAAAAAAGAAAAGATAGACCTTTGGGAAAGAATCTGATTTTCATTCTTGTCCCAATAATACGAAGAGATGTTAGAAATTATATTATCTAAGAAGGAATGACAGTAGTCTAATGGGATTAGATCTTAGGATAATATTATCTTCCATGTGTGAAGGATTCACAAATATTTGGAATATTTGAGAGGGCATAGTGCCAAAATTCCACAAATCTTCCAGATGATGGATTCCTACTTGAAGGATAAATCAATTTTAATTTAAAGATTTAAATTACACTTAATTTGGTGATTAATTGCACCTAATTTGATTAGGTAGAAAGTCAAAGGGTTCATTGTAATTAATTTATTTTTGGATACTAGATCCAAACATCCCATAATTTGTTATGAGCTAATCATGTAAAATTCAAGTACGATTTGATCTCCACCCTTGCATGAAGATCTAAGGGTTCCCATCAAATTAGGATTAGGATTGGAATCCCTAGAAATATCTCCCAAAGGAAAACCCTAATTCCAATCACAATTCATTTGATTTTCAATCAAACAAAATCATCTCCTAAGAGCTGTAGCTGCTAGGGAAGAGAGGAAGAGGCACACAAGGCCTCTCCCTTATAGCTAGTCAACTAGTCAAGTAACCAGACGACCAACTCCATCATAGCTAGGCATCCAATTTTGATATTGGACATCTGGCTACTGAAGGTCAACTTCATTAAGGAATTGTTCACTCTCTAGCTAGTTGACCAATCGATTATGTTGGTTAATTCACTGCTATATGATCATGTGTTCTTAGTTTTGTTGGAGGTCTTCTCATGAAATGACCCTTCCCAAGGGTCGGTAGGCTTTTCTAGAAACTATGAGGGGCTTCGTACAAATTTTAACCCCCTAAGTTTTTGGTGGAAGGACTTGTGTGAGTTTAGGAATGTGTGGGGCATTCTGTGCAATTTCCCGGGCCCCACACACACACCACTCCCTCCCCCTAACCCCTAATCCACACCTATAAAACTACCCCTTTTCTCGATTCCCGTGCCCTACACTAACACCCTCCCTCTCCCTGCGGCACCATCTCAAACCCCCCTTCCTCCCCCTTTCTTCCCATGTCTCCTCTACCGTGCAAGGAGCTGAGCTGTTGGAGCTCGAGCTCGCGTGGAGGAGCTGCTGAAGCTTGGCCGCAAGGAGTTTGTGAGGAGTAGGGAGCATGTTGGGAGTTAGCTGCTGCTGAAGCTCCTACGCGGGGTGGGAGCGGGTAGGCACAGAGGGAGTCTACTGCGAAGGGAAAAAACCTCGTAGACGGTTCTGCGGAACCATTTTTTCGCAAAATCGAACGTCTGAGAGGAACCTTAGACATCTTATAGGATGTTCGGAGCTGCATCCATACGTCTGATCCTACACAAAAATCAAAGGTAACACCCTACTCGAGGTCTGTACCTTTCGTACAATCTCCCCTTACCCCACTGTAGACCTGAGTGCATTAAGGGTTGTGCTTGTGCGACGCAGGGCAAAGGGAAGAGCCCTGCAAGGGAAGGAGGGTTCGCGAAGGGCTCTGGGAGGAGTTTTCTCTGCATATCAGACATCTGTATCTCTCAATAGACGTCTGACCGGACGTCAGGAGGTAGCACCAAACGTCCGATAAAGCAGATTCAAATGATAAAGTCATGTCTGCCTATTTCCTTTTCATACGTGTTGTCTGCCAGTGACTGTACGTCACTGTGTGCATGCAAAGCCATTGGGAAGGTGCACAGGCGCAACATTCCGGACACTTTAGGACGTCTGGACGTCTCTCCAGTCGATTGGCACCCATCCCAAACATCCGAGTACACTGCCAGACGTCTAGAAAGACCCCAGGACAACCGTGAGGGGTTCCAGATGTTCGGCGTTCAGCACAAAATGTAAGGTGAGCTTCCTGTTGCCGTTTAAGACATCTAATGTTTGTCTGATTTGGTGGATTCAGGCACTAGGCGGCCGGTCTAGCTGGACCACCTTGCCTGGTCCAGTTCAAGTGAACCGGGAAGGGTGTTTGGGTCGGTTCAAGGCCCAAACAAAGTTGATTTTTCGTAAATAAGGTACCGTTGGGTTCCTATTGGAAGTTCCCATGTGATGGAGCCTTGTTCTAGCTATTTTGAACTCTCTTTTCTGTCTCGAGAAATATTGAAATGGTTGGTCAGACCGTCCCTGTTAATAGGATGCCCATCCGTGGTGTGCAAAGGACCCGCAGAGGCTACGTGGTCCGCGGTTCATGCCCCCACACCTCCCGGTTACTTTGGTAGAGTGGTCTTTACCATCCCTTGTGAATTAAATGATGAAAGTGCCTATTATTTAGAACTAATTAGTTGAACCCTAGGATGTATAATGAACCCTAAGGCTGAGATAGAAAATGAATAATTATACATGTCATAAATGTTAAATTGTGGTAATGTTTCTGAATGTACTAAATTACGAGCTACTTGTCTACATTCATTGAATCATGGCTTGAACTAAAATACATGTTGTATCCTATTTAGTTTGATTGATGAGATAAGTGTTGAATTGTGAAACTATGAGCTGCCTGTTCTACCCTAAATTTATCATGATATGAATAGAGGCATGTGTACTGTACAGATGTAAGAAATTCCTATGCACGAACCCTATGGGGAGCTAGAAGAGGAACTCACGTGTACAGAATAAATATCGAATGTTGATGGAAAGTAGCTGGCCCTCGCATACATGGTACCGAGGAGAGCTACTGTACTTAGTGTAGGAGAGGAGCTAGCTACCCCATGGGGCCCGGGGTTAGGACTGGCCCCCCTGCACCGACTCTTGTTAGGCCCACTGGGCAAATCAGGATAGTCGGATGAGGGTATGCGAACTGTGGAGGAACAAGACCCCTGTTCTGAGAGGACAAAGCCATGTGCTATTCCGTGTTGTACTTTTGGGCATACCCGCTAGCGGAAACGACTAACCGCATGCCAGTGCGGGGTAGCTACCCATGCACTTATCACGCGTGCCGTAGTCAACGCTACATCGCGACCGTAACCTCGAGGTGGTAGACCGAGCGTAGGACTACCACGGGGTGCTCTCCCGGCCAGGAGAGTGCCACGTGTACATCCTACATCACAGGAAAATTGCAATCAAGATCGTTCCCTTAGGGAATAGGAAGATTGAGAGACATTATGGACCTTTTGCTAGAAATCTGACTCGTAAACACTAGTTGTTAAATTAACTGTTGTTGGATAATTAGATATTACATGTAAGTCTGTGATTTTTCTTTGTTGCGTAAATGATATAACTGTTGTATATGCCACTCTAGTTAGTGTAAGCTAACTCCCCATTATATATAACCATGTACAGGTCAAGGAGTCGAGTAACCAGCACCACCGGCTGCAGAGAGTGCTGGCCCCAGTCGAGCCCAGCCTTAGTTTCTAGCACTAGTTCTCTTTCAGCCTTTTTCTACTGTAGTGAGTGTTTCTATTTCACGTTGGACTCGATGGTGTGAACCTTTATTGTGATGATGGCTAGTTTTTGATTATGTTTACTAACTTTTTGAGCTTCAGTTACTTTCACTGCTTCCTTTAATTATTCTAGCTACTTGCATGTGTGGTTTATGTTGGTTTCGTGCATATGGGTTAGTTTCTCGTTGGACGACCAGTTCTTAGGGTTAGTCGAGGCGAGTCATTTTTGGGTTCTAAGAGGGGCTAGATTCGGGTCGTAACATCTCATCATGCTTGTGTGGTTCTAAGGTGAGGGTCATTTCAGTTTTGCAAAGAGTTTGTGGATCTTGCTCATGATTGGATTTCCTTGGCACAAAGAGTCTCATTTGCTCGTTGAGGAGTTCGGGTTTGCCAGGACTTGCAGGATGCATCGCACATAGGGTGTTCTACTATACCACTCGTGAAGGTATAACCCCTTTTATACTCGTGAAATCCTAGAATGGGAGAAAATTAGTTTCTCCCACATGGTTTCGATTTAGGGCATTTTTCTGTTTCGTAGCTTGATCAAGTTTGGCATCAATTTGATCTCATTTTGAAAATTTTAAATGTTAATTTTTCACGCTTCTACGATGCCATTGGTCAATTTAATCGATCTCTTTAGTGGTATCAAAGTGGTGGTCGTCCAAGTGGGAGTAGACTTAAACTTTGACGAGATCCATCAGTTATTGTTGCTACTGCAAAGGAATGCAGATGCTTTTGCCTGGTTCATAATTAGTCCAAATTTACATGCATAACTCATGGCTAAATTTATTTGTGTTTTCATTATTTAGGAAAAATAAGCAAGCATCTGCATTAATAGGTTCACTTTGGTGGATTTTAATTATGCTTACGAATATTTAATTTGGAGTTGAAATAGGTTCACTTTGGTGGATTTTAATTATGCTTACGGATATTTAATTTGGAGTTGAAAATAGATTTCAAACATGCATTACACAGAGAAATTAATTGAGCTTGTGTTTGTTGTTCGTACATTTTTCATGTACTCTGCATACATATGTTTCATTAGTTAACATATATAATCATATCTTGAGATACTAATCAAGTCTACATATTTTCTTTTGTAGGGACAACATGAGAAATGACAACTAAGCACTCTTTCTTTTCCACATGAAAATAATTAAGAGGCCTATTTGAAAGGAGATCAATTAAACATTCTTCGAGGGACCTAATCCCTCTTCAACTCGGTCATTTTTTGAAAAACCCACCGCCACCCTCTCTTATTTCCTCTTTAAGACGTCCGCAGGCTTCCCCCACCCCTTCATCATCTTCCTTCCTTCGACGCCGTGTGCCACGACCACCACAGCCACCCACCGTAAGCCTACCCTCCACCATCATCTCCTTCCCAAGAAACGCACCACCGCACCATCATCTTCCTCTCCCTGCTCCACCCAAGAGGCCCCCTCTCCACCTTCATCATCTTCATTTCCCGCCACCGCTAGCCACCCTGCCACTGCAAGCCCTCCATGACCTCCACCGTGTGTCACCTCCTCATCAACAGTCCTGTGCGCCGTCTTCCTTCCCGCAAGCCAGCGCGAGCCGACCTTCATCTCCTTCCCGTAAACTACCGCGACAGCCACGTGGTGACAGCGTGTGGCAACCACCGCACCACCGCGACGCCCGCGATCTCCCCTCTAATGCGTTCCTCCTCACCACTAATGACTGCGAGCACCGCACCTCGAGGCTCCTCCTCGACCGACCTTGTAGCAGGAAGCACCTTCATCTCCTGCTCGACGCACACAGACCCACTCCGTGACCTCCGTCCTCGCCACCGGCTGCGGACAAGCTCCACTACCGTGCTCTCCGTTGACCCTTGGCAGCATCACAGCCACGGGCGCCCTTGCGCGGCCACGCGTGACGTCCGCAGGCTTCTCCTTGCGCACTATCCATCTTCTCACTCAGAGAAGAACCCAACGACCGGCGCCTTCACCCACACATAGCCGTCAACTCCGGCCGCCGTTCTCCGCGCCATCAACTTCCCCGCGCTCGCCACGCAGCCCCGAGGCCAACCACCGGCGGAGCCAACGGCGGTCCATGCGCGTGCATGCACCAACCACCGCAGGCAAGCATCTTCCCGCCGTCTGGCTGCCTCCGTCGACGCCGTCACCACCCACACGTAGCTCTTGACCACATCGATCTCCTCCGAGCTTCCCGTGGCCAGCCATCCCTCCTCTTCACGCACGCTCAAAAATGCTATGTTTTGGCATCGATTATAATGTACATTTCATGCCATTGCCGAAGATTTTATTTTTTTAATTTTGATTATTTTATCGAGGTAAAAGTAAGCACATAACTCTTATATTCTTGAGTAATTACGTGTCTTTTTTTTATCACCTTGTCTCACACTAGAGTTTGATACGAATTTTGCATTAACACTTGATTATGTGTTATTTTCTTGTTTTTATACCTATCTGTATAATTTTAATATATTTTTATTTATTGTTTTTTGAAAGTTTTTTTATCGATATATTTTTCTGATATCATTTAATTAAAGTAAAAATTTCTCGAACATGTATCATGCAGCATTTTTATGTTAGAAATAATCTTTGTATAAACTTATCTCTTTTAGGGGGTATCTAAATAAAGAACGATGGAAAGGATATAAAGGAGAAGAAATGAACAAATAGATGACCTTGTCGTGAACCTACGCCCATGACCTCATAGATACGTCATGCCATTACATTTACGTACTTACATGTGTGTATGATCCAAATCCTATGCAAACAAACACAAAAGGCCCTTCATTCCAAGAAAAGCCCAAGTCAAAGTGCATTAAATACCAAATAAGTCCATGCATTCCTACAATCCCAACCTGTTTCAATTCCTATCAATTAATGCAGTTTTTGCTTGATGATCCCATAAACCCATTCCAAAAGCTCATGTGCACATCCCATGAATCCCTCCCCACCAACTCATCTCCATTCCCATTTGCTCGTATGAAATTTGCAATACTATTGTGACCATTCATCCATCTCATTCACCTAAGAGTTTTGCTTGGCAACATAATGCCATTACAAAGGGGTATTAAAGCCCATTAAACCAATTCATTAGTTGGTTCAATTGCATACAATTTATATCCCATTAATACTATGAGAATGTTACTATGAAAGGCTGAAAATCCCATTTTTTCCCTCCCCAATTTGTTTCAATTCAATTGCCCATCATTTATTTTGTTGAATTTACTTACCACCTTAGTTCACCAATTTAATTTATTGACCATTTTTATTTTATTACTTTAGTAAGCTATTCTACTCTATAAATAAGGCACCACTAGCAATGCAAATGGATCTAGTTCAGGTCGAGTTTGACTAAACACATATTCATTTACAAAATCTATAACCATACCCTACCCATTTATCCATTAGCTGCAAAAATCTAAACACATAGCTATACTATTTACCTATCGGATACCCATTTATAAATTAATCTTGCAATCAAATCATTTCCAAATTAGTGTTAAAAAAGAAAAAAAATCTATAACACAATTCATTATTTTTTTATTTTTAATAAGCATAAACATAAGAGCACGGGCTATATCAATTTTACCGATCTCCACTGAAATTATTACAAAAAAAACTTTTTAAGGGAAATACATCAAAAATAAAATGCAAGTACATTTCAAACAAAAGGTACCCTACTACTACGAAAATCACATTTTGCGACACATTTTTTGCGACAATTCAACAATCCTCGTAGAAGGTGGCCATTGGCGATGGTTTTTTATAGAACCGTTGTCTAATGTGTCATTGAACCTCGCTCGTTATGGTGCGGAGGGTGAAATTTCATGCAATCGACAACAGTTTTGAAATCGTTGCCGTATACAATTTAGGACAGTTTTGGAGTTCCCATCACGGAAAATGGCTTGAAATTTGTGTTACGCTCGCTGAAGTCAAATTTTTTAATGAGTTCGACGATGGTCTTGTTGAAACGTCGCGAATTGTAATATCTAATTAATTTTATAATAACTTTGGTGACGGGTTTGTAGAAACTGCCGCCAATGGTGGAATATTAGGGCACGTCGTGCCCACTACATGCAACTCCTCTCCTCTTCCCTAACCTCTCCGCCCCCCCTGCAGTGCCCGCTCGAGCACCTCCTCATCCTCATCGCTCGCGCGACGACCTCCTCCTCGCCACCGCACCTCTTATCCTCCTCAAGGTATCGGACCCCTTGGCCCTCTCCTCTACCTCCACCTCCTTCGCCCTCTCCATCTCCTCCTACATCTCCCCCTCATCCAGCCTCCTCCACCCGTGAGCCACCACCAGCCACCACACCCCCCTTGCTACCCCCCACCTCCTCCAACCCCCCTACCCCCTCCTCCACTTTTGCACCACCATCCACTGACCCCTCACTGCCCCCCCCCCCCCCCCCCCCCCCCCCCACCCCCTCCAACAAGCCCCCCACACCCCCTTGTAAATTTTTTTGTCAAATTTTATTTGATGTAATTTATGATAATTAAATTATTTTGTAATTGTTTAAATTAATGTGAATTATGGTTTGAATTATTACATGTTAATTAAATTTGAAAATTGTTAGTCAATTGAAGAAAGTTGTGATATGTTGTTTATTTGATAATGTTAAAGTTGTTATTTGAATTAAATGTAAATGTGATGATGGTGTGAAGATGATGTTGATGGAGATGTTGGTGCATAAAGGAGGTTGATGAAGATGATGGTGGAGATGTTGGTGATGGCAGTGGAGGGTAGGCGAAGCAATATGATGGTAGCATTGCTAAAGGTGCTTCGGTTACCAGGGAGACAGGGAGGAGAGGGGAATAGAAGAAGGGGGTATCTTGTGAAGGTAGAGAGAGGAGGTGAATGGAAGAAAGGGACTTTTTTCAATATTGACAATACTAGCTTTGTTATATTGAACCTTCTTTAGAATTGACCCTAGAATAACACTATGACCCAACTCACATAGCGAAAAGTAAAAATAACAATATGACCTATATATAATACAATGCCCGTAAAATTGAAGTTTATAGTTAATCATTTTATTCTTCCTTTCCTTCTCGGTGTATTAATTAAACTAATTATTGAAGTTATTAATAACATAGTAGTTAGTTATTTAATGTATTTTGTGTTCTTGAAATTACAAGTTGTTCACGATAGTCACTCACAGAGAATTTAGAGGTATAATTTAAATTCTTGTAATTTAATTATGTGATATTTTAGGACCATGTTAGATGTGAGGTGTGCCTACATATATATTATATTTTATTGAATTGATGATAGGGTGTACCCACTTTTATGTCTTTTGATTATAATTTTAGGATTTTATTAGATGTGGGGTGTGCCCACATATATGATTTTCTTATGCATTTATATATTTTATTTGTTACATTTTTAATATGGGATGTGCCCAATTTTATAAGTAGGTGTGGTGTGCTCTTTTGAAATGCAGGTTTATGGGAAAAATTAAATATTTAAGTGGAAACTTCGCCCAAATTTGTTTAAAATTCATTAATGTTCAATATAATCGTTGGTTGGGGGTTTAGTGGGTTATGGTTAGGTTATGTTAGGATTTGGGTATGATGAAGCCTAAGATTAGGATGGAGTTGGGTGATGGCTAGGAGGTTGGGTGTTGGCTTAAGGTTGGGGTTTTGGTTGGATGATGTTTGTTTTGTGTTGGATTGGGTTTAATCTATGTTGTATAGGTTTAGTATTTGGTTATGTATAGGGTTGTTAAGCTAAGGTTTAGGGATTGAGGTGTACGAGGGTTAAGGTGGTTGGTTTGGGCTAAGGCTTAGGATTAAGTTGGGATACAGTTAGGATTAGTTAGGGTTTAGGGATTGGGTTGTGATAGGTTTAAGTCAATTGGGTTGTGTTAGGGTTTAAGGATTGGGTTGTGGTAGGTTTAAGTCAATTGGGTTGTGTTAGGGTTTAGGGATGGGGTTGGGCTGGTTATGATTTTAGTGATTTAATTAATTTCACAATTAAAATATAAATTTATTATAATTGTTAGATACACACATTTGCTCAAATTTAGATGCACGTGAGGCCAAACACTAAATATTCTAACCCCTAAGGTAAAAGTTTTCAGAGTCAAATTGTATCAAAATACTCGCCCATCGAGACTTATGATCATGTTATACAGACAATGTAGAGTGTGTGTATACCTCACTTATATGCATAATGCTTTGTCTTTATAGCATGTCATAAGTGTCGATCGTCTCTAACTTGATGAAGTATCGGGCTAAAGAGGGTCCTTGAAGATTTGATTACAACTTAGGGTTACTTGTTATATGTAACCGGTGTCTAAAGGAATTTTGGTAGCATCTTCTTTCTCTTCTCTGGTATACCAACTAATTTTATCTATGTTCCTGAAGCATCTTTAAATGAGAGTTATTGGAAATATAGTTAAGGTTAGTCTTACTAGAGAAGTGCGCAGAGATGCTACTGAAATATCTCCAAACACCAGTTACATGTAACAAGTAACGTTGTAATCAAATCTTCAAAGATGGGCTATCAAATGAAAACCTTCATTAAAATACATACATCATCTGTACATTCATTTCTAACTTGCTGGTAGTTTACTGTAAATTGTAGGTTGCCATAGACAAGTTGTGGATTAGTTTGAGGACCTTAGATAACACTCAATACAAGAGTAGAGACCTTTCATTCTTAGACTGGGCCTTCCATGAGGATAGGAAACAATATAGACAAGGAAAACATCTGGAGAAGATATTTTGTCTATGTAGGAAGTATTTTAATGGATTCGTTCAGGATAGAAGCACTGTGTTTAAACACATGATCTGTAATAGTTGGTGGCAACATTACATGAAATGGACAATAGATGGAGAGGAATCATTTGAGAAGGTCACAAGGAATGCAATGGAAGTTGATGACTCCGATGATGAAGTGAAGGGAATCAAATTGATGAGATGCTTAATGAGATGAGAGCGGGTGATGCTAAGATGGGAACGAGGAAGAAACATTGAGAAGCTGTAATCAGTTTTATGATGTAATGAAGGTAGCAAAAGAACCAATTACTCTCGAAATTAGTTCTATGACCAGGTTATCGTTCCTGTTGAAGTTATTTCAAATGAAAGGAATGAATAGAGCTACGACGAAATTAATGTCAAAGGTACTTCAATTCATACGGGTGTTGTTGAGTAATCATGGTGGTTTTCCTAAGTCATGGTGTGAAGTGAAGAAGTAGATTCGAGTGCTAGGTTTGAATTGTTAGAAGATTCATGCATGTCCAAATGACTACGTATTATATAGAAACAAATACTCTGGGTTGAGTTCCTGCCTGGATTGTGGCGAGGAAAGGTATAGAAGAGACAAGAAACAAGAAAGAAAGGTTCTCTGATACTTTTCATTGATTCCAAGGCTCCAACAACTATTTATGTCTAGTAAAATAGTGGCGTGGATAACATGGCATGTAGACAACAAGTCACGAGACGAACGTATTTGTCACCCAGGAGATTCCGAAGAGTGGAAATAATTTGACAGCACACATTTAGCATTCACCAAAATTTGCATAATGTTAGATTGGGACTTGCAAGTGATGGATTTAATCCTCTCAAGAACATGTACTCGTCGTATTCCATTTGGCCAATTGTGTTGGTTACTTATAACTTACCTCTCTGGCTTTGTATGATGATGGCACTTTTCATCCCAGGTCCAAAGCAACTGGGAAATGTGATTGACGTGTATTTACAACCGCTGGTAGATGAACTGAAACAATTGTGGCAAGACAACGTTCAAACGTACAATGTGCAAAAGAAAGAATTCTTTAAGATATACGTAGCACTTTTATGGAGCATAAATGACTTCCCAGCATATGCAAACTTGTCAGGATGAAGTATGAAGGGGAAGTTAGCTTGTCATGAAGGATATGCATTATTTGCGTCTACCTAAAAGTAATAAATTTTGTTACTTTGGTCATCGTAGATTTCTTCCTATTGAGCACAAATGGCAGACATCATAGTTCAAGGAAAGATTTGACAATAAAACCTGTCAGTATTCGAGCAGGAATCCGAGAAATATCTTGAGAACAGATTCCATTAGGTTGTCAGGATTTCAAGTAATGGAAAAATTACAAAAATTTGGCAACATTCGATTAGGTCATACATTTAAGAAGAACCTTATGACTTTGAAGGATTCAGGTTTCAAAAAGAAGAGCACCTTCTTCATGGAGCTCCCATATTGGAAAGATCTTACAATTCCTCACAACCTTGACATAATGCATATTGAGAAGAATGTCATAGACAACATCTTAGACGTGTTAAACTTAACAAATAACCCAAAAGACACATTAAGAACAAGAAATGACATGAAGAAATTGGGTATTTGTCCTAAGTTGCATGTTACCGAGGGAGAGGATTTCCCAGCAGCTATGTACAATCTGAATCAAGATTAGAGGGAAAGACTATTCTCCTTCTTGAAGGAAATATGGGTTCCTAATGGGTACTCTTCATAGCTTTTACACTATGTGAATGAAGTTCGGAAGAAAATCAGTGGGTTAAAAATTCATGATTCTCAAGTTTATATGCACATTTTGTTTCCGCTTACTATCCGTGGAATTTTGCTCAATCAAGTGGTTGATACATTCACAGAGAGGAGTCATTTTTTTAAAGTTGTTTGTTCGAAGACTTTGGACTGTGAACTTTTAGACTATTGGAATGAACAAATTGTTATCACACTATGCAAGATGGAACAAATTTTCCCTTTGGCCTTCCTTGACGTTATGGTACATCTTATGCTACATCTTGCAAATGAAGAAAGAATTGCTAGACCTGTACAATACAAATGGTTGTATCTAGTTGAATGCTTCCTAAAAAAATTGAAAGATTATGTCCTAAATAAGGCAAATCCTAAAGGGTCAAATGTTGAAGGATATCTTATGGAGAAATACATAAACTTTTGTGCCATGTATATGGATGATCTAGATAACAGATTTAATCAACTTGAGAGAAATTTCGATGGGGGATACAATGAAAATGACAAAGATTCTCTCTCCATTTTTGATACAAAGGGAAGGTCAATCCTATGGACAGAGTATAAACTGATCTTAGAAATGAATCAAAAGTTAGCACACTTACACATTTTAAAGCAAATTCCTAAAGTTGATCCATTCTATCATAACTCAAATAGTCTTTACATCTATCTATCCAGGACTTGGACTTCCTTGATTGGTTTAAGGAGCGTGTAAAATAGATGAAAGAAAACAATGACCCTAGGAGGGTTGAAGATTTTGACATTATTACTGAGATCCCGTTGTTACAGACTTTACCATTCTAAATATATAATAAATGGCTTCAAATTTAGGATAAGATCACTTGATGACAAGAAGGCAACGCAACATGCTGGAGTCGTTGTTAGTTGCGATCTGACTACTGGTTGTGATGGCTACTTGATGCGAAATTTACGCGGTTTTATAAATGCAGGTTTTTGTCATTGAGACACATAAAACCGATCAACTCGTAAAATTTATAAACCTAGAAAGGGTGAGTATCTAGGGTCGTCTAAGGAGGCCAAATTTTTAGCCACAAAGATGGTCCTCTCTCTTGCTCCTAAAATCAACACATGTATTTCTGTGATTTTGATTTTGTTGATTTTGGGGTTTTCAAAACAATCGAGTATTTGAAAGTAAAGATTACGCTAAGGATTGCGCCTATCACTAAACCTAAGTGACAAGAATAAATCCTCTCTTCTAAACTCACCCTAGGCAAGTGCGCCTAGGGTAATTAGAAGAGAAGAGTGTGCTCTACAACTACTAGAAGCAAGAAAAACACACTAAGCTAGAAAATAAGAAATTGGAAGGCAATTGAAAATTCTGTATTACTAGCAAGTAGAGTACAAGTAGAGGAATGCTTCTTGCAAAATAGTAAACTAATAGAGAATACAAGAACAAGATAAAGAAGAAGGGGGGAATCCTCTGTAGAAGTTATGGATAGCCCTTGCTCCAAGTGCAGTCACTCCGCACTTGAAAAGGATTCTCCTTGGCTTCTTCTTGAAGTAGTCCTCCTCCAAGCTATCCTCCAAGGTGGGCATCAACCACCTTGCTCCTCCTCTTACTTGGTCGTCCCCTCTAGGTGAAGAACTCCTCTTTCTTGGCATGGCACAAGTGAGAGGAAGATGGAGAAAGAAGGCACCAAGGGGACGGGTGGTTGCTCCCTTGATCTTCTTCTCTTCTTCTCCTTGGCCGTAGGTTTAGGTGGCTATGGTGAAACTAAAACTAAGGGAGAAGATGGTTGTGTGGTGGTGGTTAAGGGGGGTAGATATAGGAGTGGAGAGGGGGATGGTTGGTGCCAACCATGGTGGGCTTAGGGTTAAGTGGTGTGTGGTTTAGGTGTAAGGTTAGGATGAAGTCTTAGGATGGTGGTTGTGAGATGGAGGGCTAAGGCTTGTTGGTGCCACATGAGGGGGTGTATTAGGTGGTGGTTTAGGTGTGGTTAGGTTAAGGGTGGCGCCAACTTTAGGTTCTAGAAGTTGGCACCAAAAGGGATGGCTAGGATTTGGTTATAGAGTTGGTTAAGTGATCTAAGGGAGGGGATCATTTGGCGCCAACTCAATGGATGCCATGGGGTGGTTATGGGTGGTTAAAGGTGGTGGAGAGACACATCAATTTGGTGCCAAAATGGTCTTCTAGAAGAGGTCCTAGGGGGCGCCAAGATTGGAGGGTGGAGATGAATTGTGTGGTGGGATGTAGGGTGGAGATGAAGGGAAGGTTGGTGCCAATTTTAAGGGTAGCTAAGGGGAGGTTTTGGCACCACCTTTAGGTGGCTTTTGGTGGTGGTTGAGGGACCAAGGGGTGCCTATGTTGGCGCCAAAAGAGAAGGGTGGTGGAGGTAGCTTAGGTGGACTATAGGTAGGCTTAGTTGGTGGAGCTAGTTAGGTGAGGTTTCGGGTTAGGTTTTGGTGCCATGGAGGTGGACTAGTTTAGCTAAGCTAGCTTATCTAGCTTGGCTAGTAGGGAGTAGGGTAGGAGGGAGGATAGCTAGGTTTTTAAAGGAGAAGAGTTGGAGGGAGCTGGAAAGCATTGCACTGTGGCTGAGGTCTGCTGAAGGGAGCTGAAGTGGAGCTCAGTAGCTTGCTTAGTTTGCTAGTTCTTTGCTAAGAGCTAAGCCAAGCTAATCTGAGCTAACTTTCTTCTAATCTGAGCTGAGGGAAGCTGAGGCTGGTCTTCCCGAAGATTACCTAACTAGCTAGAGTAGCTGGACTTGAGCTGGCCTGAGCTGATTGATGACTTCTTCAGCTAACTAGTTCTAACTAGTTGATGGAAGTAGCTAGTCCTAGTTAGGTTGAGCTTTTAGTGAACTGTTTTGAGCTGGAGGAGGTGGAATGGAATTGGGATCAACTGTCTTGAGCTAGTTTGAGCTGCCATCCAGCTGAGGTAAGCTGAATGGAGCTGAGATGAACTAGCTTGAGCTACCATTCAGTTGAGATGAGCTAAATGGAGCTAAGGATGAGTTGATTCAGCTAGAATAAGCTGGGACCCAGTTCGGATGAGCTGGATGTAGCTGTGATCTGATGTTAAGAAACGCGTTAGTTTAATTTGTTCGTTGTAGTGTGCATTTACGACATCAATTTTAAATGAAATAATCGAACGTGAGTCCAAGTGTCGAACACAGGGAGGTGTGAAATCGGGTCAAATACTCACTTTAATGTTACCAATTACGTTAGTTTGTTCCCCTACAAAAAGAATAGAGAAAGCGAGAGAGAAAGAGGGAGGGAGAGAGAGAGAGAAAGTAGGGATAGAAATCCATGATAACGGTGATTGCTAATCTACATGCAAAAGACATGATAGAACAATGTCACATTAAAATCATTGAATATCATGAATCGAATGAGACAACAATGATAGGAAAAATCATCTTACAACTACCAACACTAATGCTAGATGAATGCTTAAAGAAATGTAAACATTAAGCTAAAGAAAACTGGAGAATAAAGGTGACAAATGGAGCATTAAGACAGCCACGGTGGTGGGTGGGCTTCCGTCGGCGGCTTGACAGCCTTGGGACCTTGCTTGAAGCTCTATGGAGGTGGTAGAGTTGCTTGGTAGAAGATGCCCAAAAGTGGAGGCGGATGGGCCCTTTTATAATGTAGGAAAAGGGCCAAAATCCTCCTTAAGTCAACAGCGACACCCAGGCCATTGCTAAAACTTCGCCTCAAACATCGCTGAAGACCAGCTCACACACGCCCTTCATGCACGCACTCTGCTGCACTGGCCCACGTGCTCCGTGCCATGTCGCACGTGTCATGCTGCGCGCATGTGCTGGCGCTGCTGCCACCGCTGCACTCATGCGTGCTGTGATGAGTCCATATTTGTGGGATAATTAGTTACTTAAATGCCTAGACATTAGATTAATATTAACATAAAAATAGCATACATTAAGATGTAAATAGATTAGTCTAATTATTCACTTATTTTCATATTTCATGCATTACATTCATATCTAAATACATTTAGAATTTATTTAGAATGGCATGCATTAGAATATATAGTTAATCTTTTAGGTTGCATTACATGCATTATTTTATTTCACATTTATTTTAAGGGCTTATAAATAAATAACCCTCATTTAATTTCTTATTACATCTTCGTGCAGCAACAACCTCTCCTCCCCAACAAGCAATTTATGGCCAGATCAGGCAATGAACGCGGCAGTGAAGGGGAGCGGAGGATGTAGATCTGGCTGACCTTTCTCGACGCTCCATTTTCTTCTCCATCTTCCCCTACAGCTATAAGAAAGTGGGAGATGCAACCAGGCTCGAGGAGACTCCACCCCGACTCCACCACCTTGAAGAGCTTCGAGCTCACCTCCACTCCACCACCGTGCGTCTCCAAGGTCGAGCGCCACCACACCGTGGGCCGATAGGGTGACAAACCACCACACCAACTCGGTGAGCTCGACCATCACCGTGCGTGTGTGACTTCGGGCCATGCAATTATCTTCACTGTGTTAAATCCCTATCTATGTGAACTACCACCACCATCACCAACTCAACGCCACTGTTCATCTTCCCTATCTTCTTTCTCTATTACCACCAAAGAACCCATAACCCCTACCACCATTCCTGCTCACAACCGCCACCTCAGGCAACCACCCACTCCTCCAACGCCAATAGAACCTCCCCTTCTCATCTCCATGCCTCATCACTCACCATCTCCTTCTTCTTCATTCTTCCTCTTCCTTTGTTTCTCCTCTACCTCAATGAAACCCACCACCACCATCACCAACAGCTACCTCCCCCACACGCACGCAGCGCACCATTACCATCCTTCTCGCCTGCACGCACCCAATAGCAGCATGCCCGTGTACCTCTCGCCACGCCCGCAGCTGCTGCGCAGCACCATCTCCACGACCACCGTGCTCCACCAACTCCTCGCTACACCTCTAGCCCACACGCAACCAATGCTCCCCTCTCCATGTGCATCTCTGAAAGCAAGCAGCCACCGTCGCACGCTCCCCTCACGCAACCTGCAACAAGAAACAAGACGAAGCTCCGCTGGTGTTGAGCCCTCTGTCTGGCCGGCTCCGGTCACACCACACCTCGCCACCGCCACCATCGAATGCGCCTCGACTCACTCTCCCTCTAGCGAGCTCCTCACCTCCAGCCATCCCTCCATGTGCGCACACGAACTTGGGGAAGGAAATCCCCTATTTTTATCCCTATTAATAATTTCATTTACATGACATTGCCACCTTTTCATTTTGCCTTTATTAATTAAATATTGTGGTGGTTTTATAAGATCCTCCTTATCTTTCATGCAAATGAGATTTCAACATATTTAGCAATTGATGGCATAATCTAAAGGGGATTTTGGGTTGATTTTTGGGAGAAATCAATAGTGGACATCGATTTTTGACCCATGCAAGTTTGTAATAGACATTGCCTCCCTGTGGATATGACCCGCTCTTCTTGAGTGGTTATTTTTAATTATTTTGAAAAGCGATTTTCCACCACTTCGATACTACTTCAATGCGTCATTTTATGTGCCAAATTAATTCAAAAGCGAAAATTGTCTTTTCACACTGCTGCTTCATGCCTGCGTCAATTGAGAGATTGGGGGGGTGGCAAGGCTCGAACCCGTGCCCCACCTTTGGGTGTGCTCTCGTCGACCGATGAGCCATGCCCACGAAGTTGTTGCGAGGAGGATCTAAGGGCATGCGGTGGAGATAGCTTCTCAGCCGTTGGATCAAGATCCAACAGCTGGGAATGGATGATGCGGATGAAGAGGAGATGGTGGTGGGGCTGCTGGCTAGTGTTGGGTGGCCTAGATGGCACCACGTGGTGCCATCTAGGCCGTCCATCTTCTTTATGCTGTAGAGGATGCCATGGTAATCAAATCGAGATGATTTCCGCATTGCCGGACTGCGATCATCGCTCCAGATCCATCTGTACGGTTGGATTTTTATCCGATGCCCATAAGGATGTTGCATTGCACCTTGGCCATTGATCTTCCTCGAACTTGTTGTGGGAGCTATGGAGGTCGGATCGAGGTGATTTTTGAGTCCGTTGGACTCCATTCGTCGATGCGGATCTATCCATACAATCCGATTGCTCATCTGAGACCTATTTCAATATGGACTTATACACAAGGTTATTAAACATTGATTCTAAGCAATCTTAATATAAACTAATGTAGAATGCATGCAATGCCCCCAAACGCAGTATAATGCACATGTGCTTTCAAAATTGACTCTAATTGATAATATTAACACTAATAATTGTAGAGTCATCATACCCCCATGCCCACCCCTTGCTAGTCCCTAGCAAGGTTTAACCTAAATGCTATTTACAACTGAAATTTGGAATTGGTCACTCAGGTAGAAGTTGCTTGTCAACAGGAGGAAATTTCTACTAAGAACCTAACTCGCAGAGACTCAACAGTGCTCGGGTTGCCTGCCAAAATGCAGACCGCCCGAGTTCTCGCCTTATTCTAACTAGAAGCAACTATATATTTTTTTTCATTTTTATCTTTTCTAATTTTTTTGATTTTTTTTTTTTAGTTGAGGATTTCGGGGTAACTTTTTACAGCTACCCAACCCACTCAAGACTTGAAAAGGACTTTAAGTACTAAGCATCTTATTATGAAAGTGATAGACTCACTCAACGGGAATTAGAACGGACTTCGAATTTCTATGCCCCTAAGTGACCGAAAGAGAAAATGTTGCCTAAAGGTGTATCTATTTGATCGGTAGCTTCTCCCTACTTTTTTATTTTTGTGAGGTCAGCACAAGGGTGAACCCAGTGTATATCTCCCCGGATTATGCTACTTCCCTGCTTCTTCCTTAAGTGTTTTGGAATTCTTGTGCATTTTATGAGCTAGGATCTAGATAATCGGCCAATGGGCTGTTACCCACGATAACTTGCCAGCCATACTCGTGCGGTGAAGTGTGGCTTATTTCTTTTTTCTCCTTTTTCTATTTCTCTTTTTTATTATTATTATTATCATTTTTTTTAAGTAGGTGACTTTCCTAATCTAAGATTTACCTAAAGGCAATAGTAAAAGAGAATGATCCTATGGTTGGGCTTTGGACAACCAGCCAATGTGCTGTTACCTATGACAACTTGCCAACCATACCACCTGAGAAGGTTCATTAGCTACCCAATTTTCATTAGAAACGCCGATGAGTGAATCAATGCAAAATGTGAGTAGATGCTTAGACTAAAAATCCCCCCAAATTAGAAGGCGAGTTGATAAGTTGTATACTTATCACCCTACTTTATTGACTAGATTAATATGAATTATGGTGCCGAGGACTCGAGACCAAGTCCACATTTTAGTGGACACCCACACTAATTAAATCCGAAGACCTAAAGAGTCTAAGTGTTTAGGTCCTTAACGTATCATTTCCAAAAGTTGACAAGCTCCTAATACCCATGTTTTCTTTTCCTAATTTTCTTTTATGGCTAAAAAAAATAAAAATTAGTTCAATCTAACAATTTTTGTACTCAGATCATGAGAATTACCACCCCCCCATTCCTATCGTAGACAATGTCCTCATTGTGATTTAAATGTATACAAGAGGGCAAGGAAAGAAATCACCTGAGTTGTAATCGTGTATCTGGTCAGCTTGAAACCTCTGGGTTGCCTCCCAGGAAGTGCTGAATTTACTGCCTCCAGCTGGGCATAGTTCCAGTTCAACCCTCAATGAGGGTTACAACTTCCTTCGGGGGAATCTAGGCAAGAAAGTGTTTTAATCTTTGGCCATTAACTGTAAAGGTTTACCCAGTCTTGGGATTAACAATTTCTACCACCCCGTTGGGATAAGGTCTGAGCACTTGATACAGTCCCGTCCACTTAGATCTCAGTTTCCCGAGAAAGAGCTTAAGTCTTGCATCAAAAAGCTAGACTTGCTAATTCGACTTGAAATTTTTTCTATTAATGTTCTTGTCATGGACAACTTTCATCTTCTCCTTATAAAGTCGACTGTTCTCAGAAGCATCCCAACGGATCTCCCCGAGCTCGGAGTTGGAGCTTCCTTTGAGTTCCGGCCATCTAGGAGTTCATATTACACTGCTTAATGGCCCAATATGCCCGATGCTCCAACTCAACTGGAAGGTGGAAAGCTTTGCTAAAGACCAATCGATATGGTGACATGCCTATCGAGGTCTTAAAAGCGATCCTAATGCCCAAAGGGCATCATCCAATCATGTGGACCACTTGTTCCGGTCAGGTCTCATAGTCTTTTGCATAATATTCTTAATCTACCTATTTGAGACCTCAATTTTCCCATTCATTTGTGGGTGATATGGGGTGGCAATGCGGTGAGTGACCCCGTATTTCTTAAGTAAGGCACGAAACTAAGCATTAATGAAGTGACTCCCACTATTGCTAATCATGGCCTTGGGTATCCCAAATCGGGAAAATATATTTTTCTTAACAAAGTCCATGATAGCCTTATGGTCGCATTTTCGGGTAAGTACGACTTCGATCCATTTCGAGACGTAGTCCACTGAGACTAGTATATTCTCAAAGTTGTTTGATGGTAGGAAGGGACCCATGAAATCGATATCCCAAACATCAAAAATTTCGATGATCAGAATGGGTTGTAGAGGCATCATATCTTTTCTGGTCATGATCCCTAAGGTCTGGCATCTAGTACAAGTCTTCACAAAGTTATGTGCATCCTTGAATAGTGATAGCCAATAAAAATCTGACTACAAAACTTTTGCAATCGTCTACTTCCTAGAGAAGTGGCCACCACAGGCTTGATCATGACAAAAGGATAGCACACTTTGAACTTCCTCTTCGGGGATACACCTCCAAATGATTTAATCAGCACAAAGTCTAAACAGCATAGGATCATCCTAGAAATAATGTTTGGCCTCAGCCAAGAACTTACCCTGCTATGGTCTAGACAAACCATGCGAAGTCAGCCCTACCACTAAATAATTAACTAGGTCAGCATACCAGGGTAGACTCTTTCCATGAACAGCTAGAATTTGTTCATCAAGAAATGTGTCGGTTAAGGGTAATGAGGGTCCAATGTGTTCCAGGTGAAGTCTGGATAAGTGGTCGGCTACAACATTCTTGGATCCGGCTTTGTCGCATATTTCCAGGTCAAATTCCTTCAAGAGTAGGATCCATTTGATCAGCCTGGGTTTAGCATCCTTTTTGGCTAACAAATGCTGGATAGCCGAGTGGTTAGTGTAAATGATCACATGGGATCCTAGAAGGCATGATCAAAATTTTTCCAATCCATAAACAATGGCGAGCAGCTCCTTTTCCATGACAATGTAATTTCGTTGAGCCTCATCCAAAGGTTTGCTCGCCTAGTAGATCACCACAGGTTTCTTCTCTCGTCTTTGTCCTAAGACCGCTCCAATAGCAAAGTATGATGCATCACACATTATCTCGAAGTCTTGGGACCAGTCTGGGGGTTGTAAAATGGGTGTAGTCGAGACTATATCCCTAAGGGTAATGTAGGCCTTAATGAAATTAGGTGTCATGTCAAAGAGCACATCGTTGGCTAAAAGGTCAGTCAAGGGTTTGGATAGTTTGGAAAAGTCTTTTATAAACCTTCTATAGAAGCCAATGTGTCCTAGGAAGGATCTGATTTGCTTGACCGAACTAGGAGGTGGAAGTTTGGAAATTAAATCAACCTTAGCTCGGTCAACTTCTATGCCCCTAAGCGAGACGATGTGACCAAGGACAATCCCTTCTTGAACAATAAAATGGCTCTTTTCCCAGCTTAAATCAGGTTGACCTCGACACATCATTTCAAGATTTTCTCCAGGTTACTAAGACAATGGTCGAATGAGTCTTCAAAAATGGAGAAATCATCTATAAAGACCTCCAAATATTCACCTACCATCTCCGAGAAGATGGCTAACATGCAACGTTGAAAGGTAGCAGGTGAGTTGCATAACCCGAATGGCATACGGCGGAATGCAAATGTGCCATACGAGCAAGTGAACGAGGTCTTCTCTTGGTCCTTGGGTGCAATAGCAACCTGGTTATATCCTGAATATCCATCCAGGAAGCAAAAATATTTTCACCCTGCTAGTCGTTCGAGAATCTGGTCAATGAATGGTAGGGGAAAATGATCCTTTTTAGTGGCTTCATTAAGCCTTCTATAGTCAATACATACCCGCCATGCAGTGGTTGTGCAGGTGGGGATAGATTCGCCCTGGTCATTTGTGACCACAGTGAGCTTGGCCTTCTTTGGTACCACTTGACTAGGGCTCACCCAAGGGTTGTCGAAAATCGGGTAGATGATTTCCACATCAAGCCACTTGATTATTTCTTTTTTAATGACCTCTCGCATATTCACATTTAGTCACCTTTGCATCTGGCAAGAAGGTCAAGCCCCATCTTCCAAATAAATCTTGTAAGTGCAATAAGTAGGCCTAATTCCCCTTAAATCAAAAATTGTCCACCCAATTGCTGGCTAATGCTCAGAAAGAGTAGTAGTCAACCTAAGTTCTTGGTCCCTGGTCAGGTGTGCATTGATAATCACAGGGAAAGTATGATCAGGTCCTAGGAAGACATACTTAAGGTTATTGGGCAAAGGTTTCAATTCAGGTGCAGGTGGTGCAATGTTTAATGGATAAGGGAAGGGAGGGAGTTGAGTGACATCAATCTCCTCAAATGGAGGTTGCCGGTGGTAATTAGTTCTGCAGAGTTCAACCTCCAGAGACTGGGATGGGTCAGGGTAGCCAACAGCTGGTCGAATCAGATGGTCCTCTAAAGAGCCTACAGTTAAGCACTCTTCAACCAGGGTTTTCACGAGATCTTATTCCTCAACCCAACCGCAATCGAAAGACTTATTCACCTTGAAGATATCCAATTGCATCTTCTTATATCCAAAGGCAATTTCCATACATCCCGTGTCGCAATCAATGTTAGCCTTGGTCGTAGCCAGAAAGGGTCTACCCAGGATGATGGGTGTGTTTTGTGGTTGTTCGGGGACTTCCATGTCAAGGACCAAGAAGTCAACTGGGAAGGAGAAGTCCTTAACCCAAACAATTACATCCTCAACTACCCCCTTCGAGGTTTTCACAGATCAGTCGACCAGTTGGATAGTCACAGGTGTGGGCTTTAATTCTCCAAACCCAAGCTAGTGATAAAGGGTAGTCGGGATTAGGTTAATTGAAGCACCTAAGTCCAGGTGTGCTCTATCAAAGGTCATGTCACCAATATTACATGAGATCAAAGGTGCTTCAGGGCAATCCTTTTAGGAAGTAGGCTACTCAATATCACCAAACTAGCTTGCTCAGATAGCACTACCTTCCTAAGTGCTTGGGTTCTTAGCTTATGCTTGGGTGTGCAAACATCTTCCAAAAATTTCTCATAAGCCGAGATATGCTTGATTGCTTCAAGGAGAGGTATATTGATCAGTATTTGCTTGAAAATTTCCAACAACTCCTCGTTGTCAGCCACATTTTTCTTCTTCTTTACCTTATCCAAGGCTTCAGGGTATGGGCTTTGGGTTTGAATTGGGTCAGGTTCCTAATCCTTGGGTTCCTCCCTCTCATCCTCATAATCAAGTATCTCAGGTAGTGGGGTCATGGGAGGGGTCGGCCATTTGGGGTCCTGGGTTTGAGTGCCGCTTCTCAAGGTAACTGCGTTGGTTGAGGCATTAGAACCAGGGTTAGGTCCTTGAGAAGAAGTGGAAAAACCAGGGGCTTACGGGGCTTGCAGAATCATATGGGCCTGCCCCTGATTTGGTTGGAACCCTTGAGGATTGTGCCTTTGTTCATTACATTCCTAAGGTTCGATTGTAGATGAGAAGGAAGGGACCCTTGTTGTTTGTTATCCAATAGCTGGCTTAAATGTCCCTTCACTAAAGCCATCTCCTTCTGATGTTTCTAATTCATATCAGCCATCATTTTGATCAGAGTGTGTTAGTTCAACCTCTCATATATAATATTTTGATGATTTTACAAAATGAAGAAAAAGAAATAAAACATAAGCATAGCATATTTTTCTCTGTAATAACACAATTGCAGGTTTCATGGAGTTTTCCAAGTCGAAGGATTAAAAGCATGATGACTAGGTAGCATGAGTACTGTCATAGGTCATAGGCTTTTTATGTAAACTTTCAAAGGTTGTAATCTTTATTTTATTTGAGTCTAGAGATATTGTAAAGAGCCCCCAAACATAACTTATAAATAGCTAACTTAGGCTCTCTATATTTAGGATAAATTAGAAACAAAAACCTAACACTAAGAGTCAAATCAGACGTCCATAACAACTATCAGACGTCTGATTTTCAACTTTAAGACATCTGACAAGTGTTTCAGACGTCTAATTACCTATAGCTTTGCCTTTAGTTTCTGACTTCATAAACATCAGTCGAAGCAACCTTCCATCAGACATCCATAGCCTCATCCAGACATCTAATACTTTACCTGGATGTCCTTAAAACAACCATTAGACTCAAGCACCCATCTTCCTTCTGAATATAACGAGCAAAATACATTTTCAGACATCTGGACATGTCTCCAGACATCTACCTTTGGACCATTGCTCATTTATTTCTGTGCGAATCTCATTAGGAACCAAAGATCTTCTGTCAGATTTCCAAGAAAAGACCTTTTTAGGTTTCCAGATGTATAGGGAATCCTACTGACGTCCATACTGACGTCTATTCCTTCAAATCTAGAACCCTGTTTGGATCTGGTCAAAACAAAAACGAATCCACGTATAATTAGACGTCCAATAATTTTATCAGACGTCTTATGAGAAAATATCAGACATCCCTGTTTCGATCCAATGAAATTGGTAAAAGCCTAGCGAATAGTATCAGACAACCATAATTGTAATCAGATGTCTTATAAGACATCTGATCCTAAAATCAGTCATCTGATATTAGTGTCAGATTCATCATTCCCTGATTTGTGGTGGATTTCGTCCCAATCTCTTGGGATTTGCCTCCAATGGCTAGGAGATCTCTCTCTCAAGTATTCTTGAAGGTTCCAAACTTGCCTATGAATAGACTACAATCCCTCTTAGGCCAAACACACCTCTTGAGATTCAATTCCCTTAGAAAATCACATGCTCACTACTCTTAGCCTCCTCTTGCCCTTGTGCTGTGCCAACACTCTGATTAAAGGGCAAACCCACACTCCCAGTTCACTTCGTTTTGCAAATTCTCAGGGAGTTCTCTTTATGCTTAATAGATAAGGAAGTAATCAAATTATTGGGGTGCTCTATAGGTGCTGTTTAATTCTTACTTTTGTACTTTGGATATCCGGCCTGTCGGGTCCCCGTCTCTTCATTGTGAAGGGAGAAACCTCTGTTTAGGGATCGGAGGTAGGATTTGTAATTGAGGTACATTACCCTCATTTAAGTAGTGTGGTTAGTGGATTGATCACTTTGTGATCGAAAATCCTAAGTCAAGGGAATGGCTTAGGTGGTGGTTTTCACCCGTCTTGGGTTTCCACCTAAAAATCTGGTGCCTCTTTTTGTGATTGAATTTTTTGTCTTACAATATTTTATAAATTCACTATTCACCCCCCCCCCCTCTAGTGCAACTTTAGAGTATCCATTTGGTTTTGTTGTGTCAGAGGCTCCCTATTCTGGTTATAGGATGGTCTAGTAGGTAGACCTTACTAATAGGAGGGAGGGTTTGGCCTGGGTTGGTTTTGGAATTGGTTCAGTTTTTGGTTCAACCAGGCAGAGGGTGGTTGCACCATCCAGGGTTATAGGTGTTGGAGAAAGGGTCAGGCTTAGAATATCCCTGGATGGCATGGGCATCTTCAAAGGTAGAAGATGCCAATGGGGAGGGGAAAGAATAATTAGGGTTTGAGGGAGCAAAGGTCCCTCCCTAGAACATGGTCAAGGGTTGTTCCAGGTGTACTTGGTTCATAGATTGAACCAGGTCGATATTGTGTGATCCCTTTGCTAGGGAGAAGTTCTGCAATGGGGTTCGGGATTGGTTCAATAGCTCGTCAATTTTCTTATCCACCAACTCAACCTGATCCAGCTTCTTTGCTATAATGTCCATGTCAACCATCCCAAAATTAGTTTGCACCTCATAAATCCCACCATGGGGTTGACTGGACCGATTAAATTGGGTCATGGAGGCGTTATTAAGTGAGTTCTCACTCATTGACTCAAAGAACTCGAACACGCTTTCCTCATCCTTATTCAGAAAATTGCCTCCACATGAGACATCCACGAAATTCCTAAAGTTGTTGTCCAGACCATGGTAGAAAATCTGGGCCAATTGCCACCTCGGAACCTCGTGATGTGGGCATTTCCTCAATAGTTCATTAAATCGTTCCCACGCCTCATGGAATTGCTCTCCACTTTGTAGGGTGAATGTAGTAATAGCTCTTCTAAGGGCATTAGTCTTTCCTATGGGAAAAACTTCTTAGGAAATGCATGCCTTAATTCCTCCCACTTCTAGAATTTGAACCTTGCTTTATTGGATTTTAGGATTCCACTTGTTTATAGATTCAATCAAGGTACAAAGATGTAGTCACACGGTTGGTTAAGATTGATTTTCTTTAGGGCCTTTTATGTGACTATGAAGTTAAAAGTACCCTAATGTGGAAGATCCTAGGGCGTGCAACTTCTAATGAATTTATTTTAGATTTTATCAAGAAGGGTTCAATCAAAGCAAGAAATGACCCTACCCTGAACAAAATCGAATGAGCTTTTCAACAAAATCAATTTCAGAATTTTTTGAGGATGATAGACCACCCAAATTCACATTTTTCTAAGAGGGTGTCAATCTATCCAGAACCTCTAGATCAATGTGCAAGTTTAGGAATTGAATCAGATCAAGCACTAATCTTTTTCAAATGCAGAAATAGTCTTCATAAAAAATGTAGAGAATTTCAAGAGATTTCCAAAAATATAAATCTCTTACAAATCCAAGCTGCGTTGAGTTCGCATAGAAATAACCTACAGGTCTCCAGAAATCAAGACAACCTTGCGCAATTCCAGTAGAGAATTTTTCACGACCAAACACAAAGAATCTGGCTATGAAATTTTAGGTGGAGTTCACCCACTGGAAGAACCACCTCTGAGATTTTTTAAGTATTTTTAAAGGTGTTAACGGTCCTCTAATCGTGTGCTCAACCCAAGTCCAGAAAACAGTGTTGCATAATTAACGGGTTGAGAACTTAGTGGTGGTGTTTCCTTCGACAAACACAAGAGAGGTTTTTTTAGAGCACCACCACTTTTTCCTTGGTCTAGAGATGAAGAGTTACCTTTGGATCATGGGAAGACAAGATATCAAACCTTCATGTTGAAGGCGGTCTTCTCTTGCACTTCCTTTGATCCAATCTGATCCACTCTCCTTCTGTTGTCGATGTATGAGATTCCTGCAACCAAGAAGAAGAGACAAAGGCAAGTTAGATAACACAAGTATCAATATTGCCCAAGGAAATAAAAGTGAATAAAAGGTCCATTGCCTCCCCGACGACGGTGCCAAAAAACTAACATCAAGAAACGCATTAGTTTAATTTGTTCATTGTAGCGTGCGTTTACGACATCAATTTTAAATGAAATAATTGAATGTGAGTCCAAGTGTTGAACACAGGAAGGCATGAAATTAGCTCAAATACTCACTTTAATGTCACTAATTACATTGGTTTGTTCGCTTGCAAAAAGAATAGAGAAAGAGAGAGAGAAAGAGGGAGAAAGAGAAAGTAAGGTTAGAAATCCATGATAACGGTGATTGCTAATCTACATGCAAAAGGATTGATAGAACAATGTCACATTAAAGTCATAGAATATCATGAATCAAATGAGACAACAATGATAGGAAAACTCATCTTACAACTACCAACACTAATGCTAGATGAATGCTTAAAGAAATGTAAACATTAAGCTAAGGAAAACTGGAGAATAAAGGCGACAAATGGAGCATTGAGACAGCCACGATGGTGGGTGGGCTTCCATCGGTGGCTCAACAGCTCTGGGACCTCGCTTGAAGCCTTATGGAGGTGGTAGAGTTGCTTGGTAGAAGATGCCCAAAAGTGGAGGAGGATGGGCCCTTTTATTTTTGCAAAGAAAAGGGGTCCCGAATTTCTCGCTAGCCACGGAGCTCCTCCGTGATCAAAGCCACGACCACTCTCCGGCATCGAGTCAGGATGGCTAGACATAGTCTATCACCACACGCCACCACACACCTATGTGTGTATGGGCAAGTCCAAGGGATCGAACCCGGCACCCCGCACAGGGAGGATGTTATGGGGATGGGCGGCACCAGCTATGCTGCCCTTTTAACCCCAAGATTGGCCCTTTTATAATGGAGGAAAAGGACCAAAAGATGTCCTTAGGTCAACAGCGACATCCATACCATCTCTAAAACCTCACCTCAAACGTCGCTGAAGACCAGCTCACGCACGCCCTTCACACATGCTCTCTATTGCACTGGCCCACGCGCTCCGCGCCGTGTCGCACATGCCGTGCCGTGTGCATGCACTGGCGCTGCTGCACGCATGCTCATGCATGCTGCTGCTCCACGTCCGCATCAATTGAGAGATTAGGGGGGTGGCGGGGCTCGAACCCACGCCCTACTTTTGGGTGTGCTCTCATCGACTGATGAGCCACCCCCACAAAGTTGTCGCGAGGAGGATCTAAGGGTGTGCGGTGGAGACGGCTTCTCAACCATTGGATCAAGATCCAACGGCTAAGAATAGATGATGCGAATGAAGAGGAGCCGGTGGTGGGGCTGCTGGTCGGTGTTGGGTGGCCTAGATGGCTCCACATGGTGCCATCTAAGCCGTCCATCTTCTTTATGTTGTAAAGGATGCCACGGTGTTAGGATGAGATGATTTTCGCATTGCTGGACTGCGATCATCGCTTCGAATCCATCCGTACGGTCAAATTTTTCATCCGAAGTCCGTAAGGATGTCGCATTGCCCCCTAGCCATTGATCTTCCTTGGACTTGTTGTGGGAGCTACAAAGGTCGAATCAAGGTGATTTTTGAGTCTGTTGGACTCCGTTCGTCAATCCGAATCCATCCGTATGATCAGATTGCTCATCTGGGACCTATTTCAATATGGACTTGTACACAAGGTTATTAAACATTGATTCTACGCAATCTTAATGTAAAGTATTACAAAATGCATGCAATGCCCCCAAACGCACTATAATGCACATGTGTCCTCAAAATTGACTCTAATTGATAATGTTATTGCTAATAATTGTAGAGTCATCATGATCCAGTTGATATAGGCTTCTCCTTCATCTTCTGCCTTCTTGAGTCCCAAGGTATGTGGGATCTAACTTTCTGTCTATCCCTGACACTCAAGTGAATGCATCAAAAATACAATAAAATGCAATGCATGCCTATTCTAAGTAAATGCCTAAATGTAGCTCGAAAACTCATTTTTGGAGTTAAAACCCTAAGAGCTAGATTTATTTTAGGGCATAAGAATGATGATAAAGTGGCATTTATCACTACTATGGCCAAATCATTTAGAATGTGGACATGAACTTCAGATAAGATCGCAAGGTGGTCTTGTTTAAGTGTGATTGGTTTGATGTTTTTAAGAATGGCATTGGTTTCAAAAAAGATATTAAACACAGTTTCTTAAGTTTAAATAAGAATTGTCGTATTCTTCAGATAGCAAAACCATTCGCCTAAGCATGTAAAGTGTCACAAATGTTTTATGTCCCCTATAATAGTAGGTTGGATGGGTAATACCTATCAGAACCATGCCGTGTGAATACTTTGATGCAGAAAATGATATTAATCTTGATTTTGAATCTAAAGCTTATTAAGAAATTCCAGAAGAAGGACAAGAAGCACTCAGTGCGTTAGACAACATATAAGGTATAATGTTGATTTTAACACCCATTTATTTTAGCCATTATTTCATGTAAGAAAGAGAGTGCAATTTTACTACTTAAATGCATCAAAAATTTGAGGTTCCCAACTAATGCTTAAATTCCCATCCAAATCAGTACTCTTGAATTTAAAATCGATTAACTTGATAAACATAGTTGAGGTTCCTCTTCTTATATCATTCCTAACTGAAAGCCTTGGGTGTTAAGTGTGATGTCAATGATGTTTGCTTCTAAATCTTAAAGTCCCTAACATCACATGATAATTATAGCATCAAGCTTGAGAATATACAACAAACCCATGTTACAAAAGAATTGCATCAACTAGATACTCATCCCAAAGGTGTAGAAGCTATGCTGTCGAAAAATGGGTAAATTCTCTGGGTTGTGTTCTCTACGATGATTCTGGATTTTTCTCCTCATCCGTAGAACTTAATGTTCTTGACAAATACTATCCTAAAAAGATTCTACCACTATTTTCTTCAGCGTTTAATGTTGTTGAATTCCCATCATTAAAAAAGTATTTGGATCTTTGGAAGAAGTGGGAATTAGGAAGTGAAATAACACTTGCATAATGCAAATCTTTTTTATAAGATATTCTTGAAATAACATTTGCAAAATTACAATATGTTTCTTAATTTAACTATTTACTTTTCTATTGCATTGCATTATTAATACATGTGAGAATGAATGGGGGTGTGCCCACAAATTCTGATTTTGTATTACATGTTTATAATTCTATTATTATATATCTTCTTTTAAATACAGGATTTGGGAAAATTTTAATAATATAAAGGAAACTCTGTCGAATTTTTTTGGATTTTTTTATATTTATTGCTAATTCATTTTAATTGATGTGCAGATGAAGTTTAAAAATAAGACATCCAGGGCGAATAAAGAGGCACCAATCAGGGAGGAGGAGGCCTAGACTCAGCCTCCAGTCTTGCAAGCTCCTCCTATTTCTCAGCCTCCACCACGGCCCCATACCTACCATTCCCTTCCCAATATATCCCAACCCCATCCCAGGGTATCCCCAGCACCACCTACTCTATCCCCACCCCTTGGTAAGGGCCATATAGGTAGCCTCCTCCTAGATTCCAGTACATAGCCCCACATACTTTTCCCAGGGGCATCACCTTCAGGGGAAGGGTAAGGCCCCAATTCTTTCTACCCAGTTTCCTTCTACCACTTACCTCGTTGAGCAGCCTAAAAATGAGGAGGATGATAAGGAGGCTGGTGGGGAGGAAATACAATAGGAGGAGGTACAGGATGAGGAGGTACAGAAGGACATGCCTGCTATGATTGAGGCAGGCACGTTTGCACCTGCTACGACTAAGGCACGCACCAGTGCTGGTAAAAAATTCAATCTTCTTTTAATTTAAGTTTACATTTCTCGAAATTATCATTTAATCAACATGTACTTAATTTAATGATAATATGATATAATTTATTTCCAGGTAAGAAAATAAGGGGTCCAACACGAAATCAGGACCTAGGTAGATTACCAGCAGGTACTAGGATCTCAGTTAAGATTAATCCTTCAAGGGAAGCAGAGAATTATCTGAAGTTCACCAGTAGACTGGTGACGATTATGAAGTCAATTATGCCTCTATCATGCTTCAACTAGAGGAAAGTGTCGAAGCAGTTGAAGGCAGCACTTATTCATGAGCTGTAGGCAAATGCATTTCCACTATCCATTTTACAAATCTTAATTAAAATTTATTTAACTAAGATCTACCATAATTTTCTAATTATAGGGGATATTTGATATGGGGCCTGATCCAAATGTGCCCAACTATATTCTAAAATACACGAGCAAGATCCATCATAGTTGGAGGGAGGTGGTGAAGAGTACAATAAGAAATTTTATGCTTTAAAAACACAACAGTTAAAATATTTTTAAAAAAGTTGCTAACGATTTATATAAATATTTTAGCACTTTAATAATAGACCATTTGAGGAAGCATTGAGAAATGTGCCTCCAATGGTTACACCTGACATTGGAGGGAGGCATGCAAGCATTGCAGTACTCCAACGATACAAGTAAAGAATTAGTTGTTTACATATAATTTTAAATTATTATATTGTTGTTTAAGACATATAATTTCTTATAGGAGCAAGCTAATAAAAATAAGGCCAATAAGTCCCAAGCTCCACTATAGACCCATTGCTTGGGTCGAATGAGTATTAACTCATTAAAAGTCAAATATGTAAGTAAAGATATTTATTTACATTCAATATATACATACAAATATATGCAAGCTAATATTTTATCCTTTATTAAATTTTCAAGCTGATGTGCACGAGGGTGCTGAGCTAGATCGAGTGGGAGTTTATGAGCACACTCACAATAACCTAACACTCAATGGACCCCGTGCATGGATTCATGAGACATATCAGGAGAGACATGTAAGTATCATGGATTTTTAGATTACTAATTTACATATCGAGATAATTACAAATGTATTTATAGACTCATATGATGGACTTGATCCATCCTTCTGAGGTCACAGATGAGAACTCCGCAACTGTTCTGCAACCTCCGATGACACCAGAGGAGGCATTCAGGACCATGATACCTCTGGAGCATAGAGGCTTTGTCCCTAACAGGGGAAGGAGCACAACTATCTCTTCCTGGTATGAAAGGAAAGGATTAACGTCTGTTGAATGTGGAAAACTACGCGTTCATAGTTGGATTCGAAAACCCGTCGTCGTAGTTCAAGTCGCGAAGAAATCCGTTCAACAGATAAAATTCATACCAAAAATCTACAAAGAAGTTCCGGGTCAAACACAGGGAGGCTATTGATGAGAACCTCATCATGAGCCATAACTAGCTCATTTTGACCTAATACAAAGGATAAAAGCTCCTACATATCTCAAGGAAAGGCTTAACTCAGAGAATCCTGAGTTTGAGAAGAAAACAAGTCATAAGGGGTAAAAATGCAATTTTACCAGTATAATCTGCATACAGGGTAATTCAGGGCCCAAACATAGGTCAAAGCAGCTTAATAAGAATAAGAGTGGGATGAGATGATCTAGCAAGGGCTACAGCACTTCCAAGAAACTAAATGATAATCTGTAACCCTAAAACAACCCACTTCAATTCACGAGGTTCGAGGCAAAGTAAAAATAGAATAAACCCTCTAAAATTCATAGAAAAATAATCTCTAGGGTTTAGAACCTTCAATTTGGCCTTCAGAACCCATTTTGACCTACATCGAGAACCATGCCCAATTAATAACTTAATTTGGGTTTTTGCGCAAATTGACTGGTCAAACAAGGTTTAATATGAAAATGAAATTCACCATCAGATTCCTTAGGTCCTAATTAGTCATGTATAAAAACTTGAGCCTAAGAAGAAACCTCCTTGACCGACTTTACACTTTGGTCCTCATATATTTACTCTTTGGCCCTCAACTTTTGAACCCTCGCATTTTGGCCCCTAACTCTCCTTCGTTCTTTGCAATCAGGTCCCTCCTGCAAAACCTGCCAGCACCATGCTCCGGCGACCTTGCGCGGAGCATGGCGCCGCGCAGGGTGAGGTGAGGGACCTGGCAAGTAAACCGGGGGTGCCCTGCGTCGTCAGCCGTCGCAGGGACACCCCCCTGGTCGTTGTAACCCACCATACCGGCCGTGCGAACGCACGGACGGTATGGGTTCCCGTCTCCGACCATCCTCCGGCGAGGGAGACACGTCGTCTCCCTCCGCCTTCCTCCCTGTTTGATCCCTATAAATACCCCCCGTTGCTCCACCGACCAGGGCAGCCTGGATCTGACGGAGAAAATCCCCAACTTTCTTCTCTTCTTCCTCCGGCAGACGCTCACCAGCTCCGGCGGTTTCCTCCCCCTCCACCTCTTCGCTCTGCCGCAATACCAGCAGCAGAGACTTCCTCCCCCGCTCTTCCCGCGCCACGCCGTACCCAGCTGGCGCCTCTCCGGCTCTCTGCTCGCCGCCGCCCCTTCCCCTGAGCATCGTCTTCTCCGGCGACAGTCGATACGACTGTCGCCCTGTTCCTCCCCCTTCGTCCCTGCAAGTAAGCTAGAGCTACTCCCCTTCTTCTCCTCTTTCTTTCCCCGCTTTCAATTTATTCAATTAAGCCCTCGACCGACCCTGACCACCTTCACCCCCTTCGTCTCCGACCACCCTCCGGCGAGCCGCTCCCATCACCTCAGCGACCCACACGGCTCGCCGACCACCGCAGGACCTCCGCCTCCTCACCCTGATCAACCTCCGCCCTGCCACTCCCCCCACATCACCCTCTGCAACCCCACCGACTTCATTTTGGCGCCGTTGCCGGGGAGCAACGGCTATTCTAGAGGTAAACATTCCTGTTTCTTTTAATTTATGATAATCTCCTCTCTTTTGTGCAGCTACAGGAACTCAAGAAGACAAGCAACCACACGACAACCACTCCAAAGACAGGTAAATTTTTCCTCTCACTATTAACCCCTAAACTCTAAAGAGGAAGAAAAGAAAAGAACAAGCAATATAGGGCTAACCTGTCTTCCATACTTAGTAACCATAAAGAGTTGCATGTTTTCAACTCATTACTCCTGCACACTATTAAGGGTATTTAAGGGCTAACACATTCTTGCTTGAGCCCTAATTACCCAACAAAGAATTAACTGGACCAAGTAGAGCCAACATAAGGTCAAACATTAGGATTTCAGTAGAGACACACCCCTTAATCAAGAATTGAGGAAATCCAAAAGAGGTGTGCCCAAGCCATTGATTGAAAATAATTAACAAGAAAAATCCTAAACAATTGGCTCTCTCTTTAAACACTTGGACCCTAAAAGAAAGGACCCAAAAAGCTCTCAAAGAAAACAAGAGGTAAAGTTGACCCCTTTGGGTTAACCAACCTTAAATTAGGTCACTCTTTGCACTTAAAAAGACTAAAGTTCAAGTGAAACCTTAAGCACCCTGATCTTAAAATTGGTAGACTTAAGAGGTCAAGATCCCCATTCTGGTCTACCTGGAACCGCAGTGACAAGAGAGGTCGGGTGGGGGAAACCCTGTAACCCGTGGGGACGCTCTACCGTGTAGGGGTCTTCGCGGGACTCTCCCTCTCTGGCTGCCCAGGTAATTCTCAGGTGGACGATCTTTCTGATCAAGGGGTCCATCTGCCCCGCACCTCTATAGTCACCCAACACATTTTTTGGGTGTCTTGATTGGGTCCAGCACCTTTTAATCTCATCACATCCTTCAGTATATGCTTGGAAGGAGGTCCTTGAATCCTCCTTTAGGAATTCACTTGCCCTGAGGTTAGGCCTCAGTTCCCTTGTTTATGCAGCACCACCACATTAATCTTTCCTCTGATACTCCCTTCCTCCATCTTGGCACAACATGAGTCGACATCGAAGCCTTTAATTCCACATCTTGATTCCACCACCTAATCCAAATATGCAGCCAAACCACCTAAGACTACCATTCAAGAAACCTGAATATCGGAGATCTATGAAAGATAAAATGATCGAGGATGCCATAAAATTCTATGAAAAAGAAGAAAAAACCTCAACACCAATAGGAAACATTCAGGTTGATGTTCCAACAACCACAGCTTTCATCATAAACTGTGCCCAAATTCTATTGACTGAAATTTCAAAAGGATCAACCCGAGATATGCTCATGACAGGATACATTGAGATGGAAAAATTACACCAATCTGAATACCTTCAATGCTTGACAAATCCTGTACTTTGGGAACAACACCAAGATGCCCTTATAAAACGGGTAGAAATGATGAAATCTGTAAGACAAATTATCAACCAGAAATACCTGTATATACCAGAAACAGAGGATGAACCATCTTGGAACAGTATTAAGGAACAATTCAGTTTCCCAGATCTCGGGATTGAGGCACAAAGTGGTTGTAAAATCCCAACCCAGATAGAAGACAATGTTGAATTAGGTTGGGATATTGCAGGAGAACACAATGCTGAGCCAACCCTAGGCCATGAATCACCAAGCTTAAAACTCCAAGACTCCTGCAATAACAAGATTAGAATTGAACCTCTGGAGGGTATAAATTCCACCCCTTGTTTTGATAAGGTGACCCTCGAAGGTTATTCAGACTTAGGTTCTAATAATTCTACCCACATCCTAAGCCTAGAGCCTAGATCTGAAACTTATTGGGAAGATTATGAGGCCCTTTATGAGAAAGATCAAATTTTTACAGAATATGATTCCGGGCCTCTATTTAATGAATATCCCTCTCCAACATCCTCAGGAAATCTGATCGATTTTTCGGAAAACATGCCAATTTATGATACAGAAACTGAGGAGTTGGATGAGCAAGGTTTTAATGGGGTCTATCCTACTAGCTTAGAGCTTGAACAGAACATCTTTTTGAGCCCAGAAGTGACATATAGGCTAGAACCCAGTCAGGCTGCTGATTCCGCATCTGATGATTTTTGCTGTGGTGGAATTCATGATCATTTTCGCCAACTCTCCGACAATTTCAGATCTGACTATAATTGCGGAGAGATTCCCCTTCCTGAACACGCCAGGCCTATCCACGACCTCAGTTCACATGACTCTGACTCTGAGGTCCTGATTCCCGAGATCACTGATAACACAGAATCATTCCTTTTCGATCCTCTGGAACCAAAAACAGAAAATGCCAAGAGTGATTGTAACCCAGAATCCAAATTTTTTCTCGAATCCGATTTCTTTCATCCTACAGACACTCTTCCGGCATTTGATAGTTACCCAGAGGACTCTCTACAGGAAACCACCTATCATCCGTCTCTAGAAGAGCCCTCGTACACAATGGCCACCTCATCCGCACACACAGAACGGATCAAAACCTCTTCCCAACCTCAACCTGCAACCGGACTCAATTTCTATTCAGATTCACCTCTCACCAAGCCGATTGCATTTCCACATCGGGTTTCGAACATTGATCAGACTACATACCATGCTCTATCATTCTCTGATCACCCCTGTAGGGTTTCCGTGTCATTCATTGATTATTCTACGGGTCCCTACTCTGACCAGGCTGATTCGACTCAGCCAAACCCTGCGTTTACACTTCCACATCCATCTGAGCTTCATAGTTTATGGTGGGCTCCACACCTTTTTATCCACATCTATCAACCCACCAGATTGATTGGGTTTGGGCTACATCATCAGCCTGTTGATCTGAACAAGCACCTGGTTGGACCAACCAGGCTCTTAATCAAGGTGCTTGTCTTACAAAACTCCGCTGATTTGACCATCCCCTCTCCATAGCATTTCCCGCTTGGCTGAAGGCATCAAATTTAGCGCTCAACGGGAGGCAGCCCGTCATTCTCTTTGAAAACCTGAAACCTGTTCTGACAGCTTTTTGCACTTGAAGTTCACACTTTAGGACAGCCGACTCCACCTCAGGTGCTTGCATCTGAGATTAAAAATCGTCCGCAACAGTCACCCCGACCCATTCACTCATCAAAACAGCTATCCTAATGTATGAACTTAGTTGAATAAAAACCCCTAGGTTACAATGAGGACATTGCAAATCTTAGGCATGGGTGGGTATGAAAGTGCAAAAACTTGTAAGAAAAGGTTTCAAACAAAAAATTCACATATGCCAAAAATACCATAAAAATTAAAAAATTTTCGAAAAAGAATAAGAGGAAAAGAGGAGAAGGTAAATTTTGTGAAGGAGAAAAGAAACAAAATGAAAAAGGAGCACAAAATTATGAGAAAAAGTGATAGTCATTAGTAAGGAACTAAGGAATTAACCTAAGTTCTAGACCTCATTCAAGAAAAGTGCACAATAAGATTAGTAAAGAATGCAAACCTTAGGCATTCTTGAGTAGACTCTTAGTACCCATTAAGATCTGGACACTCCTCAAGAGGTTGAGGAAAATGAAAAGCTGAAGTATTAGGTCTAAGGCTTAGGGAGTATTCGGCCTCGTTAACTAATTTTTGGTTTACGGGACTCAGTAACCTAAGCACCCTAACCTCACACACAGCCTGGTTCAGTAAGCGTAAAAATCAGAATCACGCAGAAGCGTCGCAAAAATCTGAAAAGAACACCTAGAATAGGAGCGGCCGATCAACACAAGATTGATTTGGACGAGTTCCCAGCGCGGAGAGGCGGGAAATCCCGTCGAAGATGCGTAACAAAATATCATCTCCTCGGTGCTTGTCTCTTAGGATATTTACATATCCTACTGGGGGCATGTAAGCACTCTACTGGTTCAGATTCCATGGATGGCATTATCTCGAAGTGTCAATTGCCAGGGTCTGGATTCGGCCACGGAATACCATGGATGGGATTATCTCGAAATCTCAATAGCCAGGGTTCCGGGGGTTGCCATGGGCGGTGCTATCTCGAAGCATCGATCGCCAGGAACCCTTGAGGATTGATGATGGGAGCAAGGAATCTGATACAGACCGTGTTGAAAAGCCAATCCTAGGCTAGAACTAAAAATAAGAAGAGAGAGAAAACTCTCCAAACAGAAAAACTTTCTATCTCTCTCTTACAAAACGCACTGCGAACTGAGCCAGGACTAAAATCATTTCAAGCACGGGTGCTTTAACCACGAAGTCCAATAAACCTTAGGTTAGTTCTTGTGGGCCTTAAAAACCTTTGCTAAAAGACTGAGGCTAAGGCTAGACAGATTTGGATCTTGATTAGTACTAGAGTACCTTTTAGGCCTATGGTCAACATTCTAACCTAATCTATGCTCAAATAAAAAAGGCACTTATCTAAAACTATTAAAAACTTCATGGTCTAGAACAAGGGATGAAACCTTAAGTTTTTGCTAAGGGACTAGCAAAAGCTAGGCATGGGGGTATGATGAGAACCTCATCATGAGCCATAACTAGCTCATTTTGACCTAATACAAAGGATAAAAGCTCCTACATATCTCAAGGAAAGGCTTAACTCAGAGAATCCTGAGTTTGAGAAGAAAACAAGTCATAAGGGGTAAAAATGCAATTTTACCAGTATAATCTGCATACAGGGTAATTCAGGGCCCAAACATAGGTCAAAGCAGCTTAATAAGAATAAGAGTGGGATGAGATGATCTAGCAAGGGCTACAGCACTTCCAAGAAACTAAATGATAATCTGTAACCCTAAAACAACCCACTTCAATTCATGAGGTTCGAGGCAAAGTAAAAATAGAATAAACCCTCTAAAATTCATAGAAAAATAATCTCTAGGGTTTAGAACCTTCAATTTGGCCTTCAGAACCCATTTTGACCTACATCGAGAACCATGCCCAATTAATAACTTAATTTGGGTTTTTGCGCAAATTGACCAGTCAAACAAAGTTTAATATGAAAATGAAATTCACCATCAGATTCCTTAGGTCCTAATTAGTCATGTATAAAAACTTGAGCCTAAGAAGAAACCTCCTTGACCGACTTTACACTTTGGTCCTCATATATTTACTCTTTGGCCCTCAACTTTTGAACCCTCGCATTTTGGCCCCTAACTCTCCTTCGTTCTTTGCAATCAGGTCCCTCCTGCAAAACCTGCCAGCACCATGCTCCGGCGACCTTGCGCGGAGCATGGCGCCGCGCAGGGTGAGGTGAGGGACCTGGCAAGTAAACCGGGGGTGCCCTGCGTCGTCAGCCGTCGCAGGGACACCCCCCTGGTCATTGTAACCCACCATACCGGCCGTGCGAATGCACGGACGGTATGGGTTCCCGTCTCCGACCATCCTCCGGCGAGGGAGACACGTCGTCTCCCTCCGCCTTCCTCCCTGTTTGATCCCTATAAATACCCCCCGTTGCTCCACCGACCAGGGCAGCCTGGATCTGACGGAGAAAATCCCCAACTTTCTTCTCTTCTTCCTCCGGCAGACGCTCACCAGCTCTGGCGGTTTCCTCCCCCTCCACCTCTTCGCTCTGCCGCAATACCAGCAGCAGAGACTTCCTCCCCCGCTCTTCCCGCGCCACGCCGTACCCAGCTGGCGCCTCTCCGGCTCTCTGCTCGCCGCCGCCCCTTCCCCTGAGCATCGTCTTCTCCGGCGACAGTCGATACGACTGTCGCCCTGTTCCTCCCCCTTCGTCCCTGCAAGTAAGCTAGAGCTACTCCCCTTCTTCTCCTCTTTCTTTCCCCGCTTTCAATTTATTCAATTAAGCCCTCGACCGACCCTGACCACCTTCACCCCCTTCGTCTCCGACCACCCTCCGGCGAGCCGCTCCCATCACCTCAGCGACCCACACGGCTCGCCGACCACCGCAGGACCTCCGCCTCCTCACCCTGATCAACCTCCGCCCTGCCACTCCCCCCACATCACCCTCTGCAACCCCACCGAACAGACCCATCCTCCGACCCACAGTCCGACCTAGGGCAGCCCTCGCACGCCGCCCCGCGCCTCGCCACCACCCACACGAGCTTCGCCGCACCCTGGCGAAGCTCCTGGCACTTTCTGATTAGGCCGAGAGGCCGTTTTCTTGTGAACAAGCCACCCGACCTCCGCCGCCATTGACGCGCAGGAGGAACTGCTTCCGCCTGCAGCTACAGGCGCGCCACGCTCAGCGCCAAGCCCAGATTCAACTCCCAGGCCTTGCGAGGAGTTTTGGCAAAACACAGGTTCGTAGCTAAGGAAGAGAGCTTCGCGTGACGCCGCCATCTCCTGCTGAATTCCCCGCTGCGGGCGCGCAATTGAGGTGGGCCATTTAGTCCCACCTCGGAAACGCCTGAAGAGCCGCAGCGACATAAGATGCAAAAGTGCTAAAGGCTTACTGCCTCAGCACACGGGGTGAGGTCCCCTTCACCCGCCCGGTTACCCGGTCTCGTCCGCGCTCACGCCCCGCGGACCTGACCCGAACCGACCCGACCCGACTCAAGACTGACCTGCACTCCTCGCCCACCACGCACGCCGGTGGGCCTGGACCCGGGCCTGACCCGAACCCGGTTACCCGGTAGCTCTGGGAGAGCTTTCCCAAGAGTGGTTTCAGAGAGAGAGAGAGACGCGGGGGGGGGAGGGTAGAGTAGGTTTTGCCTCTGACGAAAAACTCTGAAGTGTGCAGGCACAGGCGAAGAAGAAGACCCGCGGAAGAAGAAGGAAGCTAACTGTAGCAACAGGTAGTTAAGTCGTCTGATTTGGAAATCAGACGACAGCCTGAAGCAGCTAAGGAAGAAAGCTTCGCGTGACGACCCTGGCTGAAAAAGAAAAGAAGAAGCTGACACTTAGCCGCAGGGAGGAAAAACAAGAAGAAACTCTAAAGAAGAAGCTGAGCAAGGCAGAAGAAGAGGAAAGGCTGCAGAGAAGAAGAGAGGCCAAGACAGAAACCAAGGAAGAAGAAGAAGGAGATCTGAAGAAAGAAAGAAAGAAGAACATCACGAGGAGAAAACAAAGAGAACAACAAATTCTTTCCCTCTCTCTTTCTTTATTTTGTAAAAGAAACATGTATATCTCTAGAATACAACTTGCTCCCTGAGTTCGACCTCGGGAACTCTTTTATTTTCCGAGTAAAAAAATTTATATATTTGAAATGTTGGTAATAACCGGCTTTACTACAACGTTATAACAAAACCAAAACCCGGTCATCAAACCCACCGACTTCAGCTATGTCGATCTCAAAATCTGTAATTATATTTTTTTGTATATTTTTTTTGTTTAAAAGGCAAAATAATCACAATGGAATCGATATAAACAATAAGAGAGAGAGAGGGAGAGAACAATCACTTGGTATTTGAATATTGTTTTTACAACTAAGAAAGCGGGAAATGATTACACTAGAAAGCGGGAAACTGTTACAACTAGAAAGCGGGAAATTCTACTCAAGAAAGCAATACAAGAAGGGAGAGAGATGTTGTCCTCCTCGACGAATGCTTGGAGGATGACCCGGACAGAGGCGACGCCTGGAAGACGGAGGACGAGGCGGGAAGAAGGAGGACGAAGTCAGAAGAACGGGAATGAGGCAGCACGTCATCATCGTCGCGGCATCCACTTCCGGAACAGGGGCAAAAGCTTGGACTTAGCTCCTGAGGAGCATCCTGGGTGTGGGACAAGCTTCTCTTAAGCTTTGGAGAGGAAGAGAGGAGAAGGAAGGGATGAAGAAGTGGAGGTCGGGTCTCCTTTATAGTTGTAGAAATCGATGGCAAATTTGTCATTTCAAGCTTAAAACATTAATATCAGGTCTTTAGTGACAGATTTATCTGTCACTAAAGGTCTAATCGTGGCCAACGTGCGCACGCCGCGCGTGCCTCCTCGCCTTCCACGCCTAAAATGCCCACACACGTCTTTCAAATCTTAATCGTCCGATCGCAAGATTGAACGGCTTAGATTTCTCCTCGCGCACCTTCGTCTACGCCTTCACTGCGTCAGATCGCGCGTGCGCACTATTGGCTGATCCACGCTGCTCGTAACCAATCGCACGGTCAGGATTATTCACCCATGCACTGCGGATGCGGAGTCAAACGCGCGTCGCGCACTCGCGCAACGCGCTTGATCGTTGTGCTACGACGGTGACTTTGTCATGGTTGTGATTTCAAGCGTGCATGCCAGATCATGAGTTGGAAGCCCTTTGGAGATGCAGCGGCGGTCCTGAGGGTCGATTGGGCGACTGGGATGGCGCCAGATGGTGCTATCTTGGCCATCCATCTTCTACGTGTTGTAGATGGTGCCATGGATGTCGGATTGAGCCTATTTTCGCACCATTAGGCTGCGATCATCGATCCGAACCCATCCGTGAGGTCGGATTTATTGTCTAAAGTGTGGATTGGCACCATCTTAGCCCTTGATCTTTATGGTTCCTCGATCTCTATTTGGTGCTACGGATGTCCGATCAGGGCGATCTTGGGGTCGTTGAACTCCAATCGTCACCCTGATCAGATCTGTACGATTGGATCTTCGATCCGAGGCCCCAATTAAGAATTGCCCTTTCCCTGACCATAAAAGGAGACAATTACAATATAATTTATACAACTTGACCTAAATGCATGATTATGCATGTTATGCAATATTTACAATGTATGATGATATTGTGACACTAAAAACATGCATTAATAGACATTTTTGGCTATTTAAATGTATGCACATCAGCATCGTCGACATCCCAAGTGAAAAATCTGAATAAGAAGATAGAAAAATGGAACGTCAAGAGGTGGAGAGGAGGAAGAGATTGGAGGTTGTGACCTTGCAGCTGCAAGCTACCACTGCCAAGATGGAGTGACAGGATAAGTTATTAGAGTAGCAGAGCCAGCAGTTGATGGAATTGATGGCATTCCTCCGAGGATCTGGACTAGACCATTAAATGTTTCATGCACCTCCACAACAGGACGACGATGATAAGGGTGGACCAAGAGCTGGTGGCATAGGTGCCCTAGCATAGAGTATATTTCATATATATCTTCTGTAATAGTTAAACTGTTTTTATATATAAATGATTTGCATTTTTATTGTGGTTTGATTTACTTTTATATCTTGGTTTGCTAGGTAGTATAACTATAAACCCTAATTAAAAATTTTATTTAAAAAAAATACCTTATATTTGGAGATGATTTAGTTAAAAAACGTTGCTAATTATATTATGGAGACAATTATAAAACCACCGCCGAATACCAAATTTTGGTGCCACTCACTCTCCTCCCACCAACTCCTCAACAGCAGCGATGATACTACAACTTTTGGTGACGGTTTTCAACCGTTGCAAAAAGTCAATATTTTCCAACGCACCTTACTTTCGCACCAAGTGATGGTATTTGGCGACAACATTCTCAGATATGGTGACAGCTCATAACCATCCCCAAATAAAGTTTTTTCCCGTGCTAAATATTTCTCTCACCAACATTTAGCAACAGATTTTTACATAATCGTCACCAAATCGATACAACGACAATCTATAACTGCCGTAAATGGTCGCGATCCTCAGACCTAGCACCGGGAGAACTAGCATTGGAACGTGATTTTAACCATCGCCAACCCTTATAGTGATGCAACATTCAGCGATGGTTATAAGGGTATTTGAAAGTGCAATTCTCATTTTCGTTGAATTTTTAAACATAAAATGACGTGTAGTTGTATTTTGTCGCATGGTAGAAAATCGCTTTTCAAAACATGTAATACTCAAAATCTAACCACGAAAATAGTTATGTCATTTCCACAGGAAAGAATAAGCCTATTGAATTATGTAATGGTACCTAGTTCAATCGGGAATCACAAAACATAAAGATCTAACTCTTTTCACTTCATTTTCTCCATAAATAAGCATTCCATGCAATTACCGAAGATAAGGAGGGGTTCTCATGCAAATCTATCTTCATATAATAATTAGATAAATAAGTAAATAGTAAGTTGCAATGGCATTAATGGTAAATATTAATTGGAGGAGAAATAGAGGATTTCTCCTCTCTCCTCTCATGAAGGGGAAGGCGTGGATGGCTACAAGAGTCGAGGGGATGGTCCACCTCAATGAGTGCTTCACGATGGTGGTAGTGTCACGTCGCGAGGAGGCCGGAGTTGGCCGATCGGTGAGGAGGTTGGCCGACGGCGGCAGTTTACGCAAGTCAATGAGGGAGCACCTGGCTGGTCTTATGACGGCAAGGACGACATGGCAAAGCGTGGAGGTTGTGTTGGCGCAGTCGGTGTCGAGGATGGTGGTCAGGAGTGGCTCTTGTGGTAGCCTATGTGGATGCACCTTTGGGTTCTTCGAATGCAGAGGTTGAAGATGATGGGGAAAATGAAGGTGAAGCACTGTTGAGGTGCATGAAGGGGAAGGCGTGGATGGCTACAAGAGTCAAAGGGATGGTCCACCTCAATGAGTGCTTCACGATGGTGGCAGCGACGCGTCGCGAGGAGGTTGAAGTTGGCCGGTCGGTGAGGAGGTTGGCCGACGACGGCAGTTTACGCAAGTCAATGAGGGAGCACCTGGCTGGTCTTGCAATGGCAAGGACGACACAGCAGAGCGTGGAGGTTGTGTTGGCGCAGTCGGTGTCGAGGATGGTGGTCAGGAGTGGCTCTTGTGGTAGCCTATGTGGATGCAACATTGGGTTCTTCAACGTGCAGAGGTTGAAGATGATGGGGAAAATGAAGGTGAAGCACTGTCGAGGAGAGGTTTACTGCTATGGGTGCGCACGTGTACGCGCATGCAAGGAGGTGCGAGAGCGAGTGGCCGTTGTGGCCGTTGTGGCGGAGAGGAGGCATAGTCGAGGATGAAAGCTCACAGTGATGAGAAAGAGAAGATGGTGAAGGGTGGTCGTGGTGTTGTTGGCGATGGTGGCGAGGGCCGCACGCTATCACCATGCACACCGGGCATTGATGAAAGGTGAAGATGGAGTTTGCTCAAGCCACAGTGCACGCTGGAGTTCCACGGTGGGGAAGATGGAGGAGGTCCCCACCGGGGGTGGAGATGATGATCCTCCGGTGCTCTTCTTCTTATTAAAAACACCCGTTGTTTGTTGTTTCCGCTAAAAAGTTCTCCAACCACTCGGCGAAGATCGCGAGTGGTTGGAACGTGCGGATAAGCTTGGCGGTACGCTATCAAGTGTCTGATAAAATCTCCAAACATCTTAAATAGTGTTGACATTAGCGAGTTCATGATGGCAATTCCCAGACATCCGGCCTTATCTCCAGACATCTTATAGATGCAAAAATGGACGTCTGAACTTCTTTCAACTAGCCTGCATCAATCAAATCAATTATGTTACTATATCATATGTTTTTTGTAACGACCCGGTTCCCGAGTCCCTACGAGACACGAGAACCGGACCGACTCGACTAATCCCAAGACCTAGTCGTCCAACGAGGAAGTAACCAAAAGACAGTAAAATAAACCACATTCAACATGAATATAACTAACAGTAAGAAAGTACAGCAGTAAGGAAAGAAACTACTACAGTAGGTACCACCACAACAGTAAAACAGCATTTATCATATAACAAGAACTGCAGGTAAAGAAGGTACAGCGGAAACAAAAACTACTCACTAGAACAGAAACAAAAGGGGTACAAAAGGCTGTGGTAACTCTACTGGACCCTACTCGGCCCAGCGTCCTCTGCAGCCGCCAACCCTGGCTGCTCAACACCTGGTCCTGAAAAAGGTAACAAGTGTAACACGTCAGCAAAACGCTGAGTAGAGTGGCAAACTAACTAAAGGCAACAGTAGAGTGTACAGTAGCTGTTATGTTCTATTACTTCCTTTATTCACATCTTTCAATTTTTCTCACTATTTCATTTATTTCTCAGATCCTTTACTTGATCTCGAATGTCCTCGTGGGAACGATCTTGATTGCAGTCTTTTCCAAAAGTAGAAGTAGCACGTGGTGCTCTCCTGGCCGGGAGAGTCCCCCGTGGTGATCCTACCCTCAGTCAACCACCCCAAGGTCACAGACAGACGTAACGGTGACTACGGCACGCGCGATAAACGCACAGGTAGCTAGCCCGCACTGGCACGCAGTCAGTCGTTTCCGTTAACGGGTGCGCCCAAAGCACAGCACGGAACCAGGGCAGAGCCCTCTCAGTAACAGGGGTCCAACCCCTCCACAGTAACCAAACCGGGGCCTTGCCCCTCCACAGTCCGCGCACCCTCGCCTGACTACCCTGGTTTGCCCTAGTGGGCCTAACAAGTCGGTGAAGGAGGCTAGCAGAACCCCGGGGCCCGTGGGGTAGCTAGTACTCTCCTAACACTACTAGCTCTCCTCGGTACTACGTACACGAGGGCCAACAAGTCGGTACAGAGTGGCCAGTCCTAACCCCCGGGTCCCTGGGGTGGCTAGCTCAGCTCTGCACTAAACAGGGGGACAGTCGCTCTCCTTGGTACTCCGTACTCAAGGGCCAGCTCACTTCCCCAATTCTATTCCATTCGCTTTCCAGGAGTTCTACTCCTACTTCCCCGTAGGGTTCCAGAACATCTCATGTCTTACTTTCCAGTTTCACGTTCTTACAAACCATGATCCCAATCATGTTTCTTTATTCATAACAGGCAGCTGTGAATTCAATTTACAGGCAGCTTCATATATTCCTTTCCATTTTTTTTTTCCAAGACTGCAGTATTATACATTCCACTAGTTTTTCCATCCTAGGATTCATGCCATATCCTAGGGTCTACCATACAATCTAGTTTTCCGGCCCTAGGATTCATGCAACACCTAAGAACTATCATTCCATATATTTCTGATTCCTAGGATTCATGCAATGTCCTAGGTTCTAGTTATGGTTTCATACTTTAACAGATTTTATTAATACTTAAAGCCACTCTACCAGGTACAACGGGAGTAATGGGGGCGTGATCGGGAATCCCGCGTGCCTCCGTGACTCTCAAGACTGCAACTGAACGAGGTCCTATCACAAGGATCAAACACAGGGAGTGTCTCAAAACAGTGTATAGCTACTGTAGACGAGTAGAGGAATTAATTCTGAAAAGAACGCAACTCGAATCGCGGAAAACGGAGCCCGAACGGGCCGTAAACGGGTCGAAAAAGATGATACTGTGCAAAATCAGACGTCTGGAACTCCCTCCAGACGTCTTAAACGGTGGATCAGAGAATTACCTGTTCAGCGTGGTTTCCCAGATGTCCAGAAGTCTGCGGGGACGTCTTTCCTAGATCCCAGACGTCCGATGGTCACTCCGGACGTCTGGAGGTCACTCCCGCCGTCTGGTACAACTTCCAGACGTCTGATTCGCAAAAGATGGCGAATCAGCGAACCTGCGCACAGCCAACCCCCCCTCCTCAGTACGGTCAGTCGCCAAGAAGGAAGAAGAAGGCGGAAAACTCACCTTTCAGACGTCTGTATGATCTTACAGACGTCGACCTTGCCGTCTGGCTATCAACCCAGACGTCTGATTCTGGAAATTTTTCCAGAATCAGGGCCCTGCTCGGCCTCCGCTCGCGACGTCGCCCACGTCGAACCTCGCGCGTCTGCTGCTCAGCCCGCAGCAGGTCCCTCTTCGCGTCGCTCCGCGCCCCCTGCGCCCTCCGTCGGCCGGCCAAGCCGCTCCGGCGAGCTCACCCTCACGGCAGAGCTCCGCCCTCACACGCCGCACCTCCGCGCTCACTGCGGCCGCCGCTGCCGCCCTCGCGTCCGCTCGCTCTCGCGCACAGGAAGGAGAAGAAGAAGGAGAAGGTGGAGACGGGAGGGGAGGCGCGCCCCTTTTAACGCCGCGCGGAGAGGAGAGAGGAGGTGGCAGGACGCCTGCAGCCGCAGAGAGAAAAAGGGGGAATATGCGGTCTGCGCGCTCAGGCGCGCAGGCGACTCGCGTGTGTCGAAAATAACGGATTTCCAGACGTCTGGAAATGATCCCAGACGTCTTATCAGACATCTGGTTGTGATCCCAGACGTCTTGTCCGACGTCTGAGCCACCTCCCAGACGTCTTAAAATACGTATGGGACACACATTCGTTACATTTTTAAGTATAGAATTGATGTATAAAATTATATGCAGACTAAGGTGAATTGTCATATAACTCATAATTAGTTAACAACTATGAATAACTAATTAGAGAGTAATTAGACTGCATAATGATCCACTAAAGTGGACTTATCAAATTCCCCCATTCCTAAGTTTTGCTAGTCCTGAGTAAAAAGTGAAAAATAATGGAAGTAACCAAAAGATTTCTTCTTTTCTTATTCCAAAAATTTAGAGATCCAGACAAATGTGAAGTGATAGTAGCCTATGTAATGGATCCAAGTGAAAAGCCAACTTACATTTACAGTCCATACTTAACCCTTGATAAAACTTCCATTAGGATAGGAAACTTCTTCCTTCGGGGATAAAGCAGAAACTAATCTGTAATTTGACCCTACCTTTCTGGCTTAGGTAGGAGATACAGAGTCAAATTGATTTATATTTGGTGACTTATACTCATCTGGTGCTACATGTAGTCTAGTACTGCAGACTCTAAATCTCTAGATTATCAAACGCGTCACCCCAGAGAGAGAGTAAAAATTGTCCTCTCTTAATGTTCCTTTGCACTCACTCTTCTTCTTTCTTTCCCCTCTGAGATCACACATCTCACCTGATTTTGTCCATGAACTCAGCATTTGGTGGCCTTACATGGCATTCAAACTTTTAATTAGAGTCCTAATAACCCTACAACTAAGTTAGAAGTCCTCAGCCAGTATTCGGGTGATCAGAAATACTAAAAAGTAAGTATGGGTCATATTTGGTGGATCGCAATGGTTGTTTTTGTTGCCTCAATGATATAGACACATGATAAATTGGCACCTAAGACAGCTATAACTTGATTTTTTTTTTCTTCTCATTTTTTCTGTATATATATATTTTTTCTTCTATTGTTTTCTATATATATCTATATATTTCTTTTCTTCTTTTTCTCTCTCTCTTTTTAACTCCAACACAACACGATGAAGACTTTTATTCATAAGGCATTATTAGGGATGATGATGGTTAAGAGGATATTGTGTGACTTATTTGTTGGAAGTGCCTACTCTTGGCATCGGGAAGGAATGGGTAGGACAAACGTATTTCTGACCTTTAACACTATTACCCTCCTTCAGTCGAGGACTCTATGAAGGACGATCGTAACCATCCACCATAGTTATAATTTTATTAGGACTCAATCTCTATGTATCAGCCTTAATTGGTGACTCTCAGGAATTTACACAATGTTTGCACACAGGAACAGAGAGCGAAAACTATGCCTAACTCTGAGGTATCATCATTTAATTATCTAGAACTTAAGATTCCCTGCACTAGACTTAGCACACCAGTAGTCTCTCTTTCTCCTCACAAATATTAGGTGGATCTAATAGAAGATAGTTTGCCTAACTCCCTATTAACTGCCCAAGGATTTAGCAGACTAAAAATGCTTATTGGTTTTCTACAAAGATCCATTACCTAGTCTACGTGCAAGTGAAGTAACTGTACTGGATTCTAAACTTAGAAATAATTTAAGAAGAAAATCTTCAATGACACCTCCTTGATAAAGATATTTTGCTAGGGCTAACCAATTTAGCTCAAAAAAAATAAAAGAGAGATTTATTTTTTATTGCACCTAACCTAAATGCATGAATGCTGCCTAAAAATGCAAAACGCACCACCCCCATGCCTAAATCCTACAATGTCCTCATTGTAAAATTAAAATAGGGGGAGAAAGGAAGGAAATCACCTGATGAAGGCGTTATTCTGAACATCGAGTTGCCTCCCAACAAGCACTGCATTTTCTATCGGCAGCCAGACTTATAGGGAACCTGTGAGTCTGGTTCCAAATAGAAGAGCTAAGCCCTAAAAATGTGCGTAACAGCGCGGGCCTAAAAAATAGGTAGCCACAGATGCTGGCGAGCCAATGATGCAGCGTGATTCCAAATGCTCGCCAGAAGACATGAAAATAGACCACCTCACAGGCTACCTGGAGAGGTCTAGGAAAAAGAGTAACAGAAGAAGGGACTCTTGAAATGGAATAAGTGGAGGATAACAAGGGTCCACCAAAGTAGGAAGGGTTTTAAAAGATGTATGCATAATTTTTTCAAACCCTTGAATGGCGAGACTAAAAGTACAAGCATCAATCCACACTCGTCATTCTACTTGGAGATGTACTAGCCTGATATGCTCCCCAGAAAGAATGTAAGTGAGCAAAAACTTGAGCCAAGGATCGGTTAGGGAGTGTAAGGGTTGTTTATCGTGTTGGGAGGTAATGATTAAGTCCAAGGAGGGCTTAGTCCGTGTTATGTCCAGCTCCAACAACAATTTAGGTTTTGTATTATTCTCCTTAATAGTTGTTGCATAAAAATTCACGTCACCTTGCCTATCATTAAAGATTTCCTCAAGAATTGGAGTCATATTTTTAATTTTTAGTATATGTGAATCAACAGTGGACTCCAAATCACATTTATTTGATGGCAAGGTTAAAGCAACTGAATCACTATCATCACTTTCATGCCCGGATTCTTTTGATTCACTTAAGTTTTTGTCGAGGTGTATATGTGATTCACTAGTAAAGGGAGGAGTTGCTTCAGTATCCGCAATTATTTCTAAAGGAGGATTAGTCTCAATGTTATGGAGTAAGCCTATATCGCTCAATTCTTTGTTCTCCTCGGTGCATAAATCCTCAATTGATGTGTATTGTCCCCGAGAGTCTCTCCTAGGCTTCTCAATCTTATGCTGGTCCTCCTCCAACTTAGACTCCGTATCTTCCCAATTTTGGGGAGGATGACTTTCAAAATCAAAAGGAAGGAATCCAAATTTTACTAGATCATTTATATCCTCAGGGGGTAAGTCCTCGAATAACACATAATCCCCTTGAGATTTACTCCAAACTCTAAGTCCAGGTTCCTCCATTGGGTCATCATCCTCCTCTAAAATAGACTCTTTGTATCCCTGAGACCAAAATTAATCTAATTCATCCTCTATTCTCTTAGGGTCACCTTCATTGGGCACTTGTAAATCCTCAGAATGATGAATGGTAGGTGTTGGTTCCCAAAGCAAAGGATCGGGATTAGGCTCACTAAGGGTAGCATGGGGTTCCACCACATGATTAATAGGGGAAGTGGCATGAACAATATGACCTTGATCCGAGGTATCAGGGTTAAGAAAAATACTGTCAGTGGGGTCAAGGTCCTCAAGTGGTACCATCTTCCCTTTCTTTTTACTCCAATATAGCTTGGGTGGATAATCAGTAAGATAGTTCTCCTCTTGTGGTCATGTCTCATGAGGAGAGTCTAAGTGATAGCTACTCAAAATGGGATCTCTATTATCCGTTGTTTCCTCAGAATCTTTTTGATGATCACAGTTGTATGGCTAGGGATCAGAATCAATAGTAAGAGAGTAGTTAAGCTAACGAATTTGCTCATTCAATTGTTGACTATTCCTCAACATCTCTCCCATAGACTCCATTTTTTTTCTTATTTTTGCATTTCTATCATAAAAAAGGAGAGGCTATTGTCAAATTGGAGAGGATAGTCAGTCTCGGGCTGTGGTTGCCTAGGGGTATCGGTCCAACCTTGATGAGAAAAATCATGAAAGGTGGGAGGGTTACGTGTTTACAAACTGGAAAATTCTGCTCCTAGGCTCTGCTCAAAAGTGGGAGTTATTGGGCCAGTACTCCCAGGATAGGAATATGATTGATCCCATGAATTGTCATTATACCCATTAAAGGATGGATATGCTCGGGGCATGGGATCCTGATTAAAAGATGGGAAGTATTGACTCTGATAATCTAAATGATAAGAGTAAGGGTGATCCATTTCTTTAAGCCAAACAGATTTAACTCTCTTAGGATGTAGAAGAAATTAGAATAAAAGCAGAAACTTCCTAGAGAGTTCTACCACTGTCAAAACATATGCAAATACAGTGGGATCTGTTTTTAGTAGACTCTAGGTCTTAGAATTAAGTGTTCAGTTGGTGGCCAAACAAGTTTTGCAAGAGTTACGCTTCCTAGGCCAACCTTCGTTAGTGCCTACAACCAACTAACAAGGGATGGAAGTCTCGAATCAAGCCCACGCACGAGAAACCGAAGTAACTTGGTGGATAGGCTTGTTGATTTCCAACTAACTTCCCTTGTGGTGCATAGAGGAGAGGTAGAAATTTATCCAGTGACCTTATGTATGATGTGCACAGTGTCTCAGATGTGCAACACACGTACGCATTTTATATTTTGAAATCCCGCAATCAAATCCTTTTGCACGTAATTAAAGTCACTGATTTTAAGGTCCAACCTCTTAACAGTCCCAATTCCTTAAAGCGACCACTAAATTAATTAAATTCACACAATTAGGTAGTCTTGGATTTAAGTCCAATGCAGAGGCATGATAGAGATGTGATGCTAAAGAGAGGACGTACCTTACTCCAGCTTTCTTCAATGCAAGGATGTATGCGATGCAATAAAGATAAACTAGATGCTACTTATTTAATCCTAGATGGTCACCCTATAGATATGCAACTTCTAGCAGGCAGTTCAAAATTTTTTTTTTTATGATAAGAAGCAAACAAACCTAATCTAATTTAGCTAACTAACTAATAGTTCAAACAATTCAAATAAACCTATAATCTAAATAAAATGGGAACATGCTCCCGAAAAGATGCTCCTGCATACAAGAGCGATAAGCAATAAAAAATACTGGGAACACGTTCTGAAAAATGCCCCAACAGGTCCACAAGACAGAAATTAAATTCTAATGTCTATCTAAACTAAAATCTAACAATGAAATCAGGGAAACAGTCCTCCTAATTATTCCTCCATACGCCTTCACGTGCATGGGATCAAGGCCCACAAGCACCTATTGATATCCTCCAGGTGGCGTCAAGGTCCACCAAAAATATCGCCTCCGTCGTGCGCGCCCGTCACGTTCGTTCGTTTATGCACACAAAGAGAACCAATGTTAGTAATTCAAAAAAGCTTTAGAAATAGCATAAAAATAATAAAAAATTCCCCGAAAAAATTAATAGATGCATTTCCTCCTCGGCAACGGTGCCATTTGAAAGAGCGATTCTTGTTTTTGTTGAATTTTTAAACATAAAATGACGTGTAGTATTTTGTCGTGTGGTAGAAAATCGTCTTTCAAAACATGTAATACTCAATCTAACCATGAAAATAATTAGGTCATTTCCACAGGGAGGAATAAGCCTATTGAATTATGTAATGGTACCTAGTCCAATCAGGAATCACAAAAGGTAAAAGATCTGACTCTTTTCACTTCATTTTCTCCATAAAGAAGCATTCCATGCAATTACCTAAGATAAGGAGGGGTTCTCATGCAAATCTATCTTCATATAATAATTAGATAAATAAGTAAATAATAAGTTTCAATGGCATTAATGGTAAATATTAATTGGAGGAGAAATAGAGGATTTCTCCTCTCTCCTCCTTGCGTGAAGAGTCGGGTGTGGATGGCTGTGAGAGTCAAGGGGATGGTGCACCTCGACGAGTGCTTCACGATGGCGGTAGCGGTGCATCACGAGGAAGCCGAAGTTGGCCAGCCGGTGAGGAGGTTGGCCGACGGAGGCAGTTTGCGCAAGTCGACGAGGGAGCACTTGACTTGTCTTGCGACGGTGAGGACGACACGGTAGAGCATGGAGGTTGTGTTAGCGATGTCAATGTCGAGGATGGTGGTCGGAAGTGGCTCTTGTGGTAGCCTATGTGGCTACAACTTTGGGTTCCTCGGCATGCAGAGGTTGAAGATGACGAGGAAAATGAAGGTGAAGCATGGTCGCGGAGAGGTTTGATGCTATGGGTGCGTGCATGTATGCGCATGCGAGGAGGTGCGAGGGCGAGTGCACGCTAGGTTGTTGTGGTTGTGGCCGCTGTGGCGGAGAGGAGTCATGGTCAAGGACGAAGGCTCGCAGTGATGAGAAAGAGAAGATGGTGAAGGGTGGTCATGGTGTTGTTGGCGATGGTGGTGAGGGTTGCACGCTGTCACCATGCACGCCCGGTGTTGATGAAAGGTGAAGATGGAGTTCGCTCAAGCCAAGGTGCACGCTGGAGTTCCATGGTGTACGCAGGTTCCACGATGGTGAAGAAGGAGGAGGTCCTCGCTAGGGGGGGAGATGATGATCCTCTGGCTCTCTTCTTATTAAAAACACTCGTTGTTTGTTGTTTCCGCCGAAAAGTTCTCCAACCACTCGGCAAAGATCGCGAGTAATTGGAACCTGCGGATAAGCTTGGTGGTATGCTATTAGACGTCTGATAATATCTCTAGACGTCTTAAATAGTGTAGACATCAATGAGTTCATGATGGCGATTCCCAGACGTTCAACCTTATCTCCAGACATCTTATAGACACAAAAATGGATGTCTGAACTTCTTCCACCTAGCCTGCCTGCATCAATCAAATCAATTATGTTACTATATCATATGTTATTAAGTGTAGAATTAATGTATAAAATTATATACAGACTAAGGTGAATTTCCATATAATTCCTAATTAATTAACAACTACGAATAACTAATCAGAGAGTACTTAGACTGAATAATGATCCACTAATGTGGACTTATCAGTATTGGCAATGATTTTCAACTGTCCCCAAAAGCCCTTTTTCCTGTAGCGCCCAACCCCAAAATAAATTTTCAATGGAAGTTTTATAACCACTCCCAACCTTTGGAATCATAAAGGAAATCATGAGGGAGATTAGGGTTAGAGGAATAAGGGACTTAGAGTGGGACATATATATTTTGAGTAAATGCAGATTTTATTTGGTACTTGAGTTGGGTAATCAAGTATAGATCCATACCCATTCCCGAGCGTTAACTTAGCCAGGTTTTTTGGATGAAACCCATACTCGAACCTGACTAAATTCGGGTCAGGTTTTACCCATTCTTTTCGGGTTGTGTTTAGGTTGGATTTATCGAAACTTGTATTTGTAGGCACCACCATTCTCCTTATACCTCACTTAGTCTCCAACCTATACAATTCTTTCATATGTTAGGTCCATTCCCTTTGTATCTCGGCCACTATTCTCCACCTTGGCCATTCATGTAGTTACGCCATCACAATCGTGGCCACCATCTTTGATTACGACCATGCATCATCTTTGTCAACTCATCATCAACAACTTCATCTCTACGTCGCTTCTACAACCTCGAGTAACTTTGGAATCAAGGGGGGAAGACGTGATTGTCATGATGATGGTTATGTGCAGTGCTCATGGCTTCCACTTGGAGGTCGTCATCCATAAATCGCATGTGAGTCGAGACTCAAATCTGTTTTCGTGAGGAATTATTTTATTGTATTTTTACATCTTTGTGTAATCAAAGGGGTGATTCAATCATATATGTTGTACTTGTTCAGTTCTATAACAAATTAATTACTCATCTTTTTTGAAAAAAAAAAATGTTTACATTCCATTCTAGTTGCTAATTTGAATTTCAATTAGTAGTTTAGGACTATATTAGAATTAGTTTTGCCACTTGTAGCCTCTCCGTGGATCAACCCAATTTAGCACTACGTATATAGTTTCGATTTTTATTTTTTTTAAATTACGCTTGAATGATGAAGTATCAGTCTATCATGTGTGAGCCCGTTAATTATCGAGCATCGTTTAAATATTCATCTAGGGCCATGACCTATCAAGCAAGAATGTTGACATAAATCACCTGAGCAGCGTAGGCGGTCGTAGCCGATGTTGACAAGATCCTTGAAGCCGAGTTCGTTGAGAATTCTTTGTACCCACAATGGCTCTCAAATGTTGTGAGGATCGAGATGTTTAATGGCAAGTGGTGAATTTGCGTAGACTTCATAAACCTCAAGGACACCTGTCCAAAGGATGAATTCCCCCAACCCAAAATAGATGCTCTAATGGACTCTTGCTCCAGGCAGTTCCATATCCTTACTAGACACTTTTAGCAAATATCATTAGATAAAATTTGGATTAGCAGATAGGCCTTATACATCCTTTATAATGGAAAGAGGGTTATTTCAATACTATGTATTGTTGTTTGGCTTAAAAATTGCCAAAGCCACTTATCAACATCTTGTAAATATGATTTTTTCAAAAATAATAAGAAAGGCATTTGAAGTGTATAACAATGACGTGCTTGTCAAAGGCCGTCAAAGGCATCAATTTTTTTGACCATTTGATTAATTTGATAGAGGTTTTCCAAATTCTAAGGGAAACTTGCTCAAATTAAATCCAAAAAAATGTGCGTTTGGAGTTTCTTCAAGAAAAATTCTGGGTCTTTGGTCTCTAATTGGGGAATTGAAGCCAACCCTAAAAAATCAAGGCAATAATGAACTTGCAATCACCTACCAACTTGCAAGCTATGCAATCGTTGGTCGAGTGAATAGCTGCCTTAGGGTAATTCTTGTTGAAGTCCTTGAACAAATGCCTTCATTTCTTTCATTGCATCAAGAAAGGAAAAGACTACAATTTGTCCTATTGGACCGCTCAATGCCAGGAAGCCTTGGATAGGGTTAGAGAATTCCTTTAACAGCCTCTTGTCATCTCAGCTCCTTAGCCGATGAATCACTATATATATCCTTGACACCTCTAGCTCAGCCATCAGCACTGCATTAGTGCGCGAGGAGGCAAGTACCCAATGAGTGGTTTACCTTATAAGTAAAATTTATCAAGGCACAGAGGATAAGTACCCTTCCATTGAGAGATTGGGACTATCCCTAGTTATTGCCGTTAGAAAGTTGTGCCCATATTATCAAGCCCACACTATCATTATCCTTTCGAACCACCCATTGAGGGCAATGTTGCATAAGCCAATAGGGTCTAATCGTCAAACGAAATGGGTCATTGAGTTGGCAAAGATTGATATTAAATATCAATCTCAGATCTCCATTAAGGGACAGGTCCTAGCAGATTTCCTTGTGGAGTTCACCTCGACAGATGATTCAATCGAGGGATCCTAGCATCTCTTTGTAGATGGGTCTTCTATGACAATTGGAGTAGGCATAGGATGTTCCTCGTGCTGCTCAACACTCATTGAGTAGACAATCATCATCAATAAACATGACCACAGATTGGTCCAGATACTACCAAAACACCCAATTCATTAAGTCCATAAATGCAGATGGGGCATTGGTCAACCCAAATGGCATCAGCAAGAACTTGTAACGATCATATCAAGCTTGAAAAGTAGTTTTTAGAATGACACCATCCTTTATTTTCAAATGGTGATAGCACAACCTCAAATCAATCTTCAAGAAGTACGTAACCCCTTGAAATTGATCAAAAAGGTCATCGATTCAAGGTAACGAATACTTATTTTTGACGGTTACCCTATTTAACTATCTATAGTCAATACAGAGTCTAAGCGATCCTTTTTTTTTTACAAACAAAACAGGTGCACCCTAAGGTGATACATTAGGATGTATAAAGCCTTTTTCTAGTAACTCTTGTAACTAAGCCTTCGGCTCTAGAAGTTCTACCAGTCCCATTCGATAAGGAGCTATTGAGATTCACTCTATGCCTAATATTAGATTAATCTCAAATTCTATCCCCCTATCTGGTGCTACTTGTGGTAAGCTTTCAGGAAATACATCAGAGTATTCTCGAGCCACTAGCATTTCTCCCAATGTATTCCCCTACTCTTCCAAAGTGGTAGTATTAACATAGGTTAGATAGCTAATACACTAATTGAATAATAGCCTAATTGGCTTTAGAGCTGATACAACCCAGATAGGCCTCTTTTCTTGTTCTCCTAGGAATTCAAATGATAGCTCATTCAGAAGGGTGAAGACTACATGCTTATTAAAGCAATCCAAAACCATAGGTTGTCCTGCCAACTAATCCATCCATAAGATGACATCAAAGTCTTGCATTTCGAGGACTAAGAGATTAGCCCCCAATTTGCATCCTCTGATTTGCATGAAAAAATCCTTATAGACCAACTGAATGTGAAAATTTTTCCTTCCCAATTAGATCATTAAATAAGGTGGATTCAAATGGGTTGGCTCTTGTCCAAGTTTGCGTGTAAATTCCAAGGATAAGAAAGGATGGGTTGGCTATTGTCAAATAGTGTGTATGCTAAAATGCTACAAACCATAGCCATACCTCTGACCACTGAAATTGAAGCTTAAGCATCTTGGAATAATAGAGCATGCACCTTTACAGTGACCTAATTCATGGCCTAAGGCATGAGATACGAGGATCCAAGGGCTTTTTGGGGATAATTCCTCTTGAGATGACCCAATTGTTTGCACTGATAGCAAATAGGTGGAAGCTTGAACTTCCAAGAATGCCTCTTCCAACAATTTAGGCAATTTTTGTTCTTGCCTCCTGTCTTCCCTTGATTTTCCAAGCAGAGGACTGTTAAGATGGCATTGGTGCACTATTTATCTCTGTCGTTCTTACCATAGTGTTTTGGATTTTAGCTAGTAGGATTTGAGGTGCAAATTGAGTAGGTCTCATGGGGTTATACCTTATTTCCTTCCAAGCCTGCTTTTGATCCCTCCCCCCTAAGTGATTAAAGCTCTACGTCAATTGGACCTATTATTTAAACTGATTAACCTACTACCCCACCACCATTGAATTTTCAACCAACTTAGCCAGAGTTCCATACTGTGTGGTGGCCAGCTATAGCCTAACAATAGGATTCAACCCTTGTTCAAAATGCCATTTCTTTTTAGCTTCCTCCACAACTGCCTCTCCAACGAAGCAACACAATTGTTGGAACTTCGCTCAATATTCCCTTACAGTCATGGTACCTTGCTAAAGACTCAAAAACTCGATCTTCTTTTGCTCCCACCAGGCTTTGAGGTAGTATTGTTCCTCAAATAACTAAAGGAACCTTTCTTGGGTAACAATTATGGTTCTGACATGAAGATGTAGGTCCACTATCGCTCCACTGCACCTTTACGTTTGTAGGTGGCAAGTTGAATGAAGCATTCTTGTCCCAACTACAAGGTTGTGAACATTTTCCGTATCTTCAAGATCCAATCCTCTACCTCAAAAGCGCCCCCTTGCCTGTCATATGTTGGGGGTCACAACTTCTTAAATCTCTCAAACTCCCTACCTCTCACTAAAGCGTCGAGAGGATTCGATTTGATTGGAGGATCCTGAAGTGATGGCACCTGTGTCTCCACGAAATCCCTTTCCGTCAAGAATGCTAACAATTTCTAATCCAGCATTTGTTGCATTTCTTGCATAAATTGTTGCATCTGAGCAACCAATCCTATCAAATCTTGCAAGTTACTGATCACACGATTGTTCCTCTTCGAAAGCATCAGTGCATGGAACAAATAATTCCTAATTAATCCTTATTGTAGCAAGTAAGCCTACTAGCCAATAAGACTGCATACCCATTAAACAACTTGCTAGGCAGTTATAAACCCAAACATACCCATCCCACACTCTTTCATGTGGATGTTCATTACTAGCCCTTTGTGATCACAAGAAATCTATAGAGGTCATTTGTTCGCGAAAATCCAAAGTTGATAAAAATGCATCGTTAGAGTTGGAAATTTGCAAATGTTTTAAATGCATAAATCAAACTCGAAATAGATTTGCAAAATAAATTGGGAGTCTAGGTCATTCACAGGGAAGCTATCGGAGTTTTATTTCGTTTTCAAAGCACTCGATTATTGTCTTTTTGATATTTTCTATTTTGTGATTTTTTTTAGGGTTTTTGAATTTGAAGTGAAAAAAACATGAGATATGAATTACAGCTACTAAAGTGAAATACGAGACCTAATTACAAAAGCAGTAAATGACATCAAATAGAAAGTAGAGATAGGGGGATGAAATAGAACTTTTATTTCTAGTAGAGTTTGGATAACAACTAATAGAAGAATAGCTACAACTAGAACAATTGACTAGAATAGGCAACTAGAAATAAACAACTAGAACTAATCTACTAGAAAAGGAACACATCCAGAACAAAGTAAATAAAGTAGAAAGTGAGGAAACGGTGGGTGTAGAAGCTCTGAGTGGAGATTTGGCAAAGGAGACAGAAGCAAAGATGCCACCAGAAGGAGCACCGCACCAAAGATGGCGTGGTGTCACCTTAGCCTTAGGGAAGACCCCATGACCAAGGTAAAGGATAAGGTTTTGTAAGTGGTGAGATGTGAAAGAGGAAGGCCCGAGGCGAGACATCCAAGAGAGGGAGAGATTAGGTCTAAGGGGTCAACCTCGAGGTGTATTTATAGAGGGTAAGGAGGCTTGTGATTGGTAGATTCAAGTTTCCTAGGAATAAGGCTATAAAGGGCTAGGATGAAAGTAGAAGTAGTGAACGACCATGATCTAATGTAGGATTGGCGTGGATTGTAGCACCACCAAAATATTAGCACCATATAATTTTTTTAGAATTTTTTAAGGCATTTTAATAATTTTCTCAGATTTTAAAATTCGCACATGTCAGATAAGTCAAAAGTGACCCAAGTCAAGTAAAACACTTAGATTAGATTGTTCTGGATCTTAGAAAATTTTGAATATTTTCTTAGAAGTTCCTAATTTGATCAGGAAATCATGGCCACCAAGTCAAGGTCATTTAGATTAGTAGATAATTTGAAACAAAAATTTTGCATTTTGTTTGCAGTTTTGACCCCCCTTCAATCAACGAAATTTTAACTTTTTTCCTTTTAGGAACAATTTTTTATGGCTCTATCAACCTACCCAAGGTTCAAATCAAGATTGAAATTTAACCATCTTATGTGTGTTAAAGTGACTAGGTTGAATTCTAAGTTTTCATAAGGCAAAAGAATATCTTTTCACCCTAACTGACCCCATTTTGGATTTGCCTTTCTACGGAATGGTATTTTTCTCCCCACCCTTTTCTTTCCTAAGGTCAACACAAGGGTGAACTCAATGTATATCTCCTTGGTTGTGTCGTTTGAGCTCTTATTACTAAACCTTAATCTTTTTTTATTTTTGTAATAATTTTGACATACACTTTTTTTTCTTTTTTTTCATATATATATAATTTATTTATTTATTTTTCTTCCTCCTACTAGATTCTTTTATTTCTCCTTTTTCACTCATTTTTCTAGGCAGGTGATTCCTTCGAATCTTGTTTAAGAACATCTCCCAAACAAAGGCTCGAAAAGCTAGAGACGTAAAGCTGAGATTTGGACACCCTACAGTTGGGGAGCAAATCCAGTGCAACATGCCAGCCATACCTGCAAAGATCACATGGTCCTCAATTTGAGCCCTATTGACCACTTAGTTTTCAACAGGTAGTCGCCCAAAAGATGAGTCAATGTGTACATGTGTGGGTAGATAGCTTATATGCTAATTATGTTTAGCTCGGGAAGAGTCCTTTCCACATTTTGAATGGTATAACTACCCTTAACCACAATTTCCACAATTTTGTTCAATTCTATGCACATGATATGAGAATTTTGTTTGGGATCTATTTAGTGGAGTAATTTCTATCATCATGTGGATTATTTCCTACTGATTATGGGTCATCCACTTGTTGATTTGTAAATTTGTTCATTTTGTTGCTACTGGTAATGGGTCTTTGTTACTATGGATTTGTAGTTCCTAACAATCCATTCCCCAATCCAAAAAGTAGAGGCTAGTGACAACAAGCAAAGGCATCACCACATTCTCCAACATGAGTCACTTCAAATTGTACCTCTTCGCACATTCCAATTAGATATGGTCTATCAAAATAGTTCGTAGATGCTTCACCCCTAATTAAATCTTCTTGCAAAGGCAAACCTCTTGCGTAGAAATCAGAGATTGCCTACCCATAGGAAAATAACAGCACTAAGTCACCTCCTATTCCTCACTAAGTCAAAAAAGAAAATGAGATCATGATAATATTTTTTGTTCAACCTAGCTATCCAATCAAAGGATCCATTCATGATAATATTCATGATTAAGTTTGTCCACCTTTTCGTTTGCTCATGTGCTTTTTGCTTATTTTGAGGCCACTTCATTTGTTTATGTTGTTAGTATGAAATATTTGATGATTTTGTTCATGGACGTTTTCCTTTCGTCATAATGTTATTTTCAAGATGGAGGATACTACTTAGGGAAATGTTTAGCATGTGTAGTAAGTAATCTCTCTAGCAATCAATGATCTCCAAAATGGGGTACTAGATTTGTTGGTTTACTGAGTTCTATTTTACTACCTCCAGCTCTATGTGTATGTATGTTGTTATGATGATTTTGCTTGGGATCTATTTGGAGCAATTTCAGTCGTTATTTGATAACTGTGGGTCATCCACTTGTCCATTTTTTGTTGAAATAAATGCATATAGGAAATAAATAAATAAAAACATATACATTTCCAACATTTTCGCATATATCAAAACTATTAAATCAATCAAGTCAAACATGATTTGGTAAGATCCAGAATAAAATAAAGAATAAATAACATGCAATAGCACAAATAAACAAAACGAAGAAAGGTTAGAAATTACTCCAATCGGAAGCACCCATTAAGGACTTCCCTTAAAGAAGGTATTGCCCCCCACAATACCAATGCATCGGGGTCTAACGAACTCCTTCCAGGATACGACGATCCACCTCCAAGATCCAGCGCACTCCAATCTTGGACTTCTTCAAAAATCACCTCAGGAGAACGAAGCCGGGGCAATTTGGTTTCTAACCAAATTCCCAATTGATCTACCAACTGAATGGTTTGATCAACCAAAAACTTCTTATGGATCTCTCAATCTCTTATGCAAGATCGACAAAAGTGGTTGGAGATTTTTTCTACCAATCTCATTTGAACAAATGCACTGAGAAAGAGGGACAAGAATGAGAAAGAGAGAGGGAGAAAGTGGAGAGAGCTTTTCTGCTCTTGTTGTGTGTCAAATGAGAGCCCCCTCATAGCCCTTATATAGAGCCCACAACTAAACGTTTAAGGAAATTCCCATTTTATGGAAACATGATAATTGATCGACCAAAACAATTAGTCAATCAAACTTCACTATTTGATCAACCAATCCAAGTCAAAATCATGAGATTAAAAATCTGTAGCAAAAGGAGTCCATGTTCTAAGTTTCAAATTGATTCTCACTCGAGCCCGAGCCCTAGCCCGAGTCGGAGCTGGGCGAGGCAGGGCGCGAGCACAGGCGTGAGCGCGTGCGTGAGTGGTGCCCAACCCCACCTCTCACTCTTTGCTACATAAGCCATTAAAGCCAGAAGCCTTTTACACCCACCAAGTGGTTTGTCCACTTCCAGCATGGAACTAAAAACCTCTCCCAAATCTCACTAATTTCAACATGAATCCCCACGCCACCATATAACAATTGCATCCCAATTGATGCAATTAGGCTCTCAAATCCAGCAATCCCTCACAAATTCATCATTGAAATTCAACGATCAATTCCTCAGCTACCACACTCTACTTTCAGTAAAGGTACCTTCCGGTTTGAACCCTTACCTGAGTAATTCACCTTCACCACCACAGGAATAAAGTAAAACTAGTCTTGAACTCTAAACCTTTGATGTGGGGTGTATAGTAGTGACAACAAAATGAAGTTCTTGGTGATAATCTTCAATGTTGGTGCTCTTAAGGGCCATGCGCCCTATCCTGTTTCATAAGTGTAATCGGGAAAGACCCTATTCCCTTACCTGTGGCCTACAGTAACACTCACATAGGTGGCATTCTCCAAGGATGCACTACTCACGTCCTGCCATAAAGGCTTGAACCCATTCAGAGACTTTGCTCTTCCTAAATTTGCAGCTTAAGGCACTCAAGCTTCCAGGGATTGGACTCAGATGCCAAATTTTTCAAGAACCTTCTCAACATAATAAGATTGAGAAATAGTTATCCCCTCTGCTGATTGAATCTGTCTGAGGCCTAGAATCACAGTTGCAACACCCATATCCTTCATTTCAAACTTACTACTCAAGAACAACTTAGTTTCATTCACAATTCTAATGTCTGATCCAAACAATAATATATATACATATAGGCATAGGACAATACACACATATCACCCTTAATCATAGAGTAGACACACCTATCAAATTTGTGACTTACAAAGCCAAAAGATTGTATAGGCTTATCAAACTTTTCATGTCATTGCTTGGGTGCTTATTTTAAACCTTAAAGAGATTTAACAAGCTTACAAACCTTTTTCTCATTCCCAGGAGCTCCAAATCCCTCAAACTAGTCCATATAGATCTCCTCCTCAAGAATGCCATGAAGAAAGGCAATCTTCACATCCATTTGGTGGATAGTGAGATCATAAATAGAAGCCAATGCAATAAGCATATGGATAGTAGTTATCTTAGTTACTGGAGAATAGGTATTGAAGTAATTGATTCCTTTCATTTGCTTAAACCCCTTGGCAACAAGTCTAACTTTGTATTTTTCAATAGATCCATCAAGCCTAAGTTTTCTCTTAAACACTCACTTGCACCCAATAGTAGAACACCCTAGAGGTAAATCAACCAAGTCCTAAGTGCCATTAGAGATGACTGAGTCCATCTCATTCTTAATGGCATCTTTCCAGTGCTTAGCTTCAGAAGAAGCCATAACACCATGATAAGTGGGGGGATCGCCCTTGATTTGGTAGGTAATAAAATCACTTCCCAAATCCTTAGCAATTCTTGGTCTTTTACTTCTCCTAGGTTCAAACTCTTCTACTTGATTAGGTTCAGAATGAGAAGAGCGAGCCCCCACATTAGACATCATTTCCACTTCACCAAGAATAGAACCAGATGTGGTGGCTAGATCATCTGAAGTCATATTTTGAGGTAATTCAATCTTCATAGGGAAGGCATCCTCAAAAAAATGTAGCATCGCGAAGCTCAACAATAGTGTTGACATCGATGCCTGAAATCTCAGATTTTATAACCAAAAACCTATAGGCATAGCTATTATCAACATAACCCAGAAAGACTATGTTAACTGTCTTAAGTCCAAGCTTCTTCCTCTTGTGTTGTGGGACAACCACTTTTGCAAGGTAGCCTCACACTTTAAGATATTTCAAACTTGGTTTCATATTTCTCCAAATCTCAAATGGACTACTTTCCTTATGCTTGAGGGGAACTCTATTCAGAATATGGCATGCCGTATTCAAAGTTTCCCCCACATGTAAGTAAGTAATCTTGAGCTTTGTAAGAGAGCGTTGACCATGTCAGTTAGGGTCCTATTCTTTCGCTCTGCCATCCCATTAGATTGAGGGGAATATGGGGCTGTCACTTCATGAACTATACCAAAAGCTTGGCACTATTCATTAAATAAGTTTGACGCATATTCCCCTCCTCTATCTGACCTCAGTCTCTTAAGAGTTTTCTCAGTTTGTGTTTCTACTTCTTTCTTAAAGATAAGGAATTTACTTAATGCCTCATTCTTAGACTTAACAAAATACACATAGCAGTATCTGCTACTGTCATCTATAAAGGTGATAAAATAATTTTTATTCTCTTTAGTCAACACACTTTTAAACACACAAATATCCGTGCGCACCAGATCTAGAACCTCAGTATCTCTAGTAATAGAGTGAAAATGCTTCCTAGTTTATTTAGCCTGCACACATATCTCGCATTTCTTGATTTTATTTATGATGTGTTCAGGAATAATATTTAATTTCATCATTCTTTTTAAAGAATTAAAATTTACATGACCTAATCTACCACGTCATATGTCACAAGATTCAATATTATTGCAAACAGATTGAATCGAATGAAAATTAACATTATTTAGAGAATTTATAGATGATACATCCACATCACATCTCACTTTAGCTAATAGATCAAAATCTACAAAATACCTATTTTCATAAAATATTCCATATCTCAATATATTTAATGTTTAACTCAAAACCCTCTCTAACCAACAAGGAATCAGAAAGAACATTCTTTTTCACAGTAGGAACGTGCAACACCCTACGTAGTGTCCAGACTCGCCCCGAGGAAAACCTCAAGTCTACGCGTCCGAATCTCAGCACCTTGGCTGCAGAGTCGTTCCCCATCTTCACAATCCTGCCACTGCAGGTCTAATAAGAAGAAAAGAACGATCTATCAGTACAAATATGTACATTAGCTCCAGTATCCAAGAGCCATTCAAGAGGATCATGAATAACATAGAGTTCGGGTTTTATTGAGACATAACCATCGTGTTCGGGTTTTATTGAGACATAACCATCGCTAGGCCTGGCCTCCTCGGTGATCACATTCACCTGAGGATTCTCATTTGTGGTCTTCTACTGAGCTTTATTACAAGGACAATCCTTCTTCCAATGGCCAACCTACCCACAGTACCAACATGGTTTGTTCTTGGATTTCTTCTGGATCTTGGGTTTAGCCTTCGTATTGTTTTTATTGTTATCTTTATTTTCCTTGCCCTTAGATGTCATGATATTCACCTTAGACTCCACAAGCATTATAGGTTTCTGTTTCCTATACTCCTCCTCAATAGCAATGGTTATCATCAAATCATCTAGAGAAATCTTTCCCTTCCTATGCTTGAGAGTCATCCCGAAGTCTTCCTAAGATTTAGGGAATTTCTCAATAATAGACATAACCTGAAACTTTTCAAGAAGTTTCATTTCAGCTCAGCTTAGACATGGAGCAATAACAGAAATTCGTGTGCTTGCTCCGATACCGATTTACCCTCAGCCATTTGGAATTATAGAATTTTGCAACAGAGTATTTTTCATTACCAAGGTCCTCAGTATTGTAGTTCTTGTCCAACTCCTCCCACAGCCCCTTTGCAATGGACGTGGATGTGCTGTACACATCAAACAGCACATTGGACAATGCCAATAAGATGCAACCATGACAAATATTATTGCACTCATTCCACACATCCACCGCCTTTTGGCCTTCAGGAGTGTGTTTTTCCTTATCCAAAATTAGGCAATCAATTCCCAATGCTGAGATCAAACCAATGGTGGTTAACCAAATTCTCATGCGTTATTGCCAACATTTGAAATTTTGCCTACCAAATTTCTCAGGCATACTAGATAAGTCTACACGTGATTTAAAACTCATTTCCGACATCGCAAATATTTTAGATCTAAGCGATACCTTCTCCAAGATTGTTGAAATAAATGCATATAGGAAATAAATAAATAAAAACATATGCATTACCAAAGTTTTCGCATAGATAAAAAATATTAAATCAAACAAGTCAATCATGATTTGACAAGATCCAGAATAAAATAAAGAACAAATAACATGCAATAGCATAAATAAACAAAACGAAGAAAGATTAGAAATTACTCCAATCGAAGTGCCCATTAAGGACTTCCCTTAAATAAGGAATTGCTCCCCACAATACCGATGCGTTGGGGTCAGATGAACTCCCAGGATACGTTGATCCGCCTCCAAGATCCGGCACACTCTAATCTTGGACTTCCTCGAAAATCACCTCAAGAGAACGAAGCTGAGGCAATTTGGTTTCCAACCAAATTCCCAATTGATCTACCAACTAAATGGTTTGATCAACCAAAAACTTCTCGTGGATCTCTCAATCTCCTTGTGCAAGATCGACAAAAGTGATTAGAGATTTTTCTACCAATCTCATGTCGAACGAACACACCAGGAAAGAGAGACAAGAATGAGAGAGAGAGGGAGAGAGAGAGAGTGGAGAGAGCTTTTCTACTCTTGTTGTGCGTCAAATGAGAGCCCTCTCGTGGCCCTTATATAGAGCCCACGACTAAACGTTTAAGAAAATTCCTATTTTATGGAAACACGGCAATTGATCGACTAATTGAGTTCATTGATCGACCAAAACAATTGGTCGATCAAACTTCACTATTTGATCAACCAATCCAAGTCAAAATCGTGAGATTTAAAATTCGTAGCAAAAGGAGCCTATGTTCTAAGTTTCAAATTGATTCTCACTCAAGCCCGAGCTCGAGCTCGAGCCCGAGACAAGGCAGGGCAGGGTGCGTGCGTGCATGGAGCCTAGCCCAACCTCTCACTCTTTGCTACATAAACCATGGGAGGCAAAAGCCTGTTACACCCACCAAGAGGTTTGTCCGCTTCCAGTATGTAGCTAAAAACCTCTCCCAAATCTCACTGATTTTAACATGAATCCCCACATCATCATATAACAATTACATCCCAATTAATGCAATTAGGCTCTCAAATCCAACACTTTCATTGTAATTGGTTCATTTTTTTCAAACTAATCAAGCGTCATCCTTATTATGGATTTCTTCTTAATTTTAAAACTCATTCATTTTGTTGTGATTTTCTTTATGGTGTCTAATGTTTATGTTGAGAGCATTTTTCCACGTTGGTGCATTGATGATCAACCAAATTTACAATTAATTTTGTTTATTTAATGTCACAAATCATGTCTGTAATATAATGTCGTAGTCCGATCGAATGTTATTTTGTTTATATAGATTTCGCTGGTTTAGTCCAAGTCATTCACTAGAAAGCAATTATTAATATACATCACTTTCAAGAATCCAAAATTGATCTTTCATTCTAAAAATACAAAGAGTACCTACAAATAGATTATATACAACTTTGTATCTATACAATTATACACATATGAATATACAAGTATCTACATGTTTACAAATTAACTTAACTATATACAAATTCATGCAAAAAGAATAAATGTCAGAAACATGCTCGGTTAGTCAATGCCCAAAAATATATACAAATATAAGGCATAAAAAAGAATTAACTTAGTTTAAGTTAGAATTTCTCTTCTTCATAATACTCTTCTCTTCTCACGTTAACTCTCTCCTCTTCTTCTTTTGTTTAACTTACTTTTCCCTCTGTCTTTTAACAAAAAGTGGTCCTATTCAGGACCCAAGGACCCAAATCTCACACCTCATGGGCTGCCCAATTTGGTCGTGCCTACTGTGCCCTATTTTAAGTATCAGCATAGTATAGGCCCAACACACCCGTACACACACACACCTCTCTCTCTCTCTCTCTCTCTCAAAGCTCAGATAATATGGTCGATAAGGAGTCAACCTCTTTACTGGCCAATAAGCCAGTGGGGGTAATACATTAAATATAGCCATGTCGCCTTAACCACATACGATATGGAACTATTTAGTGCAATCTCTATGTAATTAGAGATTCTATGAGCCAATTAAGCCTTAATTAGCTATTTTAGTTACAAATTCATCATGAAATAAATTAATTTACAGAATAAACTAATTATTTCAAAATTTTAATTTATTTGTTTACATATAATAGAGTACATTTAAGCTAGATATAAGTTTTTTTTTTAAACTGTGAGGAAAGCTATCGTGAAACGATAGCAATCTAGAGGGCAATTTATTTCAAATTAAACAAAAGTTACATATTGGATCCCCATCTATGTATGAGGGACCAGCACTCATTTACAATTTTCTCACACCAAACAGGTCTCTCCTAAAATAACTTTTCATTTCTCACCCTCCACACACACCACAAGGTGGCGGCCATACACCTGTATGGTCGTCCAGCTGTAGTAAACCTCTGCCAAAGGGATTCCCAGGTAGGTAGAGGATCCTGACATATTTTCCTCCATAATTTATCTATGACCAAGCATGAGGAAAAAATGAGACACATTGTCAGTGTGTAATCCATAGAGATAGCAGGCGTTTAACATTGTCCCCATTCTTTTATGTCTAAAGTCACCCGTGATCAAACCATCCCTCCTACAAAGCCACAAGAAAATTTGCACTTTTAGTGGAATCTTCAATAGCCATATTTTCTTATCAATCGGGTTGATCTCCACATTTGTGTTTGACCTGATAATCCTTTCATAAGCCAGCTGCACTAAAAACTTCCCATTCCAGTCACATGTATCAACTGCACCCTGTCTAGGATAGATCTGCTGCAGTGCAGATAACAGGTTCTGCCTGTCCTCCCACTGTCATGTACCTGTTCTGCACAATTCAGACCCTTCAAGCCTCCAGCAGTTCCCTGCAACGGACCACAGGCTGCCAACAGGGGCTTCTTTATCTGCAGCTGCAGCATGTGCTCTTGGATAAGCATCTTTTAACATCCCCATAGTTCAGCACTGCTCATTCCACAAACTAAAATCACAGCCGTCTCCAAGCATAGGCTGCATCAAATGCCAATTGGTTTTAATTGCTAGGATAACCAATCTCCAAAAAGGGGATGGTTTGATTAGATGTAACCTCTTCAATGCACTGTTGGAACCACCATAGCAGTCTCTGATCAGGTCTGTCCAGATTTCTTCCTTGCCCTCAAAGATCTTGATCGCCCATTTGATCAGAAAAGTATCATTGAATTCCTTAAGTGCCTTAATCCCCAGTCCACCCATTTCCTTTGGCTGGCAGATCTGTTCCCATTTCACAGGCTGCATGAATCTCCCCTCATGACCTGCCCCTTTCCAAAAAAATTTCTTCTGCATTACATCCAACCATTTCCAAATAGATTTTGGGGCTTTAAAGATGTTGAAGTAGAACACCGGGATGGAGGTTATCACTGAATTTAGGAGAATTAGTCTCCCACGCTTTGACAAAAATTTACTACTCCACCCTTCCAGTTTGACAGAGATCTTATCGAAAAGAACATTCCAATCATTCTTCTTCATTTTCGCAGATTGTAATGGCAGTCCCAGATATTTAATTGGCAGCTTAGATCGAGGTGTACCCAATGTAGTCTCTAGTGTGTTCTGTTCCTGCTCATTCATGCCAAAGCATATCAAAGTAAACTTTTCCCTATTCAATTTCATACCTAAGATATCTCCAAAAATCTTCACCATATGCCCTAAAGCATGGGCAGCAGAATTGGACCCCTCCACAAAGAAAATCGTATCGTCTGCATATTGTTAAATAGGAGCCAAAGACCTCCTGTTAGAAAGTGAGCATCCTCTGATGACCCCCACCTCTATCATTTTGCATGCATATCTTGCGAGCCCATCAACTGCAAGATTAAAAATCAAGGGAGCTAGAGGACATCCTTGTCTAACCCTACATTGAGGTTGAATCCATGCACCACATGGTTTCCCATTGATCAGCGGGGAGAAGGAAGCAGTTGTGATACATCGCTTCATCCACTGGATCCATAAGAGGGGAAACCCTCTCCTTTTGAATACCTCCCAGATGTATGGCCATGAAATCGAGTCATAGGCCTTTTGGAAGGCAACTTTCCACATAAATGCCTTACATTTCCTTCTATGCCATCCACTCACCATTTCTTAGGCCATAATGAAAGATTCTTGGAGAGATCTGTTGGGTAGAAAGGCAGATTGTACAGGGTGAATCAAGATTTGTAGAACAGTTCTCAATCTGTTTGACAATATCTTACTCACCACTAAGTAGATGGAGTTCGATAAAGAGATCAGTCTGAAATATGAAAACTTCTCAACTCCCATAGTCTTCAGTAGTAAGAAAAGATAAGATTTATTGATCTTATTAAAACCTGCATTGCCCTTCTCAAACTCTCTTATGACTTCCATCACCTCCTTGCCAATCACGCTCCACATTTCTTTATAGAAGAACACTTGCATACCATCAGGTCCAGAGGAACCTTCCATATTTAGCTCTTTAATAGCATTCATAGTTTCCTGTTTAGTGATAGTAGCTGTCGGTTGAGAGGCCTGATCACTTGTAACTCTTGGCGCATCATTCACAGCCATCCTCCATTCCCCTCTCTTTGTTGCCCGAGAAGCCCTCTGTAGTACCTAATAGCCTCTATCCTTATTTCCTGCATAGAGGATAGTCTGTGGCCATCTTTGAGAATGGAAGAGATATAATTTACATGCCTCTGAGAGCTGGCCGCAAGGTGAAAGAATTTTGTGTCGGCATCTCCCTCCTTGAGCCACAACTGTCTTGACCTCTCCCTCCAATCAATCTCCTGTTTGAAATCTTCCTCCACTATCACCCCCTACCTCATCAGATAGAGGGCATGTTGCTTCCTTAGAATCCAGCATCTGGATGTTGTTCAAAGCCTCTACACACTTCTATTGCCTCAGTGTGATCACAGTATCACCATATTCTTTCAGAACTGTATGTAGAGCTACCAGCTTGGAGGCAAACCTGATAGTAGCTAAGCCCTCCACCTATTTGGTCTGCCACCATTAGCCAATCATCTGATGGAATCCAGGTTCTCTTAGCCAAGATTTTCTAAACTTGAAGTATGAGCCTACTTGGATCTCTTCACCACTATCCCAGACCAACGGAGTATGGTCAGAGAAAGGGCGGTCCAGACCAGCAACACTTGATAGTTGAAATCTATCAAGGATAGTCACATTCCCAAAGAATCTATCAATCTTAGATAATAAGCCATTACCATTACACCAAGTGAACTCAACTCCTGATGATGGATATTCATTCAGACCAAGGATTGAACTACCAACTGAAATCCAACAGCCAAACTGTCTGTAGCAACATATGGCCTATCTGTCCCTATCAGCACACAATTGAAGTCTCCTACTGTCAACCAAGCTTCCCCTTGCACTAGTTCAGCCACAACAGCCCAATCCACCCATAGTTCCTGCCTCACAGATGCAGCACAAGGGCCATACACACCTATAATCCAGATAATATCATGCCCCTAGTGAGTTTGGAACTTGCAAGTCATCAGATGTCAAGCCTTATGTACGTCCAAAATGTGTGCCCAAGCCCTTCTCCACCAAATAACAATGCCCCCCAACCTACCATGTGCATTAAGCATCACACATTCATTCACCCCCGCAGCCATCATGTCATTCCATACTCTATCAGACTCATTCTCAATATGAGTCTCTTGAATGATCGCACAATCGATCCCCCACTCACTCAAGTATCTCATTAAAGAAGCCCTCCAGCTTTTGTCGTGCAACCCGCGCACATTCCATGTGAGGATTCTCATCTTCCTTCATGAGATCCCTCCCCCCTTTGGCTTTGACAATTACTGACTTGCATAATCGCAGCAACCGTGTTTTCGTCCAAAAGTAGATCAGACTTTGGTTTCCTTTGTCTAAGTCTATAGGGTGACCTGCCCTTACCAAATTTGGTATTAGATCCAATACCAAATTTTAGACCCTCCACCTCTTGCAACCTCTGTTGGGTCTTCAATGAGTTAGGCGAAATCTCTTTTAACACCTGCATCTCACTGTCATCAACATCTGGTTGTGCATTCCCTGCATCTTCGATCACAGGCCTCATTGTTTCCTTCCTGATTGACTCCACCTTCTCCTCAACCATCATCTCCCCCTTTCCCCTAGATGATGGTCCTTGCACTTTTTTGTTATCGGAGCCTCTTCAAGAGAAGGCCTACACAAGATCTGCAAGTTCACCTCTTCAGCAGCTTGCAAATTAGATGGCTTATCGTGCATCTTCTTCGTAGCAATGTCACCGACAGTGAAACTCAATAGCAACAGCCAAGAGCTACCCCTACATCTCAAGATCAATCTGTCAGGGATCGACCCTGATTTGAAGACATCAACCATCACATTCAGAACCCGTCCATCACCCTCCATCAACCCTACTTCCGCATCTTCTGCCATTAGGGCAAATCCAAATATCATGGTCGCCACCACCTCCCTTGACCTCAGGTGTAGCGGCAGACCTTTGATCTCAAGTCTCCCAGACCTAGAGCCTAATCTCTGAGGTGGCCTCTCTGGCAAAGCTCCATCAAAGGGGGAGACTAACCTCCAAATCACCGTTAGACCATAAAAAGAGCTTGATTGAAAAGGGGGAGCTTGATTGAAAAGAGCATGAATCGTGTAGGTGACAGGAAAGCGATTCTCCATTAGTTGGTCGATGGAGAGAGAGGGCTTACCAGATTGTGCAGGTTTTCTGAGGTTGGGCTACCGGTCATTACCTCTCCGATCAGCACCCCTCTCAGAATCAACTCTGCCTCTCTTATGTTCTCTGTCATAGGAACCTCGACGTCGACCGTGTGACCCCCATAGGTACAAGGGGGCGATGGTGGTGGAGGCTGTGCCCTAACATTCAAATCTTCAGTGCGCATATTTGAACGGCCTTTCATCTGCCCGTCAGTTGTCTTACATGAATCCCGTTTGTGGCCGAAGCCACCACACGCCAGGCACACAATGGGAGAACGACATATAGCCACCATATGGCCCCAATGCCGACACCGGAAGCACACGATCTTTCTGTTATCCCTTGAGCTCCCTCTATATGTCTTCCACATATCTGCCTCCCTTCTGCCAGTAGCATCAAAGCCTCTCCTCTCCATCCGCCTCCACGCCCTAGATCTCCATGTAGTCCAACCCTCATCATCCCAGGTTCTACCGCCGACCACCCCATGGTCACCTCCCACCACCGGCATGGTCCAATCCTATGCCCAATTTCCAAGCTAGATATAAGTTAGAATACACTAGGGTTTAAGTTGGTTATCAATTGACAAGTAATTTACTATACACTATAACTTAGGTTATAAATAAATTAATTTAGGATAAGTTAGAGTATAGAATACAAGAGTACAATATAAGTTAGCTTTTTAAATACTTAAGCGACTAAGATAGGTTTAAATTAAAATAAATGAATTTCAACAACAAATTAAGGCTACTTTACAAATATATACACTATGTACATGTCTTTTTAGTGTTTTTGAGAGTTTCATCATTTTTTTTCTTTTGAGGTCTTTTTCTTGGAAAGAAAAGGAGAAGAATGCTTAAGAAATGACTAGAAAGGATTTCATTTTGCTTTTTTTCTTTTATTTCTAACCTAAGGGAATGTCCAAACTTCTACTGGCATTTTCTCTAATTAAAACACATTGAAACTGGGATCCCAGGTCCAAATATGTTTAACCTATTCTAATCCTACTCACTATAGTTTTTATTTAATTATTTACGCTAATTGCCTAATTATCACCTTAATTATTCAATAAAGCATGAAAAATGCCACTTAAATGTCAGAAAATTAATCCAAGCCCTAAAAATGTCACAAAAATTTTGGAAAAAAAGATTGAAACATTATAAACTTTGAGAAATTGAATTTCATTAAAATCAAACACAGAAAATAAGATTTAGACATGAATTAAGATCAAGTAACACTTATGATAGCAATCAGTCTTTCAAGTTGCAGGCAAAGGTTTCTAATAGGAATTAACATGCTCTTCAACTCATTTCAAGGAAAGATAAAATCCATGAATGCTTCTAATGACTTGTTATATCATTAAACTCTTCTAAAAAAAATCATTGAGACATAAATAAGGTCAGGAACTGATTAAACACTTGAATCAAAGTCTTCTTCAGTCTTGAATGTTCTCCAACTGTAGCTACTGTCCAATAAGGCTTCAAACAAATCTAAAGCATGATCCATGCATTTCAGAATGTTTTCAAACATTTGAATGATAGATCAATGAAATGCCCACTCCAGAAAAATTCAAAATCATCAAAACTCACTTTAAATCTTCAATCAAAGCCATTCAAAATTCCATCCAGAACTCATCTTTTTTACTGCTGACAAAACATCTCAGATCAACATTCAAAACTCTTAAACCTTCTTTAAATCACTCAAATATATTGCATGAACTTCAAACATCCTCTTAAAACCTCACTTAAACCATCAAACACTGAGTGAAGTATCGGGTCTCTCATTCAAGCATAGGCCTAAGCCAAATGACCAAAAATTCTAAGATTGCATTCAAATTAACAAAAAATCATCCTAAATCATCTCAAACACTCCTTGGAGGATCTGGAACTCCACAAAAATCAAATCAAAGCTTAGTAAGTGCAGGGAACCCTTATTGAATTATCCCCTTTCACCATTGATAGCACAGAGAGGCTAATCCAAACTAGGCATTAAACTTGATCAAAAATCACTTAACAATATTCATTCAAACTTCTTAAATCTCATTCAAATCCTGATTAGCGGACTAAAACTAATTTGAAATGAAATCGAGTTGTCACCCTCCTGGGCCATTGATATGGATCTGCTAAGATGACATGATCACCTGAGATCCCTGCACACCATTGATTGGTGTTCAAGGATGTAATGCGAAGCTATTAAAACTCTTAGGTCATCGCGATGGCCTCCAATACGTGCAATGGATTTTCCTCAACCATTGCTACCTGGGTGATGAACACAATAGTATCGATGATCAAATTTAGGCGTGAGCTCAATAAGCAATGAAAATCAAATCGAATGGGCTCAAACACTTCACACTCAACTCAATTTCATGATTATAAACTCAATTAGTCCAAATCAATCAAATTTAAACACAATCGATTACTAAATTCATTGATCATCATTAAAAACCAACCATGCTCAATCGATCAAATTGTGAATAATTAATGACCACGGGGAGGGCCTTGTGGTCATATGAAGAGCATGGGAGAACCACAAATGTGTTCAAGCACACCAAGAGACCTGAAGGCTAGAGAGCTTCAATTCTCATGGCAATAATGGTGGAGGAGGTGAAGTGGCGATCAAAACAATGAAGAAATCAAGAGAATGTGATTATGAAATGGAGAGAGAGATTAATGGATTAAGATGGATGGGTGAATTATCCTCTCTGATCAGGATTGATCAAAGAGCGTAGATTGAAGAGGAAGAACAGATATCGAGAAATTAACCTATCTTAAGCTAAATTAATGCAATTAAAAAACTAATTCTAATCCAATCTATCTATCTAAACTATTCTAATATATGAAAGTAGTAAAAACTAATCTATTAAATGAAAGGGACCTCAAGAAATCACAACGGGTAGCTATGATGACAAAGAGGGAGGAGAGCGGATGAAAGCTCTATGTGATATGGCATGTTCTTTGCGCTGTAGTGATAATGCACTATATGTCTTTTGATAACATGTTGTAGGTCATTTGGAACATTTGCAAACGAAGCCCCAGGAGAAGCGATAGAAATTTTGCATGTTAATCCTATAAGTGGCAAATTTTAACAGCACATAGGTCCTTGGAGGCTTATGTCTAAAGAAAATCAATGCATTTAAAAAGTCTAAAAGGATCTAATTGTAATGCTAGGTTTTCAAGGTCCAAATGAAGTCATAATGCAATGAAATTTTTATGCCATGTTGCTTGAACTTATTAGAAATTATTCCAACAATTAATTTGTGATTTTGAGCTCACTATAGTGTTCAATGACCTTTTTGTTTAGCCTTTTGTATTCTAAATACAGATTCGCTTTAGTTGACCTAATTTAGCATTTTTAGCATAGTTTAGTTAGTCTAGGTCATTTTTCGTTAATGCCGTACTAAATCCTTTTCATTGAGTTAATATCATGTTTTTGTTGTGATTTTCTTTCTGATGTCTAATGTTTATGTTGAGAGATCAATTTTTCACCCGAATTTTTTTCATGCAATGCTTCGGTTATGTTGTTATATTGAAATATTTCGTGGTTCATTTTGTGGAGATTTCCCTTTGGTTATATTGATTTTGTTGGTTTGTTACAACCCGATCCTAGATTCCTACAAGACCCGAGACCAGTTCGCCTCGACTAATCCCAAGACCCAATCGTCCAACGAGAAAATACCAAAAGCAGAAAATATTCCACAACCATACATGCAATGTAACTAAGCAGAAATGATTAAGAGACAGTAAAGGAAACAGAATGAAAAGTCTCACAATATTACATGCCATCACAACTACAACAGCGGAAAGTAGAAACGGAAACGTAACAGGAACAGTATTACATGCTAGAATACTCACTACAAAAATAGAAGCTCGAAAACAAAACGGTAGTAATGGCAAAGGCTGGGCTCAACTGGGCCCAGCTCCCTCTACAGCCGGTGGTGCTGACTGCTCAACTCCCTGACCTGAACAAAGTTATAAAATCCATGGTCAGCTAATGCTGAGTAGAGTGGTGGTTAAGCCATTTACATGCAATTAACACAAGACAAGCAACTAATTAATTATTTATTTCCATTTAGCTCAACTAAGTGGTTCTGATCTGTTTATTCTCTTAAGAATCAATTCATTTCTTGATCTTGTCTGTCCCTCAAGTGAACGATCTTGATTGCAGTCTCTCTCGTAATGTAGGATGTACACGTGGTGCTCTCCTGGCCGAGAGAGTCTCCCCGTGATAGCCCTACACCCAGTCACGGTCGCAACGTAGCGGTGATTACGATACGCGTGATAAGCGCACGAGTAGCTACCCCGCACTGGCACGCGGTTAGTCATTTCCGCTAGCGAGTATGTTAAAAAGTACAACATTGAACAGCACAGGGCCTTGACCTCTCAGAACAGGGGTCTCGCCCCTCATAACGGAACAAGGGTCTCGCCCCTCCACATTCCGCATACCCTCGTCCAACTATCCCGATTTACCCAGTGGGCCTAACAACAGTCGGTGTAGGGTGGCTAGTCCTAACCCGGGCCCCGTGGGGCGGCTAACTCCCTCCCTACACCAAGTAGCTCACCTCGGTACCACAAACGCGAGGGCCGGACAGGAGTCAGTGTAGAGTGACCAGTCCTAACCCTGAGTCTCAACCCAAGGGGCGGCTAACTCCCCTCTACACTAAAAGGACAGCTGCTTTCCTTGGTACCGCATGCACAAGGAACATCTCACTTCTCATCTACATACAAGATTCTTTCTGTATACAAGAGTTCTTCTCCTAATTCCCCGTAGGGTTCATACACTGTATTCATTTCATTTCATTTTTCAACATGCATATCTTGTTGTTCACACTCCGATTCTCATTCATATAATAGGCAGCTCGTGTTTTAATAACTAAAGAAGCATCACATCATGTATCTAAACATTTGCTAGCTATTAGGGTTTTAACATGCATCTCAAAGTGAACATGTAGCTCAAGCATTGTTCATTCGTTTCTGCCCTAGGGTTCATTCCACATCCTAGGGTTTAATAAAGTTATTCAAAATAGGGATTTTACTTAATTAAATCTTAATATTAAAGTAACCCACTCTACCAGAAAACACGGGAGGAATGGCGGCTAGAATCGCAGGTCCTGTCGTCTCCGCGGGCCCCGAACATGCCACAGGCTGGTGAACTATACCAGGAATAAGTCACATCAGACAAGTTCAAAATAGTACATAATTGACACTAACACGTAAAGAAACTCGAGAGGAAAACATTGGTATTTCGTTTGCATAAATCCGACTTTGTTTGGGCCCCGAATAGACCAAAAATATGCATATAGGCTGAAATCAGACGTCTAGGACTAGGCCCAGATGCCTTAAACGACGTCAATATCTCACCTTACGTTCCTAAGTTGCTAACGAACATCTGAAACCCCTTTTTAGTCATCCTGGGTCTTTCCAGACGTCTATCGGTTCGTCCGGACGTCCGATATGATTATCGGACGTCTGTGGAGACGTCCAGACGTCCTAAAGAACCTCGAAGAGCATGCTTGTGCGCCTTTCCAAGACCTGTACCTATGCATGCATTCGCAGGTTTGAAATAATGGCAGCGCAGCGTTACATACTTCACATACACACATGCATGAGCATACAAGACTCATACCACAGCACTCCGCGAAATTTCAGACGTCCGGCTTCAGCTCTAGACGTCCGCTGCTACTCCAGACGTCTAGCAGATGCTCCAAACGTCTGGTACTAGAAAATTCCAGTACGCAGAACTCCTTTGCGACGTTCATCTTCTCGTGAGCTTCGCCCGCAGAGTTGTAGCAGCTGCTCCCGCAGCTGCAGGAGGTTGCAGATCCTCCTCCTGCAGCCTCCTCTCCTCTCGCGAGTGCTCCTCCGAGCTCCCGCGGCTGCACTCCAGCTGCACCTCCTCCCTCTCGCACACTCAGACTCCTCGGAGGTCCTCGCACCTCCAAGCTCCTCGTAGCTACAACCGCAGCTCCCCCGCATGCGAGCTCTCCTACTCAAGCTCCTCCGACTACGCACGCTCGAGCCTCCCCGAGCTCTCTCCTCTCTCCAACGCCCTTGCTCTCCCTCACTCTCCCCTCCCTCGTGAGCTCCTCTCCTCCACGTGTGACCGCAAGTGGAGGCAGGAAGGCTATTGGTGGTGGTCGCCGGCTGCAAGGGAAGGAGGTGGAGGTGGTGGTGAGGGTGTGAAGGTGGAGAGGGGTGTGGAGGGTTTTAAATAGATGTGGGTTAGGGCTTTGGGGAGAGGGAAGTGTGCTTGTGTGTGTGCGTGGGTGTGTGAGTGGGAAGAGAGAGAGGGGAAAATTTATGTGATTCTCCCCTGAAGTTTCCTCTTTTCCCGTAAGTCCCACATGCCTAAACCCAAGGGGCTTAAAAGTCGCTCATGCCCCTACCATTCTGGAAAAAACTCCGAACGGTCCTTAGAAAGGGTCATTTCAGTTTGGATGGTAGTATTGATGAACAATGTAAACCATAGGTCATCTAGCTTGCATGGTATGGATTTTTGCATATCCACATTGTTGGGATTGTTTTTAGAGTTTACTGTTTAGTGGGAGTACTGATGGTTTAATTCATGATTTATTGTAGGCATTTTTGGGTTTGTTGGTGTAAGGAATTGTTTAGTGGTGTATTATTCTTTGCTAATCCTAAATCGGTGTCTTTGCTCATCTAAAAAATTGTGGCTTAAATAGTGGACCTTTTTTATGCTGATCTTATTTATATGTGAATGTCTTTTTAGGTTTTTTGTTGATCCTATCATGGTAAGGTTGAAATATGTTAAACTCGTCATTATCATTTTACCAATTTGTAGGATGTTATACAATTTTGGAAATATTTCCATATAGATTGATACCGTAGCATTGAACATATGCAATAAGAAGGCATTCATTTTTAAGTTTTACCAATTTGTTATGATTTTTTGATATTTTGATTTTCAATTTAATTACAAATACTAAATTAATTTAGGAATTTCTTATATGATAAATACTTCAATGATCTTTTGTTATTAAAATATGATGAACTATTCACATATAGCCTTTATTAAAATCTTGACATGTAGCCTTTATTGGAATGCAATCTAACTTCTTATTAATTATATTTCCACTTCGTAGTTTGAAATAATGTACAAATGGAGGAAATGTCAAGTAGGTTGTTTATTGAAATCATAATAATTATAATTATTGCTAAACCAAAAATAATTCCTTAATAATGAACCATCACCAACAAACATACCTATTGATTTTGAAAACCTAATTGCATTAATTGGGATGCAATTCATATATGATGACGTGGGAATTCATGTTGAAATCAATGAGATTTGGTAGAGATTTTTAGTCTCATACTGAAAGTGGATAAACCTCTTGATGTGTGTAAAAGGCTTCTACCTCCCATACCTTATGTAGCAAAGACTATAAGGTGGGGCTAGGTATGACACTCGTGCGCGTGCCCTAGCTCGCCCGATGCCTGCTTAGGCTCGGGTGAGAATTAATTTGGAACTTGGAATTAATCGATAAAAAGATAAAATTGGTTGATCAATTATTTAGATTGATCAATGGGTTAAATTTGGTCATCAATTGGTTTAGTCGACCAAAAAGTCAAGTTTGATTGCTCAATTGATTTGATCGATCAATGGGACTAAATTGATTGATCAAGTACCATGTTTTCATAAAATGGGAATTTACATAAACATTGGGTGTGGGCTCTATATAAGGGCCACGAAAGGGCTCTTATTTGACACACAATAAGAGTATAAAGCTCTCTCCACTCTCCCTCCTCCTCTCTCCTTCTTATCTCTCTTTCTTGGTGTATTTATTCGACGTAAGATTGGTAGAAAAATCTTCAATCAAATTTGTTGATCTCGCACAAGGGGTTGAAGAGATCCACGAAAGATTTTTTATTAATCAAACCAATTAAATTGGAAGATCAATCAGGAATTTGGTTGATCAGCCAAATTGCCTCAGCTTCATTCTCCTGAGGTGATTTTTGAGGACATCTAAGATCAGAGTGCACTAAATCTTGGAGGTGGATCGTTGTACCCTAGGAGAAGTTCATCAGAGCCTAACACACCAGTATTGTGTGGGGCAATACCTTCTTTAAGGGAAGTTCTTCATGGGTGCTTCGATCTGAGTAAATTCTAACAGTTATTCATTTTGTTTATTTGCGTTATTGCATGATCTTTGTTCTTTATGTTATTGTAGATCTTGTCAAATCATGTGTTAAATTATTTAATAGTTTTTATCTATGCGAAATTGTTGGAAATACATACATTTTTATTTGTTTACTCCCTATATGCATTTATTTCAATAATATCTTCCTCATAATATAAAATCATTGTACTTTGAATAACATCGTTGATTTAACTTAGTATGAGAATCTCTTATTAGTAGCCCTCCCATAATTGAAACTTATGTATCCTTCAATCATACACCTTCATAGAATGTACAATAATCGAAGCCAACCTAACATGTCGAAGGTGCGTGCCAAGAAATGGGAACCCAAACAAGATGCAACTCTCCTGTGGATCTCGATGGACCATTACAACCATGGGGACGAGAAGGATGGGTTCTTCAAAAAACATGTTTGGAAGGAAATAGATAATGAGTTCAATGTTGAAACTCATTTGAACTATGACCACAACAAGAATCAAGATCCTTCACGATGGAAGACTCTCAAGAAGGAATTTCGTTTGTATCACCTACTACATAACATGAGTGGTTGGGGAGAAGACCCAATCACAAAGGTCCTAGTAGTTCCATCCCCTTATGTTTGGGGAGAGGTACAACCCAGTCCTCATTCTTATGTCCTCTGTAGATGGTACCCAGTAGAGTCTAAAATGTTGTCTTTTCTTTGGATTTTAGTTTCCCAAATCACCTTCAGAAGTTGAGAGCTCATCTATTCCCATTGTATGATGACATAATCACAATTGTTGGCCAAGACATAGCCACTAGGGAACTTGTCATGTCCTCTAACGTTGATGATGATGATAAAGTGTGCATAGAGGGTTTCACAGCTACCCTGCCAGGATTTGTGACACAATCATCTACACAGGCTTCTTTGTTCTCTTTGCCCCCTTGATTTCCCGATAGACCACCCCCACCACAAATGCAAAATCCAAGGAACATCGATGTTGGACTTGGTTTCAGGAGTACCATGTATGGCATGTCTAACTACTTCACGTACCAATCCTCGTTCTCAAATGCACAAACCATGGGTTTCAGCTCCTATGCCTTTGCGGGATCTTCTTCCTAGTGGACCACAGATTCACCTAGGCCTACTATTCCCCCACTAGCACAATCATCGCAAGCTAACAAGACCAAAGGTGCTAGTACATCAAGTGGAAGCAAGTGTCACTGAGGATCCATGGGGTCGAGATTTAGTGCTAAACAGCTTGCTTACTGAGGAAGGTCGTGGACTACCATATCTCTAAACCATAGAAGCCAAACTTGCCATCGAAAATTAAGTATTGCCAAGAGTTGGTCCAAGAACACATCTTGATGGTAGAAGCTAATGATTTGATAAGCCTTGCAACCCTTTTCACTTTTGAGCCCCAGCGAGTTGTGTTTCAGTAGATAGTTGGTCAAAGGCAGCAATTAGTAGCCTAGTTAAGGAAGAACCTTGCGACGGACTATAGAATGTGACTAGTGATGGCTCATGCCTCTATAGTGTGTGTGGGATTTGTTTAGTTTGGACCCATCTACTTCATGGATTTCATTGTTGTCATTGTCACTTCTTTATTTTAGGTTTATGTATTAGCAATGAAGTTTGTTTTCTTTTAGTTCGGTTGTAGTATCCAAAACATGGTTAGTACTTATGTTGTCACATGTACTTGATGGAAAACATTTGGACCATAAGAATGAGATTGTCGTTTTGTATTTGATGAGTCCACCTTAGTAGACTATATTCAAGCTCCCACAGTTTGAAATGTATTAATATTTGCAATTAATTGTAGCTTAGTGCATGCATTAGAATTTAGGTTTATGCGCACTATTCATCTTTATATGTTATATAAATAACTATGTGCATTTATTGGAATTGTAGGTACCTTGGTATATCCATATCGCCTCTTCGACATCCAAAATAAGCCACAACAAACCAATCCTATCACCTACACGCTTTCTTTAATTTCCCATTAAATGGAAGGCTTAATTAATCTCATAGTTTCCATGCAAGACCACCCCATTTTTTCCCCCAAAATTACCTCGCACACACTGCCCCAAATAACTTCCCAAAATTCCCATCGCAGCCCATTCCCAAAACTAGCCCAATTCCCTCTCCTCAATTCCTCTCTTCTCCCAAGCATGCACACATCTCAAATAACATTCCAAACCGAGGCTTATGGGAAGCTCGGTTGGTGGGTGGTCCAACTGATGAGGAACTCATCATGGCTCCTAATTTACCTTTATTAGCTAGGTTCTCTAATTAATTAGTAGTGAATAACATTAATATAGGGTTAATTATATATTTAGAGTAAAATAGCAAGGACCTTATTTATATGTAATCACTAAATTAAGATTTAATTAATGTTTATTTAATTTTAATTAATAATTAAGACTCAAGCATAACCATTTAGCTATATATAAAGCATTTATTATAACTTATATTAATTTATAACCTAAGTTGTTAATTAACTTAATTAAGTTAACCACCTAAATATATAGCTAAAAAGGACAAAAATGAAATTTCATGCATAATTATATTATTTAATATATTTATAATTATATATAAAAAGTTGAATAATAAATAATTTAAAATAAGCTCTTAAAGTCATTCTTTGCATTTTAGTCCTCAGCTTTCATATTAATCGAGTCTTTTTTATGCACTAAGGTCCTTATCTATTTTCATATTGGTCCCTATGTACATCTTCCTCATCCTCTTTTCCATCTCCATAGACGGTCCAAGACTTACGGTGACTACACCTCTTGATCATTGTTCATCCGACGTTGCGTGGTCACACACGTTGCCACCAGGATCTCTCTCACCGCTAACTTCACATCCAACGGACCTGATCTCCTTGAACCTAACAACCTCCGATGTGGTGAACTCACTGTCGCCAGAGACGAAGCACCTCATCCCTGTGTACCTGGATGCGATGGAATCCAGATACATGCTCCCTAACCTCCTTCTCCACCTATAAATAGCCCCCTTACCCTCTAATTACAAGGGTCAACTCTATTCCCTCTTCCCCCAACACAGTTGGCAATAGGCTATTCTTCTTTGATTCCGATGACCTCTCACCATCCCTTCTGAGCTTCTCCAGTGGAGGAGCTCGTATCTCTGACCGTCTCTTCCTCTCTAAGAGTTGTGACAGGACTCAGGAGCACCATTCTCTAGCCTCGACGCTTTCTCTTTCTCACTAGAGATCAATCTTCTTTCTTCCTGTTCTCTCTCGATCACAGGCGAGTTCCCTCACCCCTTCCATCAGGTAAAGTAGATGTAGGACTTTAGTTTTAGTTCTAGTTTAGGTTTAGGCTCTCAATTCTTTGGAGTATGCTATAGATAACTAATCGAACGCAAGTAGTATTATTTAATTAGGTGATATTAGCATGAAAATGAGTATAGTGGAAGTGGTTAACTACAAGTGATCCAACACAGATTTTTCAAATATATTTTAACCTAAACTAAAGTATGTTTTGAGATTGTCAACTTTAGGCCTAAGGTCAAACTCAGGGAGGCAGGTTTAGATAATTGATTTCTACGTGAATCCTAAAGACACGTGATTTCCATTTATTTATTATGTTTTTGGGTTTTCTTATTTTCAAGATTTTTTTGTGATAATCTTGTCCTTGAGGTACACCCCCAAAATATGTCCCTGGCAACACGCCAAATTCAATCCAACACAGTCTCGCTATGCATGAGATCAGGTACCTGAAAAATCAAGGATTATCTTTTCTCTTTTATACTTTTTTTTTGGTATTTTCTCAACTGACAAATAAAAGAGAATAAAAGAACAAAAGGAAGAAATGCAGGAATTGAAATAAATGAAACTACTTAGCTTATTTATATATGCATATATGTATGTATGAGATATATATATCCATGTATATATATGTGTATAACTATATAATATAGTAGTGGGGATTGAATCAATGATTCAAATGGAATGTTGCGCAGTATTAGTTTAACCAACGTCTAGAGAGACAAGATCGAAACTAATGAAGCATCGCATAAGGGGTGTGGAATGGAAGTGTGTGCATGTGTGTGTGCTTGAATGCTTGATGTGCGTGGGTTATTGCGTATGTGTCTGCAACTCGTGCGGATACACATGTGATAAAATGTGCGGGAAATGGGAATGTGCGTGTGATGTGTGTGATGTGTCAATATGTGTATGTATGTGAGTGTATATGTGTGTGTGTACGTGTGCAAGGGAGTGAGTGTGCATGTGTGTGTGTCTATGTGTGTATGTGGCTGCACACGTGTTGAGTGAGTGAGGCGTGCGTTGTGCACGTGAGGTTGAGTGCTCAATGAGTGGTGAGGCATGCACTGTGTGTGTGTGTGAAGCGTTCGCACGTGTTGAGTGAGTGAGGCGTGCATTGTGCGTGTGAGGGTGAGTGCTCAATGAGTGGTGAGGCATGCACTGTGTAGGCAAAATGGGCTACAACGAGGAGAGGGACGGCACCACCGGATAACTAAGAAACTCACCCAGTGCGTTCTCGCATCAACCGGTTGCACACGCTCTCTCACTTGGAGTTGGCGATCGACTGAGTTCCTCAATATGTCGGTCACGCAGGCGGGGGAGATGTGCAGGCATAGGCATGCAACCGACTGAGGAGAGAGAAGGAGCAAGTGTGTGTGGGGCGTGACTGGATGTGCGTGGTGCAAGTGAGCTTTATCACTGGGAAAGTGAGAAGTGCGCCAGTGACAAGGCTCAAAAATGAATCGCGATTCGATCTCAATAGTGTAAACAGAGCAATAAAAATAACTACCTCTAATCTACTCTAATGGCTACGAAAAATAAAGATAAAAATAGTGAAATAAATAGGGAATCCATCATGTCTACCTGCTCACGAAGGAGCTAGACGGTGGTGGACCTCACCGTGGTGGTTTGCAACCATGGGAGGCTTTCCCAATGCCGTAGCATGCCCTCTCAACTAGTGAGAGGGTGTTGGGAATGGAAGAGGAAGAAAGGGAGAGAGAGTGGCAGTGGTCGACTGTGGAGGTGTGCTGTAGGGAGTGAATGGGTGAAGGTGGAGGTGGATAGCGTAGGAGCCAACATCTTGAGAGTTGAGGTGAGGGTGTGCTTTTATAAGTGAGGGGTGAGGTGTGGGGAGTGGGGAGCAAGCATGGGCCGTTGGGAATATTTTTGGGAAAATATCCTTGAGGCACTTATGGTCTTGGATAATTATTGTAGGTGAATAGGTGGGTGGTTTTAGGTGATAGTGAGGGCTCTATCTCTCTCTCTCTTTCTTCCTCTCTCAATATGCATGAATGCATGTATTTACAGAATGCAAGTATAGTTATCCAATCCTAGATATGTAAAGCTATAATATAGCATAAGATTGACGATTTGATGCCTATCTTTTGCTAGTCTCTAGCAAGCACTTATTCAGTAATCAATATAGTGGTAAAGTGTTTAGAAATGATCTTTAGCTGAAGATTTTTCTGAAACAATACTAGTGTATTTATCTATTGGACATTGTGAGAACCATTTGCAAAGAAGACTACCAGTAGTACTTAAGACTTACATGACATGGATCATCTCCCGACAAACAAGGACTCTTAGAATTTAAACCTTAAGTATGGCTTCTAGGATCCAAAGAGTTTTACCAAGTTTAAGAAGAAAAGAAGCTATGGTTATGCTTAGTGCAAATTAGGACTAACCAGATGAACTAATTAAGACTCAAATCCAGGGTTTCACATCTTTTTAAGTCCAAGTTGGTCTCAGCTTCAGCTCATGTTTTCGAATCAACTCTAAAAATAGTGAATACTCAAACCCAACTCTTATTACGTAAGTGACTCAAAAATATATGGTGGAAAACATAAGGTATATGTAGTGTACCCTGAAACAACCATTTTTTATGGATATGTACAACAGGATTTGGAGAACATACCGACTAATTGCAAAAAATAATTTTTTCCTTTTTCTTTTTCTTTTAACTTTTTCTATTTTTTTCTACTTTTCTCATTTGTCTGATTTTTTCTCTTCTTTTTTTTTCTAAAAACAGATGTCGTTATGTCTCCGTCAACTTTATTTCATGGACCACACTTATTTGGTGGGTGAGTATTTGGTGGAAAGAATTTCTTCTAGACACAATACCAAAGACAGAGACAAAGAGTCTACCTCCACGCACAGGTAAGGACTCCACCTTCACTAATGAACACTAGGGTTGAGAACATAAGTTTGCTTAATTCTTCATATATCCATGTAGTGTGAACCAAAGTTACTTAACTCTTAAACAGAGGAAAACAGACAAATCCTATACTGGTTGACTCAGGTATAACAATATGCCCTAAGTTAAGAAAGATTTTGGTTCTATCTTGTCAAAGCTCAAGTGTATTAAGCCTAAGCCTGAGTGAATCAAGCTTATGTGGCCAGGAAAGTCTAAAAGCAAAGATTGAATGTCCATAAACACTTATTTTGTTTTTGCCTTAGCTTTCAGATCAAAGCTAAACACTTTTGAAAACATTTTTGGAGTTTTTGAATTTTCAATTTTTATGAATTTTTCGTGTTTTATAGTTTTTTCAAAACCTTTCGAGATTTTTCAAGTTTTATGGATTTTTCAATAAGGCTATCTATATATACTACAGATGGATATGTATAATGGATGGGAGCCTTACATAATACCCAAAGAATATACCAAATCTTAAGGACGCTTATCCATCCCCCCATGCCAAATCTTGCTATGTCCTCATATGCATGCAAGAGGGGTAGACAGGATTAAAGGCTCTTGGTACAAAAGAGTAAGGGGTATACAGCAGAGTGGACGAGTGGGTGGATGGTGGGTGGTGAAAAACATGTAAAATAGGAGAAGTGTGAAGTGAAGTGTAGTGAAGTGAAATGGAATGTGGAGTGAAGTAGTGAAAACTCGAGAAAAAGGAGGAAGGCAAACGGGTGTTCGGGTGCCTCCCAAGATCACTGAATTTAACGTCTCCAACTGGACTTGGAGTGAGGCAGAAATTAGTTACCCTCCACCACGGCAACTATCTCATCAACAGGGGTAGGCTCATCAATGAGATAAGGTTTTAACCGCTGCCCATTTACCATAAATTTATGCCTAGTTTTGGGATCTTCAATTTCAATGGCACCATTGGGAAATGGTCGTGAGACAAGGAAAGGACCTGTCCATTTGGACTTCAATCTTCCAGAAAACAATTTGAGCCAGGCATTATAAAGCCAAACTTGCTAGATGGCTCAAACTCCTTCCATCGAATGCGACTATCGTGAAAGGCCTTGGTTCGTTGTTTAAAGGTTAAAACAGAGTCATAGGCTTCACGTCTTAGTTCTTCTAATTCTTAGAGTTGGAGTTTCCTTTCTCGACCATGAAGATCTGGGTTGAGGTTACACTAGCGAACCGCCCAATAAGTGTCATGCTCCAACTCAACGGGCAAGTGATAGGGCTTCCCAAAAATAATCCTGTATGGTGACATACCTAAGGGAGCCTTGAAGGCGGTCCAATACGCCCATAAGGCATCAATCAGCTTGTCGAACCAATCCTTATGGTTAGGAAGAATCGTTTTCTAGATGATTTGCTTGATCTACCAATTCAACACCTCATCTAGGTCGTTCGGTTGGGGATGACACGGAGAAGCGATACAGTGGTGAACTTCGTACTTCCTTAAAAGTGCCTAGAAAGATGAATGAGTGAAATGGGCTCCTCCATCCAAAATAATGGCTCGAGGGATCCCAAAGCGTGCAAAGATATAGTCCTTGATGAATTTAGTGGTGACGACATGGTCATCACGGTGCACAAGAATATCCTCAATCCATTTCAAGACATAATCAATGGCAATGAGGATGTACTCGAAATCGTTGGATGGAGGAAAGGGACCCATAAAATTGATTCATCATATATCAAAGATCTGTGCAACTAGGATAGTTTGCAAGGGCATCATGTCGCGGTGTGACATTGACCCTAGCAACTGGCACGTGGTGTAGCACTTAGCATAATGATGAAGGAAGGGCTAAAAGAATCCGCATTGCAACACCTTGGTTGTTGTCTTCCTCCCTAAAAAATGGCCACCACAGGCCTAATCATGTCAAAAGGATAGCACACCAGGGAACTCACTGTCAAGAACACAGCGACGGATAATCTGGTCGGCACCTACTCCAAAAAGAAGTGGATTATCATAGAAATAATACTTTGCTTTTACAATGAGATGCTCGCACTAGTTTTTAGGCCTGCCTCAGGGAAGGGAGCCAAAAGCGAGGCAATTAGTGATATCAGCATACCTAGGTCCACTTGCCACATCTATCACCAAAAGGTGCTTATTTGGGAAAGATTCATTCATCGACAGGGAAAGTCGAATATGGTCAGGGTCAAGTCTCAAGAGGTGGTGTGCTACCACATTTTCGGCTCCAGCCTTATCTCGTATCTCAAGATCAAACTCTTGCAATAGAAGGATCCAAAGAACCAATCAGGGTTTAGCGTCCTTCGTATGCATGAGATGACGAATGGCCGTGTGATCAGTGAAGATGGTAACATGGGAGCCCAAAAGATAAAATCTGAATTTCTGCAGCCCAAAGACAACTGTCAGAAGGTCCTTTTCAATGGTCATGTAATTATGTTGGGCCTCATCCAGTGTCTTACTGGCATAGCACACCACGAAGGGGTGTCTATCGCGACTTTGTCCCAAGATGGCTCCGATAGCTAGGTCAGAAGCATCACACATCAGCTCAAAGTCAAGGGACCAATTAAGCAGCTGGAGAATAGGGCCTTAGTGACAACATCACGCAGCTGTGTGAATGCTCGAATGTAGTCAAGGCCCATGTCGAAGGGCACATTGGTCGATAGGAGATGCGTCAAAGGTATGGAAATCTTAGAGAAATCTTTGATAAATCTCTTATAGAAATTGACATGATCCAGAAAGGAGCAGATTTGCCAGATAGAGCTAGGTATAGGTAATTCAGCTACCACATCAAGCTTAGCTCTATTCACCTCAATACCCCTTTCGAAGATGATATGCCCCAGAACAATACCCTTCGTACACCACAAAATGACTTTTCTCCCAGGAAAGCACGAGGTTTGCATCAATACATCTTCGAAGGATGTGGGTCAGGTTGCCCAAACAATCATCAAAGATCGATCAGAAGATCAAAAAGTCATCCATAAAGACCTCAAGAAAATCACCCACCATATCATGGAATATCGTCAGCATGCAATGCTGGAAGGTAGCTGGAGCATTACAAAGTTCGAATGGCATCCTTTGGAAGGCGAAGGTGCCTAAGGCATAGGTGAAGGTGGTCTGCTCTTGGTCACAGGGGTCAATAGCCACCAAATTATAGCCTGAGAATCCATCCAAGAAATAAAAGAATTGATTTCTTGCTAACCACTCCAAGATTTGGTCAATAAAAGGTAGTGGGAAATGATCTTTATTAGAAGCTGCATTGAGTTTCCTATAGTCTATACACACTCTCCAAGACATAGAAGTGGGTGTAGGGATGGATTCGCCTCTCTCATTAACACAGATGGTAAGACCCGCCTTTTTTGGCACAACATGAATCGGGCTCACCCAAGAACTATCGCTGATCGGGTAAATGATGCTTGCATCAAGCCACTTATTGATTTAGTTTTAACAACCTCCCACATATTAGGATGGAGACACCATTGCATCTTTCAGGAAGGTTGAGCCCCCCCTCCGTATATATATGGTAAGTGCAGTAGGAGGGCCTAATGCCAGTCAGATCAAAGAAAGACCATCCAATGGCTGCCTTATGTTCCGTTAGGATCTTCATTGGTTTGCACTCTTGCTTCCTAGACAATTTCGAACTAATGATTACATGGAGCATCTCATTTGGTCCTAAGAAAGCATATTTTAATGTGTCAGGCAACGCTTTAAGCACAAGAGTGGATGGGGACAGATCTGGAAAAACATGGGACGAGAGTGTCCTAAAAGGATCATCAAAAGAAAGAATAAGGGGTGAAGGAAATTGGCCCTCAGGTTGGCCAAGAATCGGGGCATCTTAGATTGATGGATCCAAGAAAGCATAGCCCCAGGAATCAGTGCTTAGGAACAAGGTACCAGTGTGGAATATTAATTCCGCTTGATTTGGCAAGAAAGAATGGACACTTCGATCTTCGAGGGGGTAGATCGAAGGTGAGAGGCTTGGAAATGACTCAAACCATGAGGCATAAGAAGCAGAGTGGGTCTCATTAGGGGTCTAGTCAGGAAGGGATAAAGATAAGGGAAGGGGTATGGAAGTGTCACAATATAAGTCAATCAGCCCTTGGTGATTATCCAGGGGTATGCCACAGCAATCAGAATAGGTCCCTACCAACCCGATACACGCACAGACAGCCATGTCATCGTCAAACATATCATCCTCGATAAGATCGCAATCAAAATTCTTGGCAGCCTTAAAAATGTTAAGTTTAAGCTTTTCAGAGCCCACGACTATCTCAATGTAGCACGTTTTACAATCAATATGGGCATAGGTTGTGCCAAAGAAAGGTCTACTAAGGATGGTCAGGTAATTAGAAAGTGAATTAGGAACTTCCATGTCCAAAACAAGAAGTCGACAGGAAAATAGAGAGTGTTAACCTTAACCACCACGTCTTCCCCTACACCACGTAGGATTTTGATAGAGCAATCTGCCAGCTGTAATGTAATAGGGGTGGGTTTCAAATTTCCTAATGCAAATATCTGAAACATGATGGTTGGTATGAGGTTAATGGAAGATCCTAAATCAAGCAAGGCATGATCAAAATTTCACCCTTTGAAGCTGCATGAAATGAGAGGGGTTCCTGGGTCTTTTTGCTTTGATGGTAATTTAGAAAGAATAGCACAACTAGCATGAGGTGAGAGAACCATCAAATTTTTAGTTTTCTTTTGTTGTCACCTTAATGTAGTGTAATCCTTAAATAAACAAGCAACGGTAGGGATGTGGTCGATCGCCTCCAGCAAGGGAACCTTGATTTCAACATCCATGAATAAATCACGCAGATTATCAAAGGTCTTCGTGTTCTTTTTCTTGCCTTTTGTGTCCCTTAGTAGAGCCTTAGGGAAGGTGACCGATTCTGGCACTAATTCGGGTATGTTGTCTACACGAGAATGCGATACGCAATCCGAATGAGAGGACAATGAAGAAGATGGGCTAGCACCAGGTCGAGGCGGATCGATGGTTTGTTTATCACTCCTCGTAGTAATCGCATTGGACATCACAAGTCTAATGGAATCATAAGGTGGAGGGTTCACAACAAGGATGTAGGGTTGTTGTGCTATTGCGGGATTAGCCTGAAATCCCGATGGAGTACTTAGAGCATGTAGAATCTAGTGAACCTACCCCAAAGAAGGTCATGCTTGTGGTTGTGGACCACGGGGCATGAAATTTCCCGGGTTTGGGATAAGTTGGGAGAGAAGAGTGCTTGAGATCGAGTTGTCATGCATAGTTGACAGATCTCAGCATTCTGCTGCGCCAATTGGTGCTAATGAGAAGTCAGATTTTCTTCATGGTGCTTAGACTTATCCATCATCATTTGCATCAACTTACCAAGAGGGTTTGATGCGTAATCCGTTTGAGGTGCACAAAGGCTCGGCGACGAATTTGCCGGAGGACAATACTGGGCCTGATAGGTCCACTGTAGTGGACTAAATTAGAGCATAAGTACATTATTATTAGAATAGGAATTTAATTTAAAGCATGCATGATATTGACAAAATTAATTAAACTTTAAAATTATCATTCCATACATTACATCAATTTTTAGATGTCCTGACTACGCAATTTGATTAATTACTTGTATTTAATTCCTTGAATGCTGGGTCATTTTTGACATCAAACCAAATTCTAGTAGACCACCTTGCTACTTGAAAAGTTCCATCAAAAATAACACTTATATTTTTGACAAGAGAGAAAAATCCACCACATTGATATCTCTCCCTCAATCACCATATCAATTCCTTCTCTCTAATCATAGAAAAAAAGGCCATTTCTCTCTCTCTTTTCTCTCAATCAGCACCACTGCCATCACCCGTTTCGTGGCACCACATGACGCCATCACAACCGCCCAGCACCGGTTGCAGCCTTTCTTCTTCATCCTCTTGATGAATCTCAGTCATTGGATGCCCATCCAACGGCTGAGAACAGGCCTCGTCGCCCTTTTCTCTCTCTAACCGGCCTTCCCAACTTCTCAAGGCGCATGAGAGGGCACAGCAATCAAAACATTCTCGTATCAATCCATGAAGATAGCGTAGCGGTTGAACGCGCATCACACGCTGACAGATGCATGTTCAACTCGCAATCAGAGGTGTGCACACGTTTTATCTCGATCATGTGATCAGCTACGAACGACCAAGATCTTCCAATCAAACAGATGCACAATTGGACGCGGTTATGCATGCACGATCACACGCGCTTAACGTGCAAAGCTGAAGCAGGTGAGGAGCGTTTTAAGTCGTCCGATTTTGAGATCGAACGGCTGAGAATCAAACTACGTGGTTGAGCATTAGGCGCAAGGAGATGAGGGGGTGTGTGCACTTCAACCACGACTGGCTTTAGTGACGAATAAATCCGTCATTAAAGACCCCTAATTTTTTATTTTAAACTTAAAATGACCTTTTTGCCCCCAACCTCTACACCCATAAAAAGGCCTACGCCACCCACATTTCATTCATCCCTTCCTTCACCACCTCCCTCTCCAAAGCTCTAAGAAGCTTGTCCCAAACTCAGGATGCTCTTTTAGAGACAAAATCAAAGTTTTCTCTTCCTGTTCCGAAAGTGGATCCCGCGACGACGACAACACCTGCCTCGAACCTGGTTCTTCCTGCTCCATTCTTCATCTTCCATCTTCGTCCTCCATCTTCCAGGCGCTGCCCCATCTGGCTCGTCCACCGAGCAACCATCGAGGAGGATAACATCTCTTTCCCTTCTTTACTGCTTTCTAGAATAGAATTCCCACTTTCTAGCTGTAATCATTGTCTGCTTTCTAATTGTAAAAATAATATTCAGTTGCAAGGTTATTGTTCTCTCTCTCCCTCTCTCTCTCTCTCTTAGCGTTAACATCAAATCCATTATGATTATCCCACTTCTAAAACAAAAATACAAAAAAATATATAATCGTGGATTTTAAATCAACGTAGCCTCCCTGTGTTCGATCTAGAATTTTTTTACGAATTTCGGTAAATTTATCTGTTGACGGGTTTCTTTGCAAATCATACTACGACAACGGATTTTTCAAAATCCAATCCTTTTTGCAATGATTTTCCGCTCCAACATGCTTTTATAATGGGTAAGCTGTGGGGAGTGGGGAGCAAGCATGGGCCGTTGGGAATATTTTTAGGAAAATATCCTTAAGGCACTTAAGGTCTTGGATATTTATTTTAGGTGAATAAGTGGGTGGTTTTAGGTGGTAGTGAGGGCTCTATCTCTCTCTCTCTTTCTTCCACTCTCAATATTCATGAATGCATGTATTTACAGAATGCAAGTACAGTTATCTAATCCTAGATATGTAAGTATAATATAGCATAAGATTGACAATTTGTTGGCGTGAATTGTTGCGCAATCAATAACTCTGAATTCTCATTTCCTTCACCAACTCTAGCGAGTCAATTCAGACTCGCTAGACTCCTATTCAACTACCTATTCACCTATTGTTGAACGGTAAACATCGTAGATTAGAGAGAAAAGTGTCGTAGTATAGTGGACGAAAATTAACTCAACATTTAAATTTATAGGTGCTCGAAAAACATTGAGTTTCGAGGTTGTTCACAGGGAGCAAATAGAATCGCAATTCAATTACCAATCAAGTAATATAAATGAGCACAATAACAATCAAAAATATATTCAATAATTTGCAAAGTGTATATCAACAGTCAAAGGATAAAAATATAATAGAGAGCAAGAAAAATGGTGGTTGAAACCACCAATATATCCTTTAATACTTAAGCTCTCCTCTTTTAAGTCAAGCTCGATATCAAATGTCACTTCTCTTCTCAACTTCTCAACAATTAGGCAAATTTTGATCAACTTCTTTAGACGTCTCAACAAAGCATCAGATGACTTAAGTGTTCCTTTAAATCTCAGCAAAGCAAAAACCCTCCCTTTCTCTCTCACAAATCCTCTCTATTTCTCCCACCCTCTTCAAACCTAGGTCAAAGCCAATACGATTCAGAGCATAGGGTTCGACCTAGCTCGCATGGCGTGGGCGAGCGAGCATGTGTATAGGCGTGTAAAGGTGGGACCTGACCCCATGGTTCTAAAGCGGTTAGTTGATGCACACAATTCCTTATGAAGCCAAATCCTAATTAGAGCTCACCGATGTGAGACTATAGCTACTCCTTTTTCTTCGTGCAGAGCTACTGAGAAGCTCCAGCTAATTCGAGCTGTTGTTCAGGTTCTCTCTCTAATTCAAAGCTAAGAAGGCTTGCTTGAGTTGGTCTGCACTCAAAGAGGGTGGTGGCGAGGTAGGCGATGGCCTACCAGATGGCGAACGGAATCATGGAAGATGACGGCGGCAACGAAAACCCTTAAACAAGAAAACGGTCTAACAGCCAAAATCATATAGATGGGAATCTTTGACATGGTGTGGCAAAGGTGCTAGTGGGCGGATTTGGTGAGTGAGCGAGTGTGGTAGCCGATCAATGGAGGTGAAGGTGGTTCCAGTTGATGGTGTCAAGGAAGACAGTGGATGCATAGTGAGGTGAAATTAGTTTAGGCAAAACATTTATGGAGGTGTGGCCAGTGTTTTGCCTAAACTAATTTAGGTGTAGAGAAACAGAGGAGTTACGTCGATGAAGGTGGTCGGAGCGAAGGTCGTCAGCGTCGAAGAAGGAAGAGGAAATGGAATTTGGAGCTGAGAAGCTCCAGAAAAGTAATTGAAGGACGGAGAGAGAGAGAACCCCTAAACTTATTTAAAGAAGAGAAAGGGAGAGAGGTCACCAGAGGTATGCCATGACAAAGAAGACGATGAAGCGATTGGAGCAGAGGAAGGTGATTCAAAGCATGAAGCCTTGCGGGAAGCTTCATGGAAGATCAAAGAGTGAAAACCCTCTACCTATTGTACTTGGTAGACAGTGAGGAAGGGGGATGGAGCAACTTCGGAGGTGCTGCAATATGCGTTGGCGAGAGGGAGGAAATAAGAAGATCCGAGCAAATTGGCCACAAATTGTGCCTTGAGACAATCTCCACTTTATATAGAGGTACTGTTCTTCTAGATCCGACCATCTAAGATAATTTTTAAGTGGGTTTTGTAGTTCCAAAAACTTGGGTTCACCAGCAATGAAACCGACCTTGATTGGCTTCCAAACAATCCTGACAAATCGGGAAGTGATGAGAACCTCATCATGAGCCATAACTAGCTCATTTTGACCCAATACAAAGGATAAAAGCTCCTACATATCTCAAGGAAAAGCTTAACTCAGAGAATTCTGAGTTTGAGAAGAAAACAAGTCATAAGGGGTAAAAGTGCAATTTTACCAGTATAATCTGCATACAGGGTAATTCAGGGCCCAAACATAGGTCAAAACAGCTTAATAAGAATAAAAGTGGGATGAGATGATCTAGCAAGGGCTACAGCACTTCCAAGGAACCAAATGATAATCTGTAACCCTAAAACAACCCACTTCAATTCACAAGGTTCGAGGCAAAGTAAAAATAGAATAAACCCTCTAAAATTCATAGAAAAATAATCTCTGGGGTTTAGAACCATCAATTTGGCCTTTAGAACCCATTTTGACCTACATTGAGAACCATGCCCAATTAATAACTTAATTTGGGTTTTTGCGCAAATTGACCGGTCAAACAAGGTTTAATATGAAAATAAAATTCACCATCAGATTCCTTAGGTCCTAATTAGTCATGTATAAAAACTTGAGCCTAAGAAGAAACCTCCTTGACCGACTTCACACTTTGGTCCTCATATATTTACTCTTTGGCCCTCAACTTTTGAACCCTCGCATTTTGGCCCCTAACTCTTCTTCGTTCTTTGCAAACAGGTCCCTCCTGCAAAACCCTGCCAGCACCATGCTCCGGCGACCTTGCGCGGAGCATGGCGCCGCGCAGGGTGAGGTGGGGGACCTGGCAAGTGTACCGGGGGTGCCCTGCGTCGTCAGCCGTCGCAGGAGCACCCCCATGGTCACTGTAGCCCCCCATACCGGCCGTGCGAACGCACGGACGGTATGGGTTCGTATTCCGACCATTCTCCGGCGAGGGAGACACGTCGTCTCCCTCCGCCTTCCTCCCTGCTTCAACCCTATAAATACCCCCCGCCGCTCCACCGACGAAGGCAGCCTGGACCTGACGGAGAAAACCCCCAGCTTTCTTCTCTTCTTTCTCCGGCAGACGCTCACCAGCTCCGGCGACTTCCTCCCCCTCCACCTCTTCGCTCTGCCGCACTACCAGCAGCAGAGACCTCCTCCCCTGCTCTTCCCGCGCCACGCCGCACCCAGCTGGCGCCTCTCCAGCCTTCTGCTCGCCGCCGCCCCTCTCCCTGAGCATCGTCTTCTCCGGCGACAGTCGATACGACTGTCGCCCTGTTCCTCCCCCTTCGTCCCTGCAGTTAAGTTAGACTTACTCCCCTTCTTCTCCTCTTTCTTTCCCCGCTTTCGATTTAGTCAATTAAGCCCTCTACCGACCCTGTTCACCCTCATCCTCTCCGCCTCCGACCACCCTCCGGCGAGCCGCTCCCATCACCTCAGCGACCCACACGGCTCGCCGACTACCGCAGAACCTCCGCCTCCTCACCCTGATCCTCTTCCGCCCCTCCACTTCCCACCAAACACCCTCTGCAGACCCACCGAACACACCCACTCCCTCGCTCACAGTTTGACCTAGGACGACCTAACAGCTCCATCTCGCCCCCTGCAGACCCCCTGACCACCTTCGCCGTGCCACGGCGAAGGTCCCCCGCCTGTCTGATCTGGCCGAGAGGCCGTGCCATTGGTTTCAGGTTCCAGGCCTTGACCGCCATTGGCGAGGAAGCTCGAAGCCTGCTCGAGGTTGCTCCAAGCCGAGATATCCCAGGTTGAATAGCCACGGCCAGCGCGGAAGAGTCTCACGCACACACCCTGGCCCTCGATTGGAGCTGTACGCCTCAACAGCCGATGCAATTGGGAGCACCATCCCTGCTGCAGGCGTAAGAGAATTGGGGTGGGACATTTAGTCCCACCTCGGAATCTCTCAAAGGCGCGCGGATGCATAAAGGCAAAAACTGCCTTATGCTGTTTGCCTCAGTTACCACGGGGTGAGGTCCCTCTCACCCGACCCGACCCGACTCGGCCTCGTCCGTGACCACGCTCCGCGGACCTGGCCCGACCCGATTAGACTGACCTGCACTCCTCGCCCACCACGCACGCCGGTGGGCCTGGACCCGGGCCTGACCCGAACCCGATTACCCGGTAGCGCTCTGGGAGAGCTTCCGAAGAGTGATTTCAGAGAGAGAGATACGCGGGGGAGGGGGGTAGAGTAGGTTTTTGCCTTGACGAATAAACTCTGAAGTGTGCAGGCCAAAGAAGAAGAAGCAGACCCGCTGAAGAAGAAGGAGCTGCTGCACTGTAGCGAAGGCATTGTTAAGTCGTCTCAGCACTGGCGCAGACGACGGAAGGTCAGCAGCCAAAGAAGAAGAAGACCCGCTGAAGAAAAAGGAAGAGCAACAGCCATCGCGAAAGAAGAAAAAGAGAGGTCAAGGCAGGTGAAGACAAAGCAGAAGAAAGAGAAGCAAGAAGCAAGAAAAGAAGAAGACGATCTGACGAAAAAGAAAGAAAGGAAACAAGGAAGAACAGAAGAAGAGCACGAGGGGAAAATCTGAAGAAAGCAGAAGAAAAAGAAGAAGAAGAAGAAGAAGAAGAACAGGAAGAACCAAAGACAAAGAGGAAGATCTGAAGAAAGCAAAGAAGAAGAAGAAAGAACAGGAAGAACCAAAGACAAAGAGGAAGAAAGAAGAAAAGAAGAAGAAGCCAAATTTTCATCTCTCTCTCTCTTTATTTTTGTAATAGAACTTGTATATCTCTAGAATACAACTTGCTCCCTGAGTTCGACCTCGGGAACTCTTTTATTTTTCCGAGTAAAAAATTTTATATGAAAACGTTGGTAACAACCGGCTTTACTACAACGATATAACCGAAACCGGTCGACAAACTAACGCTTATCATTTTGGCGCCGCTGCCGGGGAGCAACGGCTAATTCTAGAGGTAAACATTCCTGTATCTTTTAATTTCTGATAATCTCCTCTCTTTTGTGCAGCTACAGGAACTCAAGAAGACAAGCAACCACACGACAACCACTCCGAAGACAGGTAAATCTTTTCTCTCACTATTAACCCCTACACTCTAAAGAGAAAGAAAAGAAAAGAACAAGCAATATAGGGCTAACCTGTCTTCCATATTTAGTAACCATAAAAGTTGCATGTTTTCAACTCATTATTTCTGCACACTATCAAGGGTATTTAAGGGCTAACACATTCTTGCTTGAGCCCTAATTACCCAACAAAGAATTAACTGGACCAAGTAGAGCCAACCTAGGATCCAACACTAGGGATTTAGAGACACACTACTTAACTCAAGAATTGAGAAAACCAAATGAAGTGTGCCCAAGCCCTTGTCTGAAAATACCTATACAAGAAAAATCCTAAACAATTGGCTCTCTCTAAACACTTGAACCCTAAAAGACAGGACCTAAAAGCTCTTAAAGAAAACAATAGGTAAAGTTGACCCCTTGGGTTAACCAACCTTAAATTAGGTCACTCTTTGCACTTAAAAAGACTAAAGTTCAAGTGAAACCTTAAGCACCCTGATCTTAAAATTGGTAGACTTAAGAGGTCAAGATCCCCATTCTGGTCTACCTGGAACCGCAGTGACAAGAGAGGTCGGGTGGGGGAAACCCTGTAACCCGTGGGGACGCTCTACCGTGTAGGGGTCTTCGCGGGACTCTCCCTCTCTGGCTGCCCAGGTAATTCTCAGGTGGACGATCTTTCTGATCAAGGGGTCCATCTGCCCCGCACCTCTATAGTCACCCAACACATTTTTGGGTGTCTTGATTGGGTCCATCACCTTCTAAACTTACCTCTCCCAACTGTGCATGTACGGAAGGAGGTCTCTAAGACCACCCTTAAGACCTCCTTTAGAAATTCACTCTCGTCAAGGCCAAGCCTCGACGCCCGTGTTTGTGCAGCAACACCCTCACATTATTCTCTCTTCTGATTCAGAACCAAGTTCTTCTTCTTCCCCCATCATGGCTCAGCCAGTTGAGGAAGAAAATAATCTGGAACACCAGCTCCAGCGACTCAATGACCTCTTCCAAAACTTCGTGCACCCACCACAGCGTCCTATGATGCGGGACCACTACAATCCTGCTGCGGTGGCAATTGAGCCTCGAGTTAGAATCCCGATTGGAGGACCTGATTCCGAACTAAAGCCCAACATGATTCACGCTATACCTAAATTCCATGGGCTTAATTCTGAAGATCCCTTCCAGCACATCAAACAGCTTAAGCATCTGGCCCACACTTTTGGATCAGATGCGCAAAATCGGGATATTCTTCTCATGAAGATGTTCTCCTTTTCTCTTATGGACAAGGCCGCCCATTGGTATCAAACTCAGACCCGGCCGATCAACACTTGGGAAGAACTTCAATCCGAGTTTTTGAAAAAGTTCTTTCCCGTTGGTCGGACCAACGCCTTGCGCCATCAGATTACACACTTCACTCAACAATCAGGAGAACCTCTCCATGAGGCATGGGATCGTTTTCAGGATCTCATGAGGAAGTGCCCCCATCACGGAGTTCCTAAATGGGAACAAGTCCAATCTTTTTACCAGGGACTCCGTGAGGACATCCGCCTTTTCGTCAATGCAACCTGCGGAGGAAACATCATGGGTCAACATGAAGACACCGTATGGGAGATTCTCGAAAACATGTGCGAGAACTCCATCAACAATGACTCCATGGGATTATTCGACAGGACGAATACCCGCGCAGCGACGAATCTTAAGGGAGCACATGAGACGCAGGGCCTGTCCGCATCAGTCGACCTGGAATTAATGGCCAGTCGATTGGACAAGGTCTCAATTATTGAAAAGAAGGTGGATGAGCTGACTCAGCACTTGCAGCGAGCCACCTCTGCGCGTAACTCCTTTGCACAACCTCCTTCCACACAGGAGACTGTGCAAAACATCCTACACCGATCCTCCCCTGGGATGGATCCATATCCATCCCCATCTGATTCTTGGACTGGAAGATCATCCGATCCTTTCTTCACCAGCCGGGGGAACTCCATTCCCCCTTTCCCTGATTCTCAGGAGGTTCCTCAGACCTGCGAGGACCTCAACGCCATCCAGAACGACCCATTCTCCAACACTTACAACCCTGGATGGCGAAACCATCCAAATTTTCAGTGGGCGGGAAATTCTCAAACCCAAAGACCACCTTTTCAGTCCCGCCCACAGCCCTCTCATCACTACCAGCCGCCTCAGCCTCGGCCCAACCCTACTTATCCATCAGGGCCAAATCAAGATCAAATGTCCTTAATCCTTCAGACTCTGGCTGACATTCAAAAATCGAATGCGGCCATTCAAAAACAGCACAAGGACGAGCTTACTGAAGTTAAAACTCAGCTGGCCCAGTTGGCAAATTCTCGCCAGCCAGGCACACTCCCTTCCCAACCCCTTCCTAACCCAAATAACGTGCCAACCCAGAAGCGCGTTATGAATCCAAATTTAGGCCAAGCTCAATGGATTTATCAGGCCCCCACTGCTCCATCTCCAGACGAGATGGAAGCCTCTACTTCTCGTACGGGATTTCAGCAGCAGCCACCCCTCCTACCAAATCCAAACCAAAATCAGGCCGGATTAAATTCTGTAACAACACGTAGTGGTAAGACAACTCAGGACCAGCATTATCCAAACCACGCCCAGCCTGATAATCATGACCCTAGGATAGTTATCCAAGGTACCGCTGTTCCAGACCCACAACCAGGACCTATCCTAGAGGAACCAACCAAGATCCCGTTTCCCGAAGCCCTGACCAAGGGAAAGAAGACCACCAAGCCCGTGGCCCCTGAGGAGGACCTGGTCAAGCTCTTTGAGCAGGTCCACATAAACATCCCCTTGATGGATGCAATCCGCCACGTACCAGCTTACGCACGATTTCTAAAGAATATATGTACACCCCAGCGTAAGCCGCGAACCAAGGGAGGGAGCCCAATTGTTCTGTCAGAGCAAGCCAGCTCTGTAATCCTTAGTAGACTCCCACCCAAGGCAAAAGATCCTGGAACTCCCCTGATCTCCTGTAAGATAGGTGGTACCCAATTTGACAGAGCATTGTTAGACTTAGGTGCATCTATAAATCTGATACCCACATCCTTACTTGACCATCTGGAAGAATCTGAGCTGAAACCAACCGAGGTGACATTACAATTAGCAGATCGATCTATAAAGTCACCAAAAGGGATTCTCGAGGATGTTATCGTGAGAGTGCGGGATTTCTATTTTCCAGTGGACTTTATAGTCTTAGACATGGATGCACCTGAGAACCCTAGGGATACACCAATCATTCTAGGGAGACCTTTCTTGGCTACTGCTAGAGCCAACATCAGCTGTGAGGAGGGCCAAATAGAGCTTAAGTTTGGAGATCAAACACTGAAAATTGATATATTTAAGGCCCAACAAGGAATTAATTGCGGCGTCATCGAACAAATTTGTGACATCAAGACTTTGGTTGATGAATCACACCTCCAGAATGACTTGAGTATTCCTCATCAACCACAGAAGGATCTTGACCCGCAAATAGAGGAGTCCATTCCGGATGTGAACAACCCAGTAACTCCCACCCTTGAACCTCACATCTATACTGAACCACCCGCTGCTGCTGAAAACCCCATCCTTGAACTGAAACCCCTTCCTGCTCATTTGAAATACATCTTTTTGGGTTCTAATCAGACCCTTCCTGTGATCATCAATTCCAACCTCAATCCTGAACAGGAATACCGTCTGATTGTTGTCCTCCAGCAACATCGCAGAGCCATCGGATGGACCCTCGATGATTTGACTGGAATAAGTCCCTCTTATTGTACTCATCATATCTATTCAGAAGAGGGCACACGACCTTCTCGTGAAATGCAGAGACGCTTAAACCCCAATCTGCAGGAGGTCGTGAAAAAGGAGATCATCAAGTGGTTAGATGCCGGGATCATCTACCCGATCTCCGATAGTCGTTGGGTGAGCCCGATTCAGGTCGTGCCTAAAAAGGCAGGACTCACCACTATAACGACTGAGACCGGAGAAATCATTCCTACCCGATTAGCCAACTCGTGGAGAGTCTGTATAGATTACCGTCGACTCAATTCCTCCACGAAGAAGGATCATTTCCCACTACCCTTCATTGATCAAATTCTCGAAAAACTAGCGGGAAATAGGTTCTTCTGCTTTCTTGACGGGTACTCCGGTTATAACCAGGTGGCAATCCATCCTGAGGACCAAGAAAAGACCACATTCACCTGCCCCTTCGGAACATACGCTTTCCGAAGGATGCCTTTTGGTCTTTGCAATGCACCCGCTACTTTTCAGCGATGCATGCTTGCCATATTCTCAGATATGGTAGGTGATTATCTGGAAGTCTTCATGGATGACTTTTCAGTTTTCGGAGCATCATTCGACGATTGCCTCCAGCACTTGGTCCAGATACTCAGGCGGTGCATCGACGTGAATTTGGTTCTTTCCTGGGAAAAGAGCCATTTCATGGTGCCTGAGGGAATTGTCCTGGGACACTCAATTTCGGAGAAAGGTATCCAAGTGGATCGAGCTAAGGTTAATCTGATTTCTCGCCTTCCCATGCCTAGCTCGATCAGGGACATCCGCTCCTTTTTAGGGCATGTCGGTTTTTATCGACGATTTATCCCTGATTTTTCAAAAATCGCACGCCCCCTGACCACTCTTCTCTCCAAGGATGTTCCCTTCGAAATCTCCAAGGAATGCACTCAAGCATTTGAAATCCTGCGTGACCGAGTCACCCAAGCCCCGATCCTACAGTCCCCTGATTGGTCTCAACCCTTTGAGATCATGTGTGATGCATCCGACTTCGCTGTAGGAGCGGTTTTGGGGCAGAAAAATGACAAGAAACCTGTGGTCATTTACTACGCCAGCAAAACACTCGATGAGGCTCAGCGTAACTATACAGTTACTGAGAAAGAGCTGCTAGCTGTAGTATTTGCCCTAGAGAAATTCAGATCATACCTTCTGGGTTCCCATGTCATCATATACTCGGATCACACGGCTGTGAGGCATCTCCTTGCAAAGAAGGACGCGAAACCTCGATTGATCCGATGGATCTTGCTGTTGCAAGAATTTGACCTCGAGATTCGCGATAAAGCGGGAAAACAAAACGTGGTAGCTGATCACTTGTCCCGTCTTCCTTCTGAAATGATAGACCCTTCCGGACCCATCACTGAGCATTTTCCCGATGAGCACCTACTGACTATTGGTACTAGCCTTCCGTGGTTTGCTAATATTGTAAATTACTTGGCATCTCATCAAACCCCGTCCGATTGGCCGAAGGCCAAGAAAGACAAATTACGCTCCGATGCCAAGTATTACATTTGGGAAGACCCGTACCTCTTCCGCATAGGTGCCGATCAGATCATCCGGAGATGTATCCCGGAAGGGGAAGTCAACAATATCCTCTCTTTCTGCCATGACCAGGCATGCGGTGGCCATTTTGCCGGGCATAAAACCGCATCAAAAGTCCTCCAGTGCGGCTTTTACTGGCCCACACTGTTCAAAGACGCATACAGTCATTGCAAGGCATGCAGTCGTTGCCAGACTTTGGGCAACATGAGCCATCGCGACATGATGCCTATGCAACCGATTCTAGTATGCGAAATCTTTGATGTATGGGGGATTGATTTTATGGGCCCCTTTCCTGTTTCGGATGGTTTTGAATACATTCTGTTGGCTGTGGACTACGTGTCCAAATGGATCGAAGCCATACCGACCCGAACCTGTGATCACAAAATCGTTCTCAAATTCATTCATCAACACATTTTCTCAAGGTTCGGGATTCCTCGTGCAATAATCTCTGATGGGGGGACCCATTTCACAAATGCTCAGTTTAGGTCACTGATGACCAAATACGGGGTGTCTCACCGAATCTCTACTCCTTACCACCCCCAAACTAATGGTCTAGCTGAGCTGTCGAATCGGGAGATCAAGAAAATCCTACAGGTCACTGTTCGACCTGACAGGAAGGACTGGTCGTCCCGACTTCCGGAAGCATTGTGGGCCTATAGGACCGCCCACAAGACCCAATTGGGCATGTCTCCCTTTAGATTGGTGTACGGAAAGGCATGCCACCTTCCCGTCGAACTGGAGCATAAAGCCTATTGGGCAGTACGGAACTGTAATCTAGATCTTTCCAAGGCTGGGACCCACAGAAAACTCCAAATCAGCGAGATCGATGAATTACGCACAGACGCGTACGAGAACTCGCAAATCTACAAGGAGCGGGTTAAAGCCTTCCACGACAAACACATCTCGAGAAAGATCTTTCATCCTGGTCAAAAGGTCCTACTCTTTGATGCCCGACTCAAACTCTTCCCAGGAAAACTGAGATCTAAGTGGGTCGGACCATATTTGGTCCGACAGGTTTTTGGAAAAGGAGCAATCGAAATCAGTCCACTCAGCCACGATTCTGAACCTTTCATCGTGAATGGTCAAAGACTCAAGCCGTTCATTGATGTAACTTCTACTGATTTGGCTGAGGCATCTCATATCCTCCTTTCCCCTTGAGCTTATTGCGCCCAGCCGATGGCGTAAAACTCAGCGCTTAACGGGAGGCAGCCCGTCATTCTCTTTGAAAACCTGAAACTTGTTCTGACACCTTTCAGCACTCGAAGTTCACCCTGAACTAAGACCCCCTAGGTTACAATGAGGACATTGCAAATCTTAGGCATGGGGGGGTAGGAAAGTGCAAAAACTTGTAAGAAAAGGTTTCAAACAAAAAAATTCACATATGCCAAAAATACCATAAAAATTAAAAAAATTTTTTCGAAAAAGAATAAGAGGAAAAGAGGAGAAGAAAAATTTCGTGAAGGAGAGAAGAAACAAAATGAAAAAGGAGCACAAAATTATAAGAAAAGTTGATAGTCATTAGTAAGGAACTAAGGAATTAACCTAAGTTCTAGACCTCATTCAAGAAAATAACTGAAAAGTGCACAATGAGATTAGTAAGAATGCAAACCTTAGGCATTCTTGAATAGACTCTTAGTACTCATTAAGATCTGGACACTCCTCAAGAGGTTGAGGAAAATGAAAAGCTGAAGTATTAGGTCTAAGGCTTAGGGAGTATTCGGCCTCGTTAACTAATTTTTGGTTTACGGGACTCAGTAACCTAAGCACCCTAATCTCACACACAGCCTGGTTCAGTGAGCGTAAAAATCAGAATCACGCAGAAGCGTCGCAAAAATCTGAAAAGAACACCTAGAATAGGAATGGCCGATCAACACAAGTTGATTTGGACGAGTTCCCAGCGCGGAGAGGCGGGAAATCCCCTCGAAGATGCGTAACAAAATATCATCTCCTCGGTGCTTGTCTCTTAGGATATTTACATATCCTACGGGGGGCATGTAAGCACTCTGCTGGTTCAGATTCCATGGATGGCATTATCTCGAAGTGTCAATTGCCAGGGTCTGGATTCGGCCACGGAATACCATGGATGGGATTATCTCGAAATCTCAATAGCCAGGGTTCCGGGGGTTGCCATGGGCGGTGCTATCTCGAAGCATCGATCGCCAGGAACCCTTGAGGATTGATGATGGGAGCAAGGAATCTGATACAGACCGTGTTGAAAAGCCAATCCTAGACTAGAACTAAAAAGAAAAAGAGAGAGAAAACTCTCCAAACAGAAAAAACTTTCTATCTCTCTCTTACAAAACGCACTGCGAACTGAGCCAGGGCTAAAATCATTTCAAGCACGGGTGCTTTAACCACGAAGTCCAATAAACCTTAGGTTAGTTCTTGTGGGCCTTAAAAACCTTTGCTAAAAGACTGAGGCTAAGGCTAGACAGATTTGGATCTTGATTGGTACTAGAGTATCTTTTAGGCCTATGGTCAGCATTCTAACCTAATCTATGCTCAAATAAAAAGGCACTTATCTAAAACCATTGAAAACTTCATGGTCTAGAACAAGGGTTGAAACCTTAAGTTTTTTTTTTGCTAAGGGACTAGCAAAAGCTAGGCATGGGGGTATGATGAGAACCTCATCATGAGCCATAACTAGCTCATTTTGACCCAATACAAAGGATAAAAGCTCCTACATATCTCAAGGAAAAGCTTAACTCAGAGAATTCTGAGTTTGAGAAGAAAACAAGTCATAAGGGGTAAAAGTGCAATTTTACCAGTATAATCTGCATACAGGGTAATTCAGGGCCCAAACATAGGTCAAAACAGCTTAATAAGAATAAAAGTGGGATGAGATGATCTAGCAAGGGCTACAGCACTTCCAAGGAACCAAATGATAATCTGTAACCCTAAAACAACCCACTTCAATTCACAAGGTTCGAGGCAAAGTAAAAATAGAATAAACCCTCTAAAATTCATAGAAAAATAATCTCTGGGGTTTAGAACCATCAATTTGGCCTTTAGAACCCATTTTGACCTACATTGAGAACCATGCCCAATTAATAACTTAATTTGGGTTTTTGCGCAAATTGACCGGTCAAACAAGGTTTAATATGAAAATAAAATTCACCATCAGATTCCTTAGGTCCTAATTAGTCATGTATAAAAACTTGAGCCTAAGAAGAAACCTCCTTGACCGACTTCACACTTTGGTCCTCATATATTTACTCTTTGGCCCTCAACTTTTGAACCCTCGCATTTTGGCCCCTAACTCTTCTTCGTTCTTTGCAAACAGGTCCCTCCTGCAAAACCCTGCCAGCACCATGCTCCGGCGACCTTGCGCGGAGCATGGCGCCGCGCAGGGTGAGGTGGGGGACCTGGCAAGTGTACCGGGGGTGCCCTGCGTCGTCAGCCGTCGCAGGAGCACCCCCATGGTCACTGTAGCCCCCCATACCGGCCGTGCGAACGCACGGACGGTATGGGTTCGTATTCCGACCATTCTCCGGCGAGGGAGACACGTCGTCTCCCTCCGCCTTCCTCCCTGCTTCAACCCTATAAATACCCCCCGCCGCTCCACCGACGAAGGCAGCCTGGACCTGACGGAGAAAACCCCCAGCTTTCTTCTCTTCTTTCTCCGGCAGACGCTCACCAGCTCCGGCGACTTCCTCCCCCTCCACCTCTTCGCTCTGCCGCACTACCAGCAGCAGAGACCTCCTCCCCTGCTCTTCCCGCGCCACGCCGCACCCAGCTGGCGCCTCTCCAGCCTTCTGCTCGCCGCCGCCCCTCTCCCTGAGCATCGTCTTCTCCGGCGACAGTCGATACGACTGTCGCCCTGTTCCTCCCCCTTCGTCCCTGCAGTTAAGTTAGACTTACTCCCCTTCTTCTCCTCTTTCTTTCCCCGCTTTCGATTTAGTCAATTAAGCCCTCTACCGACCCTGTTCACCCTCATCCTCTCCGCCTCCGACCACCCTCCGGCGAGCCGCTCCCATCACCTCAGCGACCCACACGGCTCGCCGACTACCGCAGAACCTCCGCCTCCTCACCCTGATCCTCTTCCGCCCCTCCACTTCCCACCAAACACCCTCTGCAGACCCACCGAACACACCCACTCCCTCGCTCACAGTTTGACCTAGGACGACCTAACAGCTCCATCTCGCCCCCTGCAGACCCCCTGACCACCTTCGCCGTGCCACGGCGAAGGTCCCCCGCCTGTCTGATCTGGCCGAGAGGCCGTGCCATTGGTTTCAGGTTCCAGGCCTTGACCGCCATTGGCGAGGAAGCTCGAAGCCTGCTCGAGGTTGCTCCAAGCCGAGATATCCCAGGTTGAATAGCCACGGCCAGCGCGGAAGAGTCTCACGCACACACCCTGGCCCTCGATTGGAGCTGTACGCCTCAACAGCCGATGCAATTGGGAGCACCATCCCTGCTGCAGGCGTAAGAGAATTGGGGTGGGACATTTAGTCCCACCTCGGAATCTCTCAAAGGCGCGCGGATGCATAAAGGCAAAAACTGCCTTATGCTGTTTGCCTCAGTTACCACGGGGTGAGGTCCCTCTCACCCGACCCGACCCGACTCGGCCTCGTCCGTGACCACGCTCCGCGGACCTGGCCCGACCCGATTAGACTGACCTGCACTCCTCGCCCACCACGCACGCCGGTGGGCCTGGACCCGGGCCTGACCCGAACCCGATTACCCGGTAGCGCTCTGGGAGAGCTTCCGAAGAGTGATTTCAGAGAGAGAGATACGCGGGGGAGGGGGGTAGAGTAGGTTTTTGCCTTGACGAATAAACTCTGAAGTGTGCAGGCCAAAGAAGAAGAAGCAGACCCGCTGAAGAAGAAGGAGCTGCTGCACTGTAGCGAAGGCATTGTTAAGTCGTCTCAGCACTGGCGCAGACGACGGAAGGTCAGCAGCCAAAGAAGAAGAAGACCCGCTGAAGAAAAAGGAAGAGCAACAGCCATCGCGAAAGAAGAAAAAGAGAGGTCAAGGCAGGTGAAGACAAAGCAGAAGAAAGAGAAGCAAGAAGCAAGAAAAGAAGAAGACGATCTGACGAAAAAGAAAGAAAGGAAACAAGGAAGAACAGAAGAAGAGCACGAGGGGAAAATCTGAAGAAAGCAGAAGAAAAAGAAGAAGAAGAAGAAGAAGAAGAACAGGAAGAACCAAAGACAAAGAGGAAGATCTGAAGAAAGCAAAGAAGAAGAAGAAAGAACAGGAAGAACCAAAGACAAAGAGGAAGAAAGAAGAAAAGAAGAAGAAGCCAAATTTTCATCTCTCTCTCTCTTTATTTTTGTAATAGAACTTGTATATCTCTAGAATACAACTTGCTCCCTGAGTTCGACCTCGGGAACTCTTTTATTTTTCCGAGTAAAAAATTTTATATGAAAACGTTGGTAACAACCGGCTTTACTACAACGATATAACCGAAACCGGTCGACAAACTAACGCTTATCAGGAAGGATCTAAGGAAGATCTCTGCCAATTTTGGCGATTTATGATTGAAGTTCTTTCAATCAAAGATCCCAATTAAATGAGTCCGATTTCGGGTTTTCCTAAAGCCACTGAAGCTGCTTTAGGAAGGTTGAGAAGTATGGTGGTAGGGGTATTTTTCTGAATATGATGAGAAGTTAGGGGCATAAATGTAAGGAAACGTATAATCTAGGGGTTCAGATGTGATAAATAGAGATTTTAAGGGCAAACATGCAAACTAGGTCAAGATGGAATTTGATTGGGACTAAATTTTGCTGTTAACCTAATTTGGATCTAAGGAATCTAATGGTGAACTCAGATTTTAGTTTGACCACATTTAATTGGGCAAATTTCACATAAGCCTAATCTGAGGCAAATTCCCATCCGAATCTCTATTTTTGGTCAAAATGGGTTCAGATGGTCAAAGTGAAGCCACAAAACCTCTTAGAATATTTTTCAATGATTTTAGGGAGGTTTAGATTGAATTTATCACTACCATAACCCTTTCAATTTGAGTAAGGCTGATAATCTGTAATATTTTAATTCTCAAAATACGTGAAACCTTGATTCACTTATTTTGAGCCCACTCCTTGGTCTTTAAAGTTCATTTGGCTTTAAATTAACCCCTGATCAACCCCTTTGTTAATCTGCACTAGTGATTGGACATTAAAATAGTAGAATTAACCCTTTTTCTTGTCTACTTCTCACGTTCAATTCAAATGGAATTATGCTCCTCAGACGATCATTAAGGAGCATTTAACACTGGATTTTGACTAATTCAAGTTAGTTATGACGAATGATGGTGTTACCATCATACAGCCATGCCTAATTTTTGCTAGTCTCTAGCAAAATCTTATGGGCCAAATCAGATCTCTAAGCCGAATTTTAACCATCAGGATGCCTTACTGAGCCTTATCATTAAAAATTAGATCAAAATACCAACAATAGGCCAAAGGTACTCAAGTACCATCCAAGATGAAGACCTGACTAGCCTCAGCCTTGGGTCCGCTGCGAAGCTTTCTAAGACCTGCAAAAACTACCTAGAGGTTCATTGATCCCAGCGGTTAAAGCACCCGTGCGTATTTGTAGCAAAGCTAGGCTTAGTACGCCAGTGCATTTTTTATAAGAGAGAGAGAGGGGGGGATATTTATTTTGAGAGTTTTCTCTCTTTTCTTTTTAACCTCTCTTAAATCCAACATCGGATGGACCTAAACACGATCTCTATTGGATTCTGACGGAAGCCGTTCTTCGTGCATTTTAAAGTCGTCAGAAATCGTAGTATAGTCGTGTTAAAATGTTCGTCAAAAAATGATTTTGTAAAGATAACGAGATTTGAGTCCCGGTCATTCATCTCTGGGAGGTGTTTATGCAAATTTGAAATCAATCTTTTTCGCTCTACTTGCTTAAAATTGCACGCCGGTTTCTAATCGTCAGATCAATGTTTGGCCACTTTTATTATGAACCCTAATTACATGCGCATGTGTCAAATAGATGATAAATGTGAAAGTATGAGTTTTAGAACACACGATTCTAGTTATGTGGTGATTGTTTACAGAAAATGCGTTAATCGTTAGATCCTTAATATTTTCTGGTACCGACATGCTAGTTGCAATAGATAATACTTAAAAGTAGGCAACTTTAATCACACAAAATATATTGCAATCAATAAGCTCATGGTGATTCTCAACACGGAGATATATATATAAAGAAAATTCTTTCATTCATTTAGGAGGGTGTTTGCAACATGAAACTAGTGGAAAGCGTATAGAGGAAAGCTTGAAAGCATAAATCTAACTAATAGAAAATGATCGCATACATGAATCTATGGGGGATTTTGCATGCATCATTAGGGGAGAATAAAGAGCTACACTACTAAGCAGTAAATAAAAGCATGTAAATACGAAGAACTAAGCTACTAATCTAGCAGAAATAAGGGCATTCAGAGGTGGTCTCCGAAGGCCTTTGAGTGGTTGAGAGGAGAAGGAAGGGCGGCCAATGGTGCTTATGCCGGCCCTTGAAGAGAGGTTGGAGAGGTGATCCAGCATCCTGGCGTGGAGATGGTAGTAGCCAAGGTGAAGCAACTCGTGGAGGTGAATGTAGCCAACTTAAATGGAAGTGAATAAAGCCAAGAGATGGATGGGTGCAAATGGCCACCCCTTAGGTCTTTTTATAGACCTAAGGGAGAGACTCTCTAAAGAAGTGTGGAACTCTCTAAAGAGGGCTCCAAGAGTGGCCTGCCATGGTGGTTTTTAGATCCATAAAAAGTGGATCTAAGAATTGAATGGCTCTTGGTTGCTAATTTTGGCAACCAAGAGTGGCGCCACCTTGAAGAGGGTTCTAGAGAACTCTAGATGGGTGTGTGTGTGTGTGTGTGTGGCCATGCCCTATGTGGCTAAGTGGTCTAGGTTAGGTCCTAAGGGGTTTGGGTTGGTGTAAGTTTGAAATTAGAGTTGCAAACCCTAATTGCTTAGGGTGAATTGCAATTAAACTTAACACAAGTTTAATTGAATGAGTGTGAACCTAATTGAGAGTGAAATAACTCAATTATGTTGGGCTTAGGTCAATTGAACTCTCACTGAGTCCAATTAGACTTGTATGGGTAAAGATCTGAGCTCAATTGGACCCTATCAGTCTAATTGACTAGTCAATGGTAATTGACTATGATCCAAGTCAATTAGGTTTAGTGAGGACCTAATTAGGTCCTTAGGGAGGTCTAGAGGTGATGTACTAGGGTTAGGACACCTTAATTTAGGTTCCTATGAGATTAGAATTGGGTTTGGGGGGCGAGAGATCCAAGATCAAGGCTTGAATCTCAAAATAGGAACTGGAGAGCAGTTCCAGACGTCCAATAAAAGTACCAGATGACTTATACTCAAAAATCAGAAGTCCAGACTTCAATTCTTGATGTCTAATCAGAGTCAGGAAGGATTCTAGATTCTGTTTTGGGTATTATGCAGAAATTGGACGTCTGACCAAGTGTCTGGACGTCCAATAACACTGCAGAAGTGGGTTTAAGGGAGTTGGCTAAGGGTTCTAGACGTCCTGTAACTCATCTGGACGTCCAGATAGAGGTTGGAATTAGGGTTTTAAGGTTTCCTAAGGTGTGGTGACCTAATCTAAGGGTGGCTAAGTCTTGGGGAGGCTTCTAGGCTATCCTAGGGCTAGGAAGGTCCTAAGTTCTTCATAATTTACTACTTTATTCCTACTTAGGTAGAATAGCATACCTCAACCCCTTACATTATTGTCTACTACATCTTATTCTAAGTCTTTCACTCCAGCTCTGTTGCAACACCAATTATTCCTTATTCTTCAAATCCAGCTTCAAATCCAGCTTCTGATCAAGCTTTTGATCAGCTTATTACATGTAATTGACATAATGCACCTAATCAGCACATTATAACATTATTTTATGCATATCTAAAAGAAAGCAGTAAAGATGCAAGTAATGCTTATGCATGCATGAATTACCCTAACTTATGCTAAGTCCTAGCCTAATTTAGGTCAATTAAGACCTATGAATGCTGCGCAATCAAATTCCTTATCCCCACCATCAATCCTCGCAAGGTCCCTAACAATCGATGCTTCAGGATAGCATCACCCATGGCAACCCCCAGAACCTTAGCTTTCAACACTTTGGGATAGTGCCACCCATGATGTTTGTAACTAAATTCAGGCCCTGGCAATCAACATTTCGAGATAATCTTGCCCATAGCACCTGAACCAGCACAAGTTGCTTACGTGACCCCGGTAGGATATGTGGATATCGTAGGAGACAAGCACCGAGGAGACGATATGTTAAAACGCATCCTCGAGGGGCGCATTTTTCATTCCTCCTCTCCATGCTGGGAACTCATCCAATCAACCTGTGTCTTCAAGTCGCTCCTAAGTCGAATCTTCGGGAAAACATTTTTAGAACAAAATACTTTTTGGCATTATTCTTCATTAAGCGCACCAAACCAGACCGATATGTGATTTTTGGGTCCTTGGTTACTAAGTTCCGCAAACCAAATGGCAGGCAACAGGGACGAATAATCCCTAAGGCTTAGACTTAATATATCAGCCTCGCAACTTCCTTAACCTCTTGAGGAATAGTCCAGATCCTAACAAATACGTAAGTGTTTAAGCCCTAAAAATAGGTCCAAGAGGCCTAAGGTCGATATCCTTCACTTGTCTCCTAAGATTTAGCCCTTCAGGTCTTAATTAATCATCCGATCCAGCCTAAAACTTAGGTAAGTTCCATAATCAATCACAGGGACTAACACAATTTTTCTTTTTGCTCTTTTTTTTGCTATTTTTCTTTTCTCCTCTTTTTCCTCCTCAACTCAGATCTTTCAATCCAGCTCTCCTCTTTTCATCATCTCTTTTTTTTTTATGAAGCCCTTCAAAGAATTCAAATTTCACAACGTTTTACACTTTAATAACCCCCCACGCCTATGATTTGCAATGTCCTCATTATAAATTAGGTGGGTTCGAGTTCAGCTTAGATCATACATTAGAATAGGTTTGGGTAGTTGGTGAATGGGTCAGGATGACTGTTGCAAATAATTACAAGCTCTGATACAAGTATCAAAGGTGGAGTCGATTGTTTTAATGGATGAACTCTAAAATGCAATATGAATTCAGTTCAGAAGTGGGTAAGAAGCGTCTTGAATTTTCAAATGATGGGTTGCCTCCTGTTAAGCGCTAAATTTAACGTCATCACCTAAGCTCAATGTAGCTCAGGGAGAATGGAGATCAAAAGATATAGCTGCTAGATTCGAATCGGTGAGCTCAAGGAATGGTTTCAGTCTCTGACCATTCACAATAAATGGGTCTAAGTCATGGCTGAGTCCACTAATTTCTATAGCTCTATTTCCAAAGATCCACCAAACTAGAAAAGGTCTGATCCATTTCAATCTCAGTTTTCCTGGGAAGAGCTTAAGCTTGGCATTAAAGAGGACCACTTTCTGACCAGAATGGAATGATTTTCGCGATATGTGCTTGTCATGGAAGGCTTTGATTCGCTCTTTGTAGATATGCAAGTTCTCGTATGCACCATTACGTAACTCCTCGATCTCGCTCATTTGTAATCGGCAGTGGATTCTAGCCTTCATGAGATCTAGATTGCATTTCCGTACTACCCAGAAGGCTTTATGCTCCATCTCTACAGGAAGGTGACATGCCTTCCCATACACGAGCCTGAATGGAGACATTACTAGCTGGGTCATATGGGCAATCCTATAGGCCCATAAGGCTTCCAGAAGTCGGGAGGAGTAGTACTTGCTGTTAGGACGAACGATGACCTGAAGGATTTTCTTGATCTCCCAATTGGAGAGCTCAACCAATCCATTAGTCTGGAGGTGATAAGGAGTTAAAATACGATGTGACACCTTGTACTTTTTCATCAGGGACTGGAAGTGCACATTCGCAAAGTAGATCCCTCCATCAGAAATGATAGCGCATGGGACACTGAACCGAGAAAAGATGTGCTGGTGAATGAATTTGATTACAATTTTGTGATAACTAGTTCAGGTTTGGACGACTTCGATCCATTTGGACACGTAGTCAAGAGCTAGGAGGATAAACTCGAAATCGTCCGAATTCGAGAAGGGACCCACAAAATCAATCCCCCAGATATTGAAAATCTCACACACTAGAATCGACTATAAGGGTATCATGTCGTGGTGGCTCATGTTGCCTAAGGTCTGGCAGTGAGTGCATGCCCTAGAATAATTGTGTGCATCCTTGAAGATCATGGGCTAATAGAAGCCGCACTGGAGGATTTTCGGTGTGGTTTTGTGCCCAGAGAAGTGCCCATCACAGGCTTGGTCATGGCAAAATGACGAAATGTCATTGACCTCGGAGTCGGGAATGCATCTCCGGATGATTTGACCTACACCAGTGTGGAAGAGATATGGATCTTCCCAAGCACAGTATTTGGCATCTGAATCAATTTGTCTTTCTCGGCATTTGGCCAATAAGACAGAATCTGGTGTGAGGCCAAATAATTAACCATATCAGCATACCAAGGAAGTCCAATATCAGTGATCATAAGGTGCTCATCCGGAAAGACTTAGTAATCGGTCCGGAGGGGTCAATGACCAAAGAAGAGAAGCGGGACAAATGGTCAGCTACCATATTCTGTTTTCCTGCCTTATTGCGAATTTCAAGATTGAATTCTTGCAACAGCAAGATCCATCAGATTAATCTTGGTTTCACATCCTTCTGCGTAAGTGCCTCACTGCAGTGTGATCTAAGTAAATGATGAAGTGGGATCCCAGGAGGTATGATTTGAATTTCTTCAGACCGAATACTATAGCCAGTAGCTCTTTCTTCGTAATCGTGTAATTTAGCTGAGCTTCGTCCAAAGTCTTGCTGGCGTAATATATTACCATCGATTTCCCTTAGATTTTTTGCCTCAGCATCGCTCTTACTGCATAGTCAGATGCATTGTACATGATCTCGAAGGGTTGAGACCAGTGAAGAGATTATAGGATTAGAGTGTGGGTAACTCCATTGCACAGGTTTTCAAATGCTCGAATGCACTCACTAGTCATCTCCAAAGGCTCTCTGATGGGGCGGAGATTCACCGCGAAAAGGTTTGAGTTTGGAAAACCCATCATCGTAGTTCGATTTGCGAGAAAATTTGTCGATCAGATAATATTTATAACCAAAACTCGAAAGGAGTTCCAGGTCAAACACGGGGAGGCAAACATTTGGTTTTATGAAATCCGCATTCCGCTTTTTTTTATTTTTTTCATTTTTATCTTTTATAATTTTTTTGTATTTTTATCAAGCAAGAGATCAGGTCGATCAAAACCTTATCTACTTGCAAAATTAATGTAAAGAGAGAGAGAGAGAGGAACAATCATATATTTTTGAACAAATGTTTCTACAACTATGAAATCGGGAAAACCACACTATAAAAGTAAAAAGATAGAGATAGGTGAGAAGAATCCCCCTCGACGGTCGCCTGGAGGACAGCTCGCTCTAACAGTGCCCCAAAGAAGGAAGGAGGATGGGATAGGACATCGTCACGGCAAGGATCTTCTTCCCGAAGGGAGGTGAGAGGAAAGCTGCGAAATGCTCCACAAATGGGGATGAGGGGAGGGAAAAATATTTGATTCTACTCTAGAGGAGCATCCTGGGCTAAGCTCTCTCTAGAGCCTTGGAAGTGCTAAGGGGAAGGAAGAGATGGTGGAGAATGGATGGGGCAGGTCCTTTTATAGTGGAAGGAAGAGGAAGAATGCATGCATAGGGCATTAGTGACAACTGCAATCGTCACTAAAGACCCCTGCAGCTGTCGCTGAAGATCCGCCCTAACACCTGCTGGCGCGCGCATCACGTGCATGTGCCCCTCGTACCTTGTCGTGTGCGCGTGTGCGCTGGCGCTGAGCTTGTGCACGCTACGGATGCTGAGCTGTGCGCGTTCGTGCATGCGGCCAGTGCTGTGCGCGCTTGTGCGTGCGACTACGGTGCATCCAAATGCCAAATTAGGGGGGCCGTAAGGATTCGAACCCACGCCCCTCCCTTGGAAGTCCATGCCTCCACCAACAAGCCAAGTCGATGTTTGAGTCGAGAAGATGTCTTATGGCACACGGTGGAGGAAGCTTCTCAGCTGTTGGATCAAGATCCAACGGCTGAGAATGGAGGTCGCGGATGAGGACTAGTGTGGCCGAGCACTGCAGGCCGATGTTGGGCGGCCTAGATGGTGCCACGTGGTGCCATCTGGGCCATCCATCTTCTTTCCATTACAGAGGGTGCCACGGTGCTCGAATTGAGATGATTTCCACGTTGTCGGACTGTGATCGTCGCTCCAGATCCTTCCGAACGATTGGATTCTCCATTCGAAGCCCGTAAGGATGTCACATTGCCCCCTGGCCGTTGATCTTCTTCGGACTTCATATGATGCTACGAGATTCCAATCTAGATGATTTCAAAAGCATTAGACTTCGATCATCGTTCTGATCAGATCCGTACGGTCAGATCGTCCATCTAAGGCCCTGAAATAAATCTCCATCCCTCCTGGCCATAAAAAGAACGCAATTAACCTAAAATATACACAACTACTCTAAATGCAAAATGATGCATGCTATGCAATATTAATAATATAAAATGCAAATCTAAGCCTAAGAACATGCATGAATATGCATTTTACCCTTAATAATTGTGTCTACATATACCCCCATGCCAATCTTTTGCTAATCCCTAGCAAAATTAAACTACATGCTATGTATAAAAAAAGAATTAAGACTCGATCGCTTAGGCCTAAGTTTTTTATTGACAACAGAAATTTTCAACTAAGAACCTAAACTACGAAAGCTCAACAGTACCCAAGTGTCTGCTAGAATGCAAACCGCCAAAGTCCTCGCCTTATTTGAAAATGGAAGATACATTTTTTTGCTTTTTCTTCTATTCTAAATTTTTTTTAACTTATGGAGTTTGAGAGTTTCGGGATAACTTTTTATGGCTACCCAACCTACCCAAGACTCAAAAAGGACTCTAAGTGCTAAGCATCTTGTGAAAGGGTGATAGACTCACTAAGCGGCTGTTAAAACGGACTTCAGGTTTCTACGACCCTAGGTGACCTAAAAAATTCTACCTAAAGGTTTATCTTTCTGATCGGTAGCTTTCTCCCTAATATTTTTATCTCTTTATGGTGTCAACACAAAGGCAAATCCAATGTATATCTCCCTGATTTATTCCACTTTCCTGCTTCTTCCCTAAGTGTTTTGGGAATTATTTGTATATTTTTGTAAGCTAGGCTCCGGATAACCGGCCAATGGGCTGTTACCCACGGTCACTTACCAGCCACACTTGTGCGGTGAAGTGTAGCTTTATTATTATTTTTTATTTTCCCCTTTTTCTATTTTTACTTTTTCCTTTTGGGTGTTTCTTTTTCTCTTTTCTTCTAAGTAGGTGGCTTCCCCAATATAAGATTTTCCTAAAGGCAGCAGGAAGAGAATGGTCGTGTGGCTGGGCTCTGGACAACTGGCCGATAAGCTGTTACCACCGACAACTTGCCAGCCATACTACCCTAGACGATTCATTAGCTACCCAATTTCCGTAAAAATCACCGGAAAGTGAGTTAGTGTAAATAGTGTGTAGATGCTTAGACTTACAATCCCCTCAAATTAGAGAGCAGGTTGATAAGTTGTGTACTTATCACCCCAATTTATTTACCAAATTAAAATAAAATTACCTAGCGAGGACTCGAGACTAAGTCCACATTCAAGTGGACACCCGGGCTCATTAAGCCCGAAGACCTGAAGAGTCTAAGTGTTCAGGTCCTAAAGTATCATTTCCTAAAGTTAATAACTTCCAAAAGCCAAAGTTCTCTTCCCTTAATTCTATTTTTTTCTTTTTTTGTCTTTTTGAATTTTCAATTTTTTTTAAGAAAATAAAAGAAACTCTACAGAGCTAACAAAATAATTTCAAGATTAAGTATCCACCCCCATGCCTAAATGATGCAATGTCCTCATTGTAGAAATAAAGACATGAAACGGGCAGAATAACAGAATATCACTTGAGTTTCATGACAATCCGGTCAGCTCCGCAAAGAGAAGAGAGTATACAAATGTGCTAAGTTTAATGCCTTTAGCTAGGCATAAAATACAAACAAAGAAGAGGTTAAGAATTCACAGGTACGGGTTAGAATCAGAATTAAAAGATCAATCCTTAAACCCATCAACAGAAGATGCCCACAGATGTAGACAAATTTATGGTGCAGGCCCATGCCCCAAGGTCGAGTGGTTCTAAGGTTCTAGATGAAAATCACCCAGAACCGAAGATTATTGTGCTTGCGGGGCCGGGCATACAGTTTTGTGGTATGCAGCCCAAGACGAAAGTGTTGCACAATGGGTAAGTCTAAATCACTATGCCTATTTGTCCATGTGGAATTTGGCTCAAAAATATAATCAATTATGCTATGCTTGGGTTGCACATCAAACACATCATAAGGGTCCTTGTAGAAAGTAGGTAGTTTCAGGTCAACAGGAACCCTTAGATCCAAAATCCTGCTTTCCCTGAAGTTAACTTCCTAGATCCTCACTTCCAAATTCCAATCCTCCAACATCAAGTGCTCGGGCTTCGGGTCCTCTAGCATATCATTCACCCCATATGATTTACCCAAGTTCAGAAATCATGGCTGAATCAGAATTGACTTGGGCACAATGATCTCAAAAGTATGAACATTCAGCTCTTCGGGGTGTGGTTGAAGAATAGGGCCACTGATTGAATCTTCTAGTAAATGAGGATTCAAATCCTCCAAGTTAGCCCCAACCATATCATAATCTTCAATAATCGGGCTATCAAATTGTTCATCAGGTTCCTCAGGCCCATTTGTCTCACTAAAATCATCTTCCTTAAGCATAAGTGAGACTTCACCTAAAGATTCCTCACCTTAATAATTAAAGAATTCTTGATCATGATTTATATATGTCTCAAAATCATATGTCATTTCATGGTCCATGGAGACATTTTTCGTCATTCCCTAGCTCAGGGATCTTGGGTGAAGCAATCGATTCATCCTGAATCGGTTGCTCTAGACCAACCTAGTCATCTCCGGTCTTAGAACATGTATCCCCCCTGACAAGCGTCTGAGCGGGTTCGGACATTATCTCTCCTAAAGGGGGTTCTTCTTGAGAATCATCCTAAGATTGGATTAAGGCAACCACAAATTTCATCCTCAATCTTGATAATTTCCCAAGTAGAAACTCACCCGAGCCCCTATCTCTAACATCTTGGAGCAAATCCAGTAAAGAACTATTAAGTTCATCAATCATTTTGATCTTACGCTCCAATGCTTCAGTGCATGGTGTTGGCTGAGCTTTTAAAGATTGTATGGTGTTCCTCAAGTTAGCCAACACCCTATCTTGAACCTGGTTCACCAAAACCGAATGATTCGGTTGAAGGTTGGGTGGGTTCGGGCTAAATCTAGGGGAGTCAAGATATTGAGGTTCTTGGGGTCCTCCCTGATAATAGGTTGTTTCGGGTTGTTTAAAGAATGGTAGTGACCAACATTCGACATATTCTTGGGGAGGGTAGGTGTTATAGTCAACATATCCTTCTTGATTATAGATCAGGTTAGGTTGATCATCAAAGGGTGGAGATCTATAATTATTGTAGCTCTGGAAAGGATAGTAATCATAGTCTTGTTGTCCAGGGCTAGGCCCTAGACACTGAGGTTCAGATTCATATCCTTAATCAAAGTTGTCCCGACTAGGAGATGGGTAGTCATAAGTTAAGTTGGGATAGTAATCATCTTGAGGATAAGTGTTGGTAGGAGGGTAGGATGGGAAATGTGTGTAGTATGTGGAAGCATACATGGTGAAGTAGGAGGGAAAACAGAGGAGAGAAAGGTGCCATACAGTACAATCAACCAAACCTATCCTTAAGTGGGAAGCCTAAAGATCCATAGACTCTTAGAACCCGCCCTAAGATTATAAGCAATTTAGTCTACTTTTATCCCGTCAATCCAACCAGTTAGGAGGAGGGGCTGGGGAGAAGATTCTTTCTTTGGCTTGCGCCTCTGGTTCCTTTGATACCCCCCAACAGCGGTCGTTTGATGCTACTCCCCTAGCTAGACATCAGATGGACCAGTGATATCTCAATCTGATGTCACTGGTAATCTCCACTGATGTCTAGCTACTAGTTTGATGTCTAGCTAGTTAGGGCTCATGATGGTGTTCCTATCGGTAGCCAAGAAAAATCCGCAGGCACACACAAACTCACACCAACGAGCCCGAAGATGGCTCGTCAGAGTCGGAGAAGACAAAGTCTATTTAAGCTAACTACACCTAATTACTCGCTCTAAACTACTCTAAGCTATGCCTAAGAGTCTAGTCCACTTACTTGGACGATGGAAGTGAGGGATTCCACAGTTGGTAGGGCCAAAATGGGAGGAAATCAGTTGAGGGAGATCAGCAACTCTGGCCTAGTGAAGCGAGCAGAAGAAGAAGGTTGAGTGCTTCTCTATCATTGGTAAGGCAAAGAAGTGGAAGAGGAGGTGAAGGAGATGGTGCTCCTCGGTGAAAATGGCCAGAGAAAGGAGGGAGGGGACGTCGGAGCTCGGACAAATCCTAACGAGCAACCTCAGTTTGGGGAAGAAGGAAGGGAGTTGCTAACCTCCAATTGGAGGTCTAGGTGGGCATTTAGAGGTGGTGGAGAGGGTTAGGGGGAAGGTATCTTGACGCAATCTCGTCCGAAGCCATGGGAATGGAGATCTTCGTCTCCAACAACGGTGATCAAACCTTGTCGAAGTTAGTTAGGGAATGACACATCAGAGCTGTTGAATGGAAAGAGGAAGGTGAAAGAAAGCTCCACAGCAGGGATGAAAGTCCACAGGCGTTAGATAGGCAATCATTGGTGACTCTTGTCATCAACTGTTGCCGTTGAAGAAAGAGAAGAAGAGATGAAGAAGGACTTGAGAGACCTGAATGAAAATAATGAAGGACCTAAGTGTTATAAAATGGACTTAATTATCATAAAACTTAGGGACTTAAATGCAAATAGTGGATTTTAATGATTAAATTAAATTATTTCTTTTTCAACTTTTTATAGAAGATTATAAATATAATTAATAAAATGTTTATGCTTTGAAATTACATTTTTTTCCCCTTTTAGCTTTATTTAATTTAGTGATTTACATTATTACTTTAATTAATAACTTAGATATTATAAATCATATAAGCTTAGTTATATAATTACTAGTAGCTAAATACTGGATATAAGTCCCAATTATTAATTAAACATAAATGAATGGTTATTATCTCATAATTTAAGTATTTTATCCAATAATTAAGGCCCTTACTTATTATTACCTTATTATATAATTAACCCTATTATATGTTATTCACTAATTAATTAGCTAGGAAAACTAGTTTATTTAAGTGAATTAAGAGACATGGTGAGTCCATCTTACCTCCATGACAAAGTTTTTCTAGTTACTAGCAAAATAACTAATGAATATGATAAAATAAACACTAGGGTGTATCTAATACAATAAATTCTTAAGTATAGGAATGATTAGGTCAAAAAGAGTTTTGAAAATTTTCTATTATATATTTTTTATGTTTTTAATAAATAAGTATCCATAAATAAAAATAGTGCATTTGACGGGAATTCTCATACTAAGGATTCAAAACCCTAAATACTCTTCAAAATAGATACCCGTGAAAATCAGACTCTCAATGAGAATTCTAATCTAAATCAGAATATCCGACGCTCATTTTGTTATTTGTAGACCACTCAAAACCCTAAAAATAAGAGAAGTCAAGATGAGGAATGTAATAAGAGTCAAAGGCTAGAAATAAAATTCTAACACAAAATTCAATAGACACAGGTCATTCCTCAAGCTTGTGAATTCTGATTTTTATCAACTTAAGTTTTTGTAAATCAACTAAACACCCTTATTAACCAAACTCAGAATGTGAGTATAACCCTTAATCCAACCATCCCACGGCATTAAGGAAGAACTTCTAGACCCAGAGCTTTGTCAATCTATCTCCTTTAAGCCTCAACCACTAGTTTTCAAAATCCTATTTTTTAGACTTCACTGCCCACTTAAGGTTTAGTAGCTATGAGGTTAAAATGTTCGTGTAGATGAAGTAGATTCATCCTATAGGCATCCAAAGTTGCAAAAAACCAGATCTTAAGCCATCAAGATCACAATCCATATCGTCCCAACTCAACCCTTTGGCTTGGCCTTACTCAGGCTTGGTTGCTTTCTCCTCAATTGTTTTTATCCCGAGATCAACACTCAAGGGGTATATTTCCTCAGCTGGACCATCGGGTCTCTTATTCCTAGTTTTTATCTCCATATTTTTCTAATCCATTTTCTATAGGTTAAAGCACCCATTTGTATTGAGGTGTTTTTTTATTAGATGAAGGAAGGTAGCTAATGACTCTACAATGTTTAGTGTTAATATCATCAATTAAAGTCAACTTCGAGGGTACTGGTGTGATAATGTCAGATTATAGTGGGTTCGGGAGCATTGCATGCTTTTTGCATTATTTCATGTTAAACATCGCTTAGAATCAATGTTTAATGACCATGTGCGCAAGTCCATATTGAAACAGGTCTCAGATGAGTGATCAGACCGTACGGATGTATTCGGATCGAAGAATGGAGTCCAACAGACTTGAAATCACTTCAATCCGACCTCCGTAGCTCCCACAACAAGCTCGAGAAAGATCAATGGCCAAGGGGCAAAGCAACATTCTTACGGGCTTTGGATCAAAAATCCGACCATACGGATCTATCCGGAGCACTGTGGCATCTCCTACAACAGAAAGAAGATGGATGGCCCGGATGGTGCCACGTGGTGACATCTGGGCCATCCAACGTCGGCCATGAACGTCCATCACCGGCTCCTCTTCATCCTCATCATCAAATCTCGACCGTTGGATCTTGATCCAATGGCCAAGAAGCCACCTTCACCGCATGGCTTTGGATCCTCCTCGCGACTATTTCAAGGGCATGGCATGGTGGTCCTAAGAGGAGTTCTCAAGAAGAGGGCGCGGGTTTAAATCCCAACGACCCCCCCTTAAGCTCAATCGGTGTAGTGAGGCAGCGCACGAGCGTAGCAAGTGTGACACGGCAGCATCGGCAGCAAGGCGCGATGCATAGTGCGGTCCAATGCATGCTTATGCGACATGCCACGCATGGCACGTGGAGGCAGCTAGAGCATTAAAGGAGTAAGGGCGGGGGCAAGGGCGACGGATGCGGCGGGTCTTTAGCAACATTTTGAATGCTGCTATTGACCCAATGATGAATTTGAGCTCTTTCCTCAACTATAAAAAGGGCCCTATCCCTTCCATTTGCACCAAGCTTATACCCACGAGATACCACCACCTTTTAGAGCTCCAAGCAAGGCCCCAAAGCCGCTGAACCGCCAACGGAAGCCCCTCCACCGCCGTGGCTGCCTCAACACGTTCTTCATCCCTATTCTTATTTTTATCTCCGTTTATAGTGTAGTTTATCTATTTTGTTAAACATTCATCTGCATTATGTTGATTACACATTTGAGAAGAGATTGTTGATACATTGATCTTATGATATCTTGAGCATGGTTCTCTAGCCCTTCTCTCTCTCTATCATCTCTCTTTCTCTCTCTTTTTCTCAAATCGATTTTTAAGCAAACAAACGACATATTTATGTGATATGAAAGCGAGTATTTGATCTAATTATTGCCTCCCTGTGTTCAACACTCGGACTCACCTCTGATTCTTTATTTAAAATTGACGTATTAAGCGCACTACATGAACGATTTTACGCAAATGCGTCAGCGAACGTCAGTAGCATCCATTTGTAGCGAGATGCTTTATTTGGTGGATAAATGCATAAGCACCCATTTGTATCGAGGTGCATTATTGCAAGGTGTAATATATATATTTTTATCTCCTCATTTTAATTACTTCTATGTAAAAACTCCATATCCATTTCTAGGTGAGTGGCACATCCTTCATCCTTTTAAGAGCTACCTCACAAAAATCCTTGGGGTAAAAAGGATACAAGACTAATCTCTTGGCTTTTGTGTTTTCAGGGTCTCAAATGTTTGTAAGTCAATTCTATTATGTGTGAAGTTTGGAAACGTAGGTTACTTAACTCGCAAACAAGAGAGTGGACAGCAAAGCCCTATACTTTCAAATCCCTTAAACCATTAGTATCAGCCCTCAGGATCTGCCAAGATGCAAACCACCAAGTCTAGCAGAATGTCCTCGACTGATTAAGCTACTTATAGCCCGTTAAACCTTGTGGTTAAGGTTCCAAACTAACTTTTTTGTTTGATTAACTATAAATATTTAGTCTTTTTACTCAATTTAGTGATAAAAATAGAAATGCAAAGTCAAAAGGACATAACCTAGTCTTATTGATCAAGAAAGTTACAATTTAATTCCAAAAATTAAGTCTTGTATATGAATTAATAACATCTTAGTTACTCTATTTCCAAAGTAAAGAGCAGGAATACAAATCGCATAAATCACATACTTAGGTTTCAAACTCATACTCAAAAAATCCCATGTCAAGTCCCAAAAACAAGTAATTGTTTTGAAAAGTACTCATGACAAAGTCCAAAGTAAGGATTCAATGCTCTTGCTTATGTACACTATATACAAATATAAATATAAAAATATTTTTGATTTCTAACCTTTAAAAGTTTACTTAAGATATTCACAATTCATTAAGCTCAATAATTTACATATAAATGTTAAATAAGGTCCTGAAATGATTTTCTTCCAAAAATTCTTCTCCTTATGAATGGATTCCTCTTAAAATGTAATCCCCCAATACAAGGAATTTTTTTTTATTTTTATATTTTTATGGCTTATAATTTTTCAAATTTTTATGTGTTTTGAAATTTTGAATTTTTAGGGTTTTCAAAATTTTTCTTCTTTTTTTTCTAATATTACACTTTAAGTATTAAGATTCACTTCACACACCCCTATACCAAAATCTTATAATGTCCTCATTGTAAAGAAAGCGTGAAAAAGACTCTACACTTCACTTAGTATAGGGTGACGAAAGGAATCGGATAGAGGAGACCAGCAGATCTCAAGCGGACGATTTCTACTCTGATAAAAGTCAGAGGGGTCAGTCGCACTAAGTGAAGGATAGAAAATAAGGAATTGATCTGATAAGCTCAAACTCAAGTGCAGAATTAGACAAAGATGGGAAAAATAGAAAAGAAACAGTCGAAAATAGCTATACACAGGTGCTAAGTTTTACACCTTCAGCTAAGTGTAAATCTAGTAACAATACTAATGGAGCTTATAACAGTCTCCAATAAGACCCAAGGAATGTGGCTCAAGATAAGGTTTAAGGCATTGACTGTTCACTTTGAAGGGTTGATTCTTGTTGAGTTCGATGATTTCGACAGCTTCGTTGTCGAAGACTCAAAGAATCTCAAATGGGCCAGTCCATTTAGACCTAATTAGTTTTCTTGGAAAGAGCTTTAGGCGAGCATCAAATAGCAACACCTTCTGACCAGGTGTGAAAGTTTTGCAGGAAATGTGTTTGTCATGGAAGGCTTTCAATTTCTCTCCGTACAACTTAGAACTCTCATTGGCATCATTCCAGATCTCCTCAAGTTCACTAAGCTATAACCCGCAGTGATCTCCAGCCTTCGTGAGGTCAAGATTGCTGGCTTTAGTAGCCCAATAGACCTTGTGTTCAATTTCTACGGGAAGATGACAGGGTTTTCCGTAAACAAGTCTGTATGGTGATGTGCCTATGGGTGTTTTGTAAGTGGTCCTAAGGCCCACAAAGCCTCGTATAACTAAGAAGACCAATCCTTTCTATCAAGTTGAATTGTCATTTGAACGATCTTCTTGACTTTTGATTAGAGACCTCAGTTTGCCCATTAGTTTGGAGGTGGTAAGGTGTAGTGATACGATGTGTAACCTCGTATTTCCTAAGAAGGTTCTGGAACTGGGTGTTGTTTGAATGGGATTCGGCATTTAAAATGATCACGTGTGGTACCCCAGAACAAGAGATGATATGGTTCTGTATGAAAGAAATGACAACTCTGTGGTCATTAGTGCATGTGGGTAGGGCTTCGACCCAACGAGATGCGTAATCAACAGTGAGTAGAATGTAATCGAAGCTAGAAGAAGGAAATAGACCCATGAAGTCAATGCCCCAGATATCAAATATTTCATAAACAACTATAAGGTTTAGAGGCATCATGTCTCTGTGTGTCATGCTACTAAGAGTCTGGCAGCGACTGCATGCCTTACAATATATTTGTGAATCCAAAAAAATAGTGGGCTTGTAAAACCCGCTTTGTAGAATCTTCGCAGTGATTTGACATCTCGAAAAATGATCACCACAGGCCTGGTCATGACAAAAAGAGAGAATAGACTCAATCTCTGAAGATGAGACACATCGTCTAATGATTTGATCATTACAAAGTCAAAAAAGATACGGATCTTCCTAGAAGTAGTATTTGGCCTTTAATACGGGTTGAGATCTGCGATTTCTATTCCAGTTGGATGGGAATTGATATGTGACCAAATAGTTAATCATATCGGCAAGCTATGGAAGGTCAGTAGATATACTCAAAAGATGCTCATCAGGGAAGTGTTCTATGATAGGTGGAGAAGTCTCCACTGTTTCCATTCCCCCATCCAAACGGACCCATAGTGAATAGATGAATGGATTTTTTTTTTAAAGGATGAATGGATCTAAGAGGTAATTGAAAAGGCTAAAACATTATTAATAGTAGCAAAAAGTGCACCCTTTTACCAGCACCTTCATGAAAGTAGTTCCCAAATATTTTGTAGGGAGCCTCCCTTCAAGCATACCCATCCTTAGACAAATTTCCATCTTGTCCCTTGCCTCTTTTGAAATTAAAACTCTGCTTTTATGTGCATTCAAACGAAGACTGAATTAAATACCAAACACATCTAGGGTTCTTCTTATAGCGACAGTTGTTCTTCTCTCTGCCTTACTAAAAATAAGGACGTCATCTGCAAAAAGCAGGTACAAGATAAATTCCACCCTACTCAAATATGGGATAGTAATCCATCCCCTCATAACATGTGCTTCCAGTAATAAAGACAGCGGTTCATAGCTAAGGTGAAAAGGAGTGGAGATAGGGTCCCCTTGCTGTAACCCTCTCGAGGTGTTGATCTATCCTGCTGAAGTGTCGTTCACAAGTGGAGTGATGGTAGGGTGTTCCTTGCATTTCCAGATCCAATTTATCCATTCGAATGGAAGCCCATGCAATCAAAAAGCTGATATAGGTATTTCCTGCTTACAATATCAAAGACCTTGGAGATTTCAACTTTGAGACACATCCTCCTTCCACCATTAAAATGTCTCATATATTCCATGGTCAACAACAAACAGTCTACAAGATTCCTCCCATGGATGAAGGCTCTTTGGAAAGGTTAGATCACCATGGGCATAATCTTCCCCAAGCTTCTCTCAAGGAGCTTGGAAATGATTTTGTAGAGGACATTGCAACATGCTATTAGGCGGAAGTCACTAAGTGAATGAATGCAATCAGAGTTCAGAATCAAGGTTAGAAAGACCTTATGTACCTCCACAGCCATACCTCCACCTACAAGGAAAAAAGCCACGGCTTCGTGCACATCGATTGTAATGATGTTCCAACAATGCCTAAAGAATCCTGCATTAAAACCATTAGGCCCTGGGGCTTTGTCTATTCCAATTGACCATATGTCCTCCCTGACCTCCTCTGCAGTCGTTGGCTTAGTAAGGAAGTTGTTCTCTTCTGCGGTGGCTCACTTCCTGACTGGAATGGGAATCTTCTCCCCCCTCCCTCCTCTAGGGGATCAGCCTACGAGGAAAAGTTGTTCACTATTTCCCCACGTATCAAATGTTGACGCAGGAAATCAATGTTTTAAAATACTTCGTCGTAGTATAGTCAAAATCACACGACAACAAATAAAATTTATACTCGAATTTGAGGTCTGAGGTCGAACACAGGGAGCAAATAAGAATTCACATGCTAATCTTGATTAATATATAAATGAGCACAAGGAATCAAGCCAAGAAAGATTATCAATGAATAATATCTACTCAAAATTGATCTTTAATGTAGAACATGAGTATATCAAAAGTTCAATGAAGTAAAAAGATGTTTAAGGGAAAATAATGGTGATTTGAATTACCAATTATTAGTCTTAAGTATATACATATCAATCACTCAATATCTAAAATAAATTAACGGTGGCTTGAACTACTTAAGCTTAATTCCACGCAAGCAAATGTATCAAGCTAAATCAGCCTCATTAGACGTCGATAATGAATATCAAACGACTTAAACATCGCCTTGCTACAGTGCTTTGAATGTTTTGTTCTTCTCTTTCTCAGCCCTTTTTCTTCTTCTCTTGACGCACAAGGGCTTCTCACCTTTCCTTGCAACTAGGTGTTGAGCCTCCTTCCTTCAGAGCAAAACCCCCCTCCCCTGCTCTCTCTTTCCTTTCCTCCTTTCTCTTTCTCTCAAACCAGGGTAATAGGGTATTTAGGTATGCGCAATATCGGGTCCAGGGCTACCGGCAATTAGTAGTAGCCGAGGAGTGAGTAGGCATAGGCGAGTCGGTGAGCGAGTAAGGTGCTGGGGAAGTTCGGTAGAGGCGTCAAGGGACCAATCGGCCCAAATATGTTGGGGCTTTTGGTCGTCCGAGAACGGCGGAAGTGTGGGTGGTCATGGCGTGGGTTTTTGTGTGGTGTAGTGGGGGCACTGGCTCACCGGAGCCCTTACCAGAGGCGAAGAAGACTGAGGGGGAGATAAGTGATTGGCAGTCGTGCGTGTGTTGTGAGTGTGGGAAAGAGAAGTAGAGGGAAAGAGAAAGATGTAGGAGGACTTAGAGGGGAGGTAGAAGGTCAAATGGTGCCGGTCGTGGCTGACCGGCGCTAGAGAAGGTGACGAAGACAACGAGGCGGCGACGGCGAACGAGGTAGAGGAAAGACCTCCCTTTGGCCGAAGAGGATCACGGAGATAAGGGGAAGAAGATAGGCCGTCCAATTTGATTGTTGGAAGGCCAGAGGAAGGGGATTAAGGGTGGTCGTCGAAGTATAGGTTTCGGTGGCCGGAGGTGGGAAAAGAGGGTTATTTGGCTCGCCAAAACTTGCTAAGGAGGTGAGGTTGTGCATGGAGGTCCTTTATAGGCCTTCAAGCGAGCTTCTAAGCTTGGAAACAAGCTTGAGAAGCTCAGATTTTTAGGGAAAAAAAGCTTGAGGTTCAAGGATTCGCACGAGCCATAAGGGAGGAATTGGAAACTAGAAATAGGTTTAGATGATCAGGAATTTTCTCAGGATCATCCCTTCCAATTTTGGAAAGGATTGGTCAAGTAATCAAAGAGGAATCCCTGATTTAAACCTCAGGTGTGTGGATTCACACTTGCCATGGTGGCAAGGACCCGTCTAAGAAGAAGAAGACAAAGTTGGGGGGCAATTCGCAAGGATTTTTGAAAGTTGAGGGGCTTTTTGTAAGGAAAAGAGTCAGACTTGGACCAAACTGCAAATCAGGTCAAAATGATCTGAGATTGGGCCCAAATTTTGGTACAAACCTACTTTGGACCCAATGAATCTAATGGTGAAGTTGGATTTTGGTTTTGACTTCGTTTGACTAGGAAAATTACATAGAAGCCAAAATTAGTGTAACTTTCTCTCTATGACTATTTCAGGTCAAAATAGGTTCTGATGGTCAAATCAAAGATACCAAATCCTTTAGAATATTTTTCTATGAATTTTAGAGGGCTTAGTTGAATTTTATTCTGACCAGAACCTCAGTTAATTAAGCGGGTCTGTTTTTAGGGTTTTCGATGTCCATTAATTCTTGAAATACGTGAAAACCCATTTTGTTCTGCATAGACCCACTTATTATACATTAATGACCATATGACCTTTAATAAAGACTTGAAAATATCCCGTGGTTATTTTGTGATTGTGGAATGCTGTTAATTTTTCAGAAATAACCTTGTATCCTTTTCTTCTTTTCAAAACAGGATAATGTGCCTTTAGGACCTTCTGATGGATATGTAGGAGCATTTGTCAACTTTTTTAAATCAAATTGAGCTAGTTATGGTTCATGATGGTGTTCCCATCATCAGATTAGACTTGACCATTGTACCATCGCTCGAATCACCCTAGTCAACGCATTTTTATTCTATCTAATACGAGTGGCAGTGGTGAAAAATTTAGTGCATTTATCATCGTCATTCAGCCAACCCATGCAACACTGTTGCCTCCATTTGCTCTCTTCTTCTTGCAATAGATGGTTAAGCTCCTTCTTGATGTTCTCTTCTTCAATTTGCAAATCCATGTAGCCATGGGACACTGGCTCATGGAGTTTGAAGGTTTACAAAAAAATAGCTCATGGAGTTGGAAGGCTTTTTCTAAAATCAGTTACGCTTAGTTGTTAAAATGGTTGGTGGAAGGTTTGGTGAGGTTTTGGGTAGGAACCACAATGGTGCCAAGAATGGTATTGAGGAGAATCATGGAGTTGGAGGCTTACTATTTTTCGGTTGAAATTTCTCCTAAATGTGGAGAAAGAGGCGGCCTATAAGAGAGCCAAATGTTTGTCGGAGCCCGGAGGGAGGGGAGAATGGCCTGTGGGCATCCTAGATGAGACATTATGACGTGGAGAACTTTTTGCTTGTGGCTAGGGATTAAAAAGACTCATGCTGCTGGGCAAACCTATTAGAGCACAGATAAACGATTGTAGAGATTGCGCATGTTGAGAATGGTCATGGATTGCGAGTATGGAGATGGCCACAACAAATGATATGGGAGTGTGTTAGGGATTGAAGGCCTATCGGAGAAGAGCTCCAAACCATGTGGGAAAGAGACCACGTCCCAAAGTGGTCTGCTTGCATGACACTCACCTTGCGAGGACGACTCCTTACTCACAATAGACTTTGGGATTGGGGAATTCCGATTGACACTTGCTGCCTTTTTTGCAACGAGAAAGAGGACGAGTCTCACAAACACCTCTTCTTTAGGTGCAACTTCACCATGCAAGTCTTGACAAGGGTAACGAACTATCTACAGCTCCAACAATACAACAAAAAAGGTCAAAGGTAACAAAATTTTATGAAGATGACAATGAATAAATCATCGTTATATGACCTGCCAACGAATAATTTATTCGTCGCTATATTCGTTGCTATACGAGCCGTTGTTAAATCTATAATGAATAATATATTCATTGGTAAATTCAAACCACGAATAAAATCGTCGCTAAAATCATTACATACTTTAAATTTAGCAACGAAAGTTTTCGTTGTCTTACTTTCTTTTAATAACGATTATCTTCGTTGCCTTATAAAGAATATGCTAACGATTAATTCGTTGTAATATAAGATGGATATAAAAATTTATTAATCATCCTATAAAACACTCATAATATATCATACTTAGAATTTGTTTTGATTACCTATAAAATGAAAAATTATTTTACAATATCCACAAAAATTTTCCTCACAAATTGAAACTTTATAATGGAAATCTTGTAGAAAATATACCTAAGAATTTATGGACAAGTTTAATTACAAAATATATTTGAGGAAAGTAAAAGTTTACTTTAGTTCCATAATAAAAGAACTAAAAACAATGCAACCACTTAAAATTTGTCAAAAGTTTGGAATAACTACCAAATTACTCCAAAATATAGGTACTACAATAGGCACAATCTATAGATCCCTACAGGAGGGGGTGAGATTTGCGGAAAATGAAAATAAGCAAAAATAATGTATTCAACAATTTCATAAAAATAAACAATCGCACAAGTGCACAAGTATTTTTAGGTGGAAACCCAAAACGGGTGAAAACCACCACCTAAATCTCTCGAGTTAGGATTTTCCAATCAACTAAGTCGATCAAAATCCACTAATCCGAACTATTTAAGCGAAGGTAGTTCAGCCTCTCATAACCGATGCTACTTTAAACCCGAGGGTAGCGTGCCTCAAACCCCTCTTCATCACGAGGAGTATTTTGTCCCTCGATGGAGACAGGAATTTGCAAAGCAAATACCCAACTAAATAACAAAGATAAATACAAAGCAACCTATAGAGCCACAAATATGAAAACCTAGCTACTATAGGTAAGGAAACTTCCCTTTGCTGGAAGTCTGTCGACTTCAATACGCGGATGTGTGAACCATGCAATGGCACTTCGTCGCTCTCGTAATCGCAAAGGAAGAGCGGGTTCACAGTGAAGATGCTCTCTTGATGTAGAGCAAAAGCTTGGAGAGTAGGATCACTTCTTATGATCAAAGGGATACAAAATGATGTGGAAATGTGTTACTTGGTGTATATTTGCAAGGCAAGGGTGCTCCTCTATTTATAAATGGCCTAGGAAGGCTTCTATAGCCGTTGGGAGCAAACCCAAGGCAAATCAGGCCGCAATCAAAAATCATTAATGATTCTAACAGGGTCATCAGACGTCTGGGAAAAATATCAGACGTCTAGAAGTCGCTCCTAAGACGTCTAAAAACTAAATTAAACGTCTAATTCTAGACAGGTTTCCTTCATGACTTAAGTCAGACCTAAACAGGGTTCTTGTAAAAGTGGGTTAGATGATAGGTTGGACTTCTGGCACTAGGTATGGATGTTTGGAAACCTAATTAATAGCGAGAATGGATTTCCCAAGGCAAAAATGGCTAGATCCCTTAAGAGAAGTGATTTTGGCTTAATTGAGGGCTAACGTTCACTTATCAAATGTCTGAGGTCCTCTAAGGATGTCTGATGGAAGATCAAGGGTCATTTCTCAATGATCATATTCGGTAAGTCAATGTTCCACTAATTGGACATCTGGCAAAGTCATCAGACGTCTACTAAGACGTCTAAACTAAGGGCTGGTCATCTGATATAGACAGACAGAAGCTACTAACTCCAGCCTAAGTGTTTGGACATCTGATTCAACATTCAGATGTCTTAAAGTCCAAGATCAGACGTCTGATTTTCAAAGTGGACATCTGATTTGGCTGGTTGAAGTCTATTTTAGTTTTCTAAGTTCTCTACGGAAAACCTAAGTATCTTAGGGTTGTGTAAGTATTCCTAGGACTACTGTGTTGATACTTTAAGGCTCTTTCACATGCATCTAAGAAAGAAAATAAAGAACAACAAAAGAAACAAAAATACAAAGAACAAGATGAATGGAAATCTATCATATTCTTCATCTCCTTCCTTTTTCAAGCTTTCGCTCCTCATGAAGCTCCTTCTCCTCCGTCAAGCCCCTCCAATTCGCCATGGATGCGAGCTCTTCACACTCGTATTCATTTGCAATTGTCCTGAAATCTTGGACTCAAAAGCAAATGTTAAATAACAAGTGTTTTGTTATCATTAAAATAAACAATCGTGGTGCCCTTGCACTAACACAATCTGCATTAAAAAATCCACCACATCAAAATTTTGCTTCCAGAAAAATTGTCGAGAATAATGGCAAGAGTATGGCAGTTGAGAACATCTTTCCCCATGAGATTTCTGGATAGAAGAGCTATAAACTCCAACCTTTGGATGACCAAAGAAGGTGTCCTTTAGTACCTTCTTGACTTTTTGATATTCCTTGGTGGAGCAAAATGACTTGATAGAGATGTCAAAAACTCCTCTGAACTTGTAGCTATTTACATGTAATGATTAAATTAGAATAACACAGACACTAAGAAAGTATCTACAAAAGAAGAATAAAATGTAAGAGCAACCTAGAGAAGAGGAACATTGAGTAAGCTAAGAAAGTATCAACATAAAATTACATAAGGTTCCAATCTTTTCCTATGTAGGGTGTAGGTAGAAGCACGATAAAGTAGCCATGAATTATTTTTGTATGCTGAAATAATGAATATTTAGTTTCCTGAAATCTTAGGCTTTTTCTATCAATACCAAGCCAATAAACACCAATATTTCTACGGAAAACAGCCAACATGTAGTGTCTTTTGCCTACAAGGATATATTTCATTAGCATGGGAGCAGAAAAATTCTGAAAGTTAGTTTGAGTTTATGTAACATCCAAAGAGCTCAGAAATTACGTATTTGAAAAGTAGCTTGCCCTTAATTTACTTTGAACATTTTGTGTAACCAATTACTAAGTGTATATTTGCATTATTACCTGTAGTTACATTTGCAATAGTAGAATCTGATGTCACTTGATGCTCACTAATAATTTTGCTTGCAACTAGATCAGGCCTTGACATCCCACTAGATGGTCTTGCAATTACATAGCAATTAATGCCTTCAAGGTCAACATTGTTAATTTTTTTCTCTCCAGCTATGGAAAGAGGCACTTGATTTATACATATGGAAAGAACTTTTTCAAAGTAGTTAGAAAAATATACACATATTTATACATATGTTACATATGTATGAATGGACTTTAACATTCTCCTTTGGACATTTTTGTTTGGAAGAGCTAACCATCTTTAACATTCTGTATTCTCCCTTACTTACAAACAATTTCCTTTCACAAAAAAAAAAAAAACTCCTAGAGATCCCCCTACCACCCAAACTTGTTCTTCTCCCTCAGATCTCCCTAAACAAGGTACTTCACCAAACCTTCACTATCCTAGATCTATCCCCAAAATCAATTTTACTCATGCTTCAACTGATCACTAGAAGTGCAAGCATCCACTTCTAGATCAATTCTACATGTACTTAAATCATTTTTTTCTCAATTGACAAACATGATCATCATAAAGTTTCTAAAAGCATCTAAATAGAAAATGATATGGTATGGCAAAAAGTCAAGAACATGATTCTATTGGTCACAGAAGGACAACCATGCAGCTCCAACACATACCAAAGCTCTTGCAACTCTCTTCAATCCAATGGCACCCCACCTGTTGGATAACAAAAGAAAACATAACTCGTAATGCCAAATCCCAACTCAACAACCAATCACCATTCAGTTACTTGGCCCAACTTTGCCCATCACATAAGCTGATTCTACTAATTATCACTTGCAGTGAAAAATTTTAGGATCTTGAGATGTTTTCCAAGTTTTAACACATTCATAAAAGGTGGTGACCTATTGCCATCTGACTGTAAAACCACTTAGTTCACTTGCAGTAAAACCAAAGAGATAAAAGAATTATTTATTGATCAAAGAGATAAGGAAATACCTTTTGCAACTATATGTTGCCATCCGAGTTTAACAAATCCTCAATAGATCTCTGGTACTTTGCAATTAGCTCCCTGTATCAAAAATGCATGAAAAAAGCATAAGAGAGATTAGTTTCTTGTTGCTAATATCAAAATAATTCTTTTAAATATACATTGATGCACACATGCACACTGATATTAGCTTGATAGTGATGATATCTATAGGGATTAGCTTATCGATTTTGTTTCGAGACAATATTCCAAGAAAATTCAAACCCTAGATAGGGTAATGATCTCCTTCAAATTTGAGATCTAGATTACAAGGTCTTCTACTTCTTTATTTAAAACCTTAGGACGAGACTTCTGGCAAAAATTTCCCATCTCCAAGAAATGAATATGGGAAGCCCTCATCTTGATACACAATGTCCTAATCACCATCTTTAATAGGTGAGGTTGTTGCTTATAGTTGTTAAAACAGGATTTTTCATGAAAAGGAATGTGGCAATAACTGGAAAGCCTCAATAAACTAGTGACTAGAAATAAATAGTAAAAATCAAATCTATTAAGTGGGGCTGGCTACGTGAATTTCAAGAGTAAGAATTCAAGTAAAATATCAGGAGATTTTAGGATGTATTCCTCTCTTCCAATTAACTTCAACTTGCATTTTTTATTTCCATTTGTTATCATCGGTTTACATAAATAACTATACGGCACTCAAGAATCTTCTTTTAGAAGAACATTCAAGCAAATTCTAAAGTTCTACTCTAGGTGAGAAGCACACTTTCTACTGATTCAGTTGCTATGCACATAAATACATACAGGCAAGAGAAAAAAAAATGATGATCTTAGTTAGATCTATTAAATGTTCTATGCTGACTTCGGTCTGTAAATTTTCAAGAATAGCAAATGACCTGTTTCAAAAAAAAAATAATGATGGTGATAACAGCAAAAGACATCGTTAAAAAAAAAAAGACATCTGCATGATGTGTTGTCTCTGTAGTTGGACATTTCCAGCACAAGCACAGAATAAGAAGTATATAAACCTATTAGTGGACTGAACATTTTATCGTCACTCTACTTTTACATTGTGAAATGATCTGCTTACAATATTACAAAATATAGCTACGGAAAGCATTAATATGAATATAAGATCACACTGTCAGTTTAGAAAGATAAAGAACTAGGAGTTGGGTTTTATTTTGAAAGGAAATCATGGAACTTGTCAAAGTAAAGATGAAAATCTACATTAGAATTTTCATATTCATATGGTAGCTTAACAATGCACAAATATCCTAAGATATCCAGAATCAGAAACGCACATGCACTTTATGATACCACAATCACGTAATTGAAAGATAAAAAACTTTTTTTAAGGAACAAATGTGAATTCAACAAAAGTTAAAAGAAGTTGTAGCTAAATAATTTTTGATAATTGGAAAAGAAAAAAGGATCTTGCATGGTAAATGAGGTAAATGAAATCTAGCAAGAAATTATTACCATTTCTCATGACTTCGAAGATCATGTCACAGTAATATCTAAATGGAGAATTCTCACAACCCAACAAACATACTCTGCAAGATGATATGGGAATAGCTGCAAACATTTGTCTCGAGTGAGAAAACTTCAGGAAAGAAACTTGAGAGACAATTGCACAAGAAACAATGCCAATAACATCTTCCAAGTTATATAAAAGAAAAGGGACAGAGATATATGATTGACAAAGGAGACACCTGTCCAAACTGGATGAAAATGTAAACATTTATATCCATCTACTAAGAAATAACACTAGGAGGGTGAAAGATATTATAGTGCCAAAAAAATATTGAAATACATTTATAACCTATTAACCTAAGAGAAATACTTGATCACTTAAAAACCTTTATGCTAAGAAATACATTTTGTTAATTAGCATCATACATGCATCCTAAGTCTTTATTTTAAGAATTAAAAAGTAAAGAAGAGCTAGAAAGATAGAGAAAGAAATGCTCATACACACCACAAGATTCTTACGTAGATACCGCATCATCTCTTCGTAATATTCTCCCTCTTTGCATACTTTTCGAGCGAAACATATATTCCATTGTAGCCACTTCTTTATGCAATGATCTATAATCCTACACGTAAACAACAAAGAATGGTTGAAAAAACATCATATAGATTAGAGATCCAGTTGAAAACTTCCAAACCAAATCTATGAACTTGTTAAAAGAAAGCATCCTTATCGTCATGAAGCTTAAACAGAGATAATGGCAAAGATCACAAGCCTTCACATTATAAGAACTGCAAGTTACCAATACAACAATCGTTCAATTTCCTCAGCATTCGTATATGAATACAACTATGGTCATATGCTATGGGTCCATCTTTCTGTCATATCCACACCATTACCTTCCATTGCCCTCCTGTCAACCTGATAAAACTACAAGGCCCCACTAATGCATTGAAACACGTAAATGATGGATGGATAAGATGGGCACATGAGACAAAACCACCAAATACCATACAATCGCATTTGTTCTTTCCAAAAATGAAGTGTCGCAAGGAATTCGTATTTGTGGCAGCATATACATGACACATAGAACCCTTTCTGCAAGGAAATGGGTGCATACAATTCGTATGACATAATTGGGCCAACAAGTTCATTGCAATCCCTTGCAATTTCAATAGCGACTGTACAGTATCATTATCCTCACAAATCCACTAATTCAGAAACTAAGATAGCAAAGCCACCACAAACTTCATGACTTTTACTAGCATTGTATTAAGAGTTGTAGGACGAATAGTATATCCCAAAAGATCTAAAATTAGTTATTCTATTTGAAAAGTTTTACCTTTGATTATAGTTAGCTCATCTGCTTCAGCTTCTTAGTCAAGTATGCCACACTAGAATGCTATGGCTTTAGTAATGTCTTTAGTAACTGCATGCATCTAAATAGTTACTACAAAAACAAATAGCCTTATTAAAGAACAATTCTGAAAACTAATATATAACAAAATCGTGAACACTAAAACATTTATATATTCTATGTATGGTTGAAAGCATACATGGAAGTTCCAAATGACTGTAAGATTGAAATCACATTCTTATATCTTTATTAACTTAATATAAGTTAAGAGATCAGGTCTTGTTGAATTTATATTAGACCCTATATAATTTCTCATGTAGTTTATGAGTAAATTCCAATTGAATAGCATCCTATAACAAAACATGCATTGTAGATCAGGGGAGAAGATACAAGAACCTCCAACTCAGCTCCTCATTCTCCTGCACAACCAACCTCATCTAGGGCTTGCACACAACAAAATACATCACATTGAAAAAAAGGCTAGATGCCTGATCCTAACCCTAAATCAATCACATGCCAAAAAAAGTTAATTGTGTAACTCTAACCCTCAACTGAGCTCATGAGCAACCAAGAAGGATTGACCAAAATCGAGAGAGAGTGGAGTGAAAGATCTCAAGCATAGATCTGAACTTAGATTTAATCCATATATGTGATTAGAGAAACGATCGACGAATTGAGGAAGAGAGATCAAGGGAGATAGATCTTACTAAGTATGTGATTGCAGCCACTATGTGAGGCATAGGGTCGCCGCGATGGCCTCTCAGAGTTGCCATCTCCCATGCTCCTCCAACACCACTTGCAGCCCCTTGAAGTGGAGGTGGACCAATGCGTCTTCATCCCCCTCATTACGGAGGGGCATCGAGGCCTCAGGCAGCTCGATCGTAGCATAGGGGCTTGCAGCCGTCGCCTTGCTACTCCTTGCCATGTGGAGCCAAATCTGCTCCTGTGTAGGGACCTGCACCTCCCTCGACTCCAGCATCACCGCAGGCCTCCTCGAGCTCTAGGTCATTCTCCCCCAGTCGCTGCTGCGCCACCGCGAAGGCCTCCCAGAGTTTCCTCCTCCTTCTCCTCTAGTGCCGCCCACAGGCCCTCAAGGTACAGGCAGACCAGCACGTTGACCTCGACGTCAATCTCGAAACCTTAAGATTGAGGAGTGAGGGGGGAAGGGCGATGCAGGAGAGGAAGAGGAGGAAGTAGAGGAGGAGGAGGAGGAGGGGAAGGGCACGTCTGTGGTGGCGTAGGAGAGGAGAGGGAGGAGTGAGGGCGGACGACAGCGGAGAAGTAGAGGGGAAAGGGTTAGGGTTTAGGAGGGGAAGGGTTTAATGTTGGAAAAATTACTTATAGAGTCCTATACTTTTTTTAATAAATAATAATTTAATGACCATTATTCTGTTGGTGCTAGAGCACCACGATCATTTGTTTTGATGATAACAAAACACATGTCATTTAACATTTGCACTTTGAGTCCTAGATTTCAGGTCAGTCGCAAATGGATACGTGATTAGACGGAGTTCGAGCTCGCATCCAGGATGGATTGGAGGAGCTCGATGGAAAACAGAGGAGATTCGCGAGGAGCGATAGATTGAAGAAGGAAGGAGATGAACAATAGGATAGATTTCCTTCTCTTGTACTCCTTGTATTTTTCGTTTCTTCTGTTGCTCTTTATTTTTGTTACTTAGATTCATGTTAAAGAGCCTCAAAGTACCCTAACAATAGTCCTAGGAACACCTGCACAACCCTATGATACTTAGGTTTTCTGTAGAATACTTAGAAAACCAATATAGGGTTCAAACAGAGTTTCCAGACGTCTAATTCCCAAATCAGACGTCTGATAAAGTATTTTAAGACGTCTGACTGTTGTTTCGGACGTCTGATAACTATTAGGTTGGACATAGTTATTTCTGTCTGATGAAATCAGACGTCCAGACCTTAGACCAGACGTCTGATGGATTTGCCAGACGTCCAATTAGTGGACCGTTGGCTGGCTTAACAAACACTCAAGAATATGACCGTTAGAGCCTTATCAGACGTCTGATAATTGACCGTTTTTCCTCGGCTGACCCAAAATCTCCTCTCAGAGATTTTCTAGCTGTTGCAACGTTTGGAAAATCCATTCCCACAGTAAAAGTAGGTTTCCAGACGTCCAGACATAGTACCAGACGTCCTATATGTCGTCTGATGGACTTGCACAAGAACCCTGTTTAGATATGATCCAAGTCAGGAAGAGCCCCGCCCAAAATCAGACGTCTGACCTTTAAATCAGACGTCCTAAAGTGAAGTTCCAGACGTCTGATGCCAGAATTAGACGTCTGGTAAGCCTGTCAGAACAATGATTGTTCCTGATTTCGGGCTGATTCTCTTGGACTTTATTCCTAACGGCTATAGAACCTTTCCTAAGCCTTCCAAAGCCTTCCTAAGGCCTCTATAAATAGAGGGGAACCTTTGCAACACAAAGAAACACTAAGACACACCTAGAAACACCAAGACACACCTTGCAATATGCTTTCAAACCTTTTTGTGTCTCTCTTGCTCTCTAAGCTCAAGTTCTACATCTTGAGAGCATCAAGCTGTTGCGCACCCGCTCTCCCGCCGTAGTCCACGAGGGCGAAGTTGCGCTGTCGCGTGGCTCACGCACCGCGTCATCAACTCGACGCACTCCTTGCAAAGGGGAGTTTCCTAATTCCTACAGAAGCTAGGTTTAAAATTACTTTGTTGGCTCTATAGGATTACTTGTTTATTTTATCTTTGTTATTTGGTTGGGTATTCGCTTTGCGAATTCCCGTCTCCTTCGCGAGACAAAATCCTTCTCGTGGAGAGAAGGGGTCGAGGTACGCTACCGTCGTGTAAGTAGCGTGGTTGTATTGAGGTTGAATCACCCTCGTTTAAAGTGATTCGGTTTAGTGGATTTTGATCAACTTGGTTGATCGGAAAATCCTAACTCGAGAGGGTTAGGTGGTGGTTTTCACCCGGTTTGGGTTTCCACCTAAAAATACTTGTGTACTTGTGTGATTGCTTATTTGTGAGATTATTTATATTTCAATTCCGCATTTTATTACGTCACACTGATCTCACCCCCTCCAAGTAGGGAATTTCAGTTGGTATCAGAGTAGGTTCTTGCAAGATCGGAGTAACACCCGGCAAGAAGATCATGAAGGGAAGCATAACCGCAATCGGAATCTCCGAAGGGCAGTCCACCGTTCGACCACCCTATTTCGACGGGAGGGACTTCGGATATTGGAAGTTGAGGATGAAGACGTGGCTCCAAGCCACTGAATTCGAGATATGGGGATGTTGCGAAACCCCATACGAGGTCCCGAAGCGACCCCAAGGAGGCTACTCGCAGCTGCAGATTCGAGAGCTTTCACTCAACGCAAAGGCAATGAATGCCCTGTATTGCGCGCTGAGTCCGAAAGAGTTCGAGAAAATCCAAGAGTGCACCACCGCCCACGAGATATGGAGGAGGTTGGAAGGCACTCATGAGGAGACGAGCTCGGAAGAAGATCTCGGGGAGAAGGAAACCGCGTGCCTTGGTTTCATGGCAATCGGAGAAAGTGACGACGACAGCGACAATGAGGTAAATCTCGATTTACAAGAAGCTTTTAATGAACTATTTGAAGTTAGTAAATCACTTAAGATAGAAAATAAAAGCATTAAAAAGAATCTTAGTTTTCTTAGAAGTGAAAATGAAATATTAGAAAATAAACTTAAGGATCTAGAAGCTAATCCTAAAAATGATAACCTATTATTAGAAAATCATAACCTCATCAATGAAAATAATAAATTGATTGAGGAAAATGTTAGTCTAAAAATAGAAATTTCTGATTTAAAGACTAAGATGAATACTATAGAAAAAGAAATTGCATGTCTTAGGGAAAATTCTGACAAATTAATCAACAAAGTTGATAATTTTTATAACCCTAAGATTGAGAAAGGATCTCCATCAAGGAGACTTGCTAACAGATCCGGATCCAAGCCCACTTGGATACCGAAAAAAGAATTGGAATCTTGTTTTGTAGGTTTCAGGGGTAACTACAACACAAAGGGCCGGACCTACAAACTCAAAGCTGGTCAACTCAAGTTGGGAGAACCAAGGAGTAGACCAAGGAGGAGAACAAGAAGACCGACGAGACGGCGAACAAGCGACGGACGCGCCGCACGTCGACCACCAGACTGGAGACCGGCGCCAATGCCCGGGCCTCCAAGTTACGGATGGGAGCCCCATCCGATGTGGCATCCACCACCATTCAGGCCATTTTATTGGCCATGGTAGGTGAGGTAAAAATTCTTGACCCTATCTTTGTTTATCAGTAGCATTTAGATAGGGGGAGTTAAAATTTATGAGCTAATTGTCAATTTTTAAGGGGGAGATATAAGGTAGCTAAATTTCCTTTAGAAAGGGGGAGAAAAATAATAGCTATCTTGTTGTTATAAAAAAAGGGGGATGCATTACCTTTGTCAAAAGAAATTTATAGAAGAGCATGTTTTAAGGGGGAGTTATAGGAAATGTAAAATCAATTAAACCTTTTTGATAATGTCAAAAAGGGGGAGGATTTTTTGCATTATTATTTATGATTTTGTCATCATCAAAAAGGGGGAGATTGTTGGTGCTAGAGCACCACGATCATTTGTTTTGATGATAACAAAACACGTGTCATTTAACATTTGCACTTTGAGTCCTAGATTTTAGGTCAATCGCAAATGGATACGTGATTAGACAGAGTTCGAGCTCGCATCCAGGACGGATTGGAGGAGCTCGATGGAAAACAGAGGAGATTCGCGAGGAGCGATAGATTGAAGAAGGAATGAGATGAAGAATATGATAGATTTCCTTCTCTTGTACTCCTTGTATTTTTCGTTTCTTCTGTTGCTCTTTATTTTTGTTACTTAGATTCATGTTAAAGAGCCTCAAAGTACCCTAACAGTAGTCCTAGGAACACCCGCACAACCCTAGGATACTTAGGTTTGCTGTAGAATACTTAGAAAACCAATATAGGGTTCAAACAGAGTTCCCAGACGTCTAATTCCCAAATCAGACGTCTGATAAAGTATTTTAAGACGTCTGACTGTTGTTTCGGACGTCTGATAACTATTAGGTTGGACATAGTTATTTCTGTCTGATGAAATCAGACGTCCAGACCTTAGACCAGACGTCTGATGGATTTGCTAGACGTCCAGTTAGTGGACCGTTGGCTAGCTTAACAAACACTCAAGAATATGACCGTTAGAGCCTTATCAGACGTCCATAGGACTGTCCAGACGTCAGATAATTGACCGTTTTGCCTCGGCTGACCCAAAATCTCTTCTCAGAGATTTTCTAGTCGTTGCAACGTTTGGAAAATCCATTCCCACAGTAAAAGTAGGTTTCCAGACGTCCAGACATAGTACCAGACGTCCTATATGTCGTTTGATGGACTTGCACAAGAACCCTGTTTAGATCTGATCCAAGTCAGGAAGAGCCCCGCCCAAAATCAGACGTCTGACCTTTAAATCAGACGTCTTAAAGTGAAGTTCCAGACGTCTGATGCCAGAATTAGACGTCTGGTAGGTCTGTCAGAACAATGATTGTTCCTGATTTCGTGCTGATTCTCTTGGGCTTTGTTCCCAACGGCTATAGAACCTTTCCTAAGCCTTCCAAAGCCTTCCTAAGGCCTCTATAAATAGAGGGGAACCTTTGCAACACAAAGAAACACTAAGACACACCTAGAAACACCAAGACACACCTTGCAATATGCTTTCAAACCTTTTTGTGTCTCTCTTGCTCTCTAAGCTCAAGTTCTACATCTTGAGAGCATCAAGTTGTTGCGCACCCGCTCTCCCGCCGTAGTCCACGAGGGCGAAGTTGCGCTGTCGCGTGGCTCACGCACCACGTCATCAACTCGACGCACTCCTTGCAAAGGGGAGTTTCCTAATTCCTACAGAAGCTAGGTTTAAAATTACTTTGTTGGCTCTATAGTATTACTTGTTTATTTTATCTTTGTTATTTGGTTGGGTATTCGCTTTGCGAATTCCCGTCTCCTTCGCGAGACAAAATCCTTCTCGTGGAGAGAAGGGGTCGAGGTACGCTACCGTCGTGTAAGTAGCGTGGTTGTATTGAGGTTGAATCACCCTCGTTTAAAGTGATTCGATTTAGTGGATTTTGATCAACTTGGTTGATCGAAAAATCCTAACTCGAGAGGGTTAGGTGGTGGTTTTCACCCGGTTTGGGTTTCCACCTAAAAATACTTGTGTACTTGTGTGATTACTTATTTATGAGATTATTTATATTTCAATTCTGCATTTTATTACGTCACACTGATCTCATCCCCTCCAAGTAGGGAATTTCATATTCGTCGTTATCAATAAAGAATAGTGACGATTTTCTTTCGTTGTCATGTTTAATAATGAATAGATAAAATCGTTGTTAACTTTTGAAGAAATAATGACGGCTGATCTAAATCGTTGTTACATTAAAAATATAACAACGAATATTAGTAATCGTCGTTATTTTTTTGTTGCCTTTAGCTCATTTTGTTGTAGTGCAAGATTGTATGGTGGAGATTCTGGAACAGTCCCTTGAGTAGGTAAACATTATTTTTCGAGGAAGAACTTGGTACGGTAGAGTTATTTGTAGATATATCCAATACATTTAAAAAAATATAATAAATATTGTCATTTATACGAAAGAGCAATGTCATGCAACAATTGAGATTTAACGTTAAAAAATTATCAATATATCTCATGTTTTGACTAAGTATCTCATGCTCCGCCGTTAAATGTTTTGAGTAAAATTACGGGTTACTCAAAAAGGGTCAAACAGAGGGAGAGAGACACATTGACGCATTATTCCTTTTCCCCCCATTGCCTTCCTCACCGCCCATCCGTAGTCCCGTCAGCGATCTTTGAAACCCCCCTCACGAGAATGGACTTCGACGAACGAAAGGCGGCGGCCATGGCGGCGCTATCCTCGTCGGCGGCGGACAAGTCCCCGAAGGGCTCTCTGGACGCCCCCATTGCCCCACTGGTCGCCGCCCTCAACCGTCGCCCCTCCCTCTTCACCACCAGCTCTTGCTCCGGTCGCATCACCATCCTCTCCCACACCAATACCCACACCAAGAAGAAGGCGGGCGGCGGCACTTGGCTCCTCGCCTCCCACGACCCCGTCGACCCCGACTCCGTCGCCGCCCTCCTCTTCGACCGCGCCTCCCCACCAGTGGGTTCCCACGTCTTCCGCTTCGAGCCGCTAATCATTGCCGCGGAGTGCCGCGACGCGGAAGAGGCGCAGTGGCTCGTGTCCAAGGCCATAGCTTGCGGCTTGAGGGAGTCCGGTAATACCCGAACTTGTTTCACTTGCATACCGCAATATTTAAGCTTTTTCATGCATACATACAGCACGAGCGAGTTCTCTTGCTCGATCAGAGTTACGGAAATAGGCTGGAAAGAAAGTAGGAAGTTGGGCGTCCAGTGACATGTGCTAGAGACTGAAATGAATGTTGGCGGTTGCGTTCTCAGTGAAGAACACCGATGGAGAGGCATCCCGCGAGTAAGAATGATTAATAAACCTCGGGGCCAAAAGGGGGGTCATGAATTGTGAAATATGTCCTCACTTCCTTGAGAACAAAAAAAGGAAAAAGAAAAGATGGCTGCATAGCCGCATAGGTGATCTCAAATTCAAGTGGACAGCCTTCAAGACATTCTTGTTTGATCTTCCGCTAATATCTTCACCTTCTTGGGATTGACACGTATCCGGAGCAGTGCACCCAAATCGTCACTCCCACCAAGAATCCTTGCAATCTTATCAGTATCACTCTCCCCAAGAAACCTCCTTGTCTTGGCGATACAATTTAACTGTTAATTTTTCAGTGACTATAGTTTGGTTTTGATTTTATCTTACGATTCTGGCGGTTGAAGGGGGCTCATTCTTTTCCATTGCTTATTTGTGCTATACACACGTAATGCTAAGTGGAATGCCCAGAATCTTGCTGGACTTCTCTGCAGAAGTTTGTTGGAGGAAGGTATGATGAGGAAAACTTGTGCGATTCCTTGAGCAAACCATTGCAAGCTGCCACTTTGTGTTGAATATAATGCATAAATTCCGCATAGGAAACAAATATGAACCAACAAATATACATGGTAAGATTCAGCATTTTCATGGGGATCATGAACAGTATCATGTAATTTTTGCAACGGGTATACATCACCATGCGTTGAAACAAAAACAACCTAGATCTGGAGTAGTAATCCACATGATATTGTTTTCACATGCAAGATTCCATGCACAGAATTATTTTGGCAAGGTCTAGAATAGAACAAACAACAACGCACATGCACAAGCACAAATAAACAAAACTAAAGAAATGAAAGCTAGAAATGGTTACCATGATAGAAGTGCCCATGTGGACTTCCCTTAAAGAAGTATTCACCCGTACAATATCAGTGTGTTGGGTTTGGCATCTTCTCCTAGGATATGATAATCCACATGTAGGAATAGTACACTCCAATCAGAAGCATCCTAGAAAATTACCTTAGAGATTGGCCAAAGTACTCTTGCGCGGTCGCTAGAGCAAACAATGAATAGATAGGGAGAAAGGGAAATAATGGCTAAGGTTGCGTAGGATCTCGTTCTAGAAAAAAGAATGACTTGATAGATGGGGAAAGGGTGTTAGTTTCACATAACTGATGTGGCTGTTTTTGGAAGTCCAATCATGCAATTAAATGCATAAAAATAATTATTTACCGAGTGGAATAAGAACACACCTACACCTGGCCTTGGCCTAAGCCTGAGCTTGGTGAGGCAGGGTGTATGCGCGTGCATGTGTTTTCCTCCATTCTACTAAGTGAAATTTGAATAGACATTATTCCTCCCACCTGTTGCCCTTGTGTTTAGGTATTCACATCTGTAATATTCTACTCCAACTTTTTATCAACCCGCTATGTGGGACTAAAAACAATTGCCATGTGGAATTGTAACATTAAACTCCCAAATTGGATGTATTCCTTCAACCAAAATCAAATTGGGTTTTCCCCATTACAAATCCCATATAGTCACATCAAATTCAACATTCCCACACAAGTTCAATGTTGAGACTTGACATCCACATTCCATTTTCAGTAAAGATATCTTCCAATTTGAACCTTTACTTGAGTTATCAACTTTCATCTTCATAGGAATGAAGCGAAGCTTGTCTTGAACTTTAGATGTTTAATGTGAGGTAGACAGTGGTAAGAATAAAGTGAATGCTCTTGGTAATAATCTTCAGGGTTGATGCTCTTAATGGCTATGCACCTCATTCTATTTTATTAGTGTATTTAGGAAAGACCCTCTTTCCTTAATTGCAACCCATGGTAATACTCACATAGGTGGTGTTTTTTAAGGATGCATTGCTAACATCTTGCCTTTAAAGGCTTGTATCCATTTAGAGCCTTTGCTCTTCATTTGCAACTTAAGGCACTTAGTCCCGCTTGGTAGAGGTTTAAAGTTTAAGACTGGGTAAAGTTTAGGAAGTCTTAAGAAGGGGTAAATGAATGGGTAAGAGGAGGGTTAGTGGGTGTAGATGTGATAGTTAAGCTGATATGTTATCAGTGGTTTTTGTTTTTATTTGTAGTGGGAGTGGGTTAGTAGGATAGATGCGATAGGTGGATGTGACGAGTAAGAGTGAGTTAGTGGATGCGTATAAGATTGGTAAGAGGTAGATGTGATGGATGATGGATGATGTGATAGGTAGGGAATAAAACTTTTTCACTATTTATGTACTGTTCACTTTACCCTTGACACATTGGATAAAACCTTCCTTTAAACCTCCACCAAACGTAGCCTTAGATGCAATAACATTTAACATTGAGTGTCAACTAGTTCCTCATATAGCTTGTTACCACATGTAACCTACTTTGTGGGATTTGTACTTAGGTTGGGTTGCAACTACGGGTGAACTCCCAATGGGTCTTATTCCTATCCCAAGTTTAGACTTAAGGATTAAATATTTATTAAGTCCTTTTGTATATCAATCTGCTGTGTTATCTTTTGATCTAATAAAGTCCATAGCGATCATTGCTTGAGATACAAAATCCCGTGTAGACATAAGTTTGACTTGGATATGTCTCCTTGTTTTTTTTATTAAACTTTGAAATTTTAATCTTTGTTATTTTAGTAATGTTATCACAATGTAAAGATATCGTTGGAATTGGCTTACCCATTGTAAGGATTTCAGAAAGAAGTCCTGTTAGCCATTCAACATCAATTCTAGCGGTGTTCAAAGTATATAGTTGAACCTTAAAGGTAGATCAAGCTAAAATGGTTTGTTTAGCAAACCTCTAGAAGACTACACTATCTCCAAGGGTAAAATTATACCCTCTAACATCATTACTCCCAAAATCCTTCATTTGACCTATTCAGCTTATATCTATATTCTTCTAGGAATGAAGGATATTTCTCATTATTGATATTAGCATACTTTTCTATTATTTGTTAGTGTTTATCCTTTTTTTGTTGGCCTTATGAGGGTTCCGTATGTAATTTTCTCTTTTTAATCCATTATGTTGTTAGTACATATGGTCTTTTTATTCTCTTATTGTAAGGGCTATGGGTGTTTAGTCCCATAGGGGATATTTATGTACTTTTGACTCTACGGTCTCTCTCTATATAAAGAGGGCTCTAGGGTTTCTAATGAATTAAGTCATTTCATCTAATTTTGTATCAGAGCACCGGTCCTAAACTGTGGCTCTAGGTATCCCACCCCTCAAGGTCTCCTAAACCCAACCACTAAATCCCGACCTCCTCTCTCTTTCTCGGTGGCGGCAGCGGCCTCCGGCGGCCCTCCGGCCGCTTGTAGTAGCCTCAGCGGCACTATGGAGGAACGCATCAACGCTTGCTGTGGGGCTGCGGCGGTGCGAGGGTTGCCGAAATGGGCCAGCGGCTCTCTAGTAGTGGTCGTCTAACCTAGCAGCGGCGCTGCGGTGGCGCAACAACCTGCTACAACAGCAGGCTGCGACGCTGAGGCTTCAAGAAGCATTGGCGGTGCTTTGTAGCAGCTGGTAATGGTGGCGACAGCCTCCAGATCGGCAGCGGCGACCTATGCAGCGCCTCCATGGTGATTGGCGGCGCGACCAGCAACGATTGGCGGCGGACCAGCAACATAGGTGGCGCACGGGGTTTTTGATCCCAGTGCAGTGATCGTGAGGGACCTCTTGCCCTGATCTAAGGACTGCAGTCCCTGTTGTTGCGAAAGGGAGGTTAGGTCTCTTTGGGGCCACCTCTGGTGTTCTCCTTGCACCCAGGTGAGGCCAACATCTATCCAAGGAGGCCTCTTGTCAGCTATGCAGACCTGAATCCGTTTGTTTTCAGATTATTTGATGGTTTCTTGGTCCTAGACACTTGATCGAGGCTTCTGGATTGCGAAGATGGCTTCAGATGATCAGTTTGAGGTGTCTTTGGGCTCTATTTTGGACACCGGGGTACTCAAGAACTCGTTCTTTGCTCCTGTTGTTAAGTTGGATGAGACCAACTACCCGTGGTGGTCCTAGACCTTTCCTATGACCGTCAGGGGTCATAAAAAGAGCCATATTCTTACAGATCCGGAGCCTGAGAATAAGACTGGCACAAATGCCAACTGGTATAGTGACAATGCCATGATTTATGCATGGCTGATACAGATAGTTATTCCCTGCATAGGGGATGAGATCATGTACTATACTGCAACAAAGGAGATGTGGGGGTCTTTGCGTGATACGTATTCACATGCCAAAAACTCTGCATGAGTTTTTCAGGTCTTTTACGACCTTTTCTATCTACGTCAGGAGGGACACACACTGTCACAGTATTACTCTCTCATGAAGGGAATGTTGGAGAGGCACTACTCCTACCTGTCAGGGTTGCTTGTGAGTCTTGGAGGAGTTTCAGAAGACGGTTGGATGTCTCCCTTTTCTTGGCTGGCCTTGGACCTGAGTATGCTGTAGCCAGAGCTCAGATTCTCATTGCTTCCTACCCTGGAGGAAGCATATAGTAGACTCAGTAGAGTTGCAGTGTGCACTCATGCTCCTGACTCTACTGCTCAGTCATTTGTACTGGCTGCGATCCTTGGACGTGGCAGGAGTACCACTTATCCTACATGTGGTCGTGGATGTGGACGCTCTTCTGGTATACGTACTAGGACTCCGTGTACTTACTGTGGCAGACTTGGTCACTTTAATGCTACATGCTGGCAGAAACATGGCAAACCACTTGTGGCCAATTAGGTAGCTGAGATCTCAGATGTAGCTCTTCCTACTTTTGATATTAGCTCCTTGAGTACTGAGATTGAAACCTTACGGCAGCAGATTGCTTAATTGACTCAGTCTTCTATCTCTCAGATTCCTGACACTGCAGTTATGGCTACCTCTTCAGAGACACCTGCGACTAGTATGTCGTCCCTCTTATCTTGTGGTGAGTGGCTGATTGATTCTGGTGCATCCAAGCACCTATGTGGCGACAGATGCTCTTTCTCTCAGTTAGCACCTGTTACACTTACCAGGACAGTACAGGTGGCTGATGGGAGACACTTGCCACTTGTTGGTAAGGGAGATATGTCTTTATCTTCTACTTTGAGACTAGTAGAGGTCTATTATGTGCCTAACTTTCCTTTGAGTTTATTGTCTGTTAGCAGTATCATTAAAGATTTGAACTGCTGAGCTATTTTTGATGCGTTTTCTTGTGTCTTGCAGGATAAATTCACTGGGAAGACGATTGGTGGCGAGCGTGAGGAACATGGGGTATACCGTATGAGTTGTACTGCTTTTATTGCCTCAGCTACTTACTTCTGTTGGATCTCCTCTCCAGTGCCACTACTGCTTTGGCCATCTACCCATTTATCGCCTCAGACATGTTCTACCGCACATCCCTTCTATTATTGCTCTCACTTGTGATGCTTGTTAGCTTGGCAAGCACCATAGGGCTAGTTTTTCCAGTTCTGCTTCTTTTTCATCTGTTGCATTTGATTTGATTCATATGGACGTCTGGGGTCCCAATCGTACTCCTAATCAACTTGGAAACAAATATTATTTTATTTTAGTTTATGACTTTCCTCATGTTTTTTGGATATTTCTCTTGAAAAATAAGTCTGATGTAGGACAAATTATTGAGAACTTTGTCAAGGAAATCAAAACTTAGCATTATTGTTTAGTGAAGTACTTTTCTGATAATGCCTTGGAGTTTTATACTATGCGTTTGTGCAGTTTCTTTTCTAGTTGTGGCATTATCTATGAGACAACATGTCCTCATACTTCTTAGCAAAATGGTGTTGATGAGAGGAAACATTGTCATATTCTTGATGTTGCACGCACTTTACTGATTCATCATTTAGTCCCATCTCTCTACTGGGGTGATGCTGTTTTGATTGCATATTTTTTGATTAATCGGATGCCCAATGCTGCGTTACATGAACGGATTCCTCTTCAGGTCATGTATCCTGATTGCCTCCTGTTTCACGTCACCCCTCGGACTTTTGGTTGTGTTGCTTTTGTCCATTTGTTGGGATTGGATCGGGATATACTTGCATCGAGAGCAGGTAAGTGCGTTTTTCTTGGGTATGCCCGGACACAAAAGGGGTATTGCTGTTTTGATTCATTTACTTAGCATTATGTTTTATCGGATGTTACTTTCATAAGGCTATACTTTTCTTTTCTATGACGGCTGTTGAGATGCCTTCTGAGAGTGATATGGCACCTATACCATATACTCCCATTCACTTTGGGAGCTTTCTTGAGATTCCTGTCTCTATTACACCACCACTACCTCCTGCTACGTATCCCTTTCTGTTGGTGCAAGGGCACCACGGTTGTTTATTTTGATGGTAACAAAATACTTATTTTTTAACATTTGCTTTTGAGACCTAGATTTTAGATCGATTGCAAATGTTATAAGTGTAAAGACGGAGTTCGAGCTCACATCCATGGCGGATTAGAGGAGCTTGACGGAGGAGGAGCTTCGCAAGGAGCGAAAGCTTGAAGAAGGAAGGAGATAAAGAATATGATGGATTTCCTTTCTTGTTTGTTGTACTTTGTTTTTGTTTTTTTTGTTGCTCTTTATTTCTATCTTATAATATTTGTTAAAGAGCCTCAAAGTTACCTAACAGTAGTCCTAGGAATACTTGCACAACCTTAGGATACTTAGGTTTTCCGTAGAAGATTTAGAAAACCTACATAGGCTTCAGATAGCCTTTCAGATGTCTAACACAAATATCAGACGTCTGATAGTGATCTTTAAGATGTCTGAATGTTGAATCAGAGGTCTAAATTTTTAGGATTGGTCTTAGAGCCTTCTGTCTGTTGATTTTAGACGACCAACCCTTAGTCCAGACGTCTTTGCAGACGTCTGATGACTTGGCCAAACGTCCAATTAATGGAACGTTGGCTTTCACAATATGATCGTTGAGAAATGACCTTTAGGCTTCTATTAGACGTCTGTAGAGGACCTTAGACGTTTGATAAGTAGACGTTAACCCTCAATTAAGCCAACATCACTTCTCCTAAGTAATATAACTGTTATGTGCCTTGGGAAATCCATTTCCGCAATAATCTAGGGTTCCAGACGTCCAGTCATAGTGTCAGACGTCCAACCTATCGTTTGATTTACTTACACTAAAACCCTGTTTAGGTCTGACTGAAGTCAGGAAGGAAACTCGTCTGGAATTAGACGTCTGATTTAGTTTCTAGATGTCTTAAGAGTGATTTCCAGAAGTCTTATATTTGTGTTAGACGTCTGATGACCCTGTTAAAATCATTAATGATTCTGATTGTGACTTGTTTTGCTTTGGGATGATCCCCAACGGCTACCTAAAGCTTCCAAAGCCTTCCTAGGCCATCTAGAAATAGAGGGGAAGCCATCCCTTGTTCATACACACCAAGACACCAATACTATTTTCACATACATTGTGTCACTTTGATCTTGAGAAGAAGCTCTAGCTCTCCAAGTTTTAGTTCCACACCTGAGAGCTTCATTATGCTGTGCATCCGCTCTCACTCCATGATTACGAGAGCGACATAGTGCTTACGCGTGGTTCACGCGTCCGTGTCAAGCCGACGCACTTCCAGCAAAGGGAAGTATTCTTTACCTATAGTAGTTAGGTTTATTTTGTGGCTCTATAGGTTGTAATTTTATTTTGTTAATTGGTTAAGTATTTGTTTTACGAATTCCTGTCTACTTAATGAGACAAAAACCTTCTTGTGAAGAGAATGGTTTTGAGGTTACGCTACTCTCGTATTTGTAGCGTAGTTGTAAGAGGTTCAATCACCCTCGTTTTAAGTGATTGGGATAGTGGTTTTGATCGACTTAGTTGATTGGGAAATCCTAACTCGAGAGGGTTAGGTGGTCGTTTTCACCAGGTTTGGGTTTTCACCTAAAAATACTTTTGTATCTTGTGTGATTGTCTATTTGTGAGATTGATTTATTTTCATTCCTCATTTTATCTATTTTCCGCAAATCTCTCCCCCTCCTGTAGGAATCCACACTTTCCACGCCTGACTGGGCCGCTCCAGACAAATGTTCGCTATCATACTACCTATCAGGGACCCTCACCTTCGCCTTCACTATTGGCTTCTGAGGTGAGTCCTTTAGATACTGACGTATGCTTGCCATGTGATGGTCACAGGGACAGGACGTGTGATGTGCCAGGCGATGACCTTGATCTGCCGATAATCATTCGGAAGCGACCACGGTCTTGCACCACTTATCCCACGGCGGGGGCACTTGCTACTGATAGTCTAGCTCTTGGATTTGCTGAATTCACTCAGGTGTTAGCTACTATGCAGATTCTAGTTACTCACCGTGAGGCTATGCTTGATCCGAAATGGCGGGTAGCCATAGAGGATGAGATGGTCACTCTTCGAGGCCGTGGGACTTGGGTGCAAGCTCCACTTCCTGATGGTGCTGCACTTGTTGGCTGTCGGTGGGTATTTACTGTGAAGTTCAATCCTGATGGTGGTGTTGTTAGGTACAAAGCCTGCCTTGTGGTAAAGGTGTTCACCCAGATTTATGGGGTAGACTTCTTTGACACCTCACCAGTTGCCAGGTTTCCCACGGTTCGGATATTGGTTGCAGTGGTAGTTTAGTTAAATTAGCCTTTGCATCAATTAAATGTGAAGAATGTCTTCCTTTATGGTGATCTCCAAGAGGAAGTCTACATGCAGCAGCCACCTGGCTTTGAGAGTAAGGGGGAGTGTGTATGCCAATTACGGAAGGCTATATATGGCCTCAAATAGAGTCCCAGAGTCTAGTTTTAGAGGTTATCACAGGTTGTTGAGGCAGCTAGATTCAGGAGATCGACAACTGATTTTTCACTTTTTGTCAGGAGGACTACACGAGGTACTGTGGTACTTGTTTATGTTGATGATTTAATTATCATAGGGTACAATGAGCAGGGCGTTGCTGAGGTTAAGCGCATCCTTGCAGAGCAGTTTGTCATGAAGGACTTGGGGGCTCTACAGTATTTTTGGTATTGAGGTTGCTCGCAGCAAGAAGGTTGTGGTCTTATCTTAGAGGAAGTATGCTTTAGATATCTTGCAGGAAGTTGGTATGCTTAGGGCCAAGGAGGGTAATATTCCTATGGATTCCAAGATGCTACTCTATGATGAAGATGCACAGGTAGTGGACAATGCCAAAGAGACTACTGTCGCCACCAGTACCAAACTAGGATTGGTTGCTTGGTGCCACCTTGGTTCAAGGACCCTCACCGAACCTTCGCTTCTCACTAGAGGATTTCCACTTGGTTGGAATGACCCCCTTCTTGGCTATTCCAAGTCGGTTTTTGGTCAAGATTCATGGATTTTAACTTGTGTTCATGACCTAATCATGTATGAGATGCTTGTTTCAGCATATTAGGCCATTTTCCTGGTGTATAGGATGGCTTTGTTCGATTTTTAAAAGGTCACGTTAGAAGTGATAGATATTGAAGTTTACAGGAATCCATTTTTTGGTCTAATGATCAAATTGGATGGGACCAACTACTCTAGATGGTCACGGGCCTTTCTCATGAAAATGGAGGATCATGATAAAGAGCACATCTTTACGAAATCGGAGGTCACTGCGAAGATAGGAAAATATACTACATGGAAGAAATATAATGCTACGGTTTGTATTTGGATCATGAATAGTGTTGCCTCAAGAGTTGGAGCCTTGATTATGTATTGCTAGATTGTAGAGATGTAGGTGATTCTTAAAGATTGATATGATGATTGTGTGCAATGAATACCTCAGATATTAGCCATTTCGACAGTTGTCCCTTCACCAAATTTCCTAGTTATCTTGTCTGCGCAAAACCTTAGATGTGATCCTTATTGGTTGGTAGATTCTGGAGCATCTCAGCATTGGTGTTGGGATCGAAGTAGATTTTCCACCCTTAGATTTGTTTTACTAGGATGGATAGTTCAGGTAGTTAATGGGAGGCACTCATTGATTATTGGCCAGGGAGACGCTCATATTTCCCCGAACATGAGACTGACAGATGCTTTCTTACTACCAGTTTTCCTTGTCAATTTGCTCTTAGTTAGTAGGATAACCAAGGAACTTAATTGCAGGGTTATATTTGATGCAGTCTCATATGTTTGCGAAGACATCTTGATTGGGAAGACGATTGGTGGAGGCTGTGAAGAAGGGGGAGTAGATAGGTTATTGCAATCATCGTTAGTTGCCCATGCCACTGTTCCAACGTCTTCTACCTTTGCTTCTTAGTGGCACCTGTGTTTATGTCATCTTTCCCTTCACATGCTCCGTCGTGTCATTCCTCAGATTTCTCTTAGTGCCAAAATCGAGTGTGAGGCATGTCGATTCGGGAAGCACCACCGAAGTACATTTCCCACTAGTCAGACTTCGAGATCTGGGTCTCTATTTGAGCTCCTTCACATGGATGTCTATGGTCCTAGTAGTGTTCTTGATGGACCAGGGCATCACTACTCTCAAGATTGGGACAATCCGGAGCATGGATGCTCCTTGTGCGTGAGAAAATAGTCTCATGTGGGGGGCTGTTCACACATTGAACATGGAGAGAGGAGGAGAGGAGCCTTGATAATTGGGAAATATTATTGATTGACTCAAGAGATTACAAAGAGGGAATGCTCTCTTTTATAGAGAGTACGTATTTCTATTCATGGAAACTAAAGATCTTATCTCTTTAAATAAATCAAATCACAAACTTTTTTCGTAAAACATATTTACTAAAAATAGAAAACTTAACTCCTAAGCAAAAAACTCTAAACTTGGGTCCAAAGATTCATGACCGTCGGCCCTGTTGGGCCTTTTAGAGGCTGCCACGTGGACAGTCCACGTGGCCTGTTGACTGCCACGTGGCTTATTTCCAGTCTTAACACTCCCCGTCAAGTCGAAGGCCGGGAGGCTGACGACTTGGTCTTCAACTTGTGAGGCTAGACGCCTCACCACTCTTCTTCTTCTCTGAGAGCTACACTCTTTGTCTTCTCCTTCAACATGTCGATGGTGAGGCCTCTTGCGACCTCCGAAGTCGTTGCCTCTGTGGCAACATGAGTAGTCGTCACTCTGGTGGCCGTCGTCTTGTCTTCTCAAAGTAGAGCGCGTAGCTTCTCGATGTCTTCATGAGTTAGGGAGTCCACATTGAGGTGCTAATGGCCCCACGTGGTGGTCTCTGTATCTTGCCTGGATCTTTAGGAAAGGAGTTTGGATCAACTATTAGTCTCTTCGCAATTTGGGAAGTCGTTACCTCTTTGGCAACCTCGAAAGTCATTGCATGGACCATGGTGTCTTCTTCTTTGATGTCTTTTCTTTGGAAAAATCTCTCCTTTTGAAGGAGAGTAAAAAATCGGATATAAGATGTCAATAGTATGAAGATCACAAGCAATAGAACTTGATAGATCTCCTTCTCTTGCTTCTTTTTCTTGTTGTTGTCCCCATAGAGCTTGATGGTTGTCAAGGAGACAACCACCTTGCTTTCTCTCAGTCCAAGCGTGGCGTCGTTGACCGTCGCCGATGTTTCTGCCATTTTCTCTAGTCCTCCGCGTAAGGCATTGGATCTTGTTGAAGAAGACTTTCAACAAAGGCGAGAACCACCAATGCATGGTCTAAACCCACACGCACAACAAGCCTAGACCGTTGGCTTTGATACCATGTCAAGACTGGCGCAATTCGGAGTGTGGAGGCTCCTTGTGCATGAGAAAAACAGTCTCATGTGGGGGTTTGTTCACACATTGAGCATGGAGAGAGAGGAGCCTTGATAATTGGGAAATATTATTGATTGACTCAAGATTTTACAAAGAAGGAAGCCTCTCTTTTATAAAGGGTACATATCTCTATTCTTGGAAATTAGGGATCTTATCCCATAAGGAAAGATCTTATCTTTCTAAATAAATCAAATCACAAATTCTTTTCCTAAAACATATTTACTAAAAGGAGAAAACTTAACTCCTAAGCAAAAAACTCCAAACTTGGGTCCAAAGACCCATGACCGTCGGCCCTGTTGGGCCTTCTAGAGGCTGCCACATGAATAGTCCACGTGGCCTATCCACATGACTTATTTTCAGTTCTAACAGTTACTGTTTGGTGATTGTTGATGACTATTCTCACTTGAGTAGGGCATTTTTGTTGAAGTGGGAATCAGATGTGGGAATGATCATTCAAAATTTTATGGGGCCATTATGAAGGTTATTCATTCTGACAACACTTTGGAGTTTTATACCATGTTTCTTCGTGGCTTCTACACGTCACAAGGAATCATATATCAGACGACTTGTTCAAACACTTTGCAGCAGAATGGTGTGGCTGAGCATAGACATTGTCACATCTTGGATGTTGCAAGGACATTATTGATCCATAATAGTATACTTTAGACATATTAGGGAGACATGGTTCTTAAAATATGTTATCTTATTAATCACATGCCATCGTCAGAACTTGGTGAACAAATTTCAATACTTCTATTATATCCAGAAGGAGGATTATTATTTGTCTAGCTCCGTGTATTTGGATGTATTGCATTTGTTCATTTTCATGGTTCTGGTAGAGATAAGTTGGTCCCCCTAGAGCAGTTAAGTGTGTATTTTTGAGATATTCCAAGTCACAGAAGGGGTATCATGTTATGATTGTCTTCAACGTCGTCATTATATTATCACATATGTGATATTTTTTGAGTCAGTTTCATATTTTTCTATTGTAGGTTTGCGTGTGAATATGGTTTCTGGTATGACGCCTATGTTTGTGCCTCCTATTTCATTAGAATAGATTCCAATCACTGTCCCTTCAAATCCTTGGTTCCTTAAGGAGGTTCTCTCTGGCACTATTTGAAACATTGATTCTTACGTCACATCATTAGGCCTTACTAGATTTACGATGGAGACATGCTGTGGAGGAAATGTCTACTTTTACATCCCATGATACCTAGGAGCTTACTCATCACAAGATTCTATATTGCTAGCAACACAAGGAGTAGAAATAGAATCAACATTATTTAGAGCATACTAGAAGAAACATCATCATAGTGTCACATTTTACTCTAAATAAAAAATCAAAGGAAGATGTGCAACATTTATTTTTTTGGTGTGAATTTTCAAGAGAGGTCTGGCAACACTTTAATAGTCCCATGGTGGATGTTTCTGATGTGGGTTGCTTCTGGAATTCATTTAGAAGACACTTCAACCTTGATGTGGCTGGGTGGATCCAGGCTTTTGTGACCTTATGGTGCATTTGGCTGTAGCTGAACAGCAAGATCTTCAAGAATGAGAGGTGTTAGGTGGATAATCTTGTGAAGGAGGTTCATTTTTTATCTGAATTTTGGTTCAATAATCTATAAATCCATTCTAACTTTTTAATACAATTCCCTAGATGATTACCAATCTCCGATAACCTTCCTTTTTCTTCTTCTTCTTAAAAAAAAGGTGGGTGTATCCCTTAACGGTTTACCAAATGTGTACATGAACACATATCTGTCTCAGGACCAAGGATATGCCTTTTCTATGATAGTGATAAGAGGACTTTCGCATCTCCATCTCGTCGGGTCAACTCCTTGATTCAACTTACGTGACAACCCTGAATCTCTATTCCCTTCTAGAGGATGTGCATTAAGGGCATCAATTAGGCAACGATCTTTAGAGAAGATTGTCACTCTTCTCAAACTGGAGACTATAGTTGATATTATGATGGTTCTTAATGACTTGTTGAAAACCTCAATCCAAATCATTTGGATCTTTCGATACTTGTTATTGGTATATCTAATATGACACAGTAAATAAACCCGATTGTATTGAGGGGCCCATCTACCATATTGGTGTGTCTACATGATCTGACACTTAGATCTGAATCACCAATCAAGTGATTTAACTTAGGTTGGTTCGCTTAGGGCACATTACTCTAACACACACGTGATTTAAATATGACATTTGGCATGGAGATTGTTGAATATAACGCATAAATTTTGCATAGGAAATAGATATAAACCAACAATTATGCATTATTAGATTCAACATGTTCACGAGGATCATAAAGAGCATCATGTAATTTTCGCAACAGGTATATATCAGCATGCGTTGAAACAAAAACAATGTAGATTTGGAATATTAAGTCTCATAATATCATTCGCATAGGCATGATTTCATGCATTGAATTATTTCGATGAGATATGGAATAGAACAACAATGCACATGCACATGCACATGCACAAGCACAAGCACAGATAAACAAAACAAAAGAAACAAAAGCAAGTTAGTAACGATTACCGCGATTGAAGCGCCTCTATGGATTTCCTTCAGAGAGGTATTCACCCATACAATATTGGTCGTTGGGTTAGGTGATCTTCTCCTAGGATATGATGATCGATGCCCATAAACAACGCACTCTGATTGTGGAGAACGATCAAAGTTCTCTCGTATGATCTCTGAAGTCAACAATGAGGAAGAGAAATGACAATTAAGATTGCGTCCGATCTCATTCTAGAAAAAAGAATGACTTTTATAGATGGGGAAAGGGCATCGGTTTCAGATAACTAATGTGACCTTTTTTGGAAGCCTAATCATGCAAATAAATGCATAAAAATATTATGTACCAAGTGGAATAATATCGCACCTGTGACCCGAGCCCAGGCCTGGTCCAGCCTGGTGAAGTGAGGTGCGCACACGTGTTTTTCCTCAATTCAATCAAGTGAAATTTGAATACATACTTTTTGCTCCCATTTGTTGCCCATGGGTTTGGGCATCCACATCCTTAATATCCCACTTCAACTTTTTATCAACCCTGCTATGTGGGACTAAAAACACTCTCCATGTAGAGTTGCAATATTGAACTCCCAAATAGGACCCATTCCTTCAACCAACATCAAATTGGTTTTTCCCCATTATATATCATATATAGCCACACCAAATTCAACACTTTGATGCCGTGGTTCATACATTGGCTTTTCTACGCTCATCTTGTTGTGGCACTGCATCATGTGTTTCTTTGCTTGGGGTTGGGGATTGGGTCCATTATTTGGTTCTAGGGTCATTGCAGGTATAACAAACTTAGGCAAGCGTATTATGGTGGCTGTGCGGTGCTCTATCAGGATGGAGGTACCATTAAGTGATGATGGAAAGATTATGGTTTCACCCAAGTATGTCAGGTATCTGGCTGGAATCGCTAATGAGAAGATGGAGGCAAACAGAAGGAGAACCGAAGGTTTCTATCAGATGCTGCTACAAGAGGTTGGGTCCCCCTCTTTCTTTCATTTTCAGGTCCATCCCTATTTGGAATAGTTTTCGGGACCTATGGGATTTTATTCATCACTGTTTCTGCTATTTCTCATTTGAATATTTCTGTTTCTGCTATTTTGATGCCCCTGGAAACTTATCCTTTTATTGATTCATATAATAACTATTCACTGAATTTCACTCGGGAAATCCCTACCTAGAACACTAGGATGTCATGAATATGCTCAACTAGATAAAAGAACAATGTCCATATCGAGCTGCCCTGAGAACTACAGCCTGATGATGATCCTTTGATTGGTTGGGGGCCAGGGGTGCTTTACTTCTGCTGGGAGACCCTAACATGAAGACAGACAATTTATTTTATGCAGGGATTGCATAAGGCCTGTAGTCATGGTCCAGCACAGTGCAAGTTAAAGAATGCAATCAATCTATTGTGGTAGTGTTTTGAAATATTTGGTGAACTGCATCATTCTTTTTTGTCCAGCTGGGTAGTTGGCATCACTTCTCCAGGTTGAGCTTTGGGATTTGATGTCGGGCTTGAAATTAACCTATTGTGCTAGCTTACTTGGGCATCTTGCTAATTGTATCATCCTTCTGTCCTTTTTAGTGAAGCATGACATATATGTTAGATGCCGACTTCACTAGAGTATTTCCTCTAAAGCAAAAACAGACACTTTACTAAAATGTTAAAAGGTAGAACAAGCTAAAACACTGTCACAAATCCTATAGATTATCTAATAGTAAGATGCCGTGGAAAGAATCTGCATATATCCTCTTTCAAGCCTCAAAAACTGTTTGTCATGGGATTTCTTCTCATTATTCCCTTTCATATCTTCATGCTATTTTTTAATTAAGTAAAATTTTCTCTTTAGATTCAAAGTCTGTCAGCTTTAAGATACTTCACTGGATCAGTGGATCTTTATGTGTATTTACAGGAACTAGGCATAGACAAGCCAGTGATGACAAATCTGGAAAATAATACGAAATGCAGAGAACATTCAGTGTATCGTAAACCCAGACAGGAAGATATGTTGCTTATGCCATCTCTAATCATCAATGGTTGTAAAAATGGGAATGATACTGCCCTTTTAGATGGCCTTGATGAACATGATGCTGAATCAGTCATAGCTTTGAGCAAAGATGATCAATTAGTTGTGCCTTCCAACTCCGTAATGCAGGAGTTGATGAATGAATGTAAGGACAAGGAAAACAGGGAAGAAGAACATCAGTCAGGTTGTAATTCTCAATTCAAACCATCATTGCAATGTTAATGCCTTTCCAATTGTCACAATATCATGTTGATGGAGGTCTTCTTTTTTCTGGTGCAAAACTTCTGTCATTTTCAAAATCAGTCTTCAGAGTTTTATGATTTAGTGAGTAATTCCAGAATTACATATTTTAATTTGATTAGAAATTGCAGTTCCAGAATTACATATTTTAACTTGATTAGAAATTGCAGGCATTACCACAATAGCAGTTAAACTTGTTAGTATTATTATTATGTTTTATGTGTACGTAAGGGTGCATGTGTTATTTTCTGTAAGTCTGAGGGCTACTTGTGTAATTTACCTTAAGGCTCTCTTTATATAAAGAGACCTAGGGTTTTGAGTTTGATAGATTTCAATTTTCTCCTTCCTTAACATGATACAGAGCAGGGTGAACCCTAGTTCCTTTGTGCTTTGGTGCTCTTCCCACCAAATATATCTCCCTCCTCGTTCTCAACTTCTCTCTGTCAGGCGCATCAGCATCTAGCAGGCCCAGCAGTGCCTCTAGGAGTAACCGGCAGTGCTGCTAGGGGTGCTAGTGTCACCAGTAGCGCAACCAATAGCGTTGCTGGGCGCCTCCTACTGACCAACAGCGTTGCAGGCATCGCCAGTGACCCTGCAGCATCGTTGGGCATCGCCAATGACCCAGTAGCATCTCCAAGCACCGCTAGCAAGGCGATTTTCCCTCCTGTGGTGTTGCTTGGGGGTGTTCTGCTTCGCTTGGGTTGCTGCTCGCCTTTGATCGGAGGATCATGTTCTAGAGTACCTCCGTAGGGGGCTTGGGTTATGCTTGGTACTTCCTATAAGTCGTAGAGCGAGTTCTACCGCTCGTCATCTGATCTGGGTTCTGGAGACTCAAAATCAGATATGATTTTTGGTGGTCCTTTCTTCACGTAGTCACCATCATGGCGCCTGTCCCGGTTGAATCAATTGAAGCTAAGGCAATGACTACCTCAGCTTCATTGATGGTCCAAGGGACTACTATTAAGTTTAATGGATCTCAGAATTATCTGTTATGGGTGCAGGCGTTCAAAATATTTGTGGGTGGCCACAAGAAGCTTTCGATTCTTACTAATGGTCCCCCTGATTCAACCCATAAAGATTTTGAAAAGTGGGAGTAGGATAATTATCTGGTGATGAACTGGATAACGAATAGTGTGGATTGTTAGATAGCATCGAACTTGTTGTATAAGAAGGTGACTAAAGATATATGGGAGAGCTTGTCCAAAAAATATTCTCAGAGATCCAACCATGCTCGTTTCTTAGATATATATCACTATATATGGTCCAAATCTCAAGGAGAAAGGGTGTTAATCGATTATTATACTGAGATGAAGGGGCTCTTTAAAGAGCTCAAAGTGTTTGTCATCTTGCTGTGACACTTGACCAGCCAGAGACAGACATGACAAGTCTACAAGTTTTTAGATGGGTTGAATCCTAAGTTCTTCTTTGCTCTTGAGAATATTCTGGCTTTTGATATTATGGTTGACTTGGAGACTGTATACGGGCAACTGTAGAAGATATTCATGGATACTAGTCATCCTCTGGTTGTCTCTACAACAACGAACACTGAGGTGTCCACCTTTGTTGCATCTGGAGGTGGAGGCATATTTGGAGGGTGTCGCGGCTACGGAGGTGGTCGTAGACATGGACGAGGTCGTGTCTATGAACCATGTGTCCATTGCCAAAGGGCTAATCACCTCTTGGAGAAGTGTTGGGCCAAGTTCGGCTATCCAAGAAATTGCTCTGTTACTATTGTGGTGGTTCAGGAGGAGCTACCTTCCTTCATTGACTCTGCTCCTGTGTCATCTCTTGCTCCTACACTAACGATGGATGACTATGCCGTCTTATTGCTCTCTTGCGTCAGCTTGTTGTCTCAGACACTAGCGTGTCTTTGGCTGCGATTAGTAGCTCTGCGAGCCTTGTCACTACATCTTCTTCATGGATTGTTGACTCAAGTGTTTCGAGTCATCTTATTGGTAAGGAAGACGTGATTGTTTCTATGCGTAAGGCATATGATATTACTTCTGTTCGCTTGCCCAATGGCACATACTCTCCTGTTTCTGAAGTTGGAGAGGTTCATTTTTCAAATAAGCTAAGGCTGTCTACTGTTTACTGTGCTTCAAAATTTTCACTAAGCTTATTATTTGTTTATAGATTGTGTAAGGAGTTTAACCGTCTTGTTATATTTGATGAGCACTTTATTTATTTTCAGGCAGTGATGATGATTGTTGGCCGGATTGAACGTGATGGACTCAATTATATTGATGCTTCCAGTTTATTTGCTAGTACTGTTTCTATGGATCCAGTTCTTTGACATCGTCGATTGGGTCATCCATCTATTTCAAGTCTGCGAAAGATGTTTCTGGAGTCTAATATACTAGTCGGAGAAAATGATTGTTCTTATTCAATTCCAAAACCCTACACCTCTTTATATAGAGATAAGTGAAAGGGAAAATTGCAATATAAGTCTAGGTAGAAATATAATAGAGATAAGTGAAAGGGAAAATTGCAATATAAGTCTAGGTAGAAATATAAAATAAAAAAACAGTATAAACAATAACATGGCATCTGTAAATAATAACTACTGTACTATGCTAACACTCCCCCTCAAGTTGAAGTATAGATATCAATTATGCTCAGCTTAGATCAATAAATTTCAAATGCGGAGTGAGGAAGAGGCTTCGTGAATGTGTCTGCTGTTACACGCGAGAATCGTCGTTTTAAGAATGTAGCATCATAGTACAGGACAAAAATCACAACACTTAAATTTATAAACTCGGGAAACAGAAGTGAGTTCGAGGTCATTCACAGGGAGTAAATTGGCAAATTCAATCACTAATCACAATCTCAAGAATAATATGCAAATATAATCAAATAGTGCTCAATGTATTTCAGAATAATATCTCAAGAATAATCATAAATCAAAAAAGATTGGGTTAAAATGGTGGTTTGAACCATCAATTTAACCCTAATGTTAAGCTCTAATTCAATCTCAAATATATGAATAGTATCCGCAATCAAATGTCAATGCCATAACCAAGCTATCAGAACCAAACCAGGTGTCGGGTTCAAGGCTCAGATGCCTTAACCTCAAGAGCCTCAGCAATGCTAAGGCATAGCAGCAGCAAAGACACGAGGGTTTCGCAAACACAAGGCACAAGGGCCTCTCAAAGTCTTTAGAAAGCTAAGTGTTAGGTGCGGGAGAGGGCACGAAACCCGAGGTGCAAAACCCTCCCCCTTTAGATTTCCTTCCTTCAGAACCAAACCAGACCCGGGTAACTGGGTAATCAGATCCGACCCAGACCTGTGGGCAGAATTGCGGGCAAGGGCGTGTGAGGGAGCACGTGCGATGAGGCGTGTATGGGACCTCACCTCGTACTCTCTGAGGCAACGGGCTAAGAGGACAAATTCCTTTTATGAGCTGAGAACGTTTTGATGCGGACGATGTGGGACTATCCTGCATTGCCCTTCGTGTAGCAGCTGCTCGCGTGCTGCTGTTGATGGGTTGATGAATTGCGGCACAAGAGCTATTCCTTTGGTCAATTGAAGCCTTAGGTGAGCTTCTTGGCTTTGTTTATGTGGATTGCAAGTGGTAGCAGATCAAGTGATGGTTGGAGATGGGTGGATGTGACCAGAGAAGACGGTGGCGGCGACGATGCTTCGACGAGGACCTGAAAAAGAGAATACGACCTTACGGCCTCATCAGAAGCGCTCATAAGCTTCGTCGGTCGTCGACGAGTGCAGTGGTGGTTGTGGATTGGTGATTGGAGGTGTGGCGAGGTCGGCCTGAGTTGGAGAGGGTGGCGAAGAGGTGTGGTGGTCGGAAGGACGTCTTAGAGGTTAATAGCCCAAATTAGGTTTGGGCTTTTGACTGTGAGGTGGTGCGGAGTGTTTTGGATGTGGTGGTGGTGTGTTTGATGGTGTGTGGTGTTGAGGCGAGCTTACCGGAGCTCGTGCCAGACGTGGGGAAGATGGAGGCGTTGAGGGTGAAGCGACAGTCGATCCTAGAGTCAAGTAGGTAGTAATGAAGTGGATAGGGAGAGGAAGAGGTTAGAGGGAAAGAAGTGAAATAGAGAGGGGTAGGTGCTGGCGTTGGCTGCACGACGGCGAAGAAGGCAAAGTTGGCAGCGAGGTAGGATGGCGACGATGAAGAAGAAGACTCCTATAGTGGCTGGCGAGGAGCGGAGGACTGAGATGAAGATAGAGAACCTCTTAATGTGATTTTCGGTAGGCCGGACGAAGGAGATTGGGGATACTGCCAGAGCTACGGTCTGGAATGGCCGAAGAGGAGAAGAGGGTTTCAGACCTAAAAATCGAGCTAAGGAGAACGGTCAGGAGTTGGGGCCTCTTTAGAGAGCTCTAGATCGAGCTTAAAAGCATGGGAGGGTTTGATTTGGCTATGCAATCATGGAAGATCCCTTGATTTTCTTGAGCTCTTCCGAGCTATTGAGATCTTCTTGGAGTCTTTGATCTCGCTCAAGCGATCGGGAGTTGCTTGAGGATTAATTTCTCCAATTTTGGAGAGATTTGGCTTTGATTTGAGGGAGAAAACGTCCCTCGAATCCACTGCTGAGCTTGGGTTCACACCAATGGTGGCAGGGACCAAAATGAAGAAAACAACGAGAAATTAGGGATCCATTTGCAATAAATTCGAAACTTGAGGGGCTAAATGTAAGAAATAGAGTTTTAAAGGGTTAAATTGCAACCTAGGTTATGATAGACTCTGATTGGGCCTAAATTTTGGCCTTAACCTAATTTAGACCCAAGGAATCTAATGGTGAAGTTGGATTTGAGTTTTGACTACTTTTGACTGGGCAATTTGTATAGAAGCTCAAATTAGGGCAAAATCCTGTCTAAATCTTTGTTCTAGGTCAAAATAGGTTCAAATGGTCAAATCAAGGGTACCAAACCTTTTAGAATATTTTCTATGAATTTTAGGAGGTTTAGATGGATTTTATCATGATCAGAACTTCTTCAATTTAAGTGGGGTGATAATTAAGCTTTTTGTGTTTTGGTTTTCGAAATGCATGAAATCCCGTTTCTGTCAGTGTTGACTCACTTTTTGGACTTTCGAGCTCATTTGACCTTCATTTAACCCCTTAGTGACCTCGTGGTTAATATATGTTTGTGATGTGCTATTAAAATTACATAATTAACCATGATTCCCTATTCTTCTCTCCAATCAGAATGATACAGAGTATGACCCTTAGAAGATTAGGTAGGAGCTTTTAATATTCAAACCTAACTAAATGTGGCTAGTTAGGGCCCACGATGGTGTTCCCATCATCCGTTGCCTGATCTTCAGAGGCAATTGAGGTGGTATAGATGACTCTACGCTGTATCAAGTCTCTGGTATAATAGCAATCAACCTCAACGTGCTTTGGACGCTCATGAAATATTGGGTTGTTCGTTATATAAGTAATAACGCGATTATCACACCTCATCTCCATTGGCCCCTTCACTTGGACATGCAAATCCTGCAACACTAATCTAACATAGACCATTTCTGCAGTAGTCTGTGCCATGGCACGATACTCCGATTCTGCATTCGATCTGGATACAATTTGTTGTTTCTTACTCCTTTAAGTTATTAAATTTTCTCCCACATAAGTACTGTGGAGAATCAAATGAAAGCCTTGTATTTTAAAGAAACCCTAGCCCTCTTTTTATAGAAAAGAGAACTGGGCTAATTACATAAGTACCCCCTCTATTATAAATAAAATAATAAAAACTCCATATAACCCCTTACAAATCAACACTCCCCCTCAAGTTGAGGCGTATATGTCAATGAGACCAAACTTGTTGCCCAGAAAGTCGTGACGTTTCCTTGTGAGAGGCTTAGTGAAAATATTAGCAATTTGTAGCTCAGAAGATATGTAGGGGATACTTATCTTGCCCTCTAGAATAGCATCCTGTATAAAATAGTAATCTACCTCAATATGCTTTATCCTCTCGTGAAAGACGGGATTAGAGGCAATATATGCTGCTGACTTATTATCATAATAAAGTGGAACTGGGGTATCAACCATCATCCGTAGATCTCGCATAAACCCAACCATCCACATAATCTCACATGCAGCCTGTGCCATAGATCTATACTCGGCCTCTGCACTGGAGTGTGCGACAACATTCTGTTTCTTGCTCTGCCAAGAAACCATATTTCCTCCCAGATAGACAACAAAGCCTGATGTAGATCGCCTGTCATCTACTGATCATGCATAGTCTGCATCAGAGTAAGCCACAAAATCAAGAGTGCCACTAGCCTTGTAATACAAACCTCGTCCTGGGTTATCCTTTAAATATCTTAGGATGAGACACACATCATGGCAATGGCTGTACCTGGGACTCTGCATAAACTGGCTAGCACGACTGACAGCAAAGCTAATATTTGGTCTGGTAATGGTTAGGTATAACAACCGACCAACAATATTGCAATATCTGGTAATATCCTCAAACAAGGGATTTGACTCATCAGTGGTATGGCTGGCTAGTGCCTCGATCGGTATCCCAGATGGCTTGGACCCAACTAGTCTAGCCTCCTCTAGTATCTGTAAGGTATACTACTTCTGTGGTAATGAGAAACCATCCTTCTGACGAACATCCTCTATCCCCAGGAAGTAACGATGATCACCCAAGTCCTTGGTGACAAATGTAGAGTGGACAAAGGCCTTCGTCTCTGCTATCCCACCAATGTCTTCACCTGTTAAGATCATGTCATCAACATGGACTGCTAAGATGACAACTCTCCTTGCTCCACCATGCTCAGTCCTCCTAACAAATATAGAATGGTCAGTAGTAGATCTCTGGAACCCAATTTTCTTGATTTTTGAGTTGAGCCTTTGAAACTAGGCTTGAGGACTCTGCTTAAGGCCATAGATAGCGTTCTGTAAGCGGCAAACCAACTCCTCCTGACTGTCATAATTTGGTGGCTGTCTCATGTGAACTTCCTTAGCTAAATCACATACAAGAAGGCATTCTTAATATCTAACTGATGTAGAGGCCATCCCCTCACCACGGCAACTGACAAGATGATCCTGATGGAGGTGATATGAGTAACAGGCGAGAACATCTCCTGGTAATCCACCCATAAGTCTGAGTGAATCCTTTGGCAATAAGTCGTGCCTTATATCGCTCCATTGTCTCGTTTGACCTGTATTTGATGGTGTATACCAATCTCTAGCCAACAACTGTGGCACCCTCATAGAACAAGATCTCAAGTCTTCCTGGTCTGAAGTGCATGCATCTCCTCATCCATAACAACTTTCCATTTTGGATCATGAAGAGCCTGAACAAAATCTCTCGGAATAACCGCTGTGGTAATGGCTGAAGCAAACTTCTTATCCTCCTCCTGGAGATGAGATACAATAGTATAACGGGAAATAGGGTGAAGCGTAGTGCCAGATCTCCTCTGCATAATCTCCTCCTTACCATCTGACTCACCCCCACCTGGTTGAGTAATAGACCGAGCTAGTGCCTCATGTGTGATGTCATTTAGTTAAGATCTCCTCTGATATACTTATGTATCCTGTATAGCCGCCTTTATAGATGAACCTTCCTCTGAGAAGTAGGGTACCTTCTCAAAGAAGGTTATGCCAGCAGTAACAATATATCGCCTCTGAACTGGTTCATAACACCTGTAGCCCTTCCGAATTCTAGAATACCCAAGAAAGACACTTTGTAGGTTGGGGAGCAAATTTATCCTGTATACCATAATTCTGAACAAAACAGACACATCCAAACACTCGTAAAGGCAGCGGAAAAATCCTGTCACACTCAGGATATATAATTTGATATGGAATCTAACCATGAAGTACTGAGGATGGTAACTTATTAATTAGGTACACTGCATATAATATCGCATTTCCCCAAAACTGCTTAGGAACCTTCATATGAGACGTCAAGGTTCTAGCAATATCAAGTAAGTGACGCAACTTGCGTTCTGCAACTCCATTCTGCTAGGAAGTGTGTGCACAAGATGTCTGATGGATGATCCCCTTGGAGTGAAATTCTTCTTGCAAATCACTGCGCATAAATTCTAATGCATTATTACTGCGGAAGATCTAAACATTAGTACCATATTGTGTCTGTATATCAGATAGAAATTGTCGAATAATAGTAGGTATCTCACTTTTGGCCTTCATTAAGAATACCTAAGTCAGTCTGTTGCTGTCATCAATCATAATTCCAAAATATCGATGTCTACTAGTAGTGGCAACTCTAGAGGGCCCCTAAACGTCACAGTGCACTAGAGAAAAAGGCTTAAAGCTAACACCGGCCTCTCTCCCTTGATAACTACCCTTGTGGTGCTTTCCTGGCTGGCAATCTTCATACTCTAAGACCAAGGAGTCAGGTAGCTATTGGTACATTTGATGCATCTCCTTCATAGAAGGATGCCCGTCTCCTATGCCAGAGTAATGGATCACGAGAAATAGACATTGCCCCAGCAAACAGGGTAGGTGTGTCTAAATAATATAGTCCACCTCTTTCAATTCCACCACTGATAATATCGCTTGTGACTCGGGCTTGGAAGTAACAGTGCCTTTTATTAAAGATAACACGACACCCAAGATCTCTGCAAATTTTACTGATTGATAAAAGGTTCATGGAAAACTCAGGAGCATAATATACTTGTTCTATCTTCATTTTGGATGTAGCATCAACACATCCAACAACTGTCACAAGGGAAGTTGCTCCATTGGCTACCCGTACATCCTAAATTCCATGTGAAGGCATGGGATTTTTTTGGTGGTCTATCTCTGGTAAGGTGAATAGAGGCACCAAAATCAATCACTTAAGCACTTTTAGTCCTCTATTTCTTCACTTCAATCTTGTAGGTTGCAAACGTTAATCCGGTCGAATCTGAACTTGATCCACTGAAATTAGTTCTTCTCAATATTGGCTAGAGAAGGCTCATCACCATCGATGGGAGACGTGAGAGAAGGCTCATCACACTCTCAAAGCCACAAACAAGACACTAGCTCGGTTGAATTTGAACTTGATCCACTCAGATTAGTTCTCAATATTGGCGAGAGAAGGTTCATCACCATCGATGGGAGATGTGAGAAGGCTCATCACACTCTTAAAGCGACAAGCAAGACAATTGCGGCCATAGGTAGCAACTGCGGACCACCATACTACCCTATTCGTGCCCCAGGCGGTGTTGCGCACGGCACTGCTATCCCATGCACTGTCTCCAGCATTGCTATGATTGCATGCTCCACGGTTAGTGACACTGCAACTCCACGCACAACCCCTAGCGCCGCTGCTGGCACTCCACAAGGCGTTGTGCAGGCTACTCGAACCCTTTGCATCGCTGCTCAGCCTCCAAGCACCGTCGCTCGCAGTGCTGGTGCTCCACACGTTGCCTTTAGCATTGTCGTTGCCGCTTCACATGGTGCTGCGAACAACTTTTGGCCTTCTAGCGCCATCGCTTGCGTCGCTAGGGCACCGTGTGCTGCCATTCACAGTGCTGTTGCTGCTTGTGCCGTCGGTGCGTGCTCTACCGTTCGTTCTTGCACTGTTCATAGCAACGGTGTCACTGGTGTTCCTTATTAGATCACCTTCAGTTAGTGATCTAACAGAAAAAACATGTTGACGTGGATTTTTGGTAGGATATCGGAGCACCGGCCTAGGACCGTTGCTCTGATACCATGTGGAGAATCAAATGAAAGCCTTGTATTCCAAAGAAACCTTGGTTCTCTTTTTATAGAAAAGTGAACTGGGCTAATAACATAAGTACCCCCTCTATTATAAATAAAATAATAAAAATGCTATATAACCCCTTACAACTCAACCGGTACAAAAGCCAATAGTTGATTTCCTGTCTGCAATGCAACCTGTATAATCCACATCAGAATAGTTGACATTCATTGATTCACCTCTCTTAAACAAAATGCCCCTTCCCGGTGCTCTCTTCAAGTACCTGAGCACCTACATAGCAGCATTCCAATACTGCTTGCTTGGTTTATCCATGATTTGACTAAGTTTTTCAATTGCAAGAGAAAGATCAGGGTGACTAATAATAAGATATATCATTTACCCATCAATTGCCCATAAGACCTGCTGTCGATAGGTTGAGACTTAGTATCATAGAGATGTCCTTTAGGATTCATTGGTATATTGTTAGGCTTAGATCCCAACATCCTTGTCTCCTGTAATATATCAAGGGCATACTTATGCTGACTTAAAACTATGCCATCTTTGCTCCTTGCCATTTCAATCCCCAAAAAATATCTGAGCCCACCTAGGTCCTTCATAACAAAAGAATTAACAAGCTTTTGCTTGATCTCTGCCATCCCAGCTATGTCATTTCCAGTAAGAATAAGATCATCAACTTAAACCAGGAGTGTTACAACTCCTCCTTTGCTCTTCCTAACAAAGAGCGAGTCATCTGCGAAGGACCTCAAGAGTCTGGTACCTCCTCTGACAACCTCTGGAACCATGCACGTCAGCTTTGCTTCACACACTCCCTCGGAGTCTCAAAACTTGGAGGTTGTTGTATGTAGACTTCCTCTTGAAGATCACCGTAGAGAAATGCGTTCTTCACATCTAGCTGATGCAATGGCCAATTATAGTGTGTAGCAATGGAGAAAAGAATGCAAACAGTAGAAAGCCATGCCATAGGAGAAAAGATGTTAAAGAAATTCACCCCATAGGTCTGGGTGAATCCCTTTGCTATTAATCTTGCCTTGTGATGAGAGATGGGTTGGTTGAGGTTATACTTCAGTGCAAATACCTGATGACATCTTCATATTCTTGGGAAGAGGGCGACTTTTCAATGGCGAAGGTCTTCCGTAGATTGAGTAGTGGTGTGGCCAACCTGGATGTCGATTTCATGAGAGACAACAGACTTCTCTGGGAGGCGGAGTGCCCACTAAAGGTGAAGATTTTTGCGTGGTTGATGAAGAGGGGAAGGATTATGACAAAGAGGTGGAGAGCGAGGTAGGCCCAGATGGATGATGTAAGTTGTCCCCTGTGTGGATTAGCAGGGGAGGACATTCAACACCTTTTCTTCTAGTGTTTGTTTGTGGTCCAGGTATGGCAGAGGATGGGGATCGATTGGATTGACCTTTGGGACATGACAAGTTTCTGGTCTTCTTTTCGTAAGGGAATGCATGAGAGGGACAAATCTCTTTTAGATCTAAGAAGGATCGAGCTAAGATCTTGGCTATCTCATAGGGTGTTCGGCTGGGCAGAAATGAGGTGTTTTTCAGTGGGGAGAGACCATATGTTGAGAATTTTCTTTCTTTCATCAAGTCCTAGGTGGAGTTCTGGAGACTAATCTATAATTTCTGATGTAATCTTTTGGTGGAGTGGAATGGAATGATCTTGGGTGGTTATCGCTTGGATAACTACCCTTTCATTTTTCAAAAGAAAAAAAAACACATCCCACAACCTTGGGGTGTTTGGGTAGCTCTGCAAGCTCCCACGTCCCATGAGAATGCATGGTAGCCATCTCCTCCTTCATGACTTGGCACCATTTTGGATCGAGCATGGCTTGGCGCCATTTCGGATCGAGTATGACTTGCTGATATGTGGTAGGGATCTGTGTGGCAAATAATGCAACAATGAACATAGTAACGGACCTCCCAAGATTGGTAGTAGACACTGCCCCGACAGCCTGATAGTGAGCACAATTATGAGGAGTCTTCTGAATAGCAATCGAAAGATCCAGATTCTCCTCCTTAGTCTCCTGAATAGTAGTAGGAAAAATATCTTCCCTAAAGGGTTGGCCAAAATCACCAGGAGAACCTGCACTACCATCACTAGAACAACTCATGTCAGTATCAACATGTACTTGACTAGGGGAGGAGAGAGGTGGCTGAGGTGGTGGGGGGTGTGTATTTGGCACCATTCATGCTGACTGTAAGTAATTGGTAATCTATAGGCATGGGTGGGCTCTAACTGCTATCCTCTGTAGTAGTGGTAGTATCTTGATTGAGTATTAGGGATCTATTCCAAAGGAATTGGTAGCACTGGCATAGGAGCATGATTCCTCTTAAATGATAACTGATGGCCAGTAATGGAGAAATATGGAATTGGCTCATGAAATGTAACATCAGCACTGACATAGTGCTTCTTTTCCCGTGGGTCATAACATCTATATCCTTTCTGAGTGCTACTATATTCCAGAAAGACATTTCATAGCTCTTGGAGCAAGTTTATCACTGCCTGGTCCCAAAATGTGAACAAAGGCCACACAACCAAACACCTTAAGTGGTACATAAAACAGTTCTGTCTGGATGAAGAACTTGTCACGAGACTTGCTTTTGTATTGCCAAGTTAGGTAACCTGTTAATCAAATAACATCAGTAAGCATTGCATCTCCTCAATATATCTGTGGTACATTGTGGTAAATAAGTAGTGTCCTGACTACATCCAACACATAGTGATGTTTTCGCTCAATTATCCCATTCTGCTGCGATGTATGGGTGCAAGATGTTTGGTGAACAATACTAAGAGACCTATAGAAATTGGCGAGCTTTGCAGTATAAAATTCTAATGCATTGTCAGAACGAATAATCTTCAAAATTAGGTCTTTATTTGTATAATAAAAGTTTCAATTACTGATCCAACATCAGACTTATTCCGTAACAAGAATAACCATGACATTATAGAATAATCTACAATGAGTAAATAAAAACAATGACCTAATATGTCGGACACTCTACTTGGACCCCAGACATTCATATGTAGGAAATCGAAACAGGAACCAGAGCTCTGGGAGGAATTAGCAGGAAAATTGGCTTGATGATGCTTGCCCAGCTGGTAAGCATCACAGTAAATCTCATTAGTAGGCAAAATGTGAGGAATGATACGTCGTAGCCTGTCCAAGGAAGGATGTCCAAGTCGACGATACCACTAAAGAGGTGTATCAACACTAAAGGCAACCTTTCCCTGACACAGAAGCAAACGATGTCTGGATCAGGCGATACACACCCTCTCCTAATGTTCGTCACCAGTAGTCCTCTCCGTGAGCTTGTCCTAAAAAGTACAACCTCACTCATAAAAAGTGGCATGACAATGTAAATCCTTTACCATCTGCTAACAGACAAAAGACTAATAGAAAAGTCAGAAACAAATAGAACATCTGGCAACTTTAGTGATGGAGTAATTGCAACATCCCCTTTGCCATCAACCCTAGAATGTCTACCAGGAGTAATAGACTGAATGTGCCTAAAGCACCTCTGGTCTCCACTCAGATGGCAAGATGCCCTTATATCTACTAGCCACTTTGTGTCATCAGAAATACCACTACCAGAACTTGCGGTAGAAGCTATACCTAAGGAGGCCATGGCGTCTGTATTTGTGGTAGTAGTAGGCTCTTGTTTCAGTTGGGCGAGGTGCTGTACCACTGCATAATAATCAGCACGTGATACAATGTCGCTTACCTCCTTTGAAGGGATAGCTTGGTTGGCCACGAAGGTCTACTGTGCTTAAACCAGCAAGTAACCTCTACATGACCAACCTTGCCACAATGAGACCATATGGTCTGAGGTCTATACCAATTGAACCCTGACTATGCCCTCTCCCCCTTGTAGATGGAGCACCACGTCCGCCACGTCCTCCAGTAACTAACAAGGTAGAAGTTTGTCCAACATTTGGTGTAGATGGCTTGAAAACCACTCTACTCATTCGGCTATATGCTTCCTCAAGAGATGGAAGCTTAACTAGTGTCAGGATTTGAGATTTGGCTACCTTGTACTCTGGTCCAAGACCATTAAGAAACTGAAGCACTACATACTCTCCTGTATGTCCCTTGTGTAGCACAGGTGCAAATTGGTCTGCATGCATTATATTTCTTTATGAGCCCCTTCAGGGTAGCATAATATTGGGATAGTGACTAGCCTTCCTGCTTTAGACTCTCAATCTCATGGTGTATCTCAAAAACCTTACTGAAATTCTTTTCATGTGAATATGTATCATGTAAAGAATCCCATATCTCCTTCGTTGTCTTGTAGTACATGATGTCATAACCAATCTGGGACTCCATTGAATTCATGATCCATGCTCGGATTATGCCATTATCCTTCTTCCACGTAGCATATTTCCCAGTCTTATTGTGTGGCTCTATCTCCATCAGAATATGCTCCTTATCATGTCCCTCAATCGTCATGAGGAACATCTGAGACTATCTGGCATAGTTGGTCTCATCCAACTTAACGGTAGGAATGAAGAACAAGGTCTTGTAACTCCCAACGTCCGTAGTGGTATTTGATGTTGCCTCAGAACTGCTAGAAGATGCCATTGTGCCTTAGGAAGAGGGAAACACGCCATGAAAGAGAATCTGAAAAGTGATTTCAGATCTGAAAAATTTGTAAATTAGGAAAGTTGTGACCTTTTGATCATGAAATCTAAAATCTAGAGATCCTAGAAATCATCCCAAGAGACACAACACCCACTTAGAATCAGACGAGACGCATGCTAGGGTAGGGGGAAACCCCTAACGATGTCCTTAAGGGGTGCTTCTCTCCCTCGTCGGCGAGGGGGACCCCCATCGATCACCACCACCTGCAAGCGGGGGTTGTTGGTGGCCTAGTAGACCACTGGTGATTATCAGCGGTCACTGGTGGCCATCACCGGCGGCTTGCAGAATAAAGGGAGCTGTAGCAGCGGCAATCCGACGTGGACTACAGCCCCTACTATTGCCGGTGGGCTGCTGTTGCTCCTCCCTACTGGCGGTGGCAGTGGGGGATTCGACGAGAGAGAGAGGGATAAGTTGGAAGGGTATGGAGGCCTTGTGTGGGTTGGATACTGAAGTGTCGATCTAGGATCACCGCTCTGATACCAAGTTGGAGAAAATGATTATTCTTATTTAACTCTAAAACCCTACACCACTTTATGTAGAGAGGTGAAAGGGAAACTTACAACATAAGTCCAGGCAAAAATATAAAATAAGAAAATAGTACAAATAATAACATATAGTGCGTAAATAATAACTATTGTATTATGCTAACAATACCAAATAATTTGAAGTGTGAAGCTTGTCATCTTGGCAAGCATCATTGTGTTTCTTTTCCATTTAGATAGAACAAAAGATGCTCAGTGCCTTTTGAGTTAACTCATTGTGATGTTTGGCGTACGTGTCCAATAACTCACCGGAATGACAAATTGGCTTTCAAGGCATCTCTTAACCTCAGCTACACTAGTAGCATCATCACTTGTAATAATCAAGTCATTTACATGCATAAGTAGCACAACAACCCTATTTTCTATCTTCTTGACAAATAGGGAATGATTAGAAGAGGATCTCTTTAGGCTAATGCCCTCTACTACCTTTGAGAGCCTCTGGAACCAAGTTTGGGGACTTTGCTTTAGGCTATATGTAGCCTTTTGCAACTTGCATACTTGGGAACACTTCCCTTGACTCTTGAATAAGGAGAAAAGACTATGCCATGTCGTAGAAAAGTATGGGACGGACTTGTGGAAGGTGACATCGACACTAACATAATGTTGAACAAATATATGGTTATAGCATCGATATCCCTTCAGTGCAAGAATATCTCAGGAAGACATCTTGATGAGGAGAAATAAGGTAAACAAAGGCAACACACCCAAAAACACGTGGTGGAACATGAAACAACCCTGCATTAGGATGTAGAATCTACCAAGGTATTTGCTCATGAATAGTAGAACTAGGTATCCTATTAATCAGAAAATAAGTAGGAAGCACCATGTCACCCCAGTAAATGCTGTGATAGAACATTATGGTGAATCAACAAGGTGCGTGCTACATTCAACAAATGCCTATGCTTCCACTTAGTAACCCTATTTAGCTGAGATGTGTGGGACAAGTGGTCTGATGAATAATTCCTTGTGTTTTATAACAAGTAGATAATTTCTTGGTATAGAACTCAATGACATTATTAGAACACACAATTTTAACACAAGTAGAAATTCGGATCTTTATTTCCAAGATAAAAATGTCAATAATAATGCTCACATCAACCTTATTCTTCAAAAGAAAAATCCATGATAAACAAGAGAAATCATTCACTAGAATAATATAATAACGGTGACCCAGCCTATTTGGAATGTGACTAGGCCTTACACATCGATATAAACTAATTGAAACAACTCTGTAGACCCAGGACTATGACTAATAGGATAAGAGGCATGGTAATGCTTTCCCAGTTGACAAGCATCACAGGTGATCTCAGTAGTTTGAGGGATATAGCGAATGACCCTCCTAGGCCTATCTAGAGAGAGATGGCCAAGATGAAGGTTCCACTGAAAAGGACTGCCAGCAGCAAAGGGCGACTGGACAAGGTGATAAACACCCTCGTCTTCATGTCCGCTACTAATTGTCTTCCTAGTCAGCTTGTCTTGAAAAGTACATGTCAAAGCATCAAATATGACATGGCAGTTTAACTCTTTAGTAATTCTACTAACTGAAGGTAAACTGATAGGGAGATCTGACACAAATAACACATTAGGTAGTCTCAAGGTGGGGGTAATTGACACCTCCCCCTTTCTTGCTATCTGGGAATGTCTCCCATCCGTTAAATGTACTGTCCTTCATTTGATAAATATTGCACTCGCGAATGCAAAGAGGAGTGTTGCTCCTTCCTACTGAAAGTTGGGCACTACTGACCTCTTTGCTAAGTTTGCTTCAAAACAAGTTGACAGCAATCACTTTATAACGGTACCTTTCCAAGATGTCCTGTTATCGAATGGAAGTCTTCTTTATGTCCCTAAATGAAGTTAGGTAGTGCTAAGCCCAGAGTTGCCATGGAGTACCTCATTTCGCTCCGTTTCATGGAGTTGCACTTCATACGTTCCGCTTTGCTTTACTTCGTATGAAGATGAGTGAGTTGGATGTGAAGGCGACGAGCCTCATTTTGCTTTGTTTCACTCCACTACACTTTGTATGTTCCATTTCGTTTTCTTGCTACTTCTCTTCTCTCCATTTCACTCTGCTTCACTTCGTTTACTTGTTTCACGAAACTCACTTGTTATGCTCTGCTTCACTTTGTTCCGCTCTGTTTCACTTTGCTTCAGTTGGGATCAAGCTGTGGATGTTACTCTTTTTGAGATGGGAGGAAGATTTTGACCACCTATCTTTTAATTGCTGCATGGTATCTGAAGTTTGGTGGAGGGAAATCTGTCTCGGGACTTTCAAGACTAGAAATCATGCTCCTTGCACAAGTCAATAGAGATTGAAGAAGGAATGGGTGGTGCCATTGGCATACATTTGGACCATTTGGTTAGAAAGGAACAACATGGTTTTTGACGGCTTGAGGCCTTATGCCGAGAGCATGTTGTTGTGTGCTAAAAGCCTCATTGAGGAATGGAGGTGTTGTATTACCCTATCTTCCATGTAAGCCTGTTCTTTAATAAAGCTAGAGGCTATTAAGTTTGGGTAGCCTTCTTTTGACCTTTCAAAGAAAGGGAAGTACACATGTCTGTTTATTATAGTATATCTAGTGTACATTTAATATTTCCAGAATTAAAGGATTGTTTGCTTTGGAATGTTTCTGAACCATTTGCTTTTTTTTTTTTAATATATATATCTTCTTTCTAACCTTTTCTGCATATAGTCCCCAATCATGAATAGACAAGCGTATTTGAATTGGAAAATTTGCAGGGTTCAATGAGGAAGAGTTCCACAGACTTAGTGCCATAAATGTTGAGATCACAGGACAACCCGTTGAAAGGGTTTTTCTTTGGGGTCATTCTACGTGCATCTCTGATAAGATGGATGGAACCTGCATTATTATTTTTGGTGGTTTTGGTGGTGTGGGACGGCATGCACGCCGAAATGATATTTTGGTTTTTGAACAACAATCTGGTTTGTTGAGAGCAATTGATACCAAGGGACCCCCTTCTCCACGCCTAGGTCATACATCATCTACTATAGGGGATCAGGTTTTTGTCATTGGAGGGAGATGTGGTCCGACAGAAATCCTTGATGATGTTTGGGTCTTGAACATGGTGGATTTCAGGTGGACATTGTTAGAATGCACTGGAAGCATCCTTCATCCAAGGTTTGCAACTATGATCTAATCTTTAGACAAATCACCTGGATATCTTTACATTGTTCATCAATTTCTAGAAGCATTTTTTTTTAAAAACTTATTTTTTCTTTTATAATTCCACGATGTTATTAGCCTCAACCCCCACCATAAAAAACCCACAGGCATGAAGTAAATATTGGGAGAAAAAATGGATATGAGCATCCTAATTACCTCAGCATCAGTTGCCATTTACTTGTATGTTTGTAGTATGAAATTTAAATCCATACGCATGAACTTCCAAACGAAAATCCCATCTGATGACCTTTAGTCCTCTAGATACTTGAACATTTGAACTCCAATTGAGCTCAGGCCCTTGAAAGATAATTACAGATTTATTAGTTTTAGTAGGAGATAATCGCTAACAACTTTTAATCTCCAGTGATCAGCATTTGCAAAGCACTTTAGACAAAAACTACATTTAGCATGGATTAAGTACTGAGATTCCTGATGTGTTATTGTATATACGTACCTATGTATCTGCCTATACTTATGTATATTTTTATATCCAAAAGGTGCCTGATTTTTGTATCAGCTGTCCAGTTGTCTCTGTGTTGGACGTCTTTGCATTTGAAGCCAGAAAGTTGACGTGGCACTATTGATTTTTATGCCTAGGAGAAGAAATATAGGTGTCAAATAAAAAAGGAATTGCAAAAGGTAATAGATGCTGATTTACTGCTTAATTACACCTCATGTTGCATACATGGCACATGTTGCCTTAAATGTGTCATTTTTCTGAACATAGTTGCTAATATTGATTTAGATTTTTTTTTTGAAATAAAAAAGGATGGCTGCGAGAGATCAGTGCCCATCTGCTCTATTACTCCATCAAAGGGAGTGGACCATCACAAAGTGGCCGAGGTGTGGGAAGGTGGGTGGTGCCCGTGCTTTGTAGGAAACCTTTCTGATGCGAGAACTCATGATTTCCTGAGACTGCTTGAAGAGTTAGAAGGGCTGCAACCAGCTTCCAGTACTGATATGTTTGGCTGGGATGAAGGTGATTTCTCAGTGGAGGATGCCTACAGGAGATTGTCCAGCGGAGACTCCGCAGGTGATTTGGATTTGGTGAGGGATTGCAGACAACTCTGGAAGGCCGCATGTCCTTTAAAGGTCAAGATCTTTGTCTGGCTGCTTAGGAGGAGGAGACTTGTGACAAAGGTTTGGAGGGCGAGGTGGGCTCCTGGAGAGAGTAAGGTGTGCCCTTTATGTGGAGGTGGGGAGGAAGAGATTGACTTTTTTTTCACCTGCTCGTTTGTGGTGCAGATATGGAGTCGGGTGGGAGCCGGGTGGTGGTAATGCAGGTCTTTTGAAGAGTTTTGGCACAGTTTCAGAAGTGGAGGGGGTGATGCTGGTGGTCAAGTTGTCTTTCGTACGAAGGAGAGGGCCAGGCCGTTGGTAGTGTTATGGGGCATTTGGTTGGGCAGGAATGCTGTGGTCTTCAGAGGCCAGAGGCCTTATGTGGAGAATTTTGTGGAGTCTGTACTTTCTTTATTTAATCTTTGGAGTGGATCCTTGTGAGTGGGTGTCCTTGGAGTTAGCCCTTTGTATTGGCGGAGGCCGTTGTCTTTCTAATTAATATATTTGGGTAGTTATCATTTTGGATAACTACCCTTTCCTCTTTCAAAAAAAAAAAGAGCCCTTAAAGGGGAATAGATCAAAATCAAAAAACTAAATATACAAAAAAGGGATAAAATACAAGTATGTTTCAAATAAAAGATCTCCATACCCAAAATAAATATTTAATGGAAGCTTCAAAAGCACTCTCAACCTTCAGAATTATGGAGGGAATCATGAGGGAGATTAGGGTTGAGGGAATGGGGGACTTAAGGTGGGACTTATGTATTACGGGTAAATGATGATTTTATTTGGGTACTTGGATTAGGTAATCGGGTATAGATTCATACCCATACTTGAACCCAAACCCGGTCGGGTTTTTTGAATAAAACCCATACCTAAACCTGATCGGGTTTGGGTTGGGTTTTCTCCATTCTTTTCAGGTTGGGTTGGGTTAGGTTCGCGTTGGGTTTGTCGAAACTTGCATCCCTCATGTAGCCTTGTGTTCTTCGCTCCACAAACACCTCGTAACCTTGGTGACTAGGTGACCACTTCTAAGCAACCATAATAAAAATTCTATATTTAGGGGAATTTATGTCTTCCAAACGAATGCACGCAATGTTTGCCCAAGTAGATATCCTATCCTTCAGGTGCCCTTAAGAATCTTGTATGCCTTTGTAACGTAGAAGTTCCCATCGTCAAGTGAGTGAGTCTAGAGTCTCCTTTGTGGCTAGAAGCTTTGAAATGGTTGCCAACAAGTCCTATACTTCTTAGAACCTTACTTTCAAAGAGAGCCTACAAGACGTGGCACCCATGATCTTGAGCCCCTCACCGACATGCCATTCCAAATTTTTGCCACCAAGCAATGCTTATTTGGAGGCAAAGCATAAAGTTTGCATGGTGTGGTGGCCAGGTGCTCGGATCTTGTCTAGTCATCCTTCCAAAATTTGAAGGTACACCCATCTACCATAAGTGGCCCAAAGAAATGTGAGTTGCAACCTGTAAGCCAATGCCTCATGGGGAACTAGACTCCTCTCCCCCACTAATTGAGGAAGGACCCATAAGTGACCCTTGAGAACCTATCATGACATATCATCATTTTGCATCAACTTGATTGCCAATGTTGACAATAAGGCATTGTTAAAATCCTAAAGATGCAAAACCCCTAAATCGAAGCTGTCAAGGCACTTACGTGACTGAGAGGTGAGAAGCTCCTTGATTGCCTGAGGCGAGAGGTGATAAAAAGACGATCAACTAATTGAATATGGTCATAAGTCTTCTTATTTTTTTCAAATAGCTAATATGCCTAGTTAACTCATGGGTAAAATCAACTTTCATAAGAAACATATGATGACATTATTTAAGTGAAAGAAAATATAATGATTCTACATATTTAAGTAACAACATATTTTCTTTTTTTTAAAGGGAAAGTAACTATGACATTATATTTATATTATGATACAATGTGTATAGATGTATATTATATGTATAATTATAAGTCAAAACAAACAACCAAAACATATATAATGTGTATCTGTCGAAATGAAATAGTGACACATCATATGGTATAATGTGTACACATATATATTATATGTATAATTACAAGTCAAAACAAACTACCAAAACATATATTACATGTATATGTCGAAACGAGATAGTGACGTCATATATACTATATGTGCAAGACAATACAAACTTAATATCATAACTTATGCAATCTTGTTTTGTATCATTATAGACTTACAAATAATAACAAATATATATATATATATCTATAGCTATCTATCTCATAATTCTCACCACAGATTACAATAACGTGTATGTATGTGCATATGTGTGTGCACATGTGTGTGTGTGTGTGTGTGTGTGTGTATAGGAAATGTATCCTACGAATGTAGTACTCATTTAGTATCAAATGAGCATCCACATTTAGCAATAGATTTGATGATTAAAACTATTTTGAATACATAAATGACGAAAGAAAATAATTAGAGAGATGTTATTTGACATTATTTGAAATTGATCATGTGATTAAAATGAAAAAACATTAAAAGTAATAACAAACATGGTAGTTATAATACAAATGTACATAACTTGTAATATAAATGCCTATATTAGTTTTTCTTGTAGTACTACCATGTATAACTTGTAAAAATTGGTTAGAGGCCATTAATTTGTAATATTATAATGCCTGGTTGTATAATAAAAGTGATGGCTTGTAAAAACAACAGATTAACTTGTAGTACTCATTTGATACTAAATGGGCATAGTGCTACCCCTAAGAGGGAGCCAATTGACTTCCTTCAATGTTATTAAGTTTATCTATGGATCACATGTTGTTGCAAAACTTTTGGGGATTGAAGTCAATTAATATAAGAAATATGTGTTTCAAACTTCATTTGAATATGAGACCATTAACCCCCTTCATCAAGCAAGGTTGATTTTTTACATTATTTTGGTCGTTGAAAATTTGTCATTGTTGATGGAAGGGATATGATTGTCCGATTGAGTTGAAACTTTATCTGATTCTTAGTTATATTAGGATAATGAGATGTTCAAATTTAATGGCAATATGTGATCCATAGACAAATTTAAAAGCATTGGGAGTAGCCAATGGTCTCTAGCTTGGAGGTAACTACATATATTTATAAGAAAAGTATCATTTGAGCATTGTGCTCAAAAGACTCCCTTTTGATTCGTTAAATGATGTTTTCCGTTGATGGAAACCACCACACAAGTTAAAAGATAGTTTAGAAAACCACCAATTGTATTTAGGATGCATTCAATTAATTATTGCGTTATTTTTGAAAAGTATCTTTTCACATAAATGTCGAGTTGTATTATAACTTTGTGCATGAATTGTATTTGGAATAAAATTGTTGAGTTATGTGGCCTTTTTATTATTTCTTTATGTATGGGTGTGTGGTTGTAATTTTCCCTTTTGTGGCTCTTTATATAAAGGCACATAAAGTTTCTTAGTAGAGTTGAATTGCTTGTTTGTCCTATCATGGTATCGAAGTAGCGGTTCTAGACTGGTGGCTGGGTACCCCACCCAACCCTAGCCTCCTCACCCTTCAACCAAATCCCTCTCCCCTCTCTCTAGGGCGTCGTCGACCCTCAGCCCACAGCCACTGGCCTCCCCTAGCGAGCAACAACCCCAGCGTTGTAGCCCAAGCCTAGCAACAACGGCCTTTGCGGTCTAGTGCTGCCGTTAGGGGTGGCAGGGCCTCTCCAGCGGCCCTTGGAGTTGCTGCTGCACTTATACGGTGCCTCTTTGAGCCACAATAGTGATGTTGCTATCCCCTCTCTCCATCGCCGACCCTCCCCAGCATGTAGGAGGACCTTTCTTGTAGGGGTGACATGGTTGTTGCCCTCCCTCCTCCTTAAATAGTGTCATCGAGAAGCTTAGGAGGAAGAGGCAACCCCTTTCGGGGCCTCTTTTAGCCCTAGAAGGTGGTTGCTATGCCTGTTTTTCAGTTTCAAATCTACATATGATATAAATCGGATCTATTTTCATATTGGTGCGTGGTTACTAGGCAGTCATATGATTTAATTTTTTTCGCTCTGTACTCGATTTACTGCTTCACACTTATCGGGCATTATGGAAGACAAGGAATTCTCTCGCGATTCGATGGGGAAGGTTTCTACCATGAGCGCATCTTTTATTCAAGGAATTTCTATTGAGTTGGATGGTACCAACTTTCTTCTTTGGTCTACATCTTTCTCTCGATTTGTGGGATCGCATCGCAATAAGTACATCCTGACACAAGATGATCTACAGTTAAGACTGTTGATTGGGAAGTAGACAATGACTGGGTTGCCATTTACATGTTAAATAGTATGAAGGAACCAATAGTGAAGGAGGTTATGTCTTGTGCCTCTGTCAAGAAGATGTGTGAAGTTCTTTATGAGAGACATTCCCATAAGAGCAATATTTGTCGTCTCTACTGTGTTATTGAGGAGCTCCATTCCTTTCGGAAGGGAACCATGTCTCTTGTTGAATATTATGGTTCCATGAAGAACCTCTGGATGAACAGGATACTTATTAGCCCATCTCATCTGATGTTGCAGTCATTACCAAGCAATGAGAGGCCTTTCGATCCGTTCAGTTACTTGCTGGCCTAGGTCCTGAATACAAGGTAGTAAAGGATCAACTTATGATTTTGGAGGAGATTCCTATACTTGCTTAGATTTATGCTCGACTCTTGCGACTGGAGATTTTTGATCCTATTCCACCTTCAAATTCTTCTACCATGGCATCAGTTGGCCATGGTTAGGGGACTTCAGGAGCCAGGGGGAGAGGACGTGGTGTGAGAGTAGGAGGCTAAGGCGAAGGTTGTACTGGTTTGTTTTATGGCCACTGTCACAAGACTAATCATATAGTTGATAGATGCTGGATAAAGCATTGCTTTTCTTAGGGGCATTAAGCCAATCAGGTGGCTTATGGTGTAGACGACAATCAGGAGGATGATCAAACTAGTGCCTAGATTATTATCTTCAAGGACGAGTATGATAGGCTCGTGTCTTCTCAAGCTACTTCCACTGTTGGTGCTTTGATGACTCGTATGACAGGTACTACTGCTAGTGCTGGACAAGGTTCGAAATGCCGATTTCGATGCCGTGCCGATGAATTCCAAGTGTGCATTTCATGGGCATGCCGAGGGCATGCCGTGGAAATGCTCGTTTTTCGATTGGCATGCTGATGAGCATGCCGTGGGCATGTCGATGCATACCAACAAAAATAGCAAAGGTAATTAAAAAAATCAATAGCAACCTAGACATGGGCACCAATTTCGCTAGTATGCCGACCATGCCGACTGTGCCGAGGGCATGCCGACGGCATGCCGTCGGCATTTAAATCAATGGTGCTGGAGGTGTTTGTACATCGTCACTGCTTGCTGATTCAAGTGCCTCCTCCCACCGAGGTTTTAAATATCGATATCAATGTCGTATCGACAAGTTAAAAAAGGGATATATCGAGGATATATCGTTGATATATCACTAATATCGATGAATTATGGGGAAATCACTCAAAAGGATCCAAAATGTCACAAATTTTATAAAAATTAACATTTTAATAACTAATACATCATGAACAAATGCCTAGAAGACGAAAATCATAAATTTTGAATGTAAACATAATAGAAATTCACTAGTCACATATTGACAGTCATATATTGAAAAGAAAGTGTACATAACATGATAATAATTGAAAAATGTTCATAATAATGCTACTCATAAAAAAAAAGAAATATCAATAGTGTCATAGCATTGGTTGACCACACCAAGCGCGGAGGCATCAACTAATGCTACCAAATCAATACCAGGTTGAGCTTTGACCTGGCTCGATACCTCTACTCCAATTATCTTCCTCGATTTGTAGCACTCTAACATATTTACAGTATGACACCCATACCATGTAGTTATATTGAGTATTATATTCATTGATGTATCGTTGGTAGTCTTCATCACTGCAATACAAAAGTATTCTAAGACGTGGATATCGACTGTGACTGTCAGACGAGTTGCTCCTGCTTTTAGTCTAGATCTACCCTGACTCTGAGTAGATTCATCTCGATGCCCTCTTGAATCTGTGGATCTGGTAGAACCACCTCGTTTCAGTGTAGAACCTGACAGTTCATAAGGTTCACGCTATTTCATTGATGAATTTCGTGGTGGTCAAGGAGGAAGTGGTGCAGTAGAGTGGGAAGGTTGATGAGAAAATTGTTGAGGACCTTGAGATGCAAAATACTCGGGGAATACCCTATAGCCAAAACTTGCAGATGCAGGATCACTTTCGGTACTATCACTTTGGTGGCGACCATCATACTTATAGCCATAGGAGAAATCATAATAAGATGGAGGGCTGGTGTAGCTGGGAAAGTAATTAGATAAATTTTGCACCTCATCTTAGGGTTGGTATAATGAGTTTCGTAGCCATCATAGTAATTTGGTGATGATGATCCTGGGCCACCTCCAAAGAATGATTTCGCCGCCAGATTAGGGGATCCCACTGATGAACTTAAATCATCAATAGACATCATAAAATGGCCTGAGGCATACCTATACCCTGTCCCTGCGTCATAGTCACGAGGTGGACTTGGCACGGGGTCTCCATGTATATTTGTATATCTTTGCATGTATTCATGTTGGGCATCCTCTCTACTAGGACCTTGATGATGATATCTCTCATCTCCTCCACCATTACTTTCTGCCTATGGCTCGTCAACCATCACTGCATCATCATCTCCATCATCATCATTATCATCATCATCATCATCATTATTTTGTGTTCCTCTTGAAGGTGGCGAATCTTCCTCTGGACTCTCATCAGTTTCAAGGCCACGAATTACTCTTTTGCCAGATCTACTACGCTTAAATTCAAATACATCTGCCCCCATTCTCTAGGCTATATCTGGATGGGGACCATCATTTTTGTTAAGCAATGGTTCTTTATTGCTATTCAACTATTTTTGTAAAATATCTGTGTCTTCAAAAAGATAAGCCACATCTATTGGCTCCATATATTCTTATTCTATGTGCTATATCTGGATCGTGACCATCATTTTATTTGTTTTATAATTTAGTTCATCCGTTGTTGTGTTGCACAGTCATTGTAAATCATGTTATTCGAGTGATTTTTTATTGAAGTTTTACAAAGATGTTCGTTGATGGATGAATTCAGTCATCGATTAATAATTTATGTGTTTTTTATAATTTAGTCTGTCCGTCCTGTTTTTTATAATTTGCACGACTTGCACATATCACCAATTTGATGGAAAAATAGTTAACAGTCCTTCCATATCGGCGATATATCACCGATATCTTTTGATATTGACAATATATCGACGATATCGGCGATATATGTTGATATTATCAAACCTTACCTCCCACATTTCAGGAGATGCTACATTATTTCCATCTCTTAGACCTCTGACCACCTCAGTCCATGTCAGGGTAGCTGGTGGTGCCTTGTCCCCTGTGACACGCTTGGGTGACATCTCCTTGTCTTCTACTTTGCCTTTGTCTAATGTTATGCATGCCCCTAAATTCATCTTGAATTTAATGTCTATAAGTCAGATTAATAAGGCATTGAATTACAGAGCTGTTTTCATGACCACTTTTTCTTCTTGTAGGATCTCTAGATGATGAAGTAGTTTGGTGGAGGACTTGAGCAGGATGACCTCTATTATTGGCACCTTTTACCTTAAAATCACTCCATTGCTGTTGCTTGTGCTACATTGGCACCTTAAATTAGGACATCCTCGTATTTTAGTTCTCTATCATCAATTTTCGGACATGCACTTGGCAAGCATCGGGGTGTCTTTTCCTAGTAGTGATGATAGAGGCGAGTCTCCTTTTTGTCTTATTCATGCTGATTTGTGGGGCTTATGTCGAGTCAAGAGTTTTAGGGGTTTTCGTTACTTTTTGGTTCTTGTGGGTGATTATACCCGTGTCTGTTTGGTATTTATGATGAAAGAGATTTGAAATCCCAATACTGATAAAAAAATTTGTTAATGAAATAAAGACTTAGTTTTCTGCTTTTATTCGCATGTTTCATACTGACAATGGACCTGAGTTTGTGAATGCTACTTTGGATTAGTTTTTCCAGTCTCTAGGTATTGTTTACCGGACTTGTGTTCATACATTTGAAGAAAATAGAGTGGCTAAACGCAAGATGTGACACTTAATGTCGCACGTATTATTATGTTTCAGATGTATGTTTCCACTACTTTTTGGGCTGTCGTTCTTACAACTTTTTTGATCAATTGGATTTCATTGTCTGTTCTAGGTGAAAAGGCCCCTTACTCTATTTTATTTCTTGATCGAGAGTTGTTTTCTATACCACCAAAGGTTTTTAGATGTATTTGTTTTGTCCACATGTTTAAGGTGGATAAGCTTTCTCTTCGGTCAGTTAAATGTATCTTTGTGGGCTACTATAGAAGCTATAAGGGATATAGGTGTTTTGATCCACTAACATATTAGTTCTACTTAATGGTTTGAAAGCGGAAGGCTCTTCAGGACCAGATGGGCTACAGGTTCTCTTCTACAGAGAGATGTTGGATGTGGTGGCCATGATTCATGAATTTTTTAGGGGTAATGAAGGGTTTGAAAGGCTTAACTGCTTCTATTTGTTCCTCCTGCCTAAGAAACCTGGAGTCGAGTCGGTGGATGATTTCAGACCAATTGTTTTATCTAATTCTATTTATCGGGTGGTGGCTAAGATATTTGTGAATAGATTTCGGATGGTTATGCCTAATACCATTTCCTTGGTCCAGTCGACTTTTATAAAAGGTAGATATTTGGAGGACTCCTTTGTGTTGGTGGGAGAGATGCTAGCTGCGTGGAAGAGAAGAGGTGTGCCGGCTTTCCTTTGGAAGGTAGATTTCTCCAAAGCTTATAGCTTGGTCGCTTGGGTGTGCTTTTGGGAAATTCTTAAGAGGAGAGGTTTTCCTGAGATTTGGGTTCAGTTGGTGAAGCAATGTGTCACTACTTTTTCCTTTTCTGTGTTGGTGAAGGGTCGTTCAAATGGGTCTTGGATTCAGCCTTAGCGTGGTGTTAGACAGGGATGTTTGTTGGCTCCATTGTTGTTTGATATTGCAGTTGATACACTTGCTTTCTTGGCCTTTAAGGCTTGCAGCGGTCGCCTCTTCGCTGGATTTATTTGCCAAAGTGATGGTTCTCTACTTACACCCCTTTTCCATACGCTGATGATACAACTTTCTTTATTGAGGGAGGTAGATCAGAGGCGGTCCACGTGTCATCACTAATGAGAATATTTACATTTATATTTGGGCTAAGGTTTTAAATATCGATATCGATATCGTATCGATAAGTCAAAAAAGGGATATATTGGGGATATATCTCCGATGTCGGTGAATTTTGGGGAAATCACTTAGAAAGGTATAAAATATCACAAAAATTAAAGATTAACACGTGTGTGTGTCTGTGTGGGTGTGTTCGGGTGTTCGTGTTCCATCGCAATTTTCAGCATTCAAACCCAGTGCCAACGCCATCCTGCCATTTTTAACTCTTCAAACTTGCCACCCAACCATTTTTAAACCTTCCCGTCGAAAGCTACCGCCATCAACAGCCAACTTGCCTATATCTCAGGGATCATATTGGCGATATATCGCCGATATCCCAGAAAAAAATACCTTTGATGGTATCGATACCACCCAACCTCATCGATATAGATATATCGCGATATTTCAAATCTTAGGCTCGAGATTAACAAGGAAAAATCTCTTGTCCCATTTTTTATTTTGGAGTCGGAGGTGGGGGATATTGCTGCTATTTTGGAGACACCTGTGGCTCATTTGCCAATCATATACCTTGGCCTCCCCTTGGAAGGCAAGAAAGTGGTGGCTTCGAATTGGTATTGTGTGGTGGAACGTATTATGAAGAGGTTCTCTTCTTGGAGTGGTAAAATGCTTTCTAGAGGTGGACAGCTAGTGTTATTCAAGTCGGTTTTGTATTCCATTCCGGTGTTCTTGGTTTTTAAGCCTCCAAAGAAGGTTGTTAGAATTTTAGAGGTGATTAGAAACAGAGTTTTCTGAAAGGGGGCTGAACATGTGGGTAGATTTGTTCAGTTGGTCTCTTGGAATGAGATTTGCAAACCCAAGAATGTAGGTTGTTTGGGAGAGTGGCGTTTGGAGGCTTTCAACAAATTTTTGCTATTGAAGTGGGTGGTAAGACTATTATTTGGAGAGAGGTCCATGGTCACTACGGTGCTAATTGATTCCTATGGTTTGGATATGAACTTGGATGGGAGAGTAGTACTTAAAAGAGGTTCTTGATCGTTCTAGCAGTCAATACAGTTGATATTGCAGGAGAATGCATGTGGTTTCAGCCCGGTTTTGGGCAATGGGATGCATTTGAAATTCTGGTTGGACAATTGGAGTGAATTGGGACGTTTTTCAGACCTCTTCCTGAGAGTTTTTCAACTTGTCAATAGCAAAGAGGCCACGGTTAATGATATGTGGGATGAACATCAGAAGATGTGGGATTTCCGAATGCCCCCTTGATTATCTGAGCAATCTTTTTAGTGGATTTCAGCAGCTGTTGGAAGCAATTTCAGACCTTTATTCGGTTGCAAATGAGGTGGATAAGTTCTATTGGAAGGGTGGAACTTTTCAGTGGATAAGGCTTATGCAAAATTTGTTTGCGGTGGCACACAATTGGACGATGTTGGGACTGATTCAAGGAAGATTTGGAAGTGTAGCCTTCCCTTGAAAATCAAAGTTTTTCTATGGTTGCTTCGAAGAGAGCAGTTGGTCACCAAAATTGTCATGAAAAGATGGTATGAAGATATTGATACAACTTGTCCTTTTTGTAATCAAGTGGAGGAGGATGTGCAACATCATTTTTTAACGTGTGATTTTTCCAAGGATGTTTGGCAGCAACTTCATATTTACATGGTCAATGCTTCTAGAATTCCTTTTAGGATCATTATGACCTTGATGTGGTAGGTTGGATCAAGGCTTTTGCTACTCTCTAGTGTTTATGGCTGCAGCGGAATGACAAGATATTTTGAGATGAGCGATGTTGGGTTGATAATGTTGTAAGGGAGGTTCTTTTTTTAATTTGATATTTGGCTACACAATGTATAAGTTCATTCCTTTTTATTAATACAATTTCTGGATGATTACTGATCTCCGGTAATCTTCCTTTTCCTTTTCAAAAAAAAAAAAACATATTGGTTCTATGTTAGTACGGATGTTACTATTTTCGAGGAGATACCTTATTATTTTGCTTTTGGGAAGTCGTATATTGTTGTATAGGATGTCCCACTTCCTATGTCAACTGCTGCACCTCTAGTGTCCTCTGAGCTTGCTGGACCTCAGACAGATGTCCTTTCTACTACATTTCCTAGACATCTTGAGGTTACAGACACCTTTTCTAAACACTTCTAGTGCAAGCGTCCATCCACCATAGCTCCAGTAGATGAGCCCCTTTCCACTATTCCTACTTAATCCTCTATTGATCCTACGGATTCTACTGGAGATTCAGAGCGTACAACACCTGAGGTAACTGATGTGGATCTTCCTATAGCTTAGAGGAAGCCACAAAGGTCTTGTGCTAAGTACTCTATTTCAAATTGTGTCACTTGATCATTTGCCTGCAGCAAGGTGACTTCTATCTCTTGCAGTGGTAGCTCCAGTAGATGAGCCCCTTTCCACTATTCTTACTTAATCCTCTACTGATCCTACGGGTTCTATTGGAGATTCAGAGTGTACAACACTTGAGGTAACCGATGTGGATCTTCCTATAGCTTAGAGGAAGCCATAAAGGTCTTGTGCTAAGTATTCTATTTCAAATTGTGTCACTTGATCATTTGCTTGCAGCAAGGTGACTTCTATCTCTTGCAGTGGACAACCATCGTATTCCCAGGAATTATGTAGAGGCCTTCCAGGATCCTTCTTGAACCTTAGCTATGGAGGAGGAGATGGTAGCTCTCCAGTCCAAAGGGACTTGGGAACTTGTTGACCTATCCCTTTGTGCTACCATAGTGGGGTTTAGGTGGGTGCTTACCTTCAAGTGCCGTCCAGATGGTATAGTTGAATGGTTTAAGGCCTGGTTGGTTGTTAAAGGTTATACACAAATAGTTGAAGCAAAGAATGATTTCTATTATTACCAAGCCGTTCCTACACTTCTTTATATAGAGAGAGGTGGGGGAAAATAGCAACATAAGTCCATTAAGGAAAAATAAAATAGCAAATAGCCTCTCAACAAGAAGCGTAACTCAACACTCCTTAAGCTAGAGCATATATATCCATCATGCTTAGCTTGTTTCTACACTTCTCAAACTGGGGGCGAGACAGCAGCTTGGTAAACATGTTAGTAGTCTGGTCTGCGAAGGCAAGACAAGTAGTACGAAGCAGACCCTGTTGAATTAAACTCCTGGTGTAATGATAATCCACTTCCACATGTTTTGTTCTCTCGTGGAACATAGGATTGTTTGCAATGTAAGTGGTAGCCCGATTGTCATAGTGATCTTCACAGGCTCCTGAACATTAACATGAAGATTCCGTAATAGAGACTTGATCCATATCATCTCAACTGCAGTATGTGCCATGGCCCTATATTCAGACTCAGCATTAGAACGTGAAACAACACTTTGTTTCTTGCTTCTCCAGGTCATCAAGTTCCCAGCTACAAAGGTACAGAAGCCAGTAGTAGACCACTTGTCACCAACATGACCTTTATAATCTGCATCTGAGTAGGCAACAACAGACATAGGTGCCTCTTTCTGAAAAAGAATGCTTCTACTTGGACATCCCTTGATGTATCTCAACACCTGCATCACAGCCTGCCAATGAACATTAGTGGGCTTATCCAAGAACTGACTTAGCTTACCCACGGCAAGTCTAATATCTGACCTAGTGATGGCCAGATATATCAGCTTCCCCACCAGCTGTCGATATTCCTTGTCTTTTAGCTTCACAGCATCCTCAAAAAGGAAAATTTTAGGATCTATAGGATTATTAGCATCTTTGGATTCTAGCATGCCTGTCTCCTAAAGAATATCAAGGACATACTTCCTCTGTGACATAATTATCTCTTGCTTACTTGTGGTAAACTCAATGCCCAAAAAGTATCTCGGCTTCTCAAGATCTTTTATGACAAACTGGCATGCCAAGTACTCCTTCGCCTGAGATATACCCTCTGCATCATCACTTTGAGAATAAGGTTGTCCACATACATAAGTAAAACCATTATACCCTTGCTGATCTTCCTCACAAATAATGAATGGTTAGATGAAGATCTCTGCATTCCAATAACAGACAACGCCTTAGATAGGCTCTGAAACTAGGCTTGGGGGCTCTGCTTAAGACCATAAATGACCTTACGAAGCCTGCATACACACTCCCCCTGAACCTCAAAGTCAGGCGGTTGCTGCATATAGATCTCTTCCTCCAAGTCTCCGTACAAAATGCATTTTTGACATCCAGCTAATGTAACTGCCATCCATAATGAGCTGCAATAGAGATAAGAATGCGAACAGTGGAGAGTCGTGCAACTGGGGAGAATGTGTTAAAGAAATCCACCCCATAGGTCATGGTGAATCTTTTAGCCACAAGGCGGTCCTTATACCTTGAAATAGACCTATCTGGTTTGTATTTCAAGGTAAAGACCCATCTGGCTCCAACAAGGTGCGCGCCAGACGGTAGCGGTGACAACTCCTAGGTACCTCTGGTAGTAAGTGCAGACATCTCCTCCATAGCTGCCTTCCAGTGTGGATGTGTAGAGCCTGCTGGTACGACGTAGGTAACTCAGTATTGGATATAGTAACTGTGAATGCATGAAACTCCGAATTTAGAGAATCAGCAGAAACAACACTCCCAGCAACACGATACTGTGCACAAGATCGTGGAGCCTTCCTGATAGCAATAGGGATATCCTTATTAGTACTCATGGAATCAGGACCTGGAGAAACATTCATAGGGGATGGACTCTCAACCTCTACACCTGCTGATACTGTATCTGAAGAACAAGTCTCCTGAGAAGAAGTAGCCTTCAGGTTATTAACACTAACCTGAGGAGTCTGTGGAATAGATGGAGGGGGCTTTACCCTATAGATAACTGGCAACTGATAGGTGTGACCCTTGAGGGTCCTTTCATCTACTGGTACTGGCCTAAATGTGCTGGTAGATGAGTCAGTAGCCTGAGAGGAGCTACTACCATCTGTGAATACACCAAATGATATAGGAGCAATTGGTACAGGAGCACACTCCTGCACACTTTGCACCTGCCTGGCAACAACAGAAAAATAGGGTATAGCTTTATGAAAGGTGACATCTGCACTGACGTAATGTCTCTGGTGTAGGGGGATCAAATCACCGATACCCCTTTTGAGTACGAGAGTAGCCAAGAAACACACACTTGACTGCTCTAAGTGTTAATTTATCTTGTCCAGGTCCAAGAAGATGTACATTAGCTACACACCTAAAAGTCTTGGGTGGAAGATCAAACTCATCATTTGGATAGAGCATCTGCCACGGTATCTGCTCGTGAATCACAGAGGGAAATCTATTAACAAGATAACAAGCTGTGAGAACTGTCTCTCTAGTAGTTCTATGGCGCACTATTATGGATAAGAAGGGCTCTGGCCATATCAAGGATATGTCTGTGCTTCCTTTCTGCAACTCCAATTTGCTGAGAGGTGTGAGGACATGAGGTCTGATGAGTTATGCCGTGTAAACCATAGAATTCTGCCAGTCGACGAGTACAAAACTCCAATGCATCAGACATCAAATTGATTCTTTATCATCAATACAAACTTCTCAATCAACGGACTCATTTCAGACTTATTCTTCATGAGAAATAGTCAGGAAAATATGAAAAAATCATCTACCACAATCAAATAGTATCGATGTCCTCTATTAGGAGTCCTACTGGGACCCCAAATATCAAGATGCACTAACTGAAAACACGAAGATGAACGTGGCTCGGTAGCAATTGGAAAAGATCTATGGTGCTTTCCAAGTTGACATGCATCGCAGGTGAGTTGTGTAGTTGGGGATACATGAGAAATAAGCCTACGTAATTTCTCCAAAGAAGGATGGCCAATTGTCTATGCCACTGTAGAGCGCTCCTTGATGTGGTACTAATCCCACACGCTGCAGCCATGGGACCCTGCTGAAGTCGGTAAACACCTTCTTTATATCCACTACCAATAGTCTTCCTTGTTATTCGATCCTGGAAAATACATCCACGCTCATCAAAGATGACACAATAATTCATTTGCTTGATGATTTCACTGACAAAGAGCAAATTTATGGATAAATCTAGAATAAACTGGACATGATTAAGTTGCATAGAAGGGGTAACATTAATTTTCCCCTGACCATTAATAGTAGCAAGTCGCCCATCAGCCACTTGTATTGTATGACCTCGAGATACAGGTTGAATCTTGCCCAAAACACTGCAGATTACTGGATAAATGATTGGAGGTACCTGAGTCAATCAACCACGTCACACCAGTACTTGAAAGAGTATCACCCACGGCAGTTCCTAGCACACTCTCTGATTGGGATAATGCTATGTTCACTGAAACACACTGCCACAAACTGATTTCAATGCACCGCAGAAAGGGTACACACCCCTGAAAACTGACAGAAAATGGGGAATATACATGCCAATAAATGCACCAAACGGGGAATACACACTCCAAAAATCCCTGCTCACACGTGGTCAATACTCAAGGGGAATACACATCCCAAAACATGCATCAAAGGGGAATACACACCCCAAGATTCATAAACCAAGGGGAATAGACTCCCCAAATTAGACCACAAGATCATAGTGAATCATACCACATGTAGGAAGGTTTTTGAAGGTTCTTGATTCAAAACTCCATCTCCACACCACTCAAGAACCTCCCTACAACGTGCTAATGGCCAGCAGCCTGCTCTCCAATGACCTAGGCAGCAATTGGTAGAGAAGGCGATGGTGGTGTGCTGCTTTGGAGTTGCGTCGATGGCCTACAGGGCTGCAGTGGCGGTCTGTCGGAGCTTAGCAGTGTGAGGCGGTGCTGCGGGAGGCAAGGCAGCGCTGTAGTAGAGGTCTGCCGGAGCACAATAGCGTGAGGTTGCGTTGTGGGAGGTGAGGCGGTGCTGTGGGAGGCCACTCAACCCTCGACGATGGTTGTAGAGCAACGACGGTGGCTACAGTAGCCCTAGGCGACGCTGTTGTAGCGCACTGGTAGCAGCTACAACAGCGCAAGGAGGTGTTGCGGCAATGGGTTGCAGCAGTGGCGGTGATGGATGATGCTGCTGCTGCTGCGACGGTGGTGAAGCGATGGCGCTGCCACCGGTGGTGGCGATGGCATCTGGTGGTGGTGTGGCTTGAAGGTAGGGTTAGGGTTTATTTGGTGGTATCCCTAAGCTGGTGCTCTGATACCAAGTTGAAAAGAATGATTCTTATTAGTACCAAGCCGTCCCTACATCTCTTTATATAGAGAGAGGTGGGAGAAAATAGCAACATAAGTCTATTAAGGAAAAATAAAATAGTAAATCGCCCCTCAACAAGAAGCGTAACTCAACACAAACCTTTGGCGTTGCTTACTTTGAAACATTCTTGCTTGTGGCTTGTCTCAATTCAGTCAGAATACTACTCTCTGTGGTAGTAAACAGTGATTGGCTAGTTTTTCAGTTAGACATTAAGAATGCATTCCTTTATGGTGATTTTGAGGAAGAGGTATTTATATAATAACCCTAGGCTTTGTGATTAAGGGAGAGTGTCAGAAGGTGTGCAGGTTGAAGAAGGTTATTTATGATCTTAAGTAGACCCTACTGGCTTGGCTTGAGAGGTTTAGTGATGTAGTACAGAAATGACTTTACTAGATCCACAACTGATCATTTAGTTTTTATCATGCACAAACTTATTGGCTTTGTTATTATTATTGTTTATGTTGTTGATATTCTGCGTACAGGGAGTGATAAAGGTGTAGAAGCTACAAAGACTTTATTACACTCTCAGTTTGTGACTAAGGACTTGGGGTTGATAAATTACTTTATGGGCATTGAAGTGCTAGAATGGATGGTGGTTTTGTATTATCACAGAGGAAATATGTGCTAGATATGTTGAAAGAGGTAGGAATGCTAGGCTTCAAACCTACTAGTGTCCCAATGGACTCGTCCATATCTCTTGTAGACTCAGAGAGTCCACTACTTGAGGATGTGACCAGGTATCGTACAATGGTTAGAAAGCTCTCGTATTTGACAGTTATAAGAGTTGATATTTCCTTTGCTGGTGGGAGACTCAGCCAGTTTATGCAGTCACCTAGAGAGATACACTCGGATGGTGTGTGCCAGGTGTCGACTTATCTCAAATAAGCTCTTGGGAAAGGACTTTCTTTCAGAAGACATGGCCATCTTGACACATGGGGCAACTCTGATGCTGATTATGTAGGGGCATGCGAGGATAGGAGATCTACTACAGGTTATTGTACCTATGTAGGTGGCAATCTTGTTACTTGGAGAAGTAAAAAGCAAAATGTAGTTTTCAGATCTAGTGCTGAGTCTAAGTATAGGGCAATGCCCTATACTTCCTGTGAGTTGCTGTGGGTGAGATCTATTCTGCATAACTTAGGAGTGCCTATTTTGGGTTCTACTCCTATGTATTGTGATAATAAAGTAGCTACTTTCATTGCAAACAGTCCAACATTTCATGAGCTAACAAAGCTCATAGAAGTGGACTGCCACTTCATTAGAGGCGTCATTTTGGTTGGGAAGATTTCAACACCCTATATTGCCACCTTAGATCATATTGCTGATATTTTCACCAAAGCACTTTTCAAGAAATGTCGAGTTGTGTTCCAAGATGTGTATGCTCCAGCTTGAGGGGGAGTGTTGAGTTATGTGGTCGTTTTAGTATTTCTTTATGTATAGGTGTGCACTTGTAATTTTCCCTTTTATGCCTCTTTATATAAAGGCATGTAGGGTTTCTCAATTGAACTGAATCACTTATTTAGCCTATAAAAAATCAATCAATATTATATTTTTATTGAAAAATAATCATATTGCATTAATGCTTAATTGTATTATAACTCTCTTCTTTAACTAAAATGAATTTATATTACAAGTTTTTGCATGTATTATAATTCAATTTTCCACTTGTAATATAAATTTTTGCACTTCTGTTACAATAAATAATTGTAATACAAGTTTATCGTAGATATACAAGTCTGTTTTCCACTTGTAATACAAGTTCATCATATGTATTACAAGTTAGTTTTCACTTGTAATACAAATTTTTGTACTTTCGTTTATATTACATGTTTGTAATACAAGTTTGTAGCATGTATTAGAAGTTAGTTTGTTACTTGTAATGCAAGTTTTTGCATGTTTTAAAAGTCAATTTTTCATTTGTACTACAAATTTTTGCACTTTTATTACAATGAATAGTTTTAATACAATTTTGTATTAGTAGTTAAAAGTTGTCACTTGTATTACAAATACACGTGTAGTTTCCTTTTGTGAATGCAATTAATATTTTTCTCTACATTTGGTATACACTAATTCAAGTTTTTTGATTGGTTCCTTTTTTGGAAACCTTCATAAATAACGGGCATTTTGAAATTACAAAAAAAAGAAAGTTTATTGTTACATAGTGTGAAACCATGTTATTTTTGGTGGTTTCTTTATAGAATGTTGGATTTTCGTCGGATGGAGTAGATTTAGTGCTTTTTTGACCTATCTTGAGCAGTGTGCAGAGGATACAGTATGAAAAGTATCATTTGAGCATTGTGCTCAAACGAACCCTAAAAAGCTCACATTTGTGTTCGTTGGATAATGTTTTCCATTGATGGAAATCACAACATATTTCAAAAGGTGATTTAGAAAATTACTTTTTGTATTTGGAATGCACTGTATCAATTATTACACTATTTTTAAAAAGTTCTTTTCGCATAAATGCTCCGTTGTATTAAAACTCTATTCATGAGCCTTATTTGAAATGCAATCAATCAATTATTATATTGTTATTGAAAAGTAACCATGTCATATTAATGCTTTGTTGTATTACAACTTTCTTCTTTAATCAAAACGAAGTTGTATTACAAGTTTTTGCGTATATTCCTATTGAGCACTCTAGTATTCTTTTATATTTAGTCAGGGACTATTTATTTTATGTTTTGGCTGGTTCAACACCTCTCTCTATATATAAAGAGGTGTAGGCTTTTTCAAAAATATAAAGAGGTGTAGGGTTTTCTATTGGAATAAGATTCTTCAGTTCGTCTCACTTGGTATTAGAGCGGCGATTTTAGATTAGCGCTCGGGTATCCCACCAAAATAGGCCACCAACCCATTCCACTAAAGCCCTAATCCTTTCTCCACGTCGCTCATTGCCACCACCATCCTCACTGGCGGCGGCACAGCCGGTGGCAGTGACGTTAAAGGGCCCCGTTGCCCTTGCGATGGCATTGTAGGGGCGACCGGCCTTTGTGGCGGCGCCGTAGGCACCACCAGTGGGCTCGATGACGGTGATCTATAGCAGCAGGTCCTCCATCGATGAGCAGTAGAGCCGCTGGTGGGTCTCGTCGACCTGGTGTAGCGAGGAGGGTAGTAGTCCTTCTTTCGAGGGCCACTAGGGGTGCCTCCGGACCCTAGTAGGCTCTTTCCAACTATTGGAGGGCTACTATGCATGCCTAACATGATTTCCAAGGAAGAAATTGCTTGGATTTCATGTTAGATCACTCTTTTGTGATTTACAACGGTTCTGAAAATTATATTTTAGATCTAATTTCGGCGTCTTCCCGTTGTTTCGGTGCATCATGGCCTCATCATCATCGTCTGAGGTGACATTGGAGACTAGTCAAGAGAGCGGGAACTATAAAAACCCGTTCTTCGTTCCCATTGTAAAGTTGGATGAGACCAACAATACTCGTTGGTCTTAAATGTTCTTGATGAGTATTGAGGGTCATGACAAGCAACATCTCTTACTTGAGCCAGAGCTTTAGAACAAGATCGGGAAGTACGCCTCATGGAAGGATGATGTTATGGTGAGAGCATGGATCATTAATGCCTTTGCCACAAGCAACATCTCTTACTTGAGCCAGAGCTTTAGAACAAGATCAGGACATATGCCTCGTGGAAGGAAAATGCTATGGTGAGAGCATGGATCATGAATGCCGTTTCACCATGGTTTGGAGATGGCATCATGTATTATAGGACTGCTAAGGAGATGTGGGATATGTTACATGACACATATTCCCATGAGAAGAATTTCAGTAAGGTTTATCGAATCTATATTGAAATGTTTTCTCTCAGACAGGAGGGACAACCCTTGACGCAGTACTACGCTATGTTGAAAGGGCTTTTAGAGAAGTACAATGCGTGCAGGCCTGTGTGCACGTGTGGTACTCAGCGGGGATACTGTAAGGAGACAACAATCCTGCACTTCCTCTCTGGGTTAGGCCCAGAATATGATTCTGCATGCCTTACTGGTGATATTGTGGCTAAACGAGAGGACAACAGGAAGCCGTGACAAGATTAGGCTCACCACCATACCTGCTAGATGGCACAGTAGATGGGGGTCACTGTTGCAACCCCTGCTGGGTGGCACAAGTGGTAGTGCACCGCTGCAGGCTCGGCTGGGGGGTGCTGTAGGTGGTGATGCACTGTTGCAGCCCTTGCTAGGTGGCGTCGTAGGTGGTGACTCACTGCTGCAGGCCTTGTAAGGGGAGTCGGTCTATGCTGTGGATGGGCCACCGACTGAAGGTTGGCGGTGGCAGGGAAAGCTCACGCACAACCCTCTTCCTTAGGCTTTTTGTTTGGTGGAGAAGGGGGTATGAGAATCAAGATGGGTATCGGATCCCGACCTAGGACTACTACTCTGATACCAAGTTAGAACAAATGAATAAGATAGTTTATATAGCCTAACCTCTCACTATATAGAGGTGGGAAAGTTACATGAGTTCTCTTCAAAGAAATAATAAATACTACAACTAAAGAAATAAACAAAGAAACATAAGTAACATTAGACTGTAGGGTCTAACAATAACATAAGTAGTCCTAATAAGATATATCAAAGTAGAAGGCAAACTTGAAAGTATATCAAAGCCGTCAATAACATACAACTATGGATATAACATTAACATACACACATATATAAACTTGAGACTAAAGAAGAGTCTCATAGCCTTACCTAGAGTGAATTGAAAATAGGTGATGAGGTGTAAGGAGACCCAGGCAACGAAGAAAGTGATTGGGCGATTGCTCTCTTGGAGCAACATTAAGGCAACCTCTAGCTTTCTTGCTTGAATCGGTAGCTTGGTAGCCTAAGGTGATCGCCTTGACATCAATGCTTGAAACCACCTTGGTCATGGATTCAACGGTTCTCTCGCTTGACCATGTGGATGAACCCTCCATCATTCTATCCACCCTTCCAGAAGAATCTTTTTTAATGGGCTCAATTTTCCTTGCATCTTTTTAAATGGCTTGAACAACAAAAGATGGAAAATAGGGACGGCAGACAGAATAGATTTTTGTAGCACAAGATGGTCACCCCTGAATAGAACACATCCTCTCCAGCCAGCCAGAGTATTTTTCAACCTGTCTATCAATGATAGCCAATCTTCAATCGTTGCCTGCTTCCCTTCAAAGGCAGCCCAAAGTAAACAAAGGGTAGTGCAATAGGCTCAAAAGTAGTGATCTCCTTTGCCATATTGAAGGCACGGACACTGATTTATCATGGTTGACTGCAAGGCTGGATATTGCTCTGGAGTTGCGAGCCAGAGCCGCCAAGTGATTTGCTTCCTGAACCCCTTAATGAAGAACAGTGTATCATTTGCATACCATAAAATGGGCGTCACCACGGCTCCATCATCCATTATGGAGAAACCAGCTATGAGGTCTCTGCTACAGGCTTTAAACGCCATCATGGCAAGCGTCTGTGACAATAATGGACAAAAAGTGGGCTTGAGGACATCCTTATTTCATCCCCCTCTATGGTTGCATGCACCCCCAGCTGGTCTCCCATTTCCCAAGTTACCAACACACACAAGGAGGTGGTATTGATGCATCTCTTCATCCACATGATCCACAAGTATGGGAATCCTCTATGTCTAAGCAACTGCCAAAGATATGATCAAGAGACAAAATCATAAGCTTTGGCAAAATTGACTTTCCGGAGAAAGCTTTTCAATGGAAAGCTTTGACAATTTCAACTTGCCATTTTCAACTCCAACTAGTGCCCCCAAAATAAAATGAATTCAGCACATCAATGGACCCTTTAGAAGCAACCGATCAGGTTAGAAAACACTTGATGATTGCTGATTTGGATTAATGGGACCTAGATTGGTAAGATAGCCCAATAATGGGGTCACTGGAGACTACTATAGTATCACACGATATTATAACATTGCTGCTTTAGTACCCAATGACATTGTTGTAGTGACATTTAATGGCTGTAGCTAGATTGAAGGCCCACTTGCTGGAGTTGATGATTTGAGCAAGTTCTCTTTTTGACTCTTTTGATGAAGATTTGATCAAGAATTGAGAGGTTATTTAGTGAAGAATAAAAAAAGATGGGGTAAGGAAGGTATAGGCATCGTTTTAGGATTGCCACCCAGATATCAATTTAAAGAATGGAATGCCTTGATTTTGTTGATGTGAGATCCCTTTATTTATAGATTGTAGAGGAGTCTGATATAGGAAAAAGTACATGATATGAATGCACATACAAAGAAGACTCCTTGAATCAAGTCAAATCATAGCAAATCCCATCAAATCTCATTGGTAACTTAACAATTTGAATTTAGATACCCTAGGTGTGTAGGTTATGGATAGAAGTGACATAAGTAGATATGGATTTGGCTATAGCCAAATCCAACCTAGACTTGCTATGCTATATAGATTCGAGAGTTAGGCTATCAATTGTAGGCATGTGCAAAGGATATGCATGGTGGAAATGAAGATCTTGAGGGGCAATGAGGCCATTAGGGAAAAGGTTGGAGGTGACATCGAATAGAGGATAAAATGAGAGAAACATGTTAGAGAGAAGGCTATTGATGCCTCGATCATGAGATGCAAGAAGTTGGTTGTTGAGCCTCCTTGGAAGGGTTGAGGAAGACCAGAAGAGTGTTAGAAGGGGACCATTATACATGATTATGATGTAGACACATTTATGTCACATAAACTGTCTATTTATGTGTGTTCTTAGGCATATAATTGCATTCATCATTATAATATTGCATAGCATGCATCATTATGTATTTAGGTTAGATTGCACAAATTATGGGTTAATTTCCCCTTTTTTGTGGTCAGGGAATAGGGCAACATTTATCGGGGCCTCGGATTGAAGATCCAACTGTACGGATTTGATCAGGGCGATGATCGGAGTTAAATGACTTCAAGATCGCCTCGATCGGACCTCTATAGCATTAGATGCAGTCCGAGAAAGATAAGAGGTCAAGAGGTAAGGTGGTGTAAAATCCAGACTTCAGATGACAAATCCAACCGCACAGATGGGTTCGAATCGATGATCGCAACCCAACGGCATGAAAATCGGTCCAATCTGACATCCGTGGCACCATCTACAAGTTAGAGAAGATGGATGGCTAGGATGGCGTTACGTGGCTCCATCCCAACCACCCAACGTTAGCCCAAGTCTCCGGCTCCACCTCTTCACGCGATGGCCAACACATCTCAGCCGTTGGATCATCGATTGGATGGCCGAGAACGCGCCACGTTCCTTAGCTGCGTAGCATCTTCATTGAAGGCAAGGGTTGGATCACTCTTGACCGTTGGATCGAGATCCAACGATCGTGAGTGCGCCAGCCTTAAAACCAAAACGTGCCTCATATGGTCATGTAGCGTAGTGGTTACGGGCCCTCTCGCGAAGGCAGAGATGCACGATCGAGCCCCTGTGCGCCTTAAATCACGGCAGCGAGCGGGGCGCGGCTCAATTCGACCGCTGGATCGCGATTAGGCGGTGGATGTGGGTGCGATGTAGCAGCACGGATGAGCGCGATGACACACGATCGAATGCGCGATCACACGCGCACACGTGCTTAAGCAGCGAAGAAGCAACGTTGAGGGCGTTTAAGACGTCTAATTTCTCGATCGGACGACTGAGGATGCGTGAATGTGGTTGAGTGCTCAACGCATGAAGCTGAAGAGGCGAGGGTGCATGTGTGCGTTTAGTGATGTGGGGGCTTTAGTGACGGTTATATCCATCACTAAACACCTTTGCATGGCCTATTTGCCCCCTATTCTTCACTTATAAAAGGCCCTACGCCTTCCACATTTTCATCATCTCTTCCTCTCTTCTCTCACCCCCTTTAAAGCTCTATGAGCTTGTTTCAAACCTGGGATGCTCCATGAGAGTTAAAAATATAATTTTTCCACCTTCTCACCCGGTTCGTGGAGCATCTCGCGGTTGTCCTCTCACCGTCATTTGGGAAGCGGATCCCGCTGCGACATTGTCTTGTTCCGTCCTCCGTCCTCCGTTTTCGTTCTCCCTCGTCCAATGTCTCACCACCTTCGTTCGGGCGTCTCGTCAATGTGGCTCGTCCTCTAAGCAGCCGTTGAGGAGGATAATTTCTCTTCCTCTTCTCTTTATTGCTTTCTAGTGTAGCGAGTAGTTATAATGAACATGATTATGTGGCTATGAAATATTTGTCTGTTCTCTCTCTATTTTCTCTTTATTTGTATTATTCTTTCTTTATCTTCTATTGTTTATTCTTTAAGTAGAATAGCTAGGGTAGATTTAATTCGACTAGCTAGTCTACTTCGTGACAACAAATATTAACGCGGTTTTTGATCAAACGTATGCCTCCCTGTGTTTGACCCTAACTCAGTCGAGTTTCGGTTAAATTATTTGTTTGATGGATTTTTACGCAACTACGATGACATGATTTTCAAAATTCAAACTTTCGAAATTCTGTCCAACAATTACTTGGCTCTTAGCTTAGATATGCCCATGATGTTTTTGGATGGAGGAAAAGAATTCATGTAATGGACTCCACTTAATCGTTGTTATTGTTGCATGAAAGTTTTGCAATGTGTTGAATTGCACATATGATATTTAACATTTTTTTGGTATTCTTATCAATTTTGGTGTGCTTTTCTGTTTTCATTTCTTTCACCTTCGTTTAGTTTCATAAGCAGCAATTTCTTTTGCATGGTTGGAGCCGAGGCATGTCATTCATGACATTTTGATATTGGCAACAATTTGACGTGAAGCTTAGAGCAATGCATCTTTATATTTTGCTTTCTAGTTCTCTATTTTATCACTCTGAATTTTCTCTTGGTTTATTTTAATGTTATTTTTATTAATCTTCAGGCACCGACATGCTGCTGCTGTCGTGGGGACATGTATATATGTTTTTGGTGGTCTTAGCAAGGATGTAATACATTCATCTATGCATGTACTTGACACTAAGACATTGCATTGGAGTGAAGTAAGTGGAAAAGGAGAATGGCCATGCGCCCGCCATTCTCATTCTATGGTTGCGTATGGCTCTCAGTTATACTTGTTTGGGGGTTATGATGGTGAAAGGGCTCTTGGGGGCCTTTACAGTTTTAATGTTGAAACTCTTACATGGAAGAAGGAAAAACATGCTGGGAGAGCTCCCTTTCCAAGATTTTCTCATTGCAGCTTTGTCTACAAAAATTTTCTTGGTATTATAGGAGGATGCCCTCTTATGCAAGAGCATCAAGAGATTGTTTTGTTTGATCTGACAAATCATGTCTGGAAGCAAATAAAAGTTGATTCTGTGGACAAAGGTCTTTGGATTCGCAGCTCAGCCAACATTGTTGCTGATGATCTTGTGGTTCTTGGTGGTGGAGCAGCATGCTATGCTTTTGGAACAAAATTTAACCATCCAATGAAAATTTCTCTGCTTGCAATGGATGAAGAAGATTATCATTGTGATAATGAAGACTGTTTGAGGAGGCTTTCTAATGGGACAAGTAACTGTAAGGGGGATCAGGCTAGTGGGTTTGTGAATACTGAGTGTACTGGAATGGAGAAATCATCATCCCATAACCTTGCAGAGATTTCATGGAGTGGTTATAATGCTGATCCTGACAAAATAGCAGTAGAAAAAAGGAGTCTTGTGGGAGCTAAACTTTTGATGCTGCAAGTGGAAAAGAATTATGCTAAACTGGGGAAGGACATACTAAAACAGTTTGGATGGTTGGATCTTGGGAGGAAAGTTGTCTCAAATGAGGATGGTAGTCAAATATGTTTTCCAGTCACTAATGCATTTAGTGTAAAATGGACACTTTGTTCTGTAAACACATCTGCAGAGAGATGTGTGGATCATCTTCTAGAATCTTGTCAATCCAAGGGCTTTAAAGTGAATGAAATTTCTCTACCTGAAGCATTGAATTTACTGTTTGCATTTCATGGATCTTTGATAAATGATGACAAACCCAAGATCAAGAAGTCTTCTAAAGCACCTAGAAAGATTTTGCATGATGCTGTGTCATCTTTGATTGCTGACAGGGGATTGCCTCAAGAGCTTCTTCAGCAGTTGCCTACAAGGTCTGCCATTGACGTACTTCTCCGCTAAATAGTATAAACAATGACTTCTATTTGCTAGCAGTGTTTTTTTCCATCTTGAAATGGCATTTTTGGCTAATTTTAGAGGCAAGGAATGCTGGTTAAATCTTAGTTATGATAAGTCACGGATATTCATAGCTAAGGTCTTGATAAGTCAATTGTCTTTCAAAAAAAATAAAAGATTACAATTGATTTAGTTGATGAAAATGAATAATCTTAATTACCAAGCCATCCTTACACCTCTATATATAGAGAGGTGAGGGAAAAGTTACATTATAAATCCAACATAGAAATAAAAATGATAAAACACCCCTTATAACAAAATGTAACTTGGGGTTAATAGGGTAGCAGAGCCGGTGCACCCATTCCCCATCAGGCACTCACTGTGCGAGGTGTGCGGGATCGAATCCCCGTGACTTACCCAGACGTGTATAGTGTCCTTCTGGGCGGACGTGCCATTAGTGTTGTCCTGCCATCCATGACTCGATGCCCTTCGTGGCAAGCGAGAAATTCGGGGACCCCTTTGCTTTTCAAAAAAATAAAATGTAACTTAACACTCCTCAAGTTGGAGCATATATATCCATCATGTTCAGCTTGATTTTATGCTTCTCAAATTGGGGGTAAGGCAGCGGCTTGGCAAACATGTCAGCAGCCTGGTCTGAGGGAGCAAGACAAGTAATACGAAGTAGACCCTGCTGAATCAAACTCCTGGTGTAATGGCAGTCCATTTTCTCATGTTTCGTTTTCTCGTGGAACATAGGATTGTTTGTAATGTAAGTTGTAGCTCGGTTGTCACAATACATCTTCATTGGCCCCTGAACAGTAACATGAAGATCTCGTAACAGAGATCTGATTCAAATCATCTCAGCTGTAGTGTGTGCCATGGTCCTGTACTTAGACTTAATACTAGTGCGTGAAACAACACTTTGTTTCTTGCTCCTTTATGTCATCAAGTTCCCGGCTACAAAAGTACATAAGCCAGTAGTAGATCGTTTGTCTCTAATATCTTCTGTATAATCTACATCTAAGTAGGCAATAACAGGCATAGGTGTCTTCTTCTGAAAAAGAATGCCTCTCCCTGGAGATCCCTTAATGTACCTCAACACCTGCATCACAGCCTTCCAATGAACATCAGTGGGCTTATCTAAGAACTGACTTAGCTTACCTACGGCAATGCTAATATATGGCTTAGTGATGGTCAGATATAACAGCTTCCCCACAAGCTGTTGATATCCCTTTTTCTCCTTCAGCTTCACTGTATTATCAAAGAGATGAATTTTAGCATCTATAGGAATATTAGCATCTTTGGATTCTAGCATGCCTGTCTCTTGAAGAATATCAAGGGCATACTTCCTCTGTGACAATTATCCCTTGCTTACTTGTGGTAAACTTAATGCCCAAAAAGTATCTCAGCTTCTCAAGATCTTTCACAACAAACTGGTGTGCCAAGTACTCCACCTGAGAAATGCCCTCTGCATCATCACCTGTGAGAATAAGGTCGTCCACATACATAAGTAGAGCCACTGTACCACTACTGGTCTTCCTCACAAAAAGTGAATGGTTAGATGAGGATCACTACATCCCAATAACAAATATGCCTCAGATAAGCGCTGAAACCAGGCTCGGGAGCTCTGCTTAAGATCATAATTGGCCTTAGGAAGGTTGCATACACACTCCCCCTTAATCTCAAAGTCAGGTGGCTGCTGCATATAGATCTCTTCCTCCAAGTCTCCATATAAGGACACATTTTTGACATCCAGTTGATGTAGTTGCCATTCATAATGAGTTGCAATAGAAACAAGTATGCGAACAGTGGAGAGTCGTGCAACAAGGGAGTGCGTGTCAAAGAAATCCACCCCATAGGTCTGGGTGAATCCTTTGGCTGCAAGGCAGGCCTTATACTTTGAAATAGACTCATCTGGGTTGTATTTCAAGGCAAAGACACATCTGACTTCGACAAGGTGTACGCTAGATGGTAGAGGTGACAACTTCCTAGTGCCTCTGGTAGTAAGAGCAGACATCTCCCCCTCCATAGTTTCCTTCCAATGTGAATGTAGTAGAGCCTGTTGGTACGAGGTAGGAATCTTAGCACTAGAGATTGCAGCTGTGAATGCATGAAACTCCGAACTCAGAGCATCAGCAGAAACAACACTCCTAGCAACACGATACTGTGCACAAGATCATGGAGCGTTCTTGATAGTAATAGGGATATTCTCATTAGTACTTATGGAAATAGGACCTGGAGAAACATCCACAAGCGACGTACTCTGAACTTCTACACCTACTGATACTGTATCTGAGGAGCCTCTTGAGTAGTGGCCTCTAGGTTATGAACATTAACCTGAGGAGACTGTGGAACAGACGGAAGGGGTTTTGCCCTATAGATAACTGGTAACTGATATGTGTGACTCTTGAAGGTCCTTTCATCTGCTAGTACTGGCTTGAATGTGCTGGCAGATAGCTCAATAGACTGAGAAGAGTTGCTACTATCCGTGAATACACCAAATGGTATAGGAGCAACTGGCATAGGAGCATACTTTAGCACACTCTGCATCTGTCTGGCAGCAACAGAAAAATAGGGTATAGCTTCATGAAATGTGACATCTACACTAATGTAGTGCCTCTGGTGTAGGGGATCAAAACACCGATATCTCTTTTAAGTATGAGAGTAGCCAAGGAATACACACTTGACTGCTCTAGGTGTTAATTTATCTCGCCCAGGTTCAAGAAGATGTACAAAAATCACGCACCCAAATGTCTTAAGTAGAAGATCAAACAAGTCATCATCTGGATAGAGCACCTGTCATGGTATTTGCTCGTGAATCACCGAGGAGGTTAATCTATTAATAAGGTAACAAGCTGTGAGAACTGCATCTCCTCAGTAGTTCTGTGGCATACTGTTATGAATAAGAACTTTGGCCATATCAAGGTTGTGTCTGTGCTTTCTCTCTGCAACCGCATTTTGCTGTGATGATTGAGGACATGAGGTTTGATGAATTATGCCATGCAAATCATAGAAATCCGCCAGTCGATGAGAACAAAACTCCAGTGCATTATCAGATCTGAGAGTCTTGATGCAAACATCAAACTGATTCTTTATCATCAATACAAACTTCTCAATCAGGGGAACCATTTGAGACTTGTTCTTCATGAGAAATAGCCAAGACAATCTGGAAAAGTCATCAATCATAATCAAATAATATTGATGTCCTGCTCCATCAGGAATCCTATTGGGACCCCAAACATCGAGATGCACCAACTGAAAACATGAAGACGAACATGGTCCAGTGGTAGTTGGGAAGGAAGATCAATGGTGCTTCCTAAGTTGACATGCATCGCAAGAGAGCTGTGTAGTTGGGGATACATGAGGAATAAGCCTGTGTAATTTTTCCAAAGAAGGATGACTCAATCGTCTATTCCACTATAGATCACTTCCTGAAGTGGTACTAATTTGACACGCTGTAGCCATGGGACCCTGTTGAAGTTTGTAAACACCTCATTCTTTATGTCCACTACCAATAGTCTTCCCTATCATTCGATCTTGGAAAATACATCCATGCTCATCAAAGATGATACGACAATTCATCTGCTTGATGATTTCACTGACAGAGAGCAAATTCATAGATAAATTTGGAACAAATTGGATATGGTTAAGCTTCATAGAAGGGGTAACATTAATTTCCTTCTGATTACTAATAGGAGCAAGTCACCCATCAGCCACCTGTATAGTATGATCTCGAGAAACAGGTTGAATCTGCCCAAAACACTACAGATTACCGGATAAATGATTGGAGGCACCTGAGTCAATCAATCACGTTACACAAGTAGTTGAAGAAGTATGACCCATGGTGGTTCCTAGCACAATCTTTGACTGAGATGTTGCAATGTTCACAGAATCACACTACCCAAATTTGATTTCAATGCAACACAGAGGAGTACACACCCCTAAACTTTTTCAAATGCAGATTTGAAATCTAACACAAAACGGAGAATACACACCCCAACAAATACACCAAATGGGGAACACACACCCCAAAAATCTCTGCTCTCACGTGGTTAACAATCAAAGGGGAATATACACCTCAAAACATGCATCAACAAGGGGAATACACAACCCAAAATACAACAGAAAATTTTGATTTGATTATACCATTAAATAAGAATGTCCAAACATTTTTTCGGAAGATCCTTGCTTCAAAACTCTATCACCAACGTGCAGAGGATCTTCTTAGACCCTAAAAACAAGGGAGATTGGGGTCTACAACCCTCTCCTTACTGTCGAAAGAGACCGAACAGCAAGAAGAGGGCTCCGGAGAGGAGCAAGAGGGCCGAAATGCACCCCCTTGCTGCCTCTCCTGCTGCAGTCAGCAGTGGTGCTCCTGCAGGGAGCGGTTCCCTGCTGGCGGCGGCGGTGGTACTGCTGCTGGCCGGCGCTACTGCTAGTGGCGGCGGCAGTGGTGGGCTTGAAGGTAGGGTTAGGGTTTTTGGAGGTAAAGTTCTCAACTTAGCTCTGATACGAAATTAAAGAAAAGGAATAATTTTAATTATCAAGCTATTCCTACACCTCTATATATAGAGAGAGGTAAGGGCAAAGTTATATTATAAATCCAACAGAGAAATAAAAATGACAAAACATCTTTTACAATAAAACGTAACTCTACAGATTTATACCTTGGTATGTTTCCAAATCAATTTGCTCCCCTGAGTGGCCATCGTTTCCCCTCCATGGTTTCTGGCATAAATTGAGAAGACCCCTCTACCATAGGATTCTGTTACAAGCCTCCAAATATTTTTAGGTTGACAAATGTTATCGAAAAAAAAAGACAAATATGTACAAACTAGCTTTGAGAATTCTTATCCAACTAACCCTGTTATTTTCTCTTTTCCCCTCCCACTCATTGGTGCTTTCTTTCCCATTCGACCCTTGCTCATCACCCTCCTTTACCCATTCTTCTTCTGCTCTTCCGATGTGCCAATAATGATGTTGCTTCCCTTAACATGCACCTTTATTTCCTCCCTTCGCTCCCTTCCTAACCTTCCCTTGCAGTTGCTGCACTTGCCATCATGCTATTTTCAGTGGTGACGGTAAATAACTAATAGTATTCATTCTTTGCATTGAGAATCATGTCCTGCTATTTTCATATTATTTATATGCTTGATTTCAGATATCCTGCGTAGTTACAATGGGTGAGAGTTGTGACCATATTTGCTTCTCCACCTTTTTCTTGAGAATCTTTGTACCTGTTTGCAAAGATAGCCGACTCTGTTTCAGTTGACATTGGCAAACATCTTGAAGATCATGCTTTTTCCCTTCTGATGATAGAATGATCGTTTGGATTTTCTTCCAGTGCTGTATTACTGCAATCCATTTAGTTATTGCTTGAATAAACTCATATGGGTTAGAACTGAGTGCAGTTGTTGAAGATAGAGAAATAGGACAATTGTGGTCGTGGTGGAATTGGTCAATGCTCCTCTGGATCAGGACATGCAAGGTACTTCTGGTGTAATTAGATTGAAGGTACTGGTAGTGGGGGAAACAGAGAAGCAGGAAATGCAAGCATCACGGTGACTGAGAAGGGTGGGCATGCATTGGGTGGAAAATAGAAAATGTAGGTGAGTTTCCCATACCACTTGGTAGGGAATTGGAATGGTGAGTGTGCATCACATGGATAGAGTTGCTATTTTGTTTATGCCTTTTTTGTTTTGGTTACTTTCTTATTCTCCAAATATACAGGTATGGTTGTAACTTTCCCTAGGGTTTTTCATTTATAAATAGATCCCTAAGGTTATAAAGAAGAATAAGAAACTCATTTCATTCCACATGGTAGCAAAGCGATAGTCCTAGGTTGGTGCTTGATACCCCTTTGATTCTCATCCTTGTTGGCACTTGATACCCCTTTGATTCTCCTTGCTTTCCGTTCTCCACCAAAAAAAAGAGAAAAAAAAACCAAGAACATTTGTTCTTCAGGACTATTATTCCTCAATGTTCTTCTCTACTACAGTCGATCTCCTCCCCTCGCCAATCAGCCACCGCTCGTCGCGGTGATCGCCTGATGGTGACATCGTCATTGGTGAGGGGTTTGAAGGATCATGCCACCGCCTAGATCGTGGCCTTCGATCCCACGATCGGCTAAGCTTCACTGGGATTGAAGGGCCCTTGAGGGTCTGGTTCGAATCCCGAGGGAGTCCTTACTGGTCGAAGGCTTCTTTGGGGGTTGGTGATGTTGCTGGAGTGTCGCCAACCTAGCTACTCGCCATCGGCGCCCTTTTTGGTATTTCATATGGTCTAGATGACCGGTTTGGCAGCTTCTATAGGTTACTTTGAAGTATTGTTGGGACCTCGATCAAGAAGTATGGTTTCAGAAGCTGTTGATTCTTTCACTTATGGTGAGGGAAGCTAAGGGGATTTCAAGAACCCTTCTTTGGCCCGGTTGCTATGTTTGATGGGTCAAACTATGCCCTGTGTCACAATTCATTCTCGACGTGGTTAAGGGTCATGATAAGGAGCACATACTTCTTGAATCGGAGCCGCTTGAGAAGGTTGGCAAGTACGTCACCTGGAATGCCATGGTTAGGCATGGATTATGAATGCCACTATCTAACACATCGCTATTGAGATTATGTATTACAAGATGACTAAGGAGATGTGGGAAGTCCTTTGCTACAACTATTCATAGGATAAAAATGTGGCTCACATTCTACAGTTTCATCATGAGATTTCCTACATGTGGCAAGATGGGAGATCGCTCGCCTAATATTACTCCAATCTGAAGTCAACTTTTGAGAGGCTTAATATCTATACTCTTGTGTGCTCTTGCAAGTCATAAAAGCTCTATAAAGCATAGACCATGGTCAGTCATTTCTTAGTTGGCCTGGATCCATCCATAGGTTGCGAGATCGCAGATGTTGACCCTGCTTGAGATCCCTACTATAGAGGAGGCTTACAACTGATTGAGTAGGCTCGTAGTCTCCCTCTCCCCTTCTAGATAGGTTGAGCACATCTCTACTATGGTTGCATCTCAGGGCAGAGGGAGAGGGGTTGGACAGCTTGCCTATGGTCATGGGCGTAGTTGGCTAAGGGCAAGCTAGGCTTTAGTTCTCCTTCTATGGCAGATTTGGGTTTATGGAAGACACTTGTTAGACTAAGCATGGGAAACACGTTAATGCTTATCGGGCAATGGCTGGCCCCTAGATGATGATTGAGTCTACATTAATCACTCAAGTCGAGTTTGATGACCTGGTCCAGAGGATATCTCAGATATCACTCGGGCCCCAAGCAGCTACTCTCGGACATGGTGACACAATCACGATTGCCAAGTCATCAGCTATAGGTCTGACTTCCCATACTACATGTGATGGTGCAGATCGATTGGTGGACTCTGGTGGCTTACGCCATATATGTGGAAGGGTATAGTAGTTCACGAGTTTGCATCCCGATACATCAGGGAGGATGATTGTTCTAGCGTATGGTAGGAATTTCCGCGTAATTGGACAAGGGGAGGTTCAGATAGCCCCCCATATCTAGCTGTAGATTTTCATCATGCTCCTAATTTTCCTTTGAACCTACTTTCTATTAGTCGTAGTACCAAGGAATCACATTGCCGTGCTATTTTTTATGCCATGGCTCTTGTCTTTTAGGCTATACTGACAGGGCAGGTGATTGGTTGTGGTCGTGAGGAAGGGGGGTCTATCGCTTATTGCAGATGCTGTATGTTGGGCATGCTGCGACATCCTCTGGAGAAGCATCAAGCTACTTGTGGCATTTACGTTTTGCTCATCTACCTTTACAAAAGTTGAAATGCGTCATTCCTCAGATTCCCCCTACTGTAGTTTTTTAGCGTGAATCTTGCCAACTTGGGAAGCAGCATAGAAGATCCTTCCCGAGTTTACACGGGCGTAGTTCTGAGTACTTATTTGAGTTGCTGCATTTAGATGTTTGGGGACTTAGTCATTCTAATTGTTTGGGTCATCGCTTTTATTTGGTTGTGGTTGATGATTTCTCTCGTTTGTCTTAGGTGTTTCTTCTAAAGTCCAAGTTTAAGGTTGGATTTGCAAGCATTTCCTTGTTGAAATAAAAAATCATTTGGGTGCTCATGTGTGAAGACTGTTTGGACTGATAATGCCAGAGAATTTTTCTCCTTCCTCAGACGGTGCTCCAAGCTTAGGGCATAATCCATCTGACCAGTTGCCCTTACACCTCTCAGCAGAATGGGGTTGCTGAGTGGAAACTTCGGTACATTTTGGATGTGGCCTGTACCTTGCTCATCCAACATAGTGTACTCGTATCTTACTGGGGGGATGCCGTTCTCACTGCATATTACCTAATCAATCATATGCCATCCACTGCCATTGATGAAGGGCTCTCATATTCTATCTTATTTCTTGATAGGTAGTTGTTTAGTGTTTCCCAAAAGGTCTTTGATTGTGTTTCCTTTGTCGATATCCATGGCTTTACCCAAAGACAAATTGGCACAAGTGTTGTGATATGGTTGGGAGACGTCCCTATGTCAATGTTGATGTCTCCTTCTTTGAGTCCATTCCCTATTACTCTTCTGTGGGCTCTCATGTGGTTGTGTCCTTCCCAGAGAATGAGGCCCAGATTCCTATTCTTGTTACTAATCTTGAGCAGCATGTACCTCAGAATGCAGAGTGGGAAAGTAGGTTTCGTCTAGTCTACTCTCATGGACCTAGATAGATGTAGTATCAAGACCCCCTTCCTCGAGCACCAGAGCCTTCACCTGCTCCTGAGATAATCCCATTCTCTAATGAGACTAACACTTCTAGTCTTGGTGCCACAGATCTTCCTGGTCCGTCTGAGCTGCATGAGAGGCTGGCTTCTGATGATGTTGGCGATATTGACCTTGACCTTCGTATCACATTATGGAAGGGGACTCAGTTGTGCACTCTACATCCTCTCTCTCGCCATGTGCCCTTGGCTAGGCTCTCTCCTGAACATTAGTAATTTGTATCTGCTCTCTATTGTGCAAATTCCTTCTACTCATCACCTAGCTCTTATTGATCCATGATAGAAAGGGGCTATGGATGATGAAATGGTAGCACTACGCTCATGGTCCACATGGACCCTTGTTGATCCCCTTAATGGTGCCTCGATTGTTGGGTGTAGATGGGTCTTTACAGTCAAATATTGGCCAGGTGGGTCTGTAGAGCGCTACAAAGCAAGGTTGGTAGCCAAAGGCTACACCTAAACATACGACATTGACTACTTTGATACTTTTTCCCCTGTGGCGAGGCTTCCTGCGACCCAGATTCTTATTTCTGTTGCGATCCACTCGGACTGGGGTCTTCATTAGTTGGATGTCAAGAACATGTCCTATGGCGATCTTGACGAGGAAGTCTACATGCAGCAACCACAAGGATTTGAATTTTAGGGGGAGTGTTACAAGGTGTGTAGACTTCATAAGGCCATCTATGGTCTTAAGTAAAGCCTGCGGGCATGGTTCTAGAAGCTATCTGAGGTGCTAGAGTGGATTGGATTCAAGAGGTCAGTGGTCGATCACTCATTATTTGTTTAATCGAAAGCATAAGGACAAGTTGTGATGCTTGTGTGCATAGATGACATCATCTTGACGAGGGTTGACATGGTAGGCATTGCTACCACCAAGGATTTTGGCATTTTGTTATTAAGGATCTAGGTCTACTCAAGTATTTCCTTTGTATCGAGGTGGCTCGGAATGCCAAAGGAGTAGTACTCTTTCAGATGAAGTATGTTCTTGATCTTCTTCAGGAGACTAATATGTCAGGTGTTAAGCAAGCCTTGATTCTTATAGATTTTAATATGCTTCTCTTCGAGGACAACTCTACTGTAGTTGATGCGAGACAGTTTAGAGCATTGGTAGGGAAGTTGCTATATGTAATCGTTACACGTCTAAACATCACCCTTGGTGTTAGTAAGGTGAGTCAGTTCATGGACAAACCTTAGAAGGTACACTGGGAAGCAACAACTATGATCCTGTGGTACCTCTACCTCAAATCCACCCTAGGAAAGGGGCTTTTCTTCTCCCGTGGACACACTCTTTCATGGCTTACATTGATGCTAATTATGCTGGATGCTTGAAGGATAGAAAGTCTACCTCTGGATTCTGCACCTTTGTAGGTAGGAACCTAGTTATTTGGTGAAGCAAGAAACAGACCATTATAGCCAGGTCTAGTGTGGGATCTGAGCATTGCGCCATGGCACAAAGCTTAGTTTAATTCATATGGATTCGGTCGGTCCTCTTGGATCTTTAGGTTCTTGTCACTGATCCTATGGAGTTGAGGTGTGGTAATAAAGCTACTATGTTCATTGTGCACAACCTGGCTGTTGAGCATAGGGATGAATTTTCTATTTATGTTATTTCTTGGATGACTATGTAATTTTCCCAAGTCTCTCTAGTATAAATGAGACACTAGGGTTTCTTTTGAATAACAAGCCGTCATTTGGTTCCTCACATGATATCATAGCAGTGTTCCTAGGCTGGTGCTTCGATATCCCATCAAATACCCACCCAAAAAAAGGTGATTTGATTATCCAAAACTTGATGGAACATGGCGGCAACAACGACACTGGAGAGCAGTCTCTCAACATTGCTGCTGACGATCAAAGGCTGCTGACCGCTGCCTAGAACCCCGTCGGGCTGCTAACTGCCGCTTAGATTGCTTCCCAAACTTCTATCGGGTTCCTGGCTGCCACCTAGACCTCTGCCCAAGTCCCTATTGAGTTTGTTGTTGCTGTCGACAGACCGACAGGGGGCCTACGGGTGGCCCATGGTGTTGTCTCTTGCGTGATGAAGTTAATCTCACGTGTTATATATGTGGTGATGAGCTTTCTCTCACCTTTGATGATGAAGATATTCCCCTTAGGCATGATGAGCTTTCTCTTATGCAAAGAAGATGTGGTTGGTCTACAAGAAAGATCAAGTTCAGATATCAAAGGGCTTGCGTTTACAGTCTGAGAAGACACGAAGAAGAGGATGGGAGGAACATGGGTAATTGACTTCGGTGCCTCTATTCACCTCATTGGAGATGTGGAACGACTTGTAGATCCTAAGGCTCTATGTAGAATCAAGGATGTTAGAGTGGTTAATGGAGCCACATCACCAATTATAGCAATTGGGTGTGTACATGTCTCTCCAAAGGTGTTGATTGAGGAGGTTCATTGTGCTTCAGAATTTCCAATGAACCTATTTTTTTATAAGTTGTATTTGCAACTTTCAGGACCTACAATGAGAAATATTATAGGTGGGGGTATAGAGCGAGATGGTCTCTATTACCTAGGTACATCTACATTGTTTGTTGGAGCAGTTTCCATAGCTACTGATCCCTAACTATGACACAGGAGACTTAGGCACCCATCACTCAAGAAGATGAGATAGATGTATCCTGGATTGCCATACTCTTTGACTTTGCAGTGTGAGGCCTGTCAGCGTAGGAAGCACCACAGGAGCACTTAACTACGGAGGGTTGCTGGGGTGAGTATTGTTCCCTTCTTCCTAGTGCATTGTGATGTTTGGGGGCCATCTAGAGTTCCTACTCCAGGAGGACATTGATATTATATTGTCATTGTTGATGGTCACAGTCGCCTCACCTAGGTGTTCTTGATGAAGACATGCTCGGGAATTTGTTAGATTATTTAGCAGTTCCTGGCAAAGGTTTAGACTCAGAACACTGGTACAGTTAAAGTCTTCTGCAGTGATAATGCCTTAGAGTTTATGCAGCGAGATATTCGGAGTTTTTTCTCCTCCAGAGGCATCATTCACCAGATGTCTTGTGCTTACATATCTCAGTAGAATGGTGCGGCTGAGTGTAAGCTTCGACATCTCCTGGATATTGCTAGGTTATTGATGATCCATATGAAGGTTCCTAAGCAATTTTGGGGAGTTGCTATACTTACTGCAGTTTACCTGATTAATTGGGTGCCTTCATTTGTGCTTGGAGGATTGGTCCCCTCTCAGGTGATTCATCCGATTGTGATAGGCCCTTTGCTCTTCTACTAAGGATTTTCAGGTGCACTTGCTTTGTTCAGGCGCATGGCAATCAGGATAAGTTTTCTCCTAGAGCAGTCAAATGTGTCTTTCTTGGGTATTCCAAGACACATAAAGGATACAGGTGCTATGACTCGAGTCGCAGGAGATACATTGTTAGAACAGATGTTACTTTTTTTGAGAAGATTCCATACTTCTCAAAGGAAGGAACTTCTATACAGGTTTCTTTGGAGGAGACACAGGTTTACTACCGGAGATCACACATTTCATTAGATGCAGAGCCTTGTCCTATGCTGGCAGATGAGAGTGGTTCAAACACAAAGGAGCAATCAGTTTTGAGGAGATCCAGTAGAGCGTGCACTCTTCATCCTCTTTCACAGTACACAAGGGTTTCCATCTAGAGGATGGGGTTCGTTAGTTTGCTTTCGCTATTACTCACTGCTATTCCCAGAGATTTTGTTTAGGCCTCTCAGGACTCTAGGTGGCGTGCAGCGATGGATGGGGAGATGTAGGCATTGGCACTGAAGACATGGAATCTTGTACCATGTCCTCTTGATGCGATAGTGGTTGATTGCATATGGGTTTATACCATCAAGTATAGAGCTGATGGGATAGTGGACATATATAATGCCATGCTTGTTGCCAAAGGCTTTATCCAAACTTATGGAATAGACTACTTTGAGACCTCTCCTGTGGCTCTCATTACTTCTGTCAGGATTATCATTTCAGTTGCTGTTGTCAAGAGATGACCTTTATATTAGCTTGACATTGAAAATGCCTTCTTGTATAGTGATTTGTCTGAGGAGGTGTACATGAGATAGCCACCAGGTTATAAGAGTCGGGGGGAGCTTGTTTGTCATTTGAGGAAGGTGATATATGGGTTAAAGCAGAGTCCTCGTGCTTGGTTTGAGAGGCTTAGCTTAAAGATTAAGAAGATTGGGTTTCAGTGCTCTACTTATGACCACTCCATCTTCATCAGGAAGATTAGCTATGGTGAGCATACTCGAGTGGTTATTCTGGCTGTTTATGTAGATGATATGATTCTCATTAGTGATGACGAGGATGGAATTGCCTAGACCAAGTTCTTATAGTCCACTTTTGTTACTAAGGACTTGGAAGATCTAAGATATTTTCTAGGGATCGAGCTTGTATGATAGGGTTTGTGTCTTTCTTTGTCACAGAGATAGAATACACTACAAATCCTTGAGGGAGCTGGTTTGCTTGGGACCAAGCCTTTTGGCATACCTATTGAGCCCTAGCTTGCACATTCTTCTGATAAGGATGATCCGCTATATGGAGATGTCACTTGATATCGTAGTACAGTGGGGCGATTACTTTATCTTACTATCATGAGACCTGATATTAGTTTTGCAGTGAGCAGAGCCAGCCAGCATATGCAGTCTCCACAATATAGTCATTGGCATGAGGTTTGCCTTATTCTTAGGTATCTCAAAGGGACACCAGGTAGAGGGCTATACTACAGAGCTGGCAATGATTTGGATATTCTAACCTATTCTGATGCATATTATGCGGGGTCTGTGGATGATAGGCATTCTACTTCAAGTTTTGCAGTTTATCTTGGTGGGAACCTAGTCTCTTGGAGAAGGAAGCAGCAAAGTGTTGTTGCTCGCTCGAGTGCAGAGGCTAAGTATCGAGCGATGACACAAGCTGCTTATGAGATTATGTGGGTTGTTACCTTTCTGCATGATTTAGGCATTCAGGCTACTATGCCAGTCTCGCTTCTTTGTGACAAGTCAGCCACATATATTGCTTCGAATTCAGTCTTTCATGATAAGACCAAGCATATTGAGGTAGATTGTCACTTTGTTCTTGATGTAGTCCTTGTAGGGAAGATTAGCATCCCTTATGTCTCCTCTGTGCTTCAACTAGCGGATATATTAACCAAGGATCTGAAGAAGAAACGTCTTGATTTTTTATGTAACAAGTTGGGTCTAGTAGATATCTACGCCCCAACTTGAGGGGGAGTGTTGAGCCTAGAGATGTATTTGCTATTTATGTTATTTCTTGAATGACTGTAATTTTCCTAAGTCTCTCTAGTATAAAAGGGATACTAGGGTTTCTTTTGAATAATAACCCGTCATTTTGTTTCTCACATTGGCATTTCACAAGAGAACAAGGCACGTGGAGGTTGATTGCTATTACACTAGAGACATGATTTAGAAGGGCTACATTCAGACTGCTCATGTATCGCCAGAAGGCCAAGCAGCTGACGTATTCACCAAGGTACTTCCGTGATATACCTTCGACGTATGCATTTCCAAGCTGAGCATGATTGATATCTATGTTCAGGCTTGAGGTGGAGTGTTAGAGTTGTTATTTTATTTACGCCTTTTTTTTTTTTGGTTACTTTCTTGTTCTCCAAGTATATGGGTACAATTGTAGGGTTATAGAGAAGAATAAGAAACTCATTTCATCATGCACTGGGAAAGGGTGGGGTATTGGCATGCATCAGGGTGGGGGTTAGGAACAATGGTCATTGAATGTGGTGTGGAAAGTCTCATTGCATGTAGTGGCAACATTGGAATTACATGTCTATTTTGACTGAGTTACCTTCAGATGGAGGGTGCTTTTCATGGATGTGACAAATCAAAGGGAAGAGATGATGGATATTTACGGCTGGTGATATAAATCAATTTGGGAAATAAATCACTTGTGAAGGGGGGAGATGGTTGTTAATGGAATAAAAAACAGCTGTTGAAAGAATTTGTTTGAAAGCTGTTGAAAGAAAGCATTGTGGGGGGAGTTCTGAGAATTTTCTGTGTTGGAAAAGTTGAATATCATTGAAAGGAAATTAGTGAGCACACTTTTGCCTCTTTGGAGCTAAATCTTCATGTGGACCAAGGCACATTGCATTAGCAGCAAATAATCCATATGGCTGATCATATTGCAGGTTGGTGGTAGCCAAGTAACTCTTGTGTTTGCTATTGATAGCATTATACTTCTCGGCTTGTGATGAACCAGTTCATAGCATCTCTAATATGTACTTTGACCTGTTTTCAAATTGAAAAATATATATTCTTCAATGATTTTGCTCATTTGTTTTCTTTTGTACTAAATGCTTTGTTTTGTAATTTAGATGGGACCACCTGGGGGATATAGTTGTGCTTCCTGTGGCATCTTTTAGAAACCCAATGTGGGACACTATTGCCGGAGAACTTTGGCCTACTGTTGCAAAATCACTAAATGCTCATCGTCTTGCACGACAGGTCGGGAGAAATCATTTTAGCATTGTTTTTGGAATGCCGACTCATTCTTTATCATTGTTCTGCAAATACTTTTGAAATTAGCTTCCGTAAACGGCATTTGGAAATAATAAATTTGGAGATGTACGTCCATACATGAGCAATAGACTTAATGTGGTGCAAGAAGGCATGGTACCTACTTGATTCACATGAAAAGCTGGAGGTACTTGAACCTTAAAAGAGAAAAAAAGGTAAGATGGGGTACTTGACCTTGAGTGATGGGCGTAGGGTTTAACATCATCATGAAAGAAGGGAGAGAACTGAATGCATGGGCATGGTGCTTAAATAAGGAAATGGTTCTCTCTTTTGATTCGTTTACCCCATCATAGAAACTTTTCATAAAGCACTCAACTGTATAAACATTTATTGCAACAAGAAACAAGTTCAATCCTTTTTCTATCAACGTTTGGAATCCATGGCAAGCATTTGATATTATGAAGTGGGAACAGATATTAAAATGGAAAAACTTTGGTTGTTGACATTAGCACTTGTAGAAATATTTGTGTGACACACAGAGGGGATGTGTGCATTTCATTGAATGGCCAGATGACAAGGGGACCATTTGCTGATAAATACCCAAGGCTTCTTGGAATGGTTTCCAACTTGCAAGCATTGGTGCAAGCTGTAGAGGGAGATGAGCATTTTTCTCTTCTCTGTGATAAATTATTTTATTTCCTTGCTTTCCTAAGGGCTCATCGGTAATTGTTCCCTAATCTCTCCCTATATAGGGAGGTCTAGGGTTTCCATAAAGAATAGAACACCATTTTCTTCCAATATGGTATTAGAGTGGTGGTCATAGGTTGGAACTCAATACCTCCTTGGTTTCTTCTCTCTTTCTCTTCCACCAAATAATTTTTTTAGGGCTTCTCTTTGATTCTTTGAGCTTGTGCACAAGTTCGAAGATGAGAGGATTGCTTTTTTATTCTCTTGGGGCTGTGCCTTAAGGCTTGAAGCTCAAGGGTAGCCTCTTCACCGGTGATGTATGGAAATTGCAATAGATAAGTTCATTGAAGTAGTGTGAAATCCGTGATCATTTTAAAATTTATAAACTAAACTCGTAAGATGATTGAAATTAGACTGGTGAGTTTGGGTCGTCTTAGGGAGGTGATCGGAGTTTTATTGCTTTTCAAAATGCTTGATTATTTTATTTTTGGCATTTTATATTTTGTGATTTTTTTTTGGCTTTTTGTAGAAAACAAGATGCGAAATATAAGAAGACTAATCACTAAATCTAATTACGAATGAGAAAACTACTACTGAAGCAATTGAAAGATATAAAGACATAAGAGCAAGATGTATCAAATAAAAATGAACTTTTTATTAATCTAAGAATTCTAATTATAACTAATGCGAAGGAAGATTGAAATGAGGAATGATTATTGTTGAGAGAATTATGTGGTTGGTTTAGTATCACATCGTGAGATGTGGAGTGTTGGAGTGTGTGGTGGCTTATAAATAGGCATGTACCTTCCACTTATTTCTTTGAGAAGAACCATATAAAATCAGCCCTAACAGTCATTTTCTTGTGGTTTTTTCTTTGCTCTTCATGAGTAGGGTTTCCACGTAAATCCAACCATTCCTTATTTTTATGCTTTGATATTATTGTTCATTTTCACTTATTTTAAATTTTAACTTGATATTAGAGTTGGTCGATCTTGGGTTCATTTTTTCTCTAGATTATCATTTTGTTTATTATCAAGTTGCTATCATGTTGGGTTCTTGGAGGTGGATCTACCATGTTTATGGCATCCACTCCTTGATCGAGACGAAGGGTGTTGTGGTGGTGTTGCGACGAAGAAGGTAGTTCGAGTGTCACCTGAAGCTCAACCATTGCAAGAGGTGGTGTTGAGGGCTTCAACACCACGCAAAGAAGCCAGTTGTGGCCATGAGGGGCTGCACAAAGGCCAACCAAGGGTGGCGCTGCCCTGTGGCGACTGTTGGGGCTTCAGGCAACGATTGTTGGGGTGATGGCGTAGGTTGCGAGAGGTCGGTCGATAGGAGGTGGAACCTAGCAGACCATAAAGCAGCACACACGACCTCCTTCCCAAAGGACTACTCATCAGCGATCTCCAAACCCCTTTCTTCAATGGTAGAGGTCTCAGATGAGTCATTGGCGATCGTGATCGAGGGGACACCCATCGATGAGACCAAGGTGACGGCCCTTGGCGGCGGTCCTCTAACTCCGCTGATGACGAGAAGTCACACGTCACCGCCGCGGTGGGGGCGTTAATGGCCTTGTCTCAGAGGCAGACGAGGCTGAGGGGAGATCTTGAGGAGTTGTACATGGCAGCAACGTAGGCGACGATGGAGAAGGAGCACAGAGATGGCAAAGAGCGGTGGAGTGGATGTGGGTTCCTTTGAACCCTAAAAGAGAAGGTGATGGCACTTTACCCCTTTTGGCCCTTAGTTTCCTCATATTTCTTGTTAGGCTCATCTCTTTGGGCCTTTCTTAGCATTGCAAAGAAAAAGGGGGCAGAAGAGGACAATACACAAAAAAAAGAGAGGAAGAGAGAGAGGAAAAATTAAAAAAAAAGAAAGAGAAAAGGAAAAAAAGGGGGGAAGAAAAGAAAAAAAGGAAAAAATGATGGTGAGAAGCTTGTCTATTTTGATTGTTGTTTCTTCTCATTGTTGTATTCATCTCTCATAGAGTTTGGGATAAAGGGGGAGTATGGATGCCATTATAGTCACCTCAATTTGGGAGTTCCTTTGTTGCAGATCATCACATGAGAAACCACAACTTTGAGAGGTCGAGAGTTTTGAGGTCTCTAGTGGAGAGAGACCTAGTTTTGTGAGTCCCTTTGTTGCAGATCATCACATGAGAAACCACAACTTTGAGAGGTCCAGAGGTTCTAGGTCTCTAGTGGAGAGAGACCTAGTTTTGAGGTCCTTAGAGGAATGACCCATATCAGGTTTTTATGTGGGAGATCTAGTTTCGTGGACTCCAAAGAGGGAGTTCTAGTTTTGAGGTCTTCAGAGGAAGAGCCAGGTCAGGGATACTGAATGAGGAGTCACTGTACCAGTTGAGGTCTCCAGAGGAGAGGCCCTTGTTAAAGTCAGCTACACCAATTTGTCCAATAGTTTTAAATCTCGTTGATGTGTCGTCATCAGCATACCCACTTACAAGAAACTAGTTGAGAGAGTTATGTTCTGTTGTGTAGAGTGGGATTTCGTTGTTGTATAAGCTGAGCATTCCATGCTTCAGCTTGAGGGGGAGTGTTGAGAGAATTGTGTGGTTGATTTGGTACCACATTGTGAGATGTGGAGTGTTAGAGTGTGTGGTGGCTTATAAATAGACATGTTTACCCTCCACTCGTTTCTTTAAGAACCATATAGAAATCATCCCTATCGTGACCTTCTCCCGTGGTTTTCTCCTTAGTCTTTGTGAGTGGGGTTTCCACATAAACCCAAGCAGTCCTTATTTTTATGCTTTGATATTGTTGAGAATTGATCCGCATGTGGGAAGCATGGAGGCTTGATTGGCATGGAAAGTAGTCCACGATGGGACTGATTTCACGTGAAAATAGGGAGGAATTTGCCCTATTATGGCTATTGCAATTGGTGTGGCTTTTTGAGGAAGAGAGAGAGCCACTATGTGGAGAGAGAGGCAGAGAGTAACTTGATTGGAAGAATTAACTTTGTTGTTCTACTCAAAATAGTTGGAAAGATTCTCTTTATATAGAGAGTACATATTCCTACTTCTAAAAATAGACTTAACTAATTAAATCTAATCAAATCTTTTAGATTTGGAACAATTAAATCTTTGCAAATTTCAAACATGTTTTCCTAAAACCTATTTGCTAAAAATAGCAAACTTAACAAAAAAGAAAAGGCTCCAAATTTGATTTTTTGGACCACCAAAACCGACAGCCCATATGGGTCCTGAGATGCTGCCACGTGGCACTTGCCACGTAGCTTGCTGGCTGCTACATGGCAGTGCCACGTGACTGCCTCTATTCCCAACACTTCTCCTCAAGTCGGAGGTGAGAGGTTGATGATTTATTGTAATTGATACATCGTTCTTCTTCTTGAGATTTTGAGGACGATCTTCGTGCCTCTTCTTCTACACTTGAGAGTCGAGCTCTTCATCTTGGTGTTCCCCGATGCGTTAGAGGATTCCACGTGTCTCCTTGAGAAGTATGGTGTCTTGTTCTTGAGCCGGCAAGACCCTCGGCTTTTCTTCGAGCCAAGATCACCAAGAGAAAGTGAAGTCGTTGCAGTCGTGGTGCTCTTCTGGAGGCTACATTGTGTGGCCAGATGCTTCACCATTTTCTTTTGATGTGACTGTGAATCCTCTTGCCACCTCCGTAGTCATTGCTTTTCTGGCAACCTTTTTAGTCATGGCTATTGGAGTAGTTGTCTCTTCTTTGCGCAACTTGATAAACTCTCTTCTCAAGCTTCTTCATCTTCGTGGAATCATTGGTCTTAGTTTTTTCTTCGAGGAGGACATGTAATTTGTCTTGTCCTCCCACAAAGATTTTGAACGCCTGAGCCCATGAGATGTAATTCGAGGCACCTTGAAGTGTAATCGTGGTGCCTTGAACTATTATCTTTCCTTCCCCGGTGTTGATTTGATTCTTGCCTTCGGTCATCTCCGTCTTCAACAATGAGCCTTTCTCCGCTTGTACGCTCTGCGTAAGGCGCTCGGATGCGTGAGAGAAACCACTCACCGGAGTCCCCTACTTGACACCTTGGGCCTTGCGTAAGGTGCCAAGGACCTTTAAGGAGTTCTTTGAGAACTCCTAATGTCGACGAAGATACCTCGACACATGGGGTTCAGATACCCGTGGGAATTACGCACAAGATGGGACTTCTTGTGCGTGACCCAACAGGAGGAAAGGTCCACGTGTGGCTGCTGTCTACCAGGGAAAAAGTCACGCACAACGTGGCTTTTCTTCCCTTGTCCTCCTTCGTATGCGTGTAGAAACTCCCTGGAAGAGCCTAGATCACCTGCTCTGATACCATGTTGAGAATTGATGTGCACGTGGGAAGCGTGGAGGCTTGATTGGCGTGGAAAGTAGTCCACGATGGGACTAATTTCATGTGGAAACAGGGAGGAATTTTCCTTGTTATAGTTGCTGCAATTGTCGTGGCTTTTTGAGGAAGAGAGAGAGCCACCACATGGAGAGAGAGGTAGAGAGGAGCTTGATTGGAAGAATTAACTTTGTTGCTCTACTCAAAATAGTTGGAAATGCTCTCTTTATATATAGGGTACATATTCCTACTAAAAATAGACTTAACTAATTAAATCTAATCAAATCTTTTAGATTTGGAACAATCAAATCTTTGCAAATCTCAAACATATTTTCCTAAAACCTATTTGCTAAAAATAACAAACTTAACAAATAAGAAAAGACTCCAAATTTGATCTTTTGGACCACCAAAATCGTAGCCCATATGGGCTCTGAGATGCTGCCACATGGTACTTGCCACGTGGCCTACTGGCTGCTATGTGGCAATGCCACGTGGCCGGCTTTATTCCCAACAGATATTATTGTCTATTTCCGCTTATTTTAAATTTCAACTATTACAACTAGACATAAAACAACTAGAACATAAAGAAACAAGAACATAAAAGTACTAGAATAAAAAAGAGATAGAGAGAGAGGATCTAAAGGAAGTCATTGAAATGCTAGAGCCGGTGCAGAAGCCTTGGGATGGTGGTGGCGATGGCCACCTAATCTTCTTGTCCATGAGAAGTAGGAAGTTGCCAGAGTGCCATGAAGTGGAGACCTTGCAGATATAGAGATGGAGATGGATTAGGGTTTTGGGAGCAGAGGTGGTCGGCCATGGTAGAGGAATGGAGGGAGGGTGGCGTGGAGAGTAATTGGTGAATAAGATGATGGTCACCCCAAGGGGGTGGCGTCCAAGGGAAAGATAGCTCTATATTGCTGGCCATAGGGTAGTCATGTGATTGGTGGAAATGGAGGGCCTTGGATTGAGGGAAATGGTGGCCATGGATATGGAGTTAGGAAGAAGGTTACGACCATGATTAAAGGCTAGGTTGGCTTGGGATTTAGATTGGCTAGGGTTGTTGGATCTAAGTGATGGATGGTTGAGATTAAGTGGATGAAAAAAATAGAGAGTGGGGATGAGTCCTAAGGTGGCCGGCTATGGGATTTTTGGAGGAGCTTTTGTGGCCGGCCATGGGGGTTGTTAGGGTTTGGTTAGGTTGGATTTCAATGGCCCTTAGATGGAGGATGGATGGTAGGGATTTGAGGGTGCTTAGCTGTGGGTTTTTTTTGAAGGTGGAGGGATAGGTTTTAGGTTGCAATCCTAAGGTGACGTGGAGCTGTGATTCAGGGCTAGGATTAGGAGGGTTTTAGATGTAGTGTTAGGCAAGTCCAATTGAGGATGGGTGAGCCCAATTAGTTCTGGTATGGGGCTCCATTTGAGACCAGAAGTTAGTTCTTGTAAGGATAAACAAATGTACATCAATACACAATATAAAAATAGGCTATAAAATGCAATAATTGACCTTAAAAATGCATTATTTACATTATGATGGATTAATACCTATAATGTACTAACCAAATGCAATTATGCTTTAAATACCCTCAAATTAACCTAAGTTAAGAATGAATTATTTAATTGAATATAAATTCATAAACTGACCATCTACCTCGACACTAGCCACTAGAGCACCGATCGACCACCGATGATGCCTCCATCGGTAACCGACGATGCAACCTCTAGTTCGGTCGATCGGATTTGGAGCCCAACATTGGTTTTGGGTGCCAACCACCCCTGCAGGCATTAGTTTTGGAGGCTTTGGTGAGTTGAGTGGTTGTATGATGATCGTACCAACATATTTGAGGTCGCAACAACCTCATCTTGCACTGTAGGAGTTCGGTGGTGCTGCCCCTTACGGTTTTACCCTTTGCTAATTGATCTTATGGTGGCTACCAATGTTGTTGATGCTGCTTATCTCATGCCTCCACTGTTCTGGAGAGAGTTCTTGAGGCTACTAGACTACTCTTTTGGTTTGGTAATTGGTTTTCATTCTTGATGATCTAAGTTCCATCTATTGCTATTTTGTGCACTTCTGAACTTCGATTGGATTAAAGTATGTATTCTAAGCTTGTTTATGGACCTGTTCGAGAAGATAGGAACCAAGGGGAGATCGAAAACCCTATCATCGACCCAGTTATGATGGTTGATGGGATCGATTTTTTCATCGGAAGACTTGGCAAGAAACATACTTTTATCGAATCGGAGCATTTAGGAAGGCTTACAAAGTTTTAAGGGCATATGAGTGGTCTAACAACCACTCAAGGGATGAGTAGAGGTAGACTACTGTCCACACGTGGATGTGGTCGTGGGGGCTAGAGATATACTATGTCCCAATGCATGGTATATGGGCATTCTTCGGTTGAATATCAGGCCTTCCAGTATGATACAATGATCCAAAGGAAGGCTTACAAAGTTTTAAGGGCATATGAGTGGTCTAACAACCACTCAAGGGATGAGTAGAGGTAGACTAACGTCCACACGTGGATGTGGTCGTGGGGGCTAGAGATATACCATGTCCCAATGCATGGTATATGGGCATTCTTCGGTTGAATATCGGGCCTTTGCTGTACTAGAGTTGGTGCATGAGATAGTTGCTATTCCTTGAATCCAGTATGATACAATGATTCAAAGACTCAAGCAGTGTGATACATCCCAAATTGACACTGCATGTTAGTTTATGGCAGAGGACACAAATTGGCTTGTTGACTCAAATGCATCTCAGCATATATGTGGTGACATTAGATAGTTTTCCAAGCTTAGATTGGTCCGATAAGGGAAAACCACATTGGTAGTTGATGGAAGGCATTCTCCAATTACTGGTTAGGGAGAAGTACAACTTGCCTTACACATACGATTGGAGAATGCTCTTTTTACTTATAGAGAAGTCTACTCTCTATAAGTAAAATTATGAAGGCATTGAATTGCAAGGCAATATTTGGTGTAATGTCACTTTTCAAGACATACTAATAGGTCGAGTAATTGGTTGTGGCTGTGAAGGAGGCGTCAACCACCTTTTGCAGTCACCATATGTAGGATGTGTCTCTTCCTTTTGGTGGATCGTCTTGTTATTTGTGGCATCTCCCGTTTGGTCATCTTCCACTGCCTAAGTTCCGATGTGTGATACCACATATTCCACCTACACAACTACTTTTCAATGTGATGCTTGTCAATTAGGAAAACATCATAGCAGCTCATTTCCAAGATGGCAGCAATGTAGCTCAGAGTCTATGGTTCAATTACTTCACTTGAATATCTGGGGACCTAGTTGTGCTCCAGATCATGCAGGCCACATATTTTACTTGTTTGCTATGGATGATTTCTCTCGATTAGTGTGGGTATTCCTATTAAAATCTAAGTCAGAAGAAGGTGACATGATCAAAGCCTTTTTAGTGTAGATAAAGAACCTATTTGGAGCCAATGTAAAGATCATTCGATCTAATATTGTCTTGGAGTTTTGCATATATTCTCTCCATTTTTCTACAAGGAATGTGGCATTATCCATTAGACAAGTTGTCCTTACACATCACAACAGAATGGTGTGGCCTAGAGGAAATATCGCCATATTTTGGATGTGGCACGCACACTTCTAATCCAGAATAGTGTACCTATTTCATACTGGAGAGATGCGGTGCTTACTTCATGCTATCTCATCAATAGGATACCGTCTACTATTATTGATGAGCATATCCCTTATTTGATTTTATTTCCAGATAGTGAGCTCTTTGGGGTTTCGCCCAAGGTATTCGGATGTGTAGTATTTGTGCACCTCCATGGACCCAACAAGGATAAGTTAGCTCCTCGAGCAATCAAGTGTGTCTTTGTTGGGTACTTAAGAACTTAAAAAGGTTATAGGTGTTATGGTCTTGTTGGTCGACGCTATTATGTGAGTACAGATGTCACTTTCATGGAGTCCATTCCTTACCATTTTATGTTTGGTTCATGCATTACCACTTTGGTACCCGAGGATGAGGCAATCATTCCAATTCCTATACCCTTAGATAAAACCATAGAGTCTATTGGTTCATGAGAGTCCACCTCCTCTTATTGATCACTTAGAGAGCAGGTTCAGGAGGATCTCTTCTTGTTGTCAGATTTAACGGGAAGAACCACCCCTTCCAGGGGCTTCTCCAGAGCTCGTACCTTCTACTCTTGAGGAGAGTCCTGTACTCGATGATATAGAGACCCACATTCCTCCTACTCAGGGAGACTCTGATATTCCTTAGTAGCTTGAGACTACAACTGAAGACTCTGAGCTAAGCTTGGTGAGACAGATGGTCCAGTGGAAGATAGTTTTGATTTGTCTATTGCCTTGTGGAAGGGCACTAGGTCATGTACTTTGTATTCGATGTTCAAGTGCATGTCTATGGTGAGTCTCACTCCTCAGTACCGACAGGTTGCTATTGCTCTCTCTACTATTTGGACACCTACCACCTATTAGGAGGTAATATGTGATCCAAAGTTGCGATAACCATGGAGGAAGAGATGGTTGCATTAGACCTCATGGGACTTGTAGCTTGGTTTAGCCTCTAAATGTTGTAGCTGTGGTAGGGTGCAAATGGGTGTTTACCGATATTGTTAAATATCGCTCAGATGGGTTAGTCGAGAGATATAAAAAGCTCACATGGTAGTGAAGGGGTACACTCACACATATAGGGTTGACTACTTTGACACGATCTCTTTGGTTGCTTGACTTTGGTTCGCATACTTATTTTGGTTGCTGTTCACTGGAACTGGCTTTTCCACTAGCTTGACGTCAAGAATGCATTCCTTTACAATGATATAATGGAAGAGTCTACATGCAGTAGCCTTCAGGATTTGAGGTGAAGGGGGAGTGTTCCAAGGTCTGTAGATTGTATAAAGCAATTTATGGACTCAAGCAGAGTCCAAGAGCTGGGTTTCAAAAACTCTCAGATGTGATGGAGAGGGTTGGCTTCAAGAGATCTTCTATCGACCACTCTTTGTACATAATAAGGATCGGTAAAGGAGTGATAGTGATGCTTGTGTAAGTGGACGATATTATATCAATAGGAGATGATGCGAATGGCATTTCAATTGCCAAGGAATTTCTTTCCAAACACTTTCTTACAAAGGACTTGCGTCCGCTCCATTATTTCCTTGGAATTGAGGTGGCTTGGAATGCACATAAAGTACTTTCTCAGAGGAAGTATGTACTAGATCCCTCCAGGTGACTAGCATGCTAGGGGCGAAGCTGGTTTCTATTCCGACGGACTTTAGTGTGCATCTATATGAAGATGACTTAGAGCAAGTTAATGCTAGGTAGTTTAGATGCATAGTAGTGTAGCTACTATATTCTACTGTCATAAGGCTTGATATTGCACATGCGGTAATCAAAGTGAGTCAGTTTATGGACAAACCAAGGAAGGTACACTGGGATGCGACTATGATGATCCTCAGGTATCTGAAGTTGTCTCTAAGAAAGGGATTGCTATTTACTCGCGAGGGCTTCCTTGATGTGGTGGCCTACATGGATGTTGCCTATGCTGGATGTGCAAAAGATAGGAAGTCTACCATTGATTTTTGCACATTTGTTGGGGGTAATCTGGTTACATGGCAGAGTAGGAAATAGATCATGGTTGCCAGGTCGAGCACAGAATCAGAGTATAGAGCTATGGCTCAGATCACATCTAAGCTTGTAGATTAGATCAGTTCTCATGGATCTATAGGTTCTAGTATTTGGTCCTATGGAGATGAAGTGTGATAAAAAAGGTAGCTGTCTTCATTGCTAACAATTCAGTCCTCCATGGAAGGACAAAACATGTGGAAGTAAATTGTCATTACACTCGCGACATGATCCTGAAAGGGTTTATCAACACATCTCATGTAGCTTCTGGAGACTAGACGACTGACATGTTCACTAAAGCACTTCCCCTCGCTTCATTTGATCGGTGTTGTTTCAAGCTGAGCATGATAGATATTTATGTTTCAGCTTAAGGGGGATTGTAGAGAGAGGGATGAGCATTTTTCTCTTATTTTTGATTGTTTATTTTATTTTCATGCTTTCTTAAGGGCTTGTTTGTAATTGTTCCCTAACCTCTCCCTATATAGGGAGGTTTAGGGTTTTCTATAAAGAATAGAACATCATAGGAGCTTAAACACATGCTATTGGACCCTATAGGGAGGGCTTAAACACCTATTTCTTTGGAAATCTTTTTGATTAGCGCACGAAGGACTTTTTTCTGCTTTAGGAGGAGCTCTTAGAGTTGTTCTAATATATAGATGTTCTTGGTCTTGGGATTGTGGCCAGTTCTCATTAAAATCTACTTATGGATGTCTCTTTCCACCTCTTCGAAGGGTAGACTTTTGCTTTTCGAGGGATCACAAGCTCATTTAGAAGGTCGAAATGTCACTAAAAATAAAGATTTTTTTTGATAAGTTGGAAATAAAGATTTTTGCTTGGTTATCGAGGAAAATTATTATGACGAAGGTTTCCAGTTTGAAGTTTTCTTTGAATTTGAACATCACATGTGATCTTTGCCAACAATTTCAAGAAGGCCACTCCCATTTATTTCTCTTTATCCTTCATAAGGAAGATTTGGAATTGATGTGGCCTAGGATAGATTGAATCTTCCTCCCTAGATTTTTGGAGGTCCTTTAGGAGTCGCTCTTTTAGAACAAGAAGGGAGTAGAAGATCTACTTGCTATCCTTTAGGTGATTTGGTTGCAAAGAAATGTTGTGACCTAAGGGTGAGCAAGCATTTGCTGAGAATGTGCTGAGGAAGTGAGGCCTTTAAAAGCCTATGGGTTGATTTGTGAGCATGCTTTGTACCTTCTATTTTTAAGTTGATGTGAATGGTCATCGACCTTAGTAACCACCCTTCTTCCTTAAAAGAAAGCTTTCAAAAAGCAACCTTCCATGTGAACTTTCCTACCCATCCTACGCCATGCTACCACCATCTCCTTTACCATAAAGGAGTCTTAAATATATCTTCCCCTTTTAAAGGTGGGTTGAATTGGCCAACCAAACTAGGGATCATCGTCAACCTATTTGCCAAAACTTTTTCCGCTAAAGATATGCTACATTAGTTAAGGCGATAAGGCGGAACCCATTAATCTATTCAGCTCTTGAGTTTTTTGGCTTTACAAACAAATAGAATTTGATAGGGCGAGAACTTGATGTGTTTGGGTGAGGGAGGGGGGCGGGGGTGGCAAGGGTTGGGTGTGGGTCTCTATGAGGAGAGGTTCCAGTGTGGGACATTCCCCTCATGCTTGCGAGGTCATTTACTACAAGTGCAGGGCAAGGGGTTACATAGCTACGGATTGCAGTGGTCCTATGGTGTGTTTGCTTTGTAAGGGGTGTGGTCATCGCAAGAGTACGTGCCCAAGGAGGGTTGCTTTGCCATGGTTTTTGCTTCCTTCGTCGAACCCGCCTTTGATGGAGTTGAGGCTCCGTGGTCGCCAATGGTGGAGTCTATTGATTCCTTATTGCATTTTTCTTTGGTAGGGGAGTTTGCTTAAGGAGAGGTGTTGATTTTAGGGGTTAAGTTGGAGCTTTTGAAGATGAAGCTTGCGCTGCACGGGTGGAAGGCCGCTTGCTTCTTATCTGCATGTGTGCTACTTTTTGGCCTTATTTAGTGTGATCTTGATAGATTACGCTTCGAGGAGACGCAAGTCCAAAAGGCTATTGTCAGGTGGAGGGCTCCAACCATTCATGATGGGGCTTTGAATTACTGATCTTCGCTAAGGCTTGAGTTCAACAGTCGAATTCGAGGAATCCCTTTGTGGTTGCGCATGGTGGAAGTGGTCAAGGCTATATGCACTCTGTTTGCGAGGATCAAGAGGTGTGATCGTTTTAGTTTTGTGGAAGGTGATCTATCCATCGTGGTGGCAAAGGGTAAGTTGCTCGTAGGTCGAGAAGTGCTCGAGAAGGTGGTTTTGAGACATGGTAGCTTTTTGTGGGTTCTATCCTTTGAGGGAGTCCCTATTGAAAGTCATCATCTTCGTTCTTTTGCTGTTGTGGTTTCCGGAGATGCTTCTCCGATCACGTTGCTGACAAGGGAGGAGTGGCATTTGCCAATGACTGGGCGATACTGCTGTATCTGCCAACGACTCCAACGAGGTGTTGGAGGTGGCATAACATGCAAATAATGAGGTGGCATAGCACGGTGCTGGGGGTGGCGATTAGTTTGCCTAAATGCACATCGTCTTTTAGCAAGGGGTCCAGGTCTACGAGATTAGTCCAACAGAGCCAGGGTTTGCTCTTCAATTTATGCTATAAGAGGGAAATGCTCAAGAAAAAAGAAGATTATGGCCCTTGTTTAGTCCAAATGAGGCAAGGTTTTCAATGTGGTTGACATTTGGGTGACTAAGGTGCTGAATGTCATGAAGGTTAATCGTGTTGGAGGGTCAGAGAATTGCACAATATGCAATACTTAGTCATCTCCTGGAATGTTAGAGACCTTCGTAATGGGGTGTGCAGGTTTGCTTTGAGTAGGTATTTGTCGGAGTGGAGGGTGGATCTTGTTTTATTGTTGGAGATGCACCTCGAAGTTATGGACTTGCCTACGAAGAGGAGCGCCTATGGGGATCGTTTTATGGATGTGTTGAATGTCAAATCCGTTGGAAGGTTTGGGGGGTTGATGTTGATGTGGAACAACGATATGTTCCAGTTGACCTCCACATTGGTTGCTGCACGCATGATTACTTGCTCTTTTACTAGATGTTCAGATGGCTTGGCATGGACTGTCTCTTGTGTGTATGGTCCTTATGAGGATTCAACTAGAACTATGGTATGGGAGAAGATGCAACATGCGTTGGAATTCGCTAGCGATAGGTCGTGGTTGGTAGGTAGGGACTTTGATGTCACCATGTCATCCGAAGACAAACCAGACGGTAGGCTTGACAGAGTAGTTCACTTTGTGGTGTGTGATTTGTAGTTAGAGAAATGGATCCGGATTGGCCTCTAGGATTGATAGGTTTTTGTGCAATGTGGTGCTGGTTGAAGGTTACCAAGGGGCATATGTTATGGTTAAACAAAGGCCCTTAGATTACACTCCTTTGTTCTAGGACAACAATGAAGGGATTTCGGTAATCGTGGTTAATGGAATCGAGCTTTTGCGATTTTGTGTGAGGGAGGTGGACTAAGGTACCCATCTGTACCTCAATCACATGTACTCTTGTAATCATAATGTAGGCTATTAGATCAACTTTGATTAGGTACAAGTGAGACAAGGCAACAATTAGAGAGAGCTCAAGGAGGGTGGCCTTGGATACCATCTTTGGGTTGGACGAAAAGGAGGATGTTGGACCCTTGAGTGTGGAGGAATGGTAGGAGAGGCGCAGGTTCCAGGCCACCATTTAGGAAGAGGAGTTGAACCATGAAATGGATTGGAGGCAAAGATCCAAGCAGCTGTGGCTTAAGGAGGGGGATTCCAACACTAGGTTCTTTGACATGTTGACGAGTGCTAGGGGGAGGATGATTCTCATTAGCACTTTACAAGTCAGGGATTCTGTTATGGAGCAGAGATCTTGGATTTGTGGAGCTGTGTGTGGCCATTTTCATGAGTTCACCAAGAGGTAGATGTTGGGGGGTCGGAGGATATGCCTATTTTGGATGAACAGTTAGGGAGTGATTTGATTAGAAATGTGTCTAAGGAGGAGGTTTTGGAGGCACTATTGGGTTTGAAGGCGAAGGGAGCTTCAGGGTCGGATGGTTTACAGGTGTTGTTCTACAAGGAGTTTTGGGAGATCATGGGGGCAGATTTTATGGCCATGCTTTGTGAATTTTTTGCTGAGAATTGTGGATTTGAAAGATTGAATAAGTTTTATCTAGTCCTCCTTCCAAAGAAACTTGGGGTGGAGTCTATTGATGAGTACAAATTGATTACATTGTCCAACATTGTTTACTTTATTATGGTGAAGGTATTGGCCAACATATTACGCTTGGTTCTGCTAAAGTTGATTAGCTTGGTTCAGTCTGGTTTTGTGATGGGAAGGTCGCTTTAGGAGTCTTTTGTTTTAGCGGAGGAGATGATTGTGTAGTGGAGATCTGGGGTATCGTCTTTTATGTGTAAGGTTGACTTCTTGAAAGCATATGATTTTGTAGCTTGGTTTTACTTGTAGGAGATCCTGAGAAGGAAAGGTTTTCCGTAGCTTTGGGTGCAAGTGATGAAGAGTTGTGTCACAACGTTCTTCCTTCTCCATCTTGGTTAATGGTTGACCATGTGGGTCCTGGAGACAGCCACAATGACATGTAGGATGGGGTTGCCTGCTGGGACCTCTTTTGTTCAACATTATTGTGGATACTTTGGTAGCTTTGGCATTTAAGGCGTGTGGTGGCAGACTTATGGTTCTCTCCTTACACTAGTGTTGTAAAAGTCTGTAGTTGGTATTCAGTCAACTAGGCCACTGACTAAGGAGTATGCAGTATGCAGGGGAGTAGTCGGGAAATACTTGATCAGGTATTTTTTAAATATTTAAATAAATATGTATATCAACAAGTAAAATATACCATTACATAAAAGTAAATCATTTTCAAGCTCAAAATTATGAAAATAAACTATAAACCATAAGTCCAATGAAATAAAAGCACAAGTCGAGTAAGAGAATAAAACCATAAGTCAACTTTCTATGGAGAAATCAGGCGCATAATTGGCCAAGTAGATTGACTACTCGGTTGAGTAGTTGGGCCTGTCGACTATGTGTTCGAGTATGGGTTGTTCTGTCGGTTAGGGGCCCGACTAGGAGTAGTCGGCCGACTACTTGGTCGACTTAGCCAATTTTTACAACAGAGCCTTACGCCAATTTGGCAGTATGTCGATGACACCACTTTTTTCATTGAGGGTGGAGTAGTTGAGGCAGAGTACCTAGCCTCTTTGGTTTAGGATCTTTAGGGAGATCCCGGGCCTGAGAATAAATTATAGAAAGTTTGCCTTTGTACCTTTCAATTTGGATGGTCAAGAGTTAGAGACTGCATCCACAATTATTGGCTCTCCTTTAGTACAATTGTCGATCTTGTACTTGGGTCTTCCTCTAAGAGGCAAACATTTGATGGCTTTAGATTGGAATCGCTTTGTGGAGCATGTTACTAAGAGGTTGAATTGTTGGAGTAGAAAGCTGTTGTCAAGGGGAGGTTGGCTTGTGCTTTTGAAGTTGGTTTTGTTTGGCATACCTATTTTCTACTTGTCAATTTTCAGATTGCCAAAGAAGATTCTAACTAAGTTGGAGATTGTACAAAAGAGATTCTTTTGGAAGGGTCCAGATCATGAGGGGTGTTTCCTATATATGGTGCCATGGTAGGAGTTGTGTCAGCTTAAGAGTAGGGGGGTCTTGGGATTTAGCGTCTCAACGACTTCAATGATGCATTGCTTCTGAAGTGGATGGTTAAGCTCTTCAGTAGTGGGGATACTCTATGGGATAGATTGCTATGGGACTCGAATGGTTCAGATATGAGTATGGTGGAGAGGGCAGTTAACCATCATAGTGATTCGGCATTTTGGAGATCTTTGGTTCCGGTCTTGCAAAGAGGTGCAACTTTCTTCTACCCCGCTTTGGGCATAGGTGGTCGCTTCCAGTTTTGGAAGGATGATTGGTTTGGAAATGGTTTGTTATCTATAACCTTTTTTCTTGCTTATTTCCTATGGGGGTAAACAAAGATGAAATGGCTGCTGATGGGTGGGATTACATATCCAATTCTTTGGGGCAGAGGCCAGAAGCTTGGAATTTCAGAATTTGATGGTGTTGCTTTTTGAGTTGTGGCCTGCTCTTAGTGTGCCTGATAGGTTGATTTAGAGGGATGGTAGGTATTCATTGGTTAAGGCCTATAAGTTGTTAAGTGGAAACATATATATGGTGAACGATATCAACGAGGATTGTGCCAAAATTTGGAAGCTGCATGTACCGTTGAAAATTAAAATCTTCTTGTGGTTGTTGAGGAGGGGTAAATTGGTGACAAAGGCTCTTGGGAAGTTGTGGTGTGACGACCTCGATCTGGCATGCCCCTTTTATCATGTTTATGAGGAAGACATCTCGCATCTCTTCTGTTCTTATGCCTTCTCCGTGGATGTTTGGAGGGCATTTCAGCTACAAGGAGTGGATTTATCGTCAATGGATAGTTTTTGGTGCTAGAAGAATGGTTCATGCTGATTTATTTGGATTGGTAAAGACTATTTCGACTCTTTGGTGCATTTGGTTGCAGCAGAATAGCGTTGTCTTTATAGGGGAACGAGCTTGGGTTGAAAATGTTGTAAGGGAGGTTATTTTCTTGTTTGATTTCTGGCTACAAAACCTGAAAGTCTGTTCCTTTTAATTAATGCAATTATTTGGATGATTACCAACTTTCATTAATCATCCTTTTTCTAAAAAAAAATCAAATAGAACTTGTTTAGCTTCTCAAATATGAGGTTGGAGCGAAGAAATTCTTGTATGATGTTTATGACATTGGCCTTAACCACATCTCATAACGCTTTGTAAAAGAGTATTAAAAGGCTATTCTGATTTGTGAGCCTTCCAGCTTCAAACCATGACTCACAATCAAAACTTCATCCTTAAACATGTCACATATCAAACTTATGAGTGCCCTCTTCAAGAGCACGAAGACGTGAAGCTTTCCACTCCCATAACCGAGGCCATCTCCTAGTGAACTGAAGATGCAAGTTGAGAAAACGAAATGACTAAGTTTATTCTCATGCCCTACCTCTCTTTAGATGATGAGAGGTGGGTGCAAAATTACCATACAATTCCATTAAGAAAAGAAAAATAACAAAAGCACTAACATAATAACAGAGAGTACATAACACTCCCCCTCAAGCTTGAGCATAGATATCTATCATACTCAGCTTGGTCACACAAGTATCAAAGGAGTATCTTGCCAATGGCTTGGTAAATATATCAGCAATCTGAGCCTCTTAAGCCACCTGAGAGGCGAAGATGAATCCCTTCTTGATCAAATTTTTGTATAGTGGCAATCTACCTCCATATGCTTAGTGCGTTTATGAAACTTAGGATTGTTGGCAATATATATGGTAACCTGTTTATCACACCGCAGTTCCATGGGTCCATCAATCTGTATATGCAGATTAGTTAGTAGGGCTTTCACCCACATCATCTCTGTAGAAGTCTGAGCCATGGCTCTGTACTTAGACTCTACACTGGACTTAAAAATAGTTATCTGCTGCTTGCTTTTCCAAGTCAACAGGTTCCTGCAACATACGTACAGAAGTTTGTAGTAGACTTCCTATCATCATGACTGCCTGCATAGTCTGCATTAGAATATCCAACTACTGTCATAGATGTTCCTAGTGAAAAGGAGAACTTGTCATAGTGCTCTTTTTAGGTATCTAAACACCATCATAGTAGCATCCTAATGTAGTCTCGTAGGTCTTCATAAACTAACTCAACTTTCCTACTGCAAAGGAAATATCAGGTCGAGTGATTGTTAGGTATAACAGTTTTCCCACCAGCTGTCAGTACTACCTACTGTCAACTAACTTTGCATCATTGACATAGAGCCATGCCTTAGTATACATGTGAATGTTTGCTGGTTTGGCTCCCAGTATGCCTATCTCTTTCAGAACATCCAAGATGTTTTTATGTTGAGATAGAACAATGCCATGCCTACTACGGTTGACCTCTTTCCCAAGGAAATATCGGAAAGGCCCCAAATCCTTCATCACAAACTGATATGCCAAAGTCTGCTTAATCTCATCTACACTTGTTATATCATCACCAATGACAATCAAATCATCAACATATACTGGAAGAACCACTAGCCCTTTTTTTGTCCTTCTGACAAATAAGGAATGATTTGCAAATGACCTGAGGAATCCCATTGACTCTACCACCTGAGAGAGCTTTTGGAACCAAGCTCTCAGGCTTTGCCTGAGACCATAGATGGCCGTCTACAATTTGCACATAGAGTACCCCTCAACCTCGTTGCCGGGGGGTTGTTGCATGTAGGCCTCCTCTGTAAGTCACCATAGAGGAATGCATTCTTCACATCCAACTAATGAAGAGGCCAATCTCTATGTACTACAACAAAGACCAGTATGCAGATTGTAGAAAGACGTGGCACTAGGGAGAAAGTGTCAAAAAAATCAACTTCGTAAGCTTGTGTGAAGCCCTTTGCGACAAAGTGGGCCTTGTATCTCACAATTGACCCATTTGTATTGTACTTGAGTGTGAACATCCAACGACAACCCACAACAATAACACCTGCAGGCAAGAGCGTAAGCTTCCATGTCCCTCTAGCTCATAGTGCGGCCATCTCCTCCCCTATGGCTTGACACTACTTTGAATGGAGCATAGCCTGCTAATATGTAGTAGGTATCTCAGAGGTGGCAAGAACTCGGCAAAAACTCTCAAAAGAGTTCCCTAGGCCATCAGTAGCTGGACTACTGGTATCATGATATCTGACACAAGTTCGAGGGGCCTTTTGAATAGCAATTGGAAGATCAGAATCTACAGTCATATCAGTTGAAGGATCATCCGTAGAAGAAAGCTTGCTTGTCTATCCTGTACAATCACCATTGGACAATACATCATCAGTGTCTAAAGCTTCAGAGCTCACTAGAACATGGGAGGAAGGTGTCAGTGAATGGGGGTATCTGCAGGGTAGTATGCGGCCTCCTGTTAGTGACAATGGGATTAGTATATCTAGGTGTAGTGGTGGTAGTGGGTTGCTCCTCTATAGAAATAGGGGGAACTGGCAAAGGAGCATGGCTCATCTCCATAGGTAAATCTCACCCAGAAGTGGAGAAGTAGGCAATGGACTCATGGAAAGTAATATCGGTAGACACAAAGGGACGAGAGGATATTGGATCAAAACACCGGTACCCCTTTCGAGTTCTCGAATACCGCAAAGAAAACACATTTAATTGCCCTAGGTGCAACAGGATAGAATGAGCATAGCCGCTCGGTACACAATTTTAAAGCATTATCTGACCAAACAACTTTGATAATAGTGGAAAATTGGGGCTTTATTTCTTTTACAAAGTTCTCAATAATCAATCCAACATCAATTTATTTCTCAACAAAAATACTCAAGAAAGTCTAGAATAATCACCAGCAATAACCAAGAAATAATGGTGACCCAGTCGATCAGGAATTCGACTAGGCCCCCACACATCTATATAAAGTAACTGAAAAGACGAAGTAGACCCAGCATTCTACATGGAAAACTGGCACATTGATGCTTGCCAAGTTGGCAAGAATTGCAGGTAGTGATGGTCATGGGAGAAATGTGGGGTATAACATGCCTGAGTTTGTCCAATGAGAGGTGGCTAAGGCGGAGGTGCCACTGGAGAGGATATCCAGTGGCCAGAGCAAGTTCCCCCTGACCAATAGCAATAGTAGCAGTAGAAATAGTCTGGCTTACGCGACATACATCCCCTTATTCACGTCCTCCACAAATCGTTCTCCCCGTGAGCTTGTCCTACCAGACACAAGACTGTGTCAAAAATGGCTCTGTAATTCATTTCCTTTGTGATGTGACTGACATATAGTAAATTCATAGGAAAATCATGCAAAAAAGGAACATTAGGAAACTATAGTGTAGATGACAATGGTATCTCCTATCCAGTAGCTTGGGAATGTCTCCCATCTACAACTTGCACCATGCAACCTGGTGGAACAAGGCGGAGGCATGGAAAAGATCTCTGATCTCCACATTGATAACATGAAGTGTCAGAATCTACTAACCACTCACCAAATCACTGAAATTGAGAAGAGGAGAAAACCAACTCTATACCTGAGGAAGAGACATGAGCATCAGTCTCTAAAGAAGGTGGAGTAGAAGATGTGACAACTAAGAAAATTTCTATAGCAGACCATTGTACTTAGTACGGGAAACAACAGGGGCATCTGTAGCATCCATTGCCTGATTGGCAAAACTAGGTTGGCTATGCTTGGCTCAACATTTGTCCTCAAAATGACCAAGCTTCTTGCATTAGGTGTAGGTAGTGTGAGAGTGACCTTTAGATCCACGATCACGACCTCATCCTCAGGTAGATGGAGCACCTCTACCATGACTCGAGATAGTACTGAGAGCAGAGGTTTGCCCAGTAGTGTCAGGTGTAGGGAGTTGCACTGCAATCCTGGTCAGACGACTATCTGTATCCTCTTAAGGATGGAATCTTAGATATGGTCAAAATCTAAGAATGAGTAGCACTGTAATCAAGACCAAGCCCTAACAGAAAGATACTGCCAACGCTCTCCTATAATCTCACTGTAAAGAACATGTGTAGACAGGTTGATAGGCATTATGCTTCTCCAAAAGGTCCTTCATGGCCGAGTAGTACCATATTGAGACAACCCTTTGGTCTTACTATTTTTCTATTTGTTTTTGTTAGCTTGCTATTTCTATTTTCTTTATGGACATGGTATGTTATTTTCTCAACACCTTTCCTCTATATAAAGAGGTCTTGAGCTCTTTTAGAGAATAGTCTTGATCATTTTGTCCTACTTGGTATCAGAGTGCGGTCCTAAGTTGGGTTCTGGTATCCCACCAAATAGGACCTCCAAAACCTTAACACCTAAAACCCCTCCCTTTATCCTCTATTGTCGTTGCCACCTCTCGCTCTCCTTTTCGTTGTTGTCACCTCTCTCTCTCTCCCCTTCTCGTCAGCGCTTGGAGTGACGCAGCAGCCAACAACAACTACTATTGGATCACCAGCAATGACAGAGGGCTTATTTAGCGACGTAGGCAGCAATGCTGGGTGGCCTCTACCCACCAGCGACGACAACAGGGGAGGAGCCCCCACGCACAAGCATGCTGAGCCTCCCCCTAGGCTCTAGTACACCCTATTGTGGCGTGTAGGGGTCTTCACATCACCTCAGGCCAGTGTTGTAAAAGTCGATAGTCGGTATTCAGTCGATCATGCCACTAGCTAAGGAATATACGGTATGCGGGGCTAGTCGATGAGTACTCGGTTGGGCATTTTATATATATATATATGTATGTATGTATAGACACACATCAAGAAGTAAAATATATCATTGCATAAAAGTAAACATATTCAAGTTCAAGGTCATAAAATAAGCTATAAAGTGCAAACAATATCAAATTCATTACAAATTTAATAATTAAACAAAGTTATAAACCATTACAAATACATTACAAACGATAGAGCAACATAAACCAAGAATTAATATGTACTTGAATCAAATACATTACAATATATGTTTCGACGATGGAGGGTTTTTGCTTGGTTGAAGAAGAGTCTTGGGTGAAAATAAATGATTTTAAGGGAGTGGTCAAGGGAGGGGTGTCGAGTGGGGTTTCATTTGACTTAAGAAAAAAACATATACCTACATACCTATTTTTCCCTCTATGCAAAAATCGGCCTACTTCTCGGTTGATTACACCGACTACTCAGTCGAGTAGTCGGTGTTGCCGACTATAGGCTTGACTATGGGTTATTCAGTTGATAGGGCACCGCATAAGATTACTCGGTCGAGTAGGCCAATTTTTACAACACTACCTTTGGCACGGGTTCGGGGCTACTAGATCCCTAGATTCCTAAGCTTGAGGCCCAATCTACTGATCTTGGTGATTTACGTAGTCTGAAAATTATTTCAGATTGGCTATTTGGCGTATTTTCTCGTCTATAGGGTGTGTGATGGTGGCTTCTAGTACTTCTGAGGTGACATTAGGCATTTTTGTCTAGTCCGGGGCCTACAAAAGTCCATTTTTTGGTCCCATAATCAAGTTAGATGAGACCAATTACCCTAGGTGGTCTCAAATGTTCCTGATAATAGTGGAAGGTCATGACAAGGAACACATCTTATTGGAGTCCAACACACAGATAAGGTGGGAAAGTACGCCACATGGAAGAAAGACAACGCAATGGTTAAAGCATGTTTGATGATTGCGTAATCCTATAGATTGGAGACAAGATTATGTATTATTCGACGACTAAGGTGATGTGGGACAATCTTCGTGACACGTATTGTCATGAGAACTCATCTCGAGTTTTTCATATTAGTCACGAACTGTCTCAATTGAAGTAAGAGGGGCGATCTCTTTCGTAGTACTACTCTGCGCTTAAAGTGCTTCAGAAGAATTACAATGCCTACAAGGCTGTTTGCACATGTGCTACGTAGATGGAGTATTGTAGAGCAAGGCTGTCCAAGGCGGGAGACGCTAAAAGGCTAGGGGGGTCCAAAATACCTGAGGTGCTAGGCATTTGCTTAGGCGCTTGCCTGAGAAAAATGAGGCGTTAATATATATATATATATATCAGACTTACATATACACATAGTGACCAAAATATGATATGTTATGATTGTATATATATAATATATAAGATATACAAGTGATTAAACAAACAAACGCAATACACATTGATACATATCAAAAGTATGTATACAATTTTATATATTTACATATACACATACATAAAAGCCATATGTAATGCCAAAATCTGTTTATTGAGAGACCCAATACCTCTTTATATAATGATGAGGTATTGGGAAACACCCCTTATGTAGTGAAGCAGGGTGCGTTAGGGCCTAGGGGATGCCCAGCGCACCCCACCAAGGGTAGAGGGCTCTCTCCTTGCTGGTTTTAGTGGTAAATAGGGACCTAGTGGCGGTGCTGGGCCCTCAGGTGACCCCTTTGAGCGCCACTCTTGTCGTTGGTGATGGTGGTTGAGGCTGGGTGACGATGAGGATGACCGACAACGAGGAGGAGAGAAGAGGGTTAGGGTTAGGGTTTTGGAGGCTTGTTTTGGTGGGATACTAGAACCCAGCCTAGGACTGTGCTCTGATACCAAGTCGGATGTAATGCTAAAATCAGTTTATTGAGAGACCCAACACCTCTTTATATAATGAAGAGGTATTGGGTAAATTATAGAGCATGTCTAGTGCAATAATAAAAATAACAAGAAGGTATGGAAAGTAAACATAAGAGAGTATGTCAACAATAAATGTACACATTATTTTTGTATGCTATACTTGTGCACACGTGGATGTACATATATATTTGTACGCATTAGTTGACATGTACGCATATGCATACAAACACATACAAAATATGCATGTGTGTGTGTATATTTAAGCACATGTATATGTATATATCTATGCATATGTGCATATACATACACATAGATGTGTGTTCAACTAAGAGAGGGTACTCAGTAATTAGGTGAAAAGAAATTAGAACCCTTAAAAGTAGTCAAAAAAAAGAAAAACCAGCAAGCTTGGTTCAGGCGCTTGCCCGGGATGCCTAGTGCCTTGGCCCAAGTGCTCCCCTAGGCAACACCTCAGGAAAATCAGTCGAGGCGAGCCTGGTCGAGGCGTTAAGGCCTCGCTTCGCCTCAACCTGGTGCTTAGGCGAGCGCCTTGACAGTACTATCGTAGAGAGGCTGTAGTTCGTCAGTTTATGTTAGAACTTAGCCTGGGAGTACACAACTATTCATTCACAGATTCTTACTCTTTCTGAGCTTCCTACCTTGGAGGAAGTTTATAGCCACTTGAGTTAGATTGAGGTCACTGTACCTTAGACTGGAGATGGTGCTAGTCAGGCCTTTGCCTTTGCTATTGTTGCTGGACATGGTGGTAGGGGAGTACCTTCCACCCGTGGATGTAGGAGAGGATGAGGTGCATCTGGCAGAGCTCGTACTACGTGCACCTATTGTAGCAAAGTTGGCAATGTGGAGGCTTCATGTTGGACTAAACATGGAAATCCTCCAATGGTTAACCAAGCTTTAGTAACTTCAGAGGAGTCTACAGATGTTGTATGTGTTCTTTTGGTTGACTACGATGCTTTATTTCAGCGTCTTTCCCAGTTGACTCAAGAGGCAGCCATACCTTCCATTGAGAATGCTGCTCTTGCCTCATCATTAGGTATAGACATATGTGCTCAGGCTTTTACAGGTATGCCTTGGTTGGTAGATTCTGGTGCTTCACATCATCTGTTAGGAGATTTGGGGTGTTTTGGCATATTACAGTCAATGCCCCATGGCAGGACAATGTAGGTTGCAGAGGGTAGACATGCACAGATTGATGGTCACGGGGAGGCAGTAGTGACCCCTAGCATGAGATTATCTAATGTCTTTTTTGTTCCTGACTTCTCCCTGAATTCATTGTCCGTTAGCAAGATTATGAAGCAGTTCAATTGTTGTGCTATTTTTTATGATGTGGGATGCATTTTTCAAGATAGGCTGATAGGGAGGACGATTGGACATGAAGAGGGGGGTGTGTATCGCCCAGTTTAGGCTCCACTTGTTGCTGCTTGCCAGGGTAATGCTAGTTTTGTTGCTGGGAGTGCCTTATAGTAGCACCGTCGCCTTGGTCACCCTTCTTTGGATAGGCTCAAGCGCATCATCCCTTACATTTCACCTATTATTGAGATACCTTGTGATGCATGCCAGTTAGGGAAGCACCACAAATCCTCCTTTCCTTTCAGTACTGGACTGAGGACTACTGCTATAGTTGAAGGAAATGAAGTGTCTTGGTTTGCAAAAAATACTCTACACTTCTTTTATATAGAGAGGTGAAGGGAAAATATGACAAGACTCTAGATAAAAATAGAAGACATGAACACCCTCATAACATAACGTAACACTCCCCCTCAAGCTGGGGCATATATATCAACCATGCTTAGCTTGTTTCTACACTTCTCAAACAAGGGGCGTGACAAAGGCTTGGTGAACATGTCTGTAGTCAGCTCTGACGAAACTAAACAGGAAGTGCGAAGTGGACCTTGTTGAATCAGGCTTCTAGTATAGTGACAACCTACCTCCACATGCTTCATCCATTGATGAAACATAGGGTTGTTAGCTATATATGTGATAGCTCTGTTATCACAATACATCTCCATAAGCTCCTTAATAGTAACATGAAGATCCTTCAACAATGATCATATCCAGATTATCTTGGTAACTGTAAGTGCCATAGCATGGTATTATGATTCGGCACTAGAATGTGACACCACGCTTTGCTTTTTGCTCCATGTCACCAGATTTCCTGCAACGAACGTACAGAAACCTGTGGTGGACTTCCTGTTTTTAATATCACTTGCATAGTCTGTATCAGAGTACCCAACAATAGTTTTAGGAGCTCCTTTCTGAAACAGAAGTCCTTAGCCTGGAGCCTCCTTGATATATCGCAACACTTGCATTACTGCTTGCCAATGCTCATCTGTAGGCCTGTCTAGAAACTAACTCAACTTGTCCATTGCAAGGCTAATATCTAGTCTAGTGATAGTTAGATAGAGTAATTTTCCTACAATCTGCCTATATGCCTTCCTATCCATCAGTCGAGCAGACTTATCAAATAGATGAATCTTTGGATCCATAGGGATATTTGCTTTCTAGACCCAAGCATGCAGGCCTCTTGAAGGATATCCAAAGCATACTTTCTCTGGACATGGTAATCCCCTGCTTGCTCATAGCAATCTCAATACCTAGGAAGTACCTGTCTCCAAAGGTCCTCCATAACAAATTACTGTGCCAAATACTCCTTGACCTGAGATATACCAGCCGTGTCATCACCAATGAGAATAAGATCATCTACATACACAAGTAAAGCTACAACACCCCTATTAGTCTTTCTCACAAATAAAGAATGGTCGAACGAAGACCTCTGTAATCCAATCACTAACAATGCTTCTGATAGTCGTTGGAACCATGCTCTGGGACTCTGCTTAAGGCCATATATTGCCTTACGTAATTTGCACACGCACTTCCCCTAAACCTTGAAATCTAAAGGTTGCTGCATGTATATCTTCTCCTGAAGTTCTCCATAAAGAAAGACATTTTTGACGTCCAGCTGATGAAGTGCCCAACTAGTAACCACAAAAATAAGAATACGAATATTAGAGAGTCTAGCCACTGACGAGAAGGTGTCAGAGAAATCAACTCCATAAGTTTGAGTGAATCTTTTGGCCACATGATGAGCCCTGTACCGAGTAAGTGACCCATTAGGGTTGTATTTCAGGGTAAAGACCCACCTTGCTCCAATAAGATGTGCGCCAAATGGTAAAGAAGCAAGCTCTCAGGTGCCCCTATCACGAAGAGTAGTCATCTCCTCCATTGCAGCCTTCCAATGTGGACTTAGAAGTGCCTGTTGATAGGACTCCGAACTAGGCACAACAGCTGTAAATGCATGAAACGCAACACCTAGAGAGTGAGTAGACACAACACTCTCAGCCACACAGTAATGGGCACATGATCGAGGGGCCTTCTAAATAACAAAAGGCATATCATCATCTATACTAATGGAAATAGGACCTGGAGAATCATCTACAGGCAAAGCACTCTCAGTGGTCTCAACCTCCACACATGCTGATACTGTATCTAAAGGAGCCTCCTTTGTGTCAGTATATGTTCCTGTAGGAATCTCCAGTGGAAGTAGCCTCCAGGTTATCAACACTAACCAGAGGAGACTGGGGAATAGACGGAGGAGGGTTTGCCTGGTAAACAACTGGTAACTGATAAGGGTGACCTTGAAGGTTCTTTCATCTGTTGGTACTGGCCTGAATGTGTTGGCAGATGGCCCAGTAGTAGGAGAATTGCTACTATCTAAGAATATGCCAAATGGTATAGGAGGATACTCTGGCACACTCTGCATTTGTCTGGTAGCAACAGAAAAATAAGGTACAACTTCATGAAAGGTAACATCTGCATTAATGTAATGCTTCTGCTGTAGAGGATTAAAACATTGATACCCCTTCTGAGTACGGGAGTAGCCAAGAAAGACATTTGATTGCTTTAGGTGCTAATTTATCTTGGTCAGGCCTAAGAAGATGTACGAAAGCCATGCACCCAAATATCTTGGGTGGAACATCAAACAACTCTACATCTGGATATAACTCCTGCCATGGTACTTGCTCATGGATCACTAAGGAGGGCAGTTTATTAATGAGATAGCAAGCTGTGAGAACTGCATCTCCCTAGTAATTATGTGGCACACTGTTATGAATAAGGAGAGCTCTGGCCATATCAAGAATGTGTCTGTGCTTTCTCTCTGCAACCTCATTTTGCTGAGAGGTGTGGGGACAAGAAGTCCGATGAATGATGCCATGCAAACCATAGAAATTTGCTAGCTGACGGGTACAAAACTCCAATGCATTATCTGATTTGACTGTCTTGATGCAGACATCAAACTGATTCTTTATCATCAACACAAGCTTCTCAATAAGGGGACCCACTTCAGACTTGTTCTTCATAAGAAATAACCAAGATAATCGGGAAAAATCAACCATAATCAAATAATATCGATGTCCTTGTCAGGAGTCCTATTGGGATCCCAAACATTAAGATGCACCAACGAAAAACATGATGACGTACGTGGTCTAATAGCAATTGGAAAGGATGATCTATGGTGCTTCCCAAGTTGGCATGCATCATAAGAGAGCTGTGTAGTAGGGGACACATGTGGAATAAGTCTGCGTAATTTATCTAAAGATGGATGACCCAACCGTCTATGCCATTGTAGAGCACTACCTGAGGTAGAACTAATTTGACAAGCTGTAGCCATGGGACCTTGAGCAAGTCGGTAAACACCTCCCTCTTCATATCTATTACCAATAGTCTTTCCTATCATTCGATCTTGGAAAATGCATCCAAGCTCATCAAATATGATATGATAATTCATTTGCTTGATAATTTCACTAACAGAGAGTACATTCATGGACAAGTCCGGAACCAATAAGACATGGTTAAGTTGCATAAGTGGGGTAACATTAATTGCCTCCTAATCAGTAATAGGAACGTGTCACCTATCAACCAGCTGTGTAGTGCAACCTTGAGAAATAGATTGAATCTGCCCAAAACAATGTGAATTTCTAGATAAATGATTGGATGTACCCGAGTTAATCAACCACGTCACACTAGTGGTTGGAGAAGAGTCACCCACGGCGGTTCCCAGCATAATCTCTGACTGAGAAGAAATTACCATGTCCACAAAATCACATTACCTAAATATGATTTTTCCTCTTTAAGGACCTGCAGATCTGATTTTGATGCAATGCAGGGGAATACACACCCCAAAACTCCAATAACACGTACGGCACAAAGTAGATATCACAGAGAGGAATACACACTCCAAAATTAAAATAGAAGGGGAATACACACCCTGAAATCCGCACACAAGCGGTCCAAAAATCAGTTAACACTTCAAAAGGGAATACACACTCCACAAGATCATCAAAATAGGGGAATCCACATCTCAAATCTAATAGAGAAAATATGAAAATACGATCAAATCACCTTCTCGGAAGACCCTTGGCTTTAACACTCTATCAACCACATTCTAAAGGTCTTCCAATCAGACCAAGGCACTGATGTGCCCTCTCCATGCTACAAACACACAGGCAGAGAGAGAGAGAGAGAGAGAGAGAGAGAGAGAGAGAGAGAGAGAGAGAGGGCACGATGAAATCAACGGCGGCTTGGACTATGAAAGGGGGACGACGGTCGGGCAGGCGGTGGCGGCCTGCCTGTTGCTAGCGGCGGCGGTAGTGGTGGTGTTGGGGGCTGACGATGGAAGGGGTAGGGTTTCTTTGGGTGGAGCCCTTAACTTGACTCTGATACCAAGTTGAAGGAAATGAAGTGTCTTATCTTGCTAAGAAAACCCTATACCTCTTTTATAGAGAGAGGTGAAGGGAAAATTTTACAAGACTCCAGATAAAAATAAAAAAAATATGAACACCCTCACAACATAACGTAATAGCTTTTCGGTTACTGCATATGGATGTCTAGGGTCCTAGTTGGATTCCTGACAGATAAGGTCACCGTTACTACTTGCTTATAGTAGATGATTTTTCTCGGTTGTCTTGATTATTTTTGTTAAAAAATGAGTCCAATGTTGGACATGTGATTGGATCATTTTTATTAGAAATAAAGAATTAATTTTTTGTTATGGCTAAGATCATAACATTCAATAATGCATTAAAGTTTTACACTGCTGGATTAGCTGCTTTCTATAGGTCATCAGGCATTATTCATTAGACATCTTGTCCTTATACCTTACAACAGAATGGTGTGACAGAGGAAATACATACATTTACTGGATGTGGCTCGTACATTGTTGATCCATCATTGTGTGTTATACTTGCATAGGGGTGATGCGGTTCTTACAACTTGCTTATTAACATGATGTCCTCTTCTGTTTTGCATGAATGGACTTCCTTGGCATATCTTATATCCTGACAGGGATTTGTTTCAGTTATCACCTCTTGTGTTTGGATGTGTTGCATTTGTACATCTATCGGGTCTAGAGAGAGATAAGCTGGTGCTAAGAGCTATGAAATGTGTGTTTCTCTGTTATTTACGAATGTGAAAGGGCACTATGTGAGTGCTGATGTTACATTCCATGAGTTGGTTCCTTATTTTTCCCTTGCAGCATGATAGTTATCAACAAAGGATGAGTTTGCACCATGCCTATTCCTCTTAATTCTATGGATGAGTTTCCAGTTTTTGAGGTTGGTCTTACACCTAATAGTGGCAGTCAGGAATCTGTGAGTAGTTCTACATCTAACAGTCGTAGTGATGATCAAAGATTAAGAGATCCACCTGTTAAATATTAGTTTCCAGTTACCTATAGGCAACACATCCCCTACTTTAGACCCATCATCCTCGTTGAGTTAGGTATTTGTTGAGACCATTGTGTGTCTAGTGGTGATTGTGCAGGATTATGTGATGTCCCAGATGATGACCTTCCGATTGTCATTCGGAAGGCACCTCGCTCCTGTGCGCAGTATCATGTGGCTGGAGTTGTGTCTATGGCTAATTTGGAGACTGCGTTTGAACTCTTTATTACTGCGTTGGCCACCATATAGATACCTTTTTCGTACCAGCAAGGCTTACTTGATCCAAAATGGCGTAAAGCCATGAAATATGATATGGCCGCTCTTCAGACTTGACACCTGTGGGATCTTACTCCACTTCCAATTGATGCCCGTTTGGTGGGATCTTGTTGGGTCTTTACCCTGAAATATAACCCTGATGGGTATATTTCAAGGTACAAGGCTTGGTTGGTTGCGAAGGGGTTTACCTAGACGTATAAGGTGGACTTCTTCGATACTTTCTCCCTCATTGGTCGCCTGTCAACGGTCCAGATTTTTATCTTTGTTGCTGCCTACAAGGATTAGATGCTTTACCAGCTTGATGTGAAGAATGCCTTCTTGTACGGCGATCTTCAGGAGAAGGCTTATATGCAACAACCCTCCGGGTTCGAGGTTAAGGGGGAGTGCGTGCAGGTTGAAGAAGGCCATCTATGGCCTTAAGAAGAATCTAAGGGCATGGTCTTAGAAGCTCTCAGAGGTAGTGGATAAGATGGGTCTGCAGCGATTTTCGTCAGATCATTCTCTATTTGTCAAGAAGACTGAGAAGGGAGTCGTGGCTTTGTTGGTATATGTTGATGATCTCATTATTACTGGTGATGATAAAGCCATGATAACTGAGGTTAAGAGGTCTCTTGCTGAGCAATTTGTTATGGACTTGGGGTAGCTTTGATATTTTCTTGGTATAAAGGTGGCAAAAAGCAAGGGATTGTGTTGTCTTAGTGTAAATATGCGTTAGATGTGCTCCAGGAGACATGCATGTTGGGATCCAAGTCAACCAATATTTCTATGGATTCTAAGATACATCTTTATGATGAGCAGGCAGAGCCTGTCTACAGTCGAGCATACATGCAACTTGTGGGAAAATAATTATAACTGACTATTTCCAGGCTTGACATTGCTTTAGCTAAGGGAAAGCTTAATTAGTTTATGGACAAATCGACCAAGCAACATTGGCATGTGACTATGTAGGGGTGCTTAAATACTTGAAGAAAGAACCTTGGCGTGGGATACTTTTCTAGAGATCTCCCATGACAGTAGCTGGGTAGTCTGATGTTGATTATGTTGGGTGCTTGGTAGATAGAAAATCCATTACTGGGTTTTATACATTTGTAGCTGGTAATCTGGTTACTTGGAGGAGCAAGAAACGGGTAGTTTCCAGATCCAACGTTGAGTCAGAGTATAGGGCTATGGCCCATATAGTTGCAGAGATGATCTGGGTGAGATCTCTACTGTGTGATTTGCATGTTTAGATTTAGGAACTTATGTAGATGAGGTGTGACAACAGGACAACTACATATACTATGAACAATCCCATGTTCCATGAGTGCACCAAGCATGTCGAGGTGGACTGCCACTATACTAGAGATTTGATTTAGCATGGGATGTTGTGCATCACCTTGTTGCATTTGGAGACTAGACAATAGATGTCTTCATGAAGCCTCTTCCACATTCTGCTTTCGATAACTGTTGTTCCAAGCTGTGCATGATCGACATCTATGCTCTATCTTGAGGGGGAGTGTTGAGACACCCTTTCAGTCTAACTGTTTTTCTATTTGTTTTTGTTAGTTTGCTATTTTTATTTTCTTTATGGATATGCTATGTTATTTTCCCAACACCTTTCTTCTAAGTTGGGAGAAACGGAAAGTTGTTTATTCTAGAAATCCTACCTCTCTTTATATAGAGAAAGATGTGGGACAAATAACACAACTCCAACATAAAAGAGAAAATTATTAACACACCTTTATAGACATAATATGAAATAAGGAGTACAACACTACCCCTCAAGTTGGAGCATAGATATCTATTATGCTCAACTTGGAATAACATGCATAAAAAATGGACTTGACAAGTGGTTTCGTAAATATGTCTACTGTTTGGTCATCAATAGAAACATGAGTTGTGTATAATGGTCCTTTCTGATTGATGTCTCTGGTGTAATAATAATCAACCTCTACATGCTTTATGCACTCGTGAAACATAAGGTTATTAGCTATGTAGGTGGTTGCTCTATTATCACATTGCATCTTCGTAGGGCTATCAATCTCAATATGCAAATCAACCAACAAGGAACGAATCCACATTATCTCTGCTACTGTTTGGGCCATTGTCCTATACTTCGATTCTGCACTGGATCTAGAAACTACTACTTGTTTCTTGCTTTTCCAGGTAACAAGATTTCCAGCAACATAGGTACAAAAACTTGTAGCAGACTTCCGATCAAGTGACATCCTGCATAATCAGCATCGGAATAACCCACTACTGTCATAAAAGTCCCTATGGTAAATAGAAGACCCTTGCCAGGAGCCTTCTTGATGTATTTGAGTACCATCATTACAGCATCTCATTGCTGTCTAGTGGGTTTTGCCATAAACTGGCTCAATCTGCCAACAACATAAGATATATCCGGTCTGGTAATAGTATGTTGAGTTACGCTTGGTTGTGTGAGGAACTATTTGTTATTTCTATTTTTCTTGTTGAACTTATGATGTAACTTTTTCCTCACCTCTCTCTATATATAGAGGTGTAGGGATGGCTAGGTAATCAAGAAAACTCTTTTTCTTCAACTTGGTATCAGAGCACCAGGTTGGGGACTCCACCAAAGAAGAAACCTAACCCTACCTTAAGCCTTCACTGCCGGGCACCATTGCCACCACCGGCGGCAGCGTTGATGCTGCCTTGTCACTACAGTAGTGACTCGAAAGATCATTGCTGTTGCTGTAGCAGGTCAACGCTCACGCATAGGTTGACGCTCGCACAGCTGCTGCTGTAACGCATTGCTTGAGAGCCTCGTCGCCGCAGTTTGCTGTTGTTGTAGTGCGCCGCTCGCATGCCTCGCCGTCGTGGCTTGCTGCTGCTGTAGCACGCTACTGCGCCTCGCTGCACGTGCTGCGGTAGCATGCCGCACCGCTCCCCATCGTTGCCATCTATCCTTATTGTTGGCCAGGCCATCGGAGAGGGGGTTGCTCGCCGCCAGAACTTCATAGGAAGGTTCTTGAGTATCTTGGGGATCAAGAACCTTCCCATGTGTTGTATGACTTCCTTTGATCTTGTGGTCTAATTTAGGGTGTGTATTTCCCTTGATTGATGGTTTTTGGGTTGTGTATTCCCTTTATTGCATGATTATTGGGGTATGTACTCCTTAGTGAAGTGTTGAAGTTACTGTTTGTGAACTACGGGGTGTGTATTCCTTGGTTTTTTGGTGTTTGATACCGGATTTCAGATCTGTTGTTTGTGTTCCTTTCTGTGTGTTTGGTGTTAGCATGGCCTCATCTGCAGAGTTTGAGGTATCTTCAGGACAGAGTACGGAAAGTGGGGTGTACAAGAGGCCCTTCTTCGCTCTGATTATGAAATTGGATGAGACCAATTACCCCTGTTGGTCTCAAACCTTGTTACTGTGGAAGGTCATGAGAAGAAACATGTGCTTATGGAAAGTACCACCTGAGGAGAAAATATGAAAGTATGCAACTTGGAATCGGGATGATGCTATGGTGAGAGCTTAGATCTTCAATAATGTTATTGCTTGCATTGGAGATGAAATTATGTATTACAGCTCGATTAAGGAGATGTGGGATGGCTTGAAGATCGCTTATTCACATGAGTTGAACTCAACTCAGGTATTTCAGATTAACTATGATCTATGCCATCTCAATCAGGAGGCGATGAGTCTATCACAGTATTACTCTACGATGAAGGGGCTATTGGTGAAATATAATGCTTGCAGGCCGATGTGTACTTCCGCCACATGCAGGGATCACAGGAAGGAGTTTACAGCTCATAGGTTCCTTGTAGGGTTGAGTGATCACTATTTTGTGGCTCGATCTTAGATTATGACTCTCTCTAAGGTTCCTCCTATTGAGGAAATTTACAGGAGGCTAAGCAGGTTGCAGGTTCAGCTTACTCATGATGTAGTTGTCACTAATACATCTTCTGCCCATGCAGCTGTTATCACCCTTGGTGGTCGGGGTGGCTTCTTTTGTGGCAAAGGCAGGGGGCCTGCTGATGATGGTCACGGTAAGCCTACCTGCACTTACTGTGGAAGACTTGGCCATGTTCAGGCTAAGTGTTGGAATAAACTTTGATGGCCTACTGTTGCTAACCAAGTTTCAGTTAGCAGACCACCAGTTGTGTCCACTGAGGCAGTGTCACTTGCAGAGGCAGACTATGATGCAGTTGTGCAACGATTGGCACAATTGACTCATGAGCTGCCTTAGTCCTCAGGCACTGTAGCCTATGCATCCACATCAGGTATGAATGGTTCATGGTTGATTGATTCAGGTGTATCAGATCATTTGACCGGAAATTCTCAGCGCTTTAAGGAATTGCAAAAGACACCATAGGGTCGTTCAGTGCAGCTGGCAGATGGTAGACATGCCCCCATCTGTGTAAGGGAGGGGTGTTTGTTATACCCTCCATGCAGCTCTTTGATGTTTACCATGTGTTTGACATGGCAATGCAACTGCTATCTGTTAGTGCTATTACTAAGCAGTTGAATTGCCATTCCATTTTTGACATCGTTGGATGCACTTTTCAGGACTGCATGACGGGGAGGACGATTAGTGGTGGCCATGAGGGGTTGCGTATTGGCTGGTTTAGAGTCCTGTTGCTGCAGCCTGTTAGACGACTATTGCGGGGAGTGCCTTGTAGTGGCACATACGACTAGGTCACCCTTCATTGGACAAGCTACACCAGATCATTCCTCACCTATCTCCTACCATGAAGATTCAGTGTGAAGCCTGTCAGCTGGGAAAGCATCACCGTGCCAGTTTTCCAACCTCATTCCAGTCTACTAGTTCTGCTTGTTTTGATTTGCTGTATTGTGATGTCTGGGGTCTTAGCCGTGTGGCAGACCGTCAGAATTATAGATATTATTTGTTATTTGTGGATTGTTTTTCAGGCTTGTCATGGACCTTTTTGATGAGAAATAAATCTGAATTTGGTTATCTTATTCGGTAGTTTGTGATGTTTGTGAAAAATCACTCTGGTGTGTGCCTTAAGAAGATCGGGACAGATAATGCTTTAGAATTTTGTACGAAGAATTTGGCTGATTTCTATGGATCACCTGGTATTGTGCATCAGACATTATGTCCTCACACGTCGTAGTAGAATGGGATTACTGAGAGGAAGCACCGTCATATTCTGGATACAGTTAGAGCCTTGCTTATCCAGAATAGTGTTCCGCATAGTTACTAGGGAAATGGGGTGCTTATTGCCTGTTATCTTATTAACAGGCTTCTTTCCTCTGTGTTACATGAGCAAATCCCATGGAGTATACTATATCTTGATACAGATCTGTTTCTTGTGTTGCCAAAGACCTTTAGTTGTGTGGCATTGTACACCTCCTTGGGCTTGGTCGTGATAAATTCTCTCCAAGGGTGATTAAGTGCTTATTTCTAGGTTACTCATGCACGCAGAAGGGATACAGGTATTTTGATCCTATACACTAGAGGCACTATGTGAGTGCGGATGTGACTTTTTATGAGTTTATCCTTTATTTCTTTACCTTAGGTCATCAGTTGAGAGAGGTAGAGGTGGCTACTGCAATGCCTGTACCTCCAGTAGCCATGGAAGATTTTTCTCAGAGTAGTGGTGCATCTACTACAAATCAGACTGTGGGTACATTTAGAGTTATACCACCTGATGAGAAGACCTTTAAGGGTGTTATATATCAGTTTCTAATTACAGAGAGAAGACATACACCCCCTCTTCTTCAGTCCCTTCTGAGCCACCATCGTCCTCTCTCGTTCAGGTATGTGTTGAGGGTATTGACGATCCTTCTCTTGATGTGTCTCCAGGTTCTCTTCCTATGCCCACAGATGAGGATATTCCCATTGCTGTTAGGAAGGCTCCACGATCTTGTGCACAGTATCGTGTTGCTGGAAGTGTTGTTTTTACGGATTCTCTAGGATCAGAGTTTTATGCATTCACAACTGCAATCTCCAGTGTTGAGATTCCTATCTCCTACCAGTGGGCTCTACTATATCCACACTGGAAGGCAACTATGGAAGATGAGATGTCTGCTTTTATTGATAGAGGCACCTGGGAGCTGTCTTCTCTACCTTCAGGTGCGCACCTTGTTGGGGCCAAATGGGTTTTTGCCCTGAAATACAACCCCGATGGGTTTATTTTTCGATATAAGGCTTGCCTTGCGGCCAAAGGGTTCACCTAAACTTGTGGGGTTGTTTTCTTTGACACTTTCTTTTTAGTTGCACGGTTCTCCATGGCTCGCATACTTGTCTCTATTGTAGCTCATTTTGGATGACATCTACATCAACTGGATGCCAAAAATGCCTTCCTATATGGAGACTTGGAGGAGATCTACATGCAGCAACCGCCTAGCTTTAAGGTTGAGGGGGAGTGTTTGTGCATGCTTCAAAAGGCCATCTATGGCCTTAAGCAGAGCCCCCGAGCCTGATTTCAGCACCTGTCTGAGGCGTTATCTGTTATTGGGATGCAGAGATCTTCATCTGATCATTCTATTTTTTTCAGGAAGATCAGTACTGGCACTGTACTATTGGTATATGTTGATGATCTTATACTTACCGGTGATGATGCAGATGGCATTGATCAGGTGAAGGATTATTTAGCATGCCAGTTTGTTATGAAAGACCTTGGGAAATTGAGATATTTTTTGGGCATTGAGATTGTAATGAGCAAACAAGGCATAGTGATGTCACAGAGGAAATGTGCACTTGTTATTCTTTAGGAGATAGGAATGCTAGGATTTAAGGAGGCTAATATTCCTATTAACCCTAAGGTTCATCTTTCTGGTGATATAGTGCTGCTGAAGGACAAGAAGGCTTATCGACAGCTGGTTGGGAAGCTATTGTATCTGACCATCACTAGGCCAGATATCAGTCTTGCAATGGGTAAGCTAAGTCAGTTCTTAGACAAGCCCATTGATGTTCACTAGTAGTCTGTTATGCAGGTGTTGAGGTATATCAAGGGATGTCTAGGCAGAGGCATTCTATTCCAGAAGAAGGCTCCTATGTCTGTGGTTGCCTATTCTGATGTAGATTAGATAGATGTTGGAGACGGGCGGTCTACTACTGGCTTTTGTACATTTGTTGCTGGGAACTTGGTGACCTGGAGGAGCAAGAAATAGAGTGTTGTTTTACGCTCTAGTGCTGAGTCTGAGTATAGGGCCATGGCGCATATTGTAGCTGAGATGATATGGATCAGATCTCTGCTACGAGATCTTCATGTTGATATCTAGGAGCCTATGGAGATGCATTGTGACAACCGGGTTGCGACATATATTGCTAACAATCCCATGTTCCACGAGAAGACGAAACATGTGAAAGTGGATTGTTACTATACTAGGAGCTTGATTCAGCAGGGTTTGCTTCGTACAATGTGCCTTACCTCCTCCGATCAGATTACTGATGTGTTTACCAAGCCTCTGCCTCACCCTCAGTTTGAGAAATGTAGAAACAAGTTAGGCATGATGGATATACATGCTCCAGCTTGAGGAGTGTTGAGTTACGTTTGGTTGTATGAGGGGCTATTTGTTATTTCTATTTTTTTGGTTGGACTTATGATGTAACCTTTCCCTCACCTCTGTATATATAGAGATGTAGGGATGACTTGGTAATCAGGAAAACTCTTTTTCTTCAACTTAGTAAGATATAACAGTTTCCCAACAAGCTGTTTATATTTCTTGCAATCTACAGCCTCAGCTTTAGAATCATATAAATTCCCCTTAGGATTCATAGGTATATTGACTGCTTTGGCCCCTAGTATGCCAACTTCTTGCAAAACATCAACATACTTCCTTTGGGACAATACAACACCACTCTTACTATGAGCTACTTCTATCCCTAGAAAGTATTTCAATGAACCTAAATCCTTCATTACAAATTGGTCTGCCAAATATCTCTTGATCTCCTTTGCTCCCTCATAGTCATCCCATGTAATAATCAGATCATGTACATATACAAGATGCAAGTTATCAATCAGATTTGATTTTCTCCTCGAATTGGCTGCCATGTTGATGAAATGGGTGTTGGCATCCCCTCTTACGACCACAATCGCGTCAGTCTTTGTCACTGGTCAATCTCTCTCTTCACTTCTACAAAACAACTCTCTACAACCTCTGTCCATCCTTGACTGCTATTTCTGTCAAATGCTGCTTGTTCTCAGCCCCATTGAAGGTGGAAATCCCCTGTAAAGCAGCCAATCTTGTATGTTCCCTCTTCTCACGTATCTCCTTATAAGTAATCAAGAACATCCTGAATTGGTTTAACCTATAACCAAACTATGTGTAGTAAGAGGGATGGTTAGCTTTCTTTTACTTATTAGCAGCCTTTTTTTACTTATCAAGAACCAACTCCCTGAAACCAGTTTCCGTTAACCATGCTGTTGAGTTATATTTATTATGAGGGAGTATTTGTTATCTTATTTTTCGTGTTGGACCTATTATGTTATTTTTCCCTTGTCTCTCTCTATATAAAGAGACATAGGAACGACTTGGTAAAATAAGATTTCTTTACTTCAATATGGTATCAAGCACCAGGTTGAGGTCTGCACCAAAAAAAAAAAATCCTAACCCCACCTTAAGCCCTTTCTCTGGAAGCTATCGTTGCCACCACCGGCGACCACGCCAGCGTCGGATCGCTGCCGCAGCAGCAGCAGCACTGACTGTCGCAGCTGTTGCAATTAGTTCTCCGCTGCTGCTGTAGTGCCTGATCGTGACGCAGCAGCCGTTGCTCATTGTCGCGCCACAGCACCTGATCGTGATGTTGTCGCCAGCAGCCGCCTTGCTGCAGTGCTCGCCGCCACGCCGTAGTGACTGATCGCGGTGCTCCTGCCGCCACTTGTTGTCCTGTTGCAGCAGGACCGTCTCCCGATCGCCGCTGCTGCCACCTGCTGCTGCTGTGCCTCACCTTGAAGCCTTTGCAGCATGACAACACACCTTGGTGTGTGTTAAGTTATGTTTATGTTTGTAAGGGGTGCTATGTTATTTTATTCTTAGTAGCGGGTTTATGATGTACTTTTTCCCACACCTATATAGAGGTGTATGGGCTTCTTGGTAATGGTAGAAAAGATTATTCTCTTCAACATGGTATCAAAGCACCAGGTTGAGGACTCCACCAAACAACAAACCCTAACCCTACCTCAAGCCTTCTACCGCCGGCCTCCCTTGCTACTCGCGGCGACAGGCTGGCTCCCCGCCGCCGCTGCAGTAGCAACCTCACCGATCGCCACTGCTACAGCCACAACCGGTCGCAGATCTGCAACTGACCACTGCTGCTGCTGCTGTGGAGTGCACTGCAACTGGCCGTAGATTTGCAGCCCACCGTTGCCGCCACACCAGCAGATTTGCAGCCCACCACTGCTGCTACTGCTGTGTAGTGCATTGCAGTAGATCTGCAGGGCAGCACATCGTCTCCGCTGCTGCTGTGTAGACGCCGCAGCAGATTTGCAGGGCAGCACATTGCCGTTGCTACTGCTATGTAGTGTGCTGCAGGTTGCTGCCATCCTGTAGGTCGCTGTAGTTGCTTGAGAGCAGCACGCTGCTCTCGCATCCGACGCTGCGGTAGAGCAACCCACCGGTCTCCGCCTCCTGCCAGCTGTCTTCTCTTTGAGTCGCCGCACAGGCCACCGGAGAACGGGCTGCTGACCATCAGTTTGTTGTAGGGAGGTTCTTGAGTGTTGTGGAGATGGGGTTTTGAATCAAGAACCTTCCTACGTGTGGCATGATTCTCTATGTTCTAGTGGTTTGAGTTTTGCGGTGTATATTCCCCGATGGTGCATGTTTTTGGGGTGTGTAGTCCCCTTGAGTAATGATCGCGTGTGAGCGGAGATTTTTGGGGTGTGTATTCCCCGGTTGGTATATTTATTGGGGTGTGTAATCCCCATTTTCTGTCAATTTTCAGATTTGAAGTGTGAAGTTCAGGAGTGTGTACCCTTCATTGTGGCACGTCGAACATTGTTTGTGGCAGTGTGGTTCAGTAAACATGGCATTGTCAGTCAAAGATTACACTAGCAATTGCCATGGGTGATACTCAAACCACTGGTGTGACATGGTTGATTGATTCAAGTGCGTCCAATCATTTATCCGGGAATCTGCAGTGTTTTAGATAGATTCAACCTGTCTCTCGTGGTCGTATAGTATAGGTGGGTGATGGGCGACTTGCTCCTATTAGTGGTCAGGGGGAAATTAATGTTACCCCTTCTATGCAGCTTAATCATGTTCAGTTTGTTCCAGATTTACCCATGAACTTGCTCTCTGTCGGTGAGATCATTAAGCAGATGAATTGTCGGGTCATCTTTGATGAGCGTGGATGTATTTTCCGGGATAGAATGACAGGGAAGACCATTGGTAGTGGATATGAAGGAGTTTACCGACTTCAGCAGGGTCCTATGGCTGCAGCATTTTGAGTTAGTACCACATCTGGGAGTGCTTTACAGTGGCATAGACGGTTGGGCCATCCTTCTTTGGAAAAGTTACGCAGGCTTATTCCTCATGTGTCCCCAACTACACAACTTTCCTGCGATGCATGTCAACTTGGGAAGCACCATAGATCTTCCTTTCCAACTGCTATAGGATCACGTTCAACTTCATGTTTTCAGTTAGTGCATCTTGATGTTTGGGGTCCCAGTAGGACTCCTGATAGAGCAGGATATCGGTACTATTTGATTGTGGTTGATGATTTTTCCAGATTGTCCTTACTATTTCTCATGAAGAATAATTCTGAAGATGGTCCACTGATTGAGAAGTTTGTGTTGATAAAAAATCAGTTTGATGTTTGTATCAAGACTCTCAGATCTTTCGGTCCGTTATCGTTCCCGATAGTATTCCTCATCCTTTCAAAAAAAATCAAGACTCTCATATCTAATAATGCACTGGAGTTGTGTACTTGTCGGTTGGTAGAATTCTATGGCATACATGGTATAATTCATTAGACCGCATGTCCTCATACTTAGCAAATTGGAGTTGCAGAGAGGAAGCACAGATATATCCTTGATATGGCTAGAGCTCTTCTTATCCATAACAGTGTGCCACAGAACTATTGGGGAGATGCAGTTCTCAATGTTTGCTACCTTATTAATAGATTGCCCTCCTTAGTGATTCACGAGCAGATACCATGGTAGGTGTTTTATCCAAATGATGAGTTTGATCTTCCACCCAAGACATTTGGGTGTGTCTTTTGTACATCTCCTTGGACCTAGGCGTGATAAATTAACATCTAGAGCAGTCAAGTGTGTGTTTTTTGGCTATTCTCGTACTCAGAAGAGTTATCGGTGTTTTGATCCCCCACACCTGTGACATTATATCAGTGCAGATGTCACCTTTCATGAAGCTGTTGAGTTACTTGCTTTCTCGGAAATTACACCGAGAGCTCCCTTTAAGAGAAGGCCTGAAGATGCACACTTGGGGGAAAAGATATCAGAGGTTGGTTGTCATGCCCCACCATTACCTCCAGCAGCTCCAATCTTCGACGAATCAGAAGTGGTAGACATACGCCTAGCTGAGGTGATTATTGCTAGGGAAGATGATACATTCATGGCTGTTGAGCACTGTAGTTATCTTTACATTTTTTGTTCAGGACTGTTTAGTCATTTTATTTCCTATCTGGGTATCTCAAGTAATTTACCCAACACTTTTCTCTGTATAAAGAGGTGCAGGATTTTTTATTGGAATAAGGCTGTTCATTTTGTCCTACTATGACTCCACCCATCGAGTTACCTACCATCTCAAAGATAACACCAGGAGCTCACATAAAGAGAAAGGCTAAAGATACAGACTTGGGAGAGGGGACCTCACAGGTTGTTCGTCGTGACCTACAATCACCTTCAACACGTCCATATTTCAATGAATTAAAAGATGCCACTGGGATAGTAATTGACAAAATTAATCAAAAGGGTCAGTTGCAACAATTTGGTCCTGAATCCGTAAACCCTTCGATGACATACACTAAAAGGAGATGATCAAGGAAATAATTGTGCCTATCTTATGATTTTTGACTTCAAAGTTGGAATTAATTGCATCCTGTTGAGTTATGTTTATGTTTGTAAGTGGTGCTGTGTTATTTTATTTTGAGTAGCGGGTTTATGATGTACTTCTTCCCACACCTATATAGAGGTGTAGAGACTTCTTGGTAATGGCAGAAAAAGAGTATTCTCTTCAACTTGGTATTAGAGCACCAGGTTGAGAACTCTACCAAACAACAAACCCTAACCCTACCTCAAGCCTCCTACCGCCGGCCTCCCTCGCCACTCGCGATGGCAGGTCGGCTCCTCGTTGTTGCTGCAGCAGCAACCCCAGCAGACCACTACTGCTGCTGCCGTGGAGTGCACTGCAACCGGCCGTAGATCTACAGCCCACCGCTGCCACCGCACCATTAGATCTGCAGCCCACCACTGCCATTGCTGCTGTGTAGCGTGTTGCAGTAGATCTGCAGGGCAGCACATCGCCACTGCTGCAGCTGTGTAGACGCCATAACAGATCGGCAGGGCAGCACATCGCCGTCGATGCTGCTGTGTAGTGCGCTGCAGGTTGCTGCCATCCTGTAGGCCGCTGCAGTTGCTCGAAAGCAACACGTTGCTACTGCATCCGATGCTGTGGTAGAACAACTCGCCGGTCACCGCCTCCTGCCAGCCGTCTTCTTTTCGAGTCGCCGCACAAGCCACCGGAGAGCGGGTTGTTGACCATCAGTTCGTTGTAGGGAGGTTCTTGAGTGTTGTGGAGATGGGGTTTTGAATCAAGAACCTTCCTACGTGTGGTATGATTCTCTGTGATCTAGTGGTTTGAGTTTTGGGGTGTGTATTCCCCATTGATGCATATTTTTGGGGTGTGTAGTCCCCTTGAGTACTGATTGCGTGTGAGCGGAGATTTTTGGGGTGTGTATTCCTCGGTTGGTATATTTATTGGGGTGTGTAATCCCCATTTTCTGTCAATTTTCAGATCTGAAGTGTGAAGTTCAGGGGTGTGTACCCTTCATTGTGGCACGTCGAACATTGTTTGTGGCAGTGTGGTTCAATAAACATGGCAGTGTCAGTCAAAGATTACACTAGCAATTGCCATGGGTGATACTCAAATCACTGGTGTGACATGGTTGATTGATTCAAGTGCGTCCAATCATTTATCCGGGAATTTGCAGTGTTTTGGACAGATTCAACTTGTCTCTCGTGGTCGTACAGTATAGGTGGCTGATGGGCGACTTGCTCCTATTAGTGGTCAGGGGGAAATTAATGTTACCCCTTCTATGCAGCTTAATCATGTTCAGTTTGTTCCAGATTTACCCATGAACTTGCTCTCTGTCAATGGGATCATTAAGTAGATGAATTGTCGGGTCATCTTTGATGAGCGTGGATGTATTTTCCAGGATAGAATGACAGGGAAGACTATTGGTAGTGGATATGAAGGAGTTTACCGACTTCAGCAAGGTCCTATGGCTGCAGCATTTCGAGTTAGTACCACATCTGGGAGTGGTTTACAGTGGCATAGACGGTTGGGCCATCCTTCTTTGGAAAAGTTACGCAGGCTTAGTCCTCATGTCCCCAACTACACAACTTTCCTGCGATGCATGTCGACTTGGGAAGCACCATAGATCTTCCTTTCCAACTGCTACAGGATCACATTCAACTTCATGTTTTCTGCTAGTGCATCTTGTTGTTTGGGGTCCCAGTAGGACTCCTGATAGAGTAGGACATCGGTACTATTTGATTGTGGTTGATGATTTTTCCAGATTGTCCTGACTATTTCTCATGAAGAATAAGTCTGAAGTGGGTCCACTGATTGCAAAGTGTGTTGATAAAAAATCAGTTTGATGTTTGCATCAAGTCTCTTAAATCTGATAATGCACTGGAGTTTTGTACTCGTCTGTTGGTAGAATTCTATGGCATACATGGTATAATTCGTCAGCCCTCATGTCCACACACTTCTCAGCAAAATGGAGTCGCAGAAAGAAAGCACTGACATCCTTGATATGGCCAGAGCTCTTCTTATTCATAACAGTGTGCAACAGAATTATTGGGGAGATATAGTTCACACAGCTTGCTACCTTATTAATAGATTGCCCTCCTCAGTGATTCACGAGCAGATACCATGGCAGGTGCATTATCCAAACGATGAGTTGTTTGTTCTTCCACCCAAGACATTTGGGTACATGGCTTTTGTACATCCCTTTGGACCTGGGAGTGGTAAATTGACACCTAGAGCAGTCAAGTGTGTGTTTCTTGGCTATTCTCATACTCAGAAGGGGTATCGGTGTTTTGATCTCCTACACCAAAGACATTATATCAGTGCAGATGTCACCTTTCAAAAAGCTGTACCTTATTTTTCTGTTGCTGCCAGACAGGTGCAGAGTGTGCTGGAGAGTGCGCCTATACCAGTTGCTCCTATACCATTTGGTATATTCACAGATACTAATAACCCTTCTCAGGTTGATGAGCCACGTATCAGCACATTTAGACCAGCACCAGCAAATGAAGGGACCTTCAAGGGTCACACCTATCATTTGCCAGTTGTATATAGGGCAAAACCCCCTCCATCTATTCTACAGACTCCTCAGGTTCGTGTTGATAACCTAGAGGCAATTTCTATTCATGAGACTTTTTCAGGCACAGTGTCAGTAGATGAAACTGGTGGGAGTCTGCCACCTGAGGATAGTTCTCCAGGTCCTGATTCCATGAGTATTGATGAGGATATTCCTATTGGTATTAGGAAGGCTCAACGATCTTGTGCCCAATATTGTGTTGCTGGGAGTGGTGTTACTGTTGATTCTCTAAGTTTGGAGTTTCATGCTTTCATAGCTGCTGTATCCAGTGCTGAGTTACCTCGTACCAGCAGGCTTTACTACATCCACACTGGAAGGCAGCTATGGGGGAGATGTCTGCACTTAGTATCAGAGGTACTTGTGAGCTTCCACCTTTACTGTTTGGCGCACGTGTTGTTGGAGCTAGATGGGTCTTTGCCTTGAAATATAACCTAGATGGGTCTGTTTCATGGTATAAGGCCCACTTAGTGGCCAAAGGGTTCACCGAGACATATGGGGTGGATTTCTTTGACACGTTCTCCTCTGTTGCATGACTCTCTACTGTTCGAATTCTTGTATCTGTTGCGGCTCATTATGGATAGCAGTTACATCAGTTGGATGTTAAAAATGCATTTCTGTACGGTGACTTGGAGGAAGAGATATATATGCAGCAACCACCTGGCTTTGAGATTCAAGGGGAGTGTGTATGCAGGGTCCGTAAGGCCATTTATGGTCTTAAGCTGAGCCCCCGAGCCTGGTTCCAGCGCCTGTCTGAGGCATTGTCTGTTGTTGGGATGTAGAGATCTTCATCGGTTCATTCACTATTTGTAAGGAAGACCAGTAGGGGTACAATGGCTTTACTTGTGTATGTGGATGATCTTATTCTTACATGTGTTGATGCTGAGGGTATATCTCAGATAAAGGAATACTTGGCACACCAGTTTGTCATGAAAGATCTTGGGAAGCTAAGATATTTTTTAGGCATTGAATTTGCCACAAGTAAGCAAGGGACAATTATGTCGTAGAGGAAATATGCCCTTGATATTATTTAGGAGACAGGCATGCTAGGATCCAAAGTTGCAAATATTATTATGGATCCTAAGATTCATCAGTTTAAGGATAATGTAAAGCTAAAAGACAATAAGGCGTATCGATAGTTGGTGGGGAAGCTGTTATATCTGATTATCACTAGGCTGGATATTAGCCTTGCCGTGGGGAAGCTGAGTCAGTTCTTAGATAAGCCCACTGAGGTTCATTGGTAGGCTGTGATGCAGGTATTGGGGTACATCAAGGGATGTCTACGTAGAGGCATTCTTTTTTGGAGAAAGGCACGTATGGCCGTTGTTGCATACTTAGATGCAAATTATGCAGGTGATGTCGGGGATAGGCGGTTAACTACTGGTTTCTGTACCTTTATTGCTGGGAACTTGGTAACTTAGAGGAGCAAGAAACAAAGTGTTGTTTCACGCTCTAGTGCTGAGTCTGAGTATAGGGCCATGGCATATACTGCTGCTGAGATGATATGGATCAGATCCTTGTTACAAGATCTTCATGTTGATGTTCAGGAACCTATGGAGATGCATTGCGACAACCGGGCTGCCACCTACATTGCAAACAATCCTATGTTCCATGAGAGAACAAAACATGTGGAAGTGGGTTGTCATTACACCAGGAGTTTGATTCAATAGGGTCTGCTTTGTACTACTTATCTTACCTCCTCAGACTAGATTGCTGACATGTTTACCAAGCCGTTGCCACGTCCCCAGTTTGAGAAGTGTAGAAACAAGCTGAGCATGATGGATGTATATGCTCCAGCTTGAGTGGGAGTGTTGAGTTATGTTTATGTTTGTTAGGGTGCTGTGTTATTGTATTTTGAGTAGCGGGTTTATGATGTGCTTTTTCCCACACCTATATGGAGGTGTAGGGACTTCTTGGTAATGGTAGAAAAGATTATTCTCTTCAGTTGTGTGTTATAGTAGTGCGAGTCGCCGTTGTACGTTACCATACTGTTCTCTCGTTTAGAAAGGTTTTTTTGATATTGAGGGATGAGGATTTAAATCAAAAAATCTTCCTACGGGTGGTATGACTTTCTTGATCTTTTGATCTGATTTGGGGTGTGTATTCCCCATAGTGAATGATTTTTTTTAGGGGTGTGTATTCCCCTGATTGTTTCATTCTTGGGGTGTGTATTCCCCAGTGAAATGTTGCTTTTGTCTGTGGATTGTGGGGTGTGTGTTCCTCAAGTTTGTTGGTGTTTAATTCAGGATTTCAGATCTGCTGTTTGAGCTTATTCTTGTGTGTTTGAAGTTACTCTGTTTGCATCAGATGCTTCTGAGGTGTCTTCAGGACAGAGTACAGGAAGCGGGGTGTATAAGAGTCCCTTCTTTGCTCCAATTACAAAATTTGATGAGATCAATTACCCCCATTGGTCTTAAACCTTTCTTGTCACTGTGGAAGGCTATGAGAAGAAGCATGTGCTTATGGAAGGATCACCAGAGCAAAAAATAGGAAAATGCGCAACTTGGAATCGGGATGATGCTTTGGTGAGAGCCTGAATTTTGAATAGCGTCATTCCAAGGATTGGAGATGAAGTTATGTACTACAGTTCTGCTAAAGAGATGTGGGATGGCTTGAAGATGGCTTATTCTCATGAGTTGAATTCAACTCAAGTATTTCAGATCCACTGTGATTTATGCCATCTCAAGCAAGAGGAGATGAGTTTGCCTTAGTATTACTCCACTATGAAGGTGTTATTGAAGAAATATAATGCAATGTAGACTGATGTGTACTTTTATTTGCAGGGATCATTGGAAGGAGTTTGCAGCCCACATGTTCTTTGCAGGGTTGAGTGTTCACTATTCTGCAGCTCGTTCACAGATTCTGACTCTTTCTGAGCTTCCTCCTATTGAGGAAATTTACAGAAGGTTGAGTAGGATGCAAATTCAGCCTACTCATGATGCTGTTGTTACCAATATGTCTTCGGCTCATGCGCCTGTTAGCACTCGTGGTGGTTGTGGAGGCTTCTTTCGTGTCAAAGGCAGGGGCCAGATTGATGGTGGTTGGGGCAAGCCTACATGTTCTTACTGTGGTAGGCTTGGCCATGTTGAGGCTAAGTGTTGGAATAAACTTGGCCGTCCTACTGTTGCCAACTAGGCTTCTATTATAGCATCTCCAGGTGTGAGCATTGAGGCAGTATCTCTTGCAGAGGCAGAATATGATGCAGTTGGGCAGCGGTTAGCACAGATGACCTATGAGCAGCCTCAATCCTGTAGCACTGTAGTCTATGCATTTGCATCTGGTACGAAAGGGTCATGGTTGATTAATTCAGGTGCATTTGATCATTTGACAGGAAATTCCCAGTGCTTTAGGGAATTGCAGAAGACACCACAGGAACATTCAGTATAGTTAGCAGACGGTAGACATGCCCTCATTTGTGGTAAGGGAGGGGTATCTGTTACAACCTTTATGCATCTTGCCGATGTATATTATGTGCCGGATATGGCAATGTAACTGCTATCTGTTAGTTCTAGTACTAAGCAGTTGAATTTTCGTTGTATTTTTGACGTTGTTGGATGCACTTTTCAGGACCGCATGACGGGGAGGACGATTGGTGGTGGCCATGAGGAGGGGGTGTGTATTGGCTACTTCAGAGTCCAGTTGCTGCAGCCTGTTAGACACTACTGTAGGGAGTGCCTTACAGTGGCACAGAAGGCTAGGTCATCCTTCATTGGACAAGCTACGCTGTGTCATCCCTCACTTGTCTCTTGCCATGAAGATTCAGTGTGATGCGTGTTAGCTAGGAAAGCATCACTGTGTCAGTTTTCCAGCATCTTTGCAGTCTACCAGTTTTGCTTGTTTTGATTTGCTGCATTGTGATGTCTGGGGTCCTAGCCGCGTGGCTGACCGCCATTATTATAGATATTATTTGTTGTTTGTGGATGATTTTTCAGGCTTATTATGAACCTTTTTGATGAGGAATAAATCGGAAGTTGGCTCTTTGATTCGGCAATTTGTGATGTTTGTGAAAAATCAATTTGGTGTATCATTAAAAAAATTCGAACATATAATGCATTAGAATTTTGCACAAAAAAACTGGTTGATTTGTATGGATCATTGGGTATTGTGCATCAGACCTCATGTCCTTATATGTCGCAACAGAATAGGATAACTGAAAGAAAACACCGCCTTATTCTGGATATAGCTAGAGCTTTGCTTATCCAGAATTGTGTTCTGCATTGTTATTGGGGAGATGTGGTTCTTACTGCCTGTTATCTCATTAACAGGCTTCCTTCCTCTTTTATATGAGCTGATTCCTTGGAGTATCGTATATCCTAATACAGACTTATTTCTTGTGCCACCAATGACCTTTGGATGTGTGGCATTTATATACCTCCTTGGGCCTAGTCGTGGCAAATTGGCACCAAGGGCTGTTAAGTGTGTATTTTTGGGATATTCACGCAGACAAAAGGGATACAAGTGTTTTGATCCCATACACTAGAAATACTATGTGAGTGCGGATGTGACTTTTTATGAGTTTATCCCTTATTTTTCTATCTCAGGTCATCAGTTGAGAGAGATAGAGGTGGCTGCTCCTATGCCTGTACCTCTTATAGCCTTGGAGGACTTCTCTCATAGTAATAATATATCTACTACAGAACATACTGTGGGCACTTTCAGACTTTTACCACCTGATGAGAAGACATTTAAGGGTGCTACATATCAGTTGCCAGTTACTTACAGAGAGAAGACACACCCCCCTCTTCTTTAGTTCCTACTAAGCTATATTGTCCTCTGCTCAGGTATGTATTGGAGATACTGAGGATTCTTCTGCTCATGTGTCTTTAGGGTCTCTTTCTTTGCCCGCAGATGATATTCCCATCGTTATCGGAAAAGCTCTATGATCCTGTGCACAGTATCTTGTTGTTGCCAGTCTTGTCTCGACAGACTCTCTTGGGATTGAATTTCATGCTTTTACAGCTGCAATCTCTACTATGGAGATACCTACTTCCTACCAGCAGGCTCTCCTACACCTACATTAGAAGGCGGCCATGGAAGAAGAGATGTCCGCACTTATTGATAGAGGCACTTGGGAGTTGTCTGCTCTACCTTCTGGTGTGCACTTAGTTGGGGCTAGATGGGTCTTTACCCTAAAATACAATCATGATGGGTCTATTTCTTAGTATAAGGCTCGTCTTGTAGCCAAAGGATTCACCCACACTTATGAGGTAGATATCTTTGACACTTTTTCTCCAGTGGTACAACTCTCCACGACTTGTATTCTTGTTTCTGTTGTGGCTCATTATAGATGGCATCTTCACCAGCTGGATGTTAAAAATGCCTTTCTATATTGAGATTTGGAAGATGTGATATACATGTAGCAGCCACCTGGTTTTGAGGTTTAGGGGGAGTATTTATGCAAACTTCGTAAGGTTATTTATGGCCTTAAGCAAAGCCCTCGAGCCTGGTTTCAACGTTTGTCTGAGGCACTTTCTATGTTTGGGATGTAGAGATATTCTTCTGATCATTCCTTATTTGTTAGGAAGACCAGTACTGGTACCGTGGCTTTATTGGTATATATTGATGATCTTATCTTTACAGGTGATGACGCAGAGGGTATTACTCAGGTGAAGGAGTATTTGGCTCAGCAGTTTGTTGTGAAATATCTTGGCAAGCTAAGATATTTTCTGGGTATTGAGATCGCTATGAGTAAGCAAGGCATAGTGATGTCTCAGAGAAAGTATGCACTTGATATTCTTTAGGAGACAGGCATACTAGGACCATGGAAGCCAACATTCCTATGGATCCTAAAGTTCATCTATTTGAGGATACAGTAAAGGTAAATGACAAAAAGGTTTATCGGCAGTTAGTTGGGAAGTTATTGTATCTAACCATCACCAGGCCAGACATCAACCTTGCAGTGGGTAAGCTAAGTCAGTTCTTAGACAAACCCACTGATGTCCACTGGCAAGTGGTTATGTAAGTGTTGAGGTACATTAAGGGATGTCTAGGCATAGGCATTCTATTCCCGAAGAAGAAGGGTTTATGTTTGTAGTGGCTTACTCTGATGCAGATTATACAGGAGATGTAGGAGACAAGCGGTCTACCACTGGTTTTTGCACATTTGTGGCTAAAAATTTGGTGACCTGGAAGAGCAAAAAACAGAGTGTTGTTTCACGCTTTAGTGCTGAGTCCGAGTACAGGGCTATGGCCATACTGCAGCTGAGATGATATGGATCAGATCTCTGCTACGAGATCTTCATGTTGAAATTCAGAAACCTATGGAGATGCATTGTGATAACCAGGCTGCAACATATGTTGCTAATAACCTCACGTTTCATGAGAGGACGAAACATGTGGAAGTAGACTGTCTTTATACCGGGAGCCTGATTCAGTAGGGTCTACTTCGTACCATGTGTCTTGTCATCACTGACCAGACTACTGTTGTATTTACTAAGCCACTGCCTTGCCCCCAGATTGAGAAGTGTAGAAGCAAGTTGAGCATGGTGGATATATATGCTCCAGCTTGAGGGAGAGTGTTGAGTTACGTTTATTATGAGGGAGTATTTGTTATCTCGTTTTTCGTGTTGGACCTTTTATGTTATTTTTTTCTTGTCTCTTTCTATATAAAGAGACATAGGGATAACTTGGTAAAATAAGATTTCTTCCTTCAACTATGACTGATCAAACTCAAAGTGGGAGAACAATACCCCTTCATTAGGTCTCGAAGCTAAAGACTGTTTGGTCAGGAAAAGATCTTTCCCAAACCATCGCCTCCGCTGATGAGAAGCATTTCACCATGTCAACAAAGCAGGAAAACCTGCCACTTTTAGACTTTGAACCAGATGAGTCCTCAAAGTGAACCTGACGCCACAACATCTGTGAAGGCCTCCTTAGTTCTGCGTCTTTTATCATATGAGTGATCATCAATTGACAACTGAAATTGCCTTCCATTATCCATGTTTCCCATCTACAAATAAAGTAGCATGATGAAGTTCATCCTGAAATCCGATCTCAAGGTGTCCTTACAAGGCCATACATTGGTAAGAAGTAAAAGGTAGCTACATTTGCGTGACTAAGAAGCACCACATAAGAACCTGTCTTCCATTACTGGTGGAGACCAGCTCAAAAACACCGTCCTTTCAAGCCATCGTCAGTTCTCTTGACTTGCCAATTGCATTCATATTTGAAAAACATTTATTACACAACCCCTAATAACTTTCTCCATTATCTCGTTCAGAGATTCAAGCTTGTTTTCCTAAAGTAATAACATCTAATCCCTCCCCTCCAGGCTCAATCAAGTACTTGTGAAGTACAACCCTCCTCATGGGGTTCCTCAGACTTTGCACATTTTAAGATCTTAACCATGAAGACCAACCTCACCCCTTTGCTACACAACCACCACCATTGGAACAAATAAATCCACCTCCTTGGTGCGATAACCCTACCCACAATAGCTTTACCCTAGACTAGACCACATAAGTTTGATACTTATGCCTCCTATAAATTAGGTTCTTTAGCTGTATAACTAGTCGTCAAATCATGGGGGAAACCACCAAGTTGCCTCTCCCATCTCTTGGGTCGCTTCCTTTCTTGATTCCTGACTATTGCCAACATAGCCAAGCAGAATTGGCACTATATTTGCATATTACACTCCCTCACACACCTAAGGGTATAGAAATAGAAGCCATACTTGTTGCCTTTGTGTCTTGCAACCTTGGGGAAGTTAGAATGTATGACATTGCAAAACTTACTCGAATTCACTAAAGTTGAATGACCTTGTGCTGCTGACCTAGTTGAAATTCACCTTGTTGTGTTGCTCCTTGGGGAAGACTATTCTACTCACGGGATAAGTACGTAAAAATTCATTTTTCGTTGTAGTATAAGCATGTAGAAACTCTTAATTCTTAAATTTATTTTAAGTTGAACTCGTAAAAATGTGGAAATTGAATTTCAAAGATGGAGTCTGAGTCGTTTGCAAGGAGGCAGTTAGAATAGTTCGCTTTCCTAAATGCTAAGAAGTAGATAAGAAGATTCAAATGTGAGATTACTACTACTAGAATGCAAATAGAACTAACTAGAACTAATAGCATGCGGATAAGTACTAGAAGAATGTAAGCAACTAAAGACTTGATGAAAAAGAACTACTATAACTTTTATTGAAATGATAAGAGTTTTGCATAAGTAGAAATAATACTACAACTAATAGAATGATTCTAATTAAAATTAGAACTAGAAAATAAATGTTAGGAACTAAGGGCTTTGAAGGTGAAATCTGGAGTGGCGGCGTGATATCGAATGTGAAGGCGCACTCGAGATCTCCAAGGGGAGGAAGAAGTGGCAGGAAGACTAGTTCTAGTTGGTGGAACTTTTTAAAGTAAGAATAATTTAGTAGGAATTTAATTACTAAGGGGGGCATGCCTAGGGGTATATATAGGGATTAGGAAGGCTTCCTATTGGTTGATCTAGAGTGCCTTGGATCAATGAGGTGTAGGGTTAGGATTTAATCAAGGGGGATGGCTAAGGTAGGTGCTTTAGGAGGGCCATTGGATGGAATATGAAGGGTAGGATGGGGGCTAAGGTAATTGGGTTTTTTCCTATCCAAGGTGGCTGACCAAAGGGATATGTTCTTTTAGGAAAAGATATGATCTAGTTTGGTTGACCAAATAGGTTAGGATTGAGGTCTATGGGTGATCCAATTGTGTGGGAAATTGGGTCCATAGGTTAGGTCCTAGGTTGGGAAATTTGGGTTCCTAATTAGGTTAGGGTTAGGTTTAATTGTGTTTCTAAATAGGTCTACCAACTTGATTTAGCCTTCTTCCAAATGAGCTCAGATTCAGAAGTCCCTTCAGCCATGCTCCAATTAACTTGAAATTTGGCACCTACATACGTATGAACAAATATACCAAGGCACAGATATAACTAAGTGAAAAATTGCATAAAAATCCAAAATTATGCATTATGTAAATAATGCTCTAAATGAGTAATATAACCTATATGGATGCAATCTAACCTAAATTACCCTTAGACTAATATTAATTAGGCATTAATTATCATAAATAAATATGAACTTATCAAAGACCAACTCCTCTAGCTAGAGTCCCCGGTTGCATCTTAAAGAGGTAGTTAAGGCATTACCTCTTTGAAGGTTGGGACTATGTCCCGTTGAGCAAGGGAGCAAAGGCTTTCATTCATTTGTAAATCATGTCTGAGACCTAAATTGGGTACTACACAGGGAGCTCCCTTCCCTATCAGGACCAAAGTCTTCAAAAGAAATGCTTCACTCCTCAAAAGTAAATTTGTGATTCTAAATTCAAGTCACAAGGCAACAACAAAGGAGAATATTGTAGTTTGGGCCTGCAGTCCCCAACCAAAGTTGGGTTAGTAGATGTGGGTCCCATTGAAGGATCGACAATCACCTCCCCAATCTCCTAAAAACAGTTTTGAGTCTTCAATAACGTCTTACTGTTTTAAGGATACCAAAGATTGTAGATGAGAATCATCAAAATACCCTTTCATTGCCCTTTCACTTACCTGCTGTACTGTTGTTGAGAAGTGCCCATGCCTGCAGAGGACTTACTGGAACCCATCAAGCATCCTAATCTCCACTTGGAAAGTGGTTTACTTTTGTACTTAGTGACAGAGAATTATTGGCATCACCTCCATTGACTCCACTTCAACATTTATGATCATCGTTTCCTCTAACATTGAGCACCTTTGAAGCCTTCCAAAAGAAGTGATAGTGTATAGGGTCCCAATCTTTGAAGCTTTTACAGTAGACCCACGAAAGCTGTAGTTACCACCTCCTTGAACCTTGTCATTCCTGCCTTTTTCTCCAAACCTGTCTTTTCCCACTGTGGAGATTTTTCAAGCAGTAGGTCCATGGGAGTCAGCCATAATGGCCTTAGGATTTTTAGGAGTTGATTTAGCTTGCATGCCAAGTCATTTTGTGCCACATGTGACAACTTATTTTTAGTAATTGATTTAGTCTAATTTAGGATAGATTATGTTTAGGAATAATTGATTGTGATTGAGTTTGTTTAGGATATGCAATTCCTAAATTAGTTAGGATTGCAATTAGTTTTGATTGGATTTGGTTCTCTTTAAATATAGACCGAAACCTATATGTTTTCTTTGAGTTGCAATAAACAGTAGCACCCTTAGCATTTACTGATAGCTAGGTTTTTTTTCCTAAGACAAAAGAAGAGGGGTGTGAGTACATTATATAAACTCACGGAATAAGCTAATCCACACCCAAAATCTGGTTACGTGGGTGTTCTATCAACTCAAAATCATTAAATTTTGTCCTTCGTGATCTATTGTAGACTATTTAAGTAGATAATCATTTTGTCAAAGGGAAGATACAAGCTAAGAAAGGTGCAATTCAACATATCCCTTTTGAGAGTCAAGTTTTTGACATACTAAAGGATCCTATTGCAATCAATGTGTTTTCCAAGCTGAAGGACAAATTGAGCACTTATCAACTCCGTACTTAGTTGTTGGGCACTTATGGAATCCTACATTAATGAGGGATTTCAAGTAAATATTGTTGTTGGAATTTTTGGGGGGATAAAATGATTTCTGTTGTTAGTGAAAGAGAGGCCCTGGCCTTTTTTATATAGAGAGAGGCAAGGGCATACATGGAAATATACCTATGATCTAAAAATAGTAAACAACTAATCAAATAACTAATTGATTTATTTCCTAACACTTCCTTATAAGTCAAAACGCAGGAGATGGCGAAGACTTAGATCTTTAAGGTAGTGGTGAGCAACTCTTGTTGATGTGGTAATCTCTTCTTCGTATCTTCAATTCTGGGTGTCTCTTCTTCTATGGCCTCACAGTGCCAGTCAACGCTTGGCTTCTCTTGAGGTGCATGAGAGTAATGCCCATACACTTGACATCTTGAGGTGACTCCTGTCTTCTTGTTTGTCTTCCACTCAAACATATAAAGACCAAACAGAATAGACTTAGAACTTGAAGGGGTTACACACAAAGGCCCCAAAATAAAACACTAAAACATAAACTTGAAACACCTAGTAGGACCTAAAACATAAATAATCCTTTTTTTAACCCTAAACTTATTGGATGGAATTGAGAGAGGATGAAGGTCACCTCCTACTTCATCCTTCTCCTCCTTTTCTTATTCAGTTAGAGAAAATGACTTGTCTTATTCTCAAATGAAATCTTACACCTCTTTATATAGGGAGAAGTGTTGGGAAAATTACATCATGAGTTCAATAGGACAAGAAACATGACAAATGACTCCAATAACTCTAATAAGTATCCTACCAACACTCCCCCTCAAGTTGGAGCATATATATCAATGATGCTCAACTTGGAAGAACACTTATCAAAAGCAGATTTGGTAAGTGGCTTCGTGAATATGTTTGCAATTTGATCTTCAGATGATACAAATGAAGTGTAGATAATTACACGCTGTATCAAGTCTCTAGTGTAGTGGCAATTAACCTCAACATATTTTGTCCGCTTATGAAATATTGGGTTGTTGGCAATATAAGTAGTAGCACGATTATCACATCTCATCTCCATTTGTCCCTCTTTCTGAATATGGAGATCATGTAGAATAAATCTGACCCTAACCATCTCTACAATTGTTTGAGCCATAGCCCTATACTCTGATTCTGCACTGGACCTAGATACCACCTGTTGCTTCTTGCTTCTCCATGTCACTAAGTTGCCTGCCACATAAGTACAGAATCCAGTTGTTGGCTTCCTGTCTATCATGCACCTTGCATAGTCGGCATCAGAGTAGCCAGCAACACTCATAGATGTGCCCCTCTGAAATAAAACACCTCTGCCAGGTGCTTTCTTCACATACCTACGGATCTATATAGCAGCATCCCAATGCTGCCTGGTTGGTTTGTCCATGAATTGGCTGAGCTTTCCTACTGCAAGTGAAAGATTTGGACGTGTAATAGTAAGATACAATAATTTACCGACCAACTGCCTATATGATCTGCTATTTATAGGTGGGGACTCAGTATCATAAAGATGTCCTTTGGGACCCATAGGTATATTAGAAGGTTTGGATCCCATCATTCTTATTTCCTGCAAGATATTAAGAGCATACTTCCGCTGACTAAGAACAATGTCCTTTTTGCTACGTGCCATTTCAATCCCAAGAAAATATCTGAGCTCACCCAGATCCTTCATCACAAAGGCATCAGCCAACTTCCTTTTTACCTCAACTATCCCAGCAACATCATCTCCTGAGAGGATCAAGTCATCCACATAAACAAGAAGTACAACCACTTCCCTTTTACTCTTCCTGACAGATAAAGAGTGATCAACAGAGGACCTTACAAGTCCCATTACATGTACCTCCTCCGAGAGTCTCTTGAACCATGCTCTTGGACTTTGCTTCAAGCTATAGATTGCTTTCTTCAATCTGCATACACTCTCCCCCTGAGCCTCAAACCCTGGCGGTTGTTGCATATAGACCTCTTCCTAAAGATCTCCATACAAGAATGCGTTCTTAACATCCAATTGATGAAGTGGCCAGTTACAGTGAGCTGCTACAGACATCAAAATCTGAACAGCAGACATTCGAGCAACCGGAGAGAAGGTATCGAAGAAATCTACCCCATATGTTTGGGCAAATCCCTTTGCCACCAATCTTACCTTGTAGGGAGAGATCGTGCTGTCTGGGTTGTATTTAATGGCAAAGACTCAATGACACCCAACTGTTCTGGCATGAGGAGGCAAGGTAGTCAAGTGCCACGTTCCTTTAGACTATAAGGCAGCCATCTCATTCTCCATGGCCTGACGTCAGTTTGGATCCAGCATGACCTACTGATGGGAGGTAGGAACATACGTTCCAAATAGTGCTGCTATGAAAGCAGCAAGGGAACCACCAAGGTTGGCAGTGCAGACTGTCTGTACATTATGATACTGGACACAGCTGTGTGGAGCCTTCCGAATAGCAATTGAGAGATCAAGATCCTCCTCACTATGCTCAGTAACAACCAGAGTATGAGACTCATCAGAGGAACCTGACAAGTATCACTAGGAAAACTCCCGTCAGTATCAACACATACTTGACTAGGGGAGAAGACAGGTGGTCGAGGTGCAGTGGGGGTGTGTTTTTGTCGCCATGCATGCTGTCTGTATGTCACAAGTAGCCTATATACCTGAGTTTTTTCTTCTCTCTGCCTCATAGAAATCTCTGTGGTAGGTATATCCTCATAATGTGTAATAGGGATTTGCCCCAAGGGAACTGGTGGAACAGGCATAGGAGCCAAATTCCTCTGAAATTTCACCTGATGACCATCTGTAGAGAAATAAGGAATGAGCTCATGAAATGTGACATCTGTAGTTACATAATATTTCTTACCACGTGGGTCATAGCATCTATATCTTTTCTAGGTGCTACTGTATCTCAGAAACACACTTCACTGCTTTTGGAGCCAACTTGTCTTTGTCAGGTCGAAGAATGTGAACAAAGGCAACATAGCCAAACACGCGAGGTGGAATAGTGAATAGATCCTTCTCAAGATAAAGAACCAGCCATGGAACTTGTTATATGGCTGAGTTAGGCAATCTATTGATCATATAACATGCAGTGAGCAGTTCATATCCCCAATCACCTGTGGCACATTGTGTTGGATCAATAATGTTCTAGCCACATCAAGCACGTAACAGTGCTTTCTTTCTACTGCACCATTCTGTTGCGACGTATGTGGATAGGATGTCTGATGAATAATCCCAAGAGATCTAGAAAAGCCTACCAACTTAGATGTACATAACTCTAAAGCATTATCAGATCGCACAATCTTCACAACAGTAGAAAACTGAGTCTTTACTTGTAAGATAAATGTTTCAATCACTGATCCAACATCATATTTATTTTTCAAAAGAAATAACCATGACATCCTGGAAAAATCATCCATAATAAGTAGATAAAATCTATGACCCAGTCTGTTCGGGATACGACTCAATCCTCATATATCCATATCCAGTAAATCAAAGATAGCATTAGAACTATGAGATGAATTAGGGGAAAAACTGGTCCTGTGATGCTTTCCCAGCTGGCATGCATCACACAAAATTTCTGTAGCTGGTGAAATATGAGGAATGATACGTCGAAGCCTGTCCAGTGATGGGTGTCCAAAACGTCAGTGTCATTGAAGAGCTATACTAGCATTAAATGCAACCTCGCCTTGACACGTAGTGGCAACTGGATTCTGGACCAGACGATATACACCCCCCTTCCTCATGTCCGCCACCAATCATCCTCCCTGTGATTTTGTCCTGAAAGATACAACCTAGCTCATCAAATATTGCACGACAGTGCAAGTGTTTTGTAATTTATCGACAGACAAAAAACTAAAAGGAAATTCTGGAACATAAAGAACATTAGGCAATGTCAAAGTAGGAGTCACTATAACATCTCCTCTGCCATGAATCCTACACTGGCTGCCATTTGCTACCTGCATAGATCTCCTTGAGGGAACATTATGAACTTGTCCAAAACACGTCTCGTCCTCACTGAGATGTTGAGATGTGCCAGAATCCACCAACCACAATGTTCTGTCAGTGTTACGAGACGTGTAAGCGGAAGTCATACCTGAAGTGGCTAAGGTAGCAGTATCTGCAGTAGTATTAGTAGTCCTCTTGGTCAACTGGGAGAGACATTGATCATAGTATCATAGTCTGCACGAGACACCATGTCGCTACCCTCCTCCAAAGCGACAGCTTGGTTGGCCATGGGAGGTCGACCATGCTTTGTGCAGTACGAGGCCTCTGTATGGCCGATGTTTTGACAATGCGAGCAAATGGTGCGAGGTCTGCTACTCGTACCTCGACCACCACGCCCTCTCCCCCTGGTGGATGCAGCACCATATCCTCCTCGTGTGGAAGCAACAAGTATAGGGGTTTGCCCACTTTCTGACACGGGTTGCCTAACAACCACTCTGCTCATGCGGCTGTAAGCCTCCTTCAGAGATGGAAGCTCAGCCAGAGTAAGGATTTGGGACCTAGCAGCCTCATAGTCAGGCCCAAGTCCGTCAAGAAACTGAAGGACAACATACTCCTTCCTATGTGTCCTTTGAGTGGCACACGTGCAAATAGGTCGGCGGGCATTATATTTCTCAAGAAGCCCCTTTAGGGTGGCATAGTACTGCGACAAAGACTGACCCTCCTGTTTGAGACAACCAAGGGCATGGTGAATCTCAAACACTTTGTTGGAATTTTTTTCATGAGAATATGTATCGCGTAGAGAATCCCACATCTCCTTAGCGGTCTTGTAGTACATGATCCTATCACCAATCTGAGGGTCAACGGAATTCATGATCCATGTATGAACCATGGAATTATCTTTCTTCCACGTGGCATTCTTCCCTGTTTTATCTTGTGGCTCCATTTCTAACAGTAGATGTTCCTTATCATGCCCCTCAACGGTCATGAGGAATGTCTGAGACCATCCAGCATAATTGGCCTCGTTCAACTTGGCGATAGGAATAAAGAAAGGAGATTTATAACCTCTGTTGTCCATAGCGGTAACTGATGACACTTCCGAAGAGTCTGAGGCCATCGTGCCTTAGGACTGCACAAGATGTCACAAGTGCGATTTGAAATCAATATTCAGATCTGACGACTTCACAATCAGAGAGAAGTAATCTCTTGAACATGAAATCTAAGGCAAAGCAACCCTAGAAAACATCTCAAAAATCACAGAGATCCTGTAGATCAGGTTTTAGTGTATGTTAAGGTGTTAGGACGTGTCCTAACAGCGCTTGGGCAGGCTCAATCGACCCCAAGAGCCATCAGCGCGACCTGTAGGTGATGAGCGGCGGAGGTGGTGGTGCTGCTACGGTCAGAGGCGGTGCTCCAGCGATGGGAGGCGCTGTCCCGAGGTTAGGGGAGGCGTCGGGGCGATGCTTCGAGGTGCTGGATCAACCTCTGGGCGGCGCTACGACCTCAGGGCGGTGCTGCGACCTCCAGACAGGGCCTCAGCGCGAGGAGTGGCAGTGCCGGCAGGACCTCAGTGTGAGGAGCGGCGGCGTAGGGCCTCGAGGCAGTGCTAAGGGCCTCGCGGAGGGGCGACGGTGCCTTGTAGCTCTCGAGGCAGGTTCGTTAGGGCCTGCTGGTGGTGCTAACGTTCGAGGAAGGTGATCTGCAGCTCGAGGACGAGGAGTAGCAGGCCTTGCTACGGTGCTCGAGGAGCAGCAGCACCTGTGACGAGCACCAGCAGCCGTTGCAGCAACCTCCTACGGTCGGCAACCACTTGAGGCTGGCTGGCGGTGGCTCCCGCTGGTGTGAAACGGGAGTTAGGGTTTTGGTGGAGGGGTACGGAGGCTCATGAGTGGTGGGATACCTGACCGCCAATCTAGGATCGCCGCTCTGATACCAAGTTGGAGAAAATGACTTGTCTTATCCTCAAATGAAATCCTACACCTCTTTATATAGGGAGAGGTGTTGGGAAAGTTATATCATGAGTCCAACAGGACAAGAAACATGACATATGACTCCAATAACTCTAATAAGTGCCATACCAACATATTCTTTTCATGTGGTTGAAGGGGTAGAAAATCAAGGTGAGCACGAGAAGGCCCTCAACCCACATGGATGGTCCACACGACGAAAGAAAAATGAAGGTGGCGACACAGTAGAAAAGGAGCGTGGTAGGGGCCTCTGTCACAGCTGGCGGTGGAGACAACCCTCTGGTGGTCCTCTGCTGTTGTCGATGACGAGGATGGGGTCTCCACCCCATGGAACGAGGGCGGACGACGTGTTCACAAAGGCTACCTGGGAGACCGCGATGAGGAGCGGAAGCAGCGAGGTCACGTGATTGTTCAGAGAGGGGTGTGTGGGGCCATGGCGGTGTGGTGGTGGTGGTTCTGCTGTCGCCGCTAGGGTTGTGCGGCGCCCCATTGGCTACCACAGTAGACGAAGGAGAGGAAGAATAGGAGGTTTTGGAGAGGAGAGAGCCTCTCTGGTGGCTCGTTGAAGTTTGACAGTGCCATTGGAGGGCCTCCATTTAGGGTTTCCTTCCTCTCTCTTCTTGTCTTGTTTCCTATGGGAACAAACTTGCTCTGGTACCATGTTGGGATTTTTTGGGGGATAAAATGATTTCTATTGTTAATGAAAGAGAGGCCCTTGCCCTCTTTATACAAAGAAAGATAATGGCATATATGGAAATATAGTTATGACTTGAAAATAGTAAACAACCAATCAAATAACTAATTGATTTATTTCTTAACAATTGTGAATTACAAAGAGTGTGTGGAAACTTTGTACTTTGCCCGTTGGTTGGGCTCCAAGTAAACAGTTGGCTATAAATGAATTCCTAGGGCTCTCTTTTTGTCATTAAAAGAGAAACACTTGGCATAGACATAGGATGGTATATCTTAGTCTTGAACTATGTTATCAAATTTGTGTTTTTGTTTTGTTGACTTGTTTCTCTCTTGTTCTCCACAACGGAGCCTACTAGAGTTATGATAGGTGTCTGTGGATATTCTTAGGGATTGAGAATGGTATTGTATGTGATATTGGGCTTGCAAAGGAATTTTTTTCCATTCTTATAGTGGTTAATGTCATTAGTTTGGTCTAGAAAGTGGAAGATTGGTAAGGATTGACTGCGATAATGCATTTCGAAGTTCATGGGAGACGTTGAAATTTGAGCATGTCTTTAGGTACTTCTATGCAAATTACTAAAAAAAGGAAGAAGAAAGCAATTGAAGCACTCGACATTCTTGGCATTTGCATTGTGGTCATTGATTCTAATGTAAAATTAGAAAAGTAGGGTTTAGAGGAATGGTTTGAGGCATTTGGCTTCAGGGGATTGGTGTTGTTTTGAAGGGTTTGCAGTCGCATGTGGAAAATGTTTTTCATATGGATTGTAGTTGCCATCCTTGTGTGTCGGAACACTTCAAGGAAATATGATTTTCTAGTCATTTTTTACATGAATGAATTTTGATAGATGACTACTTGCCTTGAATAGCAGAAGAAGAAAGCAGACTATAGTAGGAAAGGAGACACAATGGTCAGGTTCAATTTGCAATCAGAATTGATCCACCCTATTAGGTTGTATTGGGAGTTTCAATCAGTTAGGTTGTGTTGCATTTTGGGTTAGGTTGGATTGGAGGAGATGCCCAACCTGACCCAACCTGTATGCAGTAGATAAGTGTCCTTGAATATATATTTTAAAATTTCTTATGCCATTCCTCATATTAATTTGCCTCATTTCTTTTTTCCCAGAAGCCCATCCCAATATCACATTGTGCCCCCTGCTCTCACCAACCCAACCAACCCCATTCTCCCAACATCATATTCATAGCTTCTCATTTATTCCAATGCAATGCTACTCTTATATCAAATTTTTAAGATTTATTATTACTCTTATGCATTCTCCTTTTTCTGCTATAAACTGTGTTTTTTTTGGTTTAAGATCTGTTATAGTTTTTTTCTCATTTATTTAATATTAAATAGGAAACCAAATAAGTGGTCCATGAATTTGACTGGTTAACAACTAAGTCCAACCCAATCCAATCCAACCCAGTTCTATGAGTGAGATTTTATTGTTGGTTGGGTTGGGCCAGATTGAAAATTTTCCTATCTGTTTGCATTTGGTCAGTTTCGTGGGTTAAGCCCCACTCCAACCCATGTGCACCCTTACTGACATAGATTTATGAATTCTTGTAGGGTAGAGTTTCACCAACAGGAGCAAGGGATAGCACGCTAGAGATTTTAGTAGGGGATAATGGCTGGGTTACTCATCAAGAAAATGGGATCATATACTCTTTTGATGCTACAAAATGCATGTTTTCGGCTGGAAATGTTTCAGAGAAGCTTCGTATGGCTAGACTAAACTGCAGCAATGAAATTGTTGTGGACCTGTTTACTGGAATAGGTTACTTTGTTCTTCCTTTTCTTCTAAAGTAAGCTTTTTATTTAACTCTGTTCTCAGTTTAGTTCTTTCTTCAACTTCAGCAAATATTTTTGTACAGGTAAAGCTAATCTCTTTCTTTCATCATCTTCCACATTTTTCCAGAGCGAAAGCCAAACTGGTTTATGCCTGTGAATGGAATCCTCATGCATTGGAAGCTCTCAGGCATAATATTCAAGTGAATGATGTGGCTAATCGTTGTGTTGTACTTGAAGGAGATAACTGCATCACCGTACCCAAAGTATGAAATACCCTTGGAGAAATACAATTTCTTACTTTGTTATTCCGTTGGAGTGGCTATTGAGTAAGGTGTGCACAGTATGTGGGGGAGACTTGTGTTTTTATAATTATTAAATCATATGACACATTTTGATATTAAACTCATACACTTTAAATATTATTTACAATATAACAACAACCAAGTCTTTTTCCACACAAAGTGGGGTCGGCTATATGGATTTTTTGCCTCCACACAGGTCTATTTTCAGCCATTTCAGAACTTAAATTAAAGTAATTGAGGTCATACTTAATAGTTTCCTTCCAACACTTGTTTGGTCTTCCTCGCCCCCTCCTAGCAGATTCAACCTCTAACTTTTCACATCTCCTAACTGGAGCATCTAGTGGGCTTCTCTATAAATGTCCAAACCACCTTAGATGTGCCTCTCTCATTTTATCCTCTATCGGTGCTACCTTAACATTTTTTCTAATAATCTCATTTGAAATATGGTCCTTTCTTGTATGATCACACATCCATCTTAATATCTTCATTTTTACCACAGACATCTTCTGTACATGCCTATAGTTGATAGCCTAGCATTTAGAACCTTACAATATGGTTGGTCTTACCGCAGTTCGATAGTATTTTCCTTTGACTTTTAAAGGAATCCTCTTATCACAGAGAACACCAGATGCACCCTTCCATTTCAACCACTCTGCATTAATTCTATGTATAACATCTCCATCAATTCCACCATCTTGTTGGAAAATGGATCCCAAGTACTTAAAAACATCTTTCATTGGAATGCACTCTTCTCTAATTTTAACATCCATCCCTTCATTATTTCCTCTACTGCTAAACTTGCATTCCATATACTCAGTCTTCGTTCTACTTAGGCGTAATCCTTTATCTTCCAGGGCTTCTCTCCAAAGCTCAAGTTTTCTGTTCACACCATCTCTTGTCTCATCAACCAACGCAATGTCATCAGCAAAAAGCATACACCATGGTACCTCAGCTTGGATATGCTTCGTCAACTCATCCATGATCAAGGCAAAAAGATAAGGGTTAAAGTCGATCCATGATGCAGACTAATGGTGATATCAAAGTATTCCGTCAAATCATCCTTAGTCTTTACACAAGCTGTAGCTCCATAGTATATATCCTTTATGAGGTTGATATATAAAACTAGCACTTATCTCTTCTCTAAAATTCTCCACAAGATTTCTCTTGGGATAGAATCATAGGCCTTCTTCAAATCAATAAAAGCTATATGTAAATCTTTTTTCTTGACTTTGTAGGTCTCCATCATACGTCTAAAGAGATGTATTGCCTCAATAGTAGATCGACTTGGCATAAAGTCAAACTGATTTTCGATTACTACATAGACTTGCCTCACCCTTCTTTCAATTATTCTCTCCCAAAGTTTAAATATTATTTACAATGAGGAGGTAAAAATTGATATATATATCTCCATGAAAGAATTGGTTGATTAAGCAACACGAGTATACAGCCTATTGGCAGAGTGTTAATAGGTGATTGAGTATGATTATTGGGTCAAGTAAGTCAATCTTTTACAAGCATGGCAACAGCACAACCACCTCCACCACCAGCAACAACAATTATGATAATACCTTTCTGCAATCACCAACCACAATAGTGGCCACACTAACATTAATAATGGTGACAACATCGCCAATCAAATTAACGAGACTCCATTGACACTACCTCCCACATGAAACCACAAATAACAACCACATTAACAACAATTCCGTCATCATTCATTACTATCATCATTTCTCCACACCAATCAAAAAGCAATCGACTCCTTTCATTAGCCACCACTAAAATGTTAATGTATCAACAACTCCAGCATTGATTTTGGGTTTGAATTGCCATGACTTTTGAGCATCTAATCTAAAATGGGACATACATATGACAACTTTTAAATTTGGTTGTGTGCCCTCATTGGGAGGATGAGCTTGCTTAAAGTGGTGAAGCCATGCGGAATGGTAATTGAATGGCTACCATAGAAGAGGAGCTAGACCTCATGGCAAAGTTAGGACTTAGCGATGGAGTTGAGGCAAAGCTTGAATGCTATAGGAGGCGAGAGGCAACAGTGTGGGTCTATTGGTGTAAGAGACAGCTTGTTGGATGTAGCTAGAGTAAGCGGTGGTGTTGTTAAGGGATGATGGAGTGCTACACCATTGTTGGGATTGTTGGAGTAGTGGTATTGGCAGGAAAGAGTTGAGGTAATGGAGGATGACGAAGATGAAGATCATAGTGGCCTAATTCTCTTTGGTGCATGTAGAGTTTAGAAGAAGAGAAGCTAATTTGTCTCTTAGCTCCAATCTTTCTTATAAGGGAGATTAGTTATAAAAATGAAATTACATATAGTCCTATGAGAAAGGAGAAGCTATATGAAAGTAAATATAAAGTAATAAAACATCTTAACAGATTTTACATTGTTTTTTATGCAAATGAAATAGTAAGGGAAATGTGATTTCGATGGGAAAAGTTGATATTAGAGTATAGCTTGTTTATTTTTATTATGTGTTTGGGTGTCTTTGAAATTTCCTCTTGGTCTTTCTCTATGTAAAGCCCCCTAGGGTTCTTTCCATCAATAAGATAAGTTCTTCCATTAGCATGTTATCAAAGCAACAACCTTAGGTCGAAGATCTAGTATTCCTAAATACATAAATTCTTTTCATTGGCATTTCTTCTTCGTGCTATCCTTGATCCTACTTTGTGTTTCTTAGGGATACACCTAACATGGTATTGGATAAACGATTTGCCCGGTGGCGTCGCAAAAGCATGAAATTTGATAATTTAAAACTTGATTTGAAAAATCGGTTGATGCCTGAAAAATTGAATAAGAATCAAATAAATAACCAAGATTGAAGCTACATGAGAAGAACTAGCTTCGTTTTGTCTCACGATCCTTGCGAGTATCATGATATACCTCTGGGGCAGGATAGCACACAACCTTGCGTTTATGCATCCTACTATAAGTTTTGACACGGTGAGACTTCCTTCTCAGTGGACGGATGAGGCCTTTGGTGTTGAGAATCCCTAATCGCATACGCGTTACGAACTGTAAGCAAATCTTGAGCAACCCTTGCCTTGAACTTCCAAAGATTGGTGACATAGGGTACCAACAAGTCGCAACCTTCACATATTGGACGTCTAGTCACATTATTGGACTTCCAGAAGGCTTGCAAGACTTCTGACGATAGATATTGCATCTCAACCCATTAAGATTGATTGAATTAGTACATCCAAACTCATTGAGATCACTTTTTCATGATTTCATTCCTTTCATAAGGAATGTTAGGATAACTTAATATCTAATCCAGAGTATCTTATGATTGATAACATCTTATCCTCCCACTATATTAGACATCTCTATTTGGAATTGTGCTCGATTTACGTGCATTGCACACTATAATTCAGGAAATTAGTTGCTTATGTCGCATGTGCAGTTGCATATGCGTAGGCAGCCACTCTCCTGAATCGCATATCATGGGGTGCTCCAATAGTTAGTCCAAACTAACTTCTCGGTTCTATTATACATATACTCGGTCTAGTATAAGGTTTGTTTTCAAATAGACTCTAAATGAAGAAGCCTGCCTGGTTTTCAAATAGGTCAAATTTTCAAGATGTTATAAAGAGTAGTGTGTTTTTTTTTTTTGAGAAGGCAAAGGAAGCTTACCGGAGCTTGTTATTGGTAATCATCCAGGCTTTCATTCATGATAAAAAAAGGATCACACTTATGGGTTATTGAGCCACAACCCAGAGAGACAACACGACTCCCTCACAATATTCTCAACCTACGCTCGCTCCCTCTTGAAAATAGAAGCATTTCGTTGAAGCCATATAGACCACAATGTTGCAACGACTTACACCCAGCTTGCGATATCCACATGAATTAGAGAATGGAACGAATCCCACCATGCAGAAAAGGAAAACATCCATGCCACGGATGCCACATCTCCTCCAAGCCTCATAAGACAATTGGCATTTACAGAATGGGTGATCCAGGTTCTCCCTTGCAAATCCATAAAAGATATAATCTAGGTTGAGGTTACCTACCCATCTTGAACGGAACTCCTTCGTCACCAGCTTTTCCCTTCGAAAATGCCATAAAAAAAATGTGACCTTCGAAGGTATAGGCATCCTCCAAAACAAGGAAAAGTCTTCCCAAACCAAAGATGCAGACCCCAACTACAAAGTCATCTTCTTATAAGCTTGAGTCATAGAGAACCTTCCATCCTTCCATGTAAACCTATCCACTGGGTTGTCACCAATAGTTATACCATAAAGTAACCCCAACAACCCCTGCAACTCCTCCATGGAAGCCTTAGACAAACGTCGCTGTAGAATAGGAGACCAAGAGCAGGAAACACCATTCCAAACATTAGAAATGAGGGCATCCTTATGTTTGGCTAAACCAAAAAGGCAAGGAAACAAAATCTCCAAAGCTTCACCCCTTGTCTAATCATCCTTCTAGAAGTGGAAAGAACATCCTCTACCAAAGAAGTTGGTAGAAACACCTTGGCAAATAAAAGGCTCCATAGAGCACTAGAAGGTTGAAGGTCACACCGCACTAGACTACTTATACACCACATCAAAAGGAGGCCCATAGGAGTCCGTTGGTAACCTATCCAGAAGTTCATCTTCGCCAACCATGAACCTCAATACCCACTTCATAAGCAATAAGGCATTGAAATTATCCAGCGGCCTAATCCCCAGACCTCCCTTCTTCCTCAACCAATACACCTTTCTCCAAGGAACCAACTAAAGAAAGTGGCATTGATGATCAGGCTCTTCCAAACAAACCTCTTACGGGCCATTTCCAACTTTGATATGATCTTTTTCCGTGGTCTGGACATAGAAAGATAAAAAATCGAAACTGTCGAAAGAATTGCCTTAACTAGGACAAGTTAACCTCCTTTGGATATAAGTTTCCTGTTCCAACCATTCAACCTCCTAGTTAACCTCTCCTTAACTAGCCTCAAATCTGCAAATAACAATCGCTTCACTTTCAGAGGAAAACCCAAATAAATAATAGGCAATAGTACAACTGGTGTGTCAAGGATCCCAAATATGCTTTCCTCCACAACCCTGTCCATATGAAAAGGAATAAAAGCTGACTTCCGTTTAAAGGAGACCTGTAATATCCTTGAACATTCTAACCAAGTGCGCCACATGATCTGCCTAATGGATGCCCCCTGAATAAAAAACATGGCATTATCTGCATATTGCTAGAGAGGAGTGAGCAAGGAACCATCACCCCTCAAGGTAAAACTAGAAAATAGTCCCCTCTACAAGCCCTGAAAGCCAAGGAAGCTAGTGTGTCAACCACCACATTGAAAAACAAAGGCACATGAAGACACCCTTGTTTAACACCCTTCTGTAGCTGCGTCCATGTCTCGTACGACCTCCCATTAACGAGCACGGAAAAGGAAGTTGTCCTGATGCCCCTCTTCATTAGCTTGACCCACTCTCCGGAAAACCTCTCATCCTCAGAATCTCCTACAGATAAGCCCAGGACACTAAGTTATATGCCTTGGAGAAGTTGATCTTCCACATAAAAGCTTGCAAAATAGACCTATTCCATATTACTACCATCTCTTTCTCCAGTGCAAAGGAGTCACTGAGTGACATGCTAATAATAAAAGTAGATTAAATGGGGGAAATCAAATGCGGCAACACTAAACACAATTGATTTGCTAGGGTCGTGGCTATAATCAAATAAACAATATTTGATAATGCTATCAGTAATCATTAAGCGCATCTGGACTTGGCCTCTTGGGAAGCAAAAAGAACTTGTTTAGGCATTTAAAACCATGATTCTCCTAGAACACCTCCTGAACCATTGCTAAGACATCTTAAAACTCCTTAAAGAACAAAACCTGCAGATCGATAGATCCCATAGATCCTTCCACCTTTAAACCTTGAACCACCAACAAAACCTCCTCATCTACAATGGGCCTAATCAACTCTACCCTTGCACAATCGTCCAATCTAGTCATGTCAGAAGAGCCTAATCTCCACCCACCTGATGGTTGCCTTTTGGTGAAAGCATGAAAATGGTCCACAAAAGGCCAGCTAACCTATTGTCCCTAAGAAAAAATCTCATCACCAACATGAATTGGCGATATCAAATTTGATCTCCTTCTGGCATTGGTAGTCAAATGGAAAAACTATGTTGGAGTTGCCCTCTTTTAACCACAACTGTCTAGACTTCTGCCTCTAGTCCAACCTCTCTTTTGTGGTCTTGTTCTCTGATCTTGCTTTAGACGGCAACCCTCTCTTGTTGTTCCTTGATGGTAAGTTGCCCCAAGTCCTTTGATTAGTGTGTTGTTGCATTACTTGAGGCAACTTTATGTTTATAGCTTTGATTTTTATTATATTTGGGATGTATATTACAAAATTTAGCGAGTTGACTAATTATGAAATAAAAAACACAAAAGCGCATACTCGTTTGCATACTTGTCTGCATATCTCATACTCTATGTGGTAACCAATCGAATACCGCATATCGACTTTCTGAACGTTGTTGCACACATGCATCTTGTTTTATCTTTCTCAACACTTTGAATTGACATCTTCACAAGATGTAGAAAAAGCATGTATTGACTTTCATCATATGAAAATCTATTGAGCATTTCATCTTCCATAAATCCTTAAGTTGATCATTGAAAACATTTTTCGATCAAACTTTTAAATTTCAATTTCTAGATATTAGTTTTGTCTTATGAGTACAACAGTTATCTACATATGATACTATTATTATGCTCTTACTAATCTTTACATGAGTCCGCTCATCATTGAGGTTTGAATGTGTCCATGACACCTTATGAATCATTCAAGTCTAAATGACTATTTAAATCGTGATTGGACTCAAGCTTAGGGCATGTTAGAGTCTTAGTAGTAGTTATTTTTTTGGTCTTTGTCCATTTTGGGTGTCTTTTATATTTCTCTTATTATGTAAGGGTCCTTTTGTAATTTGCCCTTTTGGAATCCATCTATATAATGGTTTCTAAGACTATGGAATAAGAGTTATGCACTCATTTTCTCCCAACATGATATCAAAGCAAAGGTCCTAGACTGGGGCTTCGATATCCCACCAATCCCTAGCCCCATTAGCCTCCACCGAAACCCCCTTTTCTCTTGCCTAATAGTGCCACTGGTCCTCTCTCCATGTGTTGTCGCCCCTTGAAGGTGGTGGTACCCCTCCAGATCAGTGTAGTTGCTTTCAGTGATTTAAATGTCGACGGTAAGGGGGTTTTCGGGAGGAGGGCATGCCGATACGGTTAAAGTATCGATTTGCAGGCGTGTCGGCGAAATACCGATAATTTTGGCGGCATGCCGACAATATCGCCAGCATGCTGGTAGGTGCCGCTAGAGGGAAGGTGATCTGTGAAGGAGTCTGAAATTCGAAATCTGAAGGTTGTGGGGGAGGGAAACATCGGAGGGAAGCTGGTCTGCGGGAGTCTGAAATATTGAAAGAAGTCACGAGGGAGGGAGATTGAAATTCGGGGGGAGGGAAACATTGGAGGGAAGGTGGTCTCCCCGGTCACGGTCTTACACACAGACACAGACACACACATGTCATTTTTTACCTATACATGTCCTTCAAGTGACCGTACACACATTTCGGGCTTCAATATGTCCTTATTTAGTTGTATATGGCCTTCAACATGTTCCTAACATGTCAACATTTGATTTTTTTGTAATTGATATCATTTTAATCACTTCTGTCATTTTTGTCGGCATGCTCTCAGCGTGCCTCCGAAATGACATTTTTTCGAGTCATCGAAATTGTCGAAATCTGCCATTGAAAAACGGGCATTTCTACGGCATGCCTTCAGCATGCCCACGAAATGCACACTTGCAATTTCATCGGCACGGTGTTGAAATCGGTATTTCGAACCTTGGTTGCTTTTCCCCTTGCCTTGTGCCATTGCTAGCACCCTTTGCTGGGTGCTACCGTGGCCTGAGGCAACCTTTGCGTTGCCGCTAGGGCATTGCGGCGGCTTGCGCTAACGCCAGCAGCAATGTAGTGACTTGAGATCGTATTCCATGATCTTCCACACTGTGTTGTCACCTACTGCCTCTGGTAGTCACGGTAGTAACGTGAACTAGCCTTTGCTGGTTTGATCTAGCACCATAGCCTACCGTCAAGTCCCGTTCTTGTTCCTCATGGTTTGAAATTCCAGATTTTTGGACCATATGGATGCTATTTGCTCTTTTGCTTGATGAATTCCATGATTTGAATTCTTCATTTTTTGGATTAGGACTTCTATATGGTCTATGTTTTAGACTTCATGATTTGATTATTGAGTGTGGAAGCCGTTTTATTTTTCGACTTGGGGCATCATGAGCGATCAAAAGGAGACCTCTAGCTACTCAATGAGAAAGATCCACCACGAGCGCACCACCTCTTATGCAGGATATGTTCTCATTAGAAGAAATACATATTGATGAGAGGTGAACTGACCGTCAAGACAGAAGATTGAGAGGTCGATAATGACTGGGTGGCGACTTATATGCTAAATAGTATGAGAGAATCCATTCCAAAGCAGGTGATGTCCTACTCATCTGCCAAGAACATGTTGCAAGTACTTCACGAGATTCATTCTCATTGAAGTGCTTGTTGAGACTAGGGACATATTTGTTATTTTTGTGCCTTTCTTGGATGACTATGTAATTTACCCAAACCTCTTTAATATAAAAGAGAGGCTAGGGTTTCTTTTGATGGTAATGAACTATTTTCTTCCTCCACATGGTATCAGAGTAGCGGTTCTAGGTCGGTGTTCCGATATCCCACCAAATATCTACCCTAAAACATGATTGAATCACCAACTAGAGGGTGATTCAATGGAAGAAATAAGATCGGATCAAAGAGGCAGTAGCAGCAACATGGGAGAAGCTTCTCCCAGCGTCGCCACCCTTGTTGGGTGCCATGCAGGGCCTGTTGGGGTCGCTGGCGGTGCTGTCGGTAGGCCCAGTGCCACCACTGCCGGTCTGTTGGTGACCCAATAGGTCGACAAGACAGCCTCCTCTCCCGTTGGTGATCTTCTGAGTAGCGTGATGAACCTTTTTATGCCATGATTGATGGAGTCTTTTGTCTCAAGCACGATGAGTCTTCTCTCGTGCAAGACCAATGTATTTGGACTGATTGGAGGGGCTATTCTAGCCCAATAGTGGCGTGCATGTGTGGCTCAAGAAGGTTCAAAGAAGAAGATAGGGACTAGAGGAGTTTGGGTTGTTGACTCTGGTGCCTCCATACACCTCATAGGGGATATGAAGAGATTGGAGAATCCCGTTAATCCTCGTGGGATTCACAATGTTAGAGTGGCTAATTGAGCCACATCTTCGATCACGGCTGTAGGAAGTGTGTTCACTTCTCTGAAGATGGTGATTAAAGAGGTTTATTGTGCTCCAGAGTTTCCAATGAACCTATTATCCGTGAGTCGTACTTGCAAGGACCACAAATGTCGTGTCATGTTTGGTGAGGGTCATTGCTATTTTCAGGATCGACAGATGGGAGAGATTATAGGTGGAGGTATGGAGCAAGATGGTCTTTATTACCTAGACACACACTGTTTTCCGAGGCTGTGTCCATAACCTCTGATCCTTGGGTGTGGCATAGGAGACTTGGACACCCGTCACTCAAGAAGATGCGATAGATGTATCTTGGATTACCAGATTCCTTGACTTTGCACTGTAAGGACTACTAGGTTGGGAAGGATCACAGGAGCACCTACCCACAGAGAGTTGATGGGGTGAGTGTTGTTCCATTTTCCTTAGTGCATTGTGATGTTTGGGGACCATCTAGAGTTCCTACCCCAGGAGGACATCAGTACTATACTATTGTTGTGGATGACCATAGTCGCTTGACTTGGGTCTTCTTGATGAAGACACGTTCAGAGATACCTCAAGTTATTCAGTAGTTCTTGTTAGAGGTTCAGACTTAGTACTCTAGTATAGTCAGAGTTTTCTGTAGTGATAATGTCTTAGAATTTATATAATGAGATGTTCAGAGTCTCCTCTTCTAGGGGCATTATTCACCAGACTTCCTGTGCTCACACGTCTTAGCAAAATGGCATGGTTGAGCACAAGCTTCGACACCTCTTGGATATTGCTAAGACCTTAATGATCCATATGAAGGTTCCTAAGCAGTTCTGGGGGATGCCATACTTATTGCAGCCTATTTGATTAATCAGGTGCCTTCATCTGTTCTTAGGGGACAGATTCCCTTTTAGGTGATCCGCTCAGATTGTGATAGGCCATTTGCTGTTCTACTGAGGGTCTTTGGGTGCACTTGTTTTATTCAAGCATATGGCAATTAGGATAAGGTTTCTTGCTAGGCAGCCACATGTGTCTTCCTTAGGTATTCCAGGACGTAGAAGGGATACAGGTGCTAGGATCCAATTCGTGGGAGATATGTTACTGCAGATGTCACATTCTTTGAGAAAGTCCCTTATTTTTTAGAAGAATGAACTTCTCTTCAGCCTGCCTTGGAAGTGACATAGGCTTATCATCGGAGATCACAGACTTCACCAGATGTAGTGCTGTGTCCTATCCTGACAAATGAGAGCAGTTCAGATATAGAGGAGCAGCCAGTTCCGAGGAGATCTAGTGGAGTATGTACTCCCCACCTTATTACACAGTGTACAAGGGTTGCCCATTTAGAGGATGGCGTTTATCTCCACTATTACTACAACTGTTATCCCTAAAGATTTTACTCAGGCTTCTCAGGACTTCCGGTAACGTGCAATGATGGATGAGGAGATACAAGCCTTGCAGTCACAGAAGACATGGGATCTTGTACCATGTCCTTAGGATGCTACAGTGGTTGATTGTAGATGGGTCTGCACCATCAAGTATAGAGCTGATGGGATTGTGGACAGATACAAGGCTAGGCTAGTGGGTAAAGGCTTCACCTAGACTTACGGGATAGACTATCTTGAGACTTTTTCTCTTGTAGCCCGTATTACTTCTATTAGGATTCTTCTATCTGTGGAAGTTGTTAGAGGATGGTTTTTATCTCAGCTTGATATTAAAAATACCTTCTTGTATGCTGACTTATCTGAGGAAGTGTACATGAGACAGCCACCAGGTTACAGTAGTTAGGGGGAGCTTATTTGTCGCCTGAGGAAGGCCATATATGGCCTGAAGTAGAGTCCTTGTGCCTGGTTTGAGCGACTTAGCTCTGAGGTTGAGAAAGTTGGGTTCCAACACTTTACTTCTGACTACTCGATCTTCATCAGGAAGACTAGGTATGATGATTCTATTCGTGTAGTTATCCTGGCTGTTTATGAAGATATGATTCTCACAGTTGATGACAAGGGATTGCTCAGACCATATCCTTCTTACAGTCTACTTTTGCACTAAGGACTTGGGTGATCTTAGATATTTTCTGGGGATTGAAGTCATCCGACAAGGATCGTGTCTTTCCTTGTTACAGAGGCAGTATATGCTACAGATTCTTGAGAAGGCTGGTTTGCTTGGGACCAAGCTTTTTGCTATACCTGTTGAGCCTATATCTACGATTCTTCCGATGAGAATGATCCACCATTTGAAGATGCCGCCTGATATTGCAGCATAGTGGGGTGCCTACCATATCTTACTATCACAAGGCCTGATATTAGCTTTGTAGTGAGTAGAGCCAACCTGTATATGTAGGCACCACGCTACAATCATTGGCATGATGTTGCTTCAGTCTTAAGTACCTCAAAGGGTCACCAGGTAGAGGGCTATATTACAGAGGTAGTAGCAGTCTAGACATTCTAGCCTACTCTGATGTAAATTATGTTGGGTCTGTGGATGACAGGCATTCTACTTTATGTTTTGCGGTCTATCTTGGTGGGAACCTTAACTCATGGAGAAGCAAGAAGCAGAGTGTTGTTGCGCATTCTAGTGTAGAGGCGTTCAGGCCACTATGTTAGTTCCACTTCTATGTAGCAACAAGTCAGTCATATAAATTGCGTTGAACCTGATTTTTCATAAGAGAACCAAGCATATCGAGGTAGATTGCCATTTTATTCGTGATACGATCCTTGCAGGATAGATTAGTACTCCCTATGTCTCATCTGAGCTTCAGTTGGCAGATTTATTCACCAAGGCTTTGAAGGAGAAGCATTTTGATTTTCTATGTGATAAGTTGGGTCTCTTTAATATCTACGCGCCAACTTTAGGGAGAGTGTTGAGACTAGGAACATATTTGTTATTTTTGTGCCTTTCTTAGATGGCTATGTAATTTACCCAAACCTATCTAATATAAAAGAGAGGCTGGGGTTTCTTTTGATAGAAATGAACTATTTCTTCCTCCACTGTAATATTGCTCGTCGTTATTGGGTTATTAAGGAGATTCATACATCTCATAGGGGCACACTAAGTCTTGTTGAATATTATGGGAATATGAAGAATCTCTGGGATGAATAGGACATGCATCAACCTCTCTCTTCAGATGTTTCTATGATGGCTAATTAATAGGAGGCCATCAGACTTGTGTAGTTACTAGTAGGCTTGGGTCCTGAGTTTAGGGTAGTGAAAGACCATATTATGTCATTGGAGGAGAATCCCACACTTGCCCAGATTTATGCTCGTCTTTCACACCTGGAGGTATTTGATGCTGTTTTGCCTTTTGACTCTTTTGCCATGGCATCCTTTGGCTGTGGTTGAGGGGCATCTACAGAGAGGGGGAGAGATCGTGATACTAGAGGAGGTGGCAGTGGCCATGGTTGTGGTTGCACTCCACTCTTTTGTGACCATTGTCATAAGACGAACCATATTGTTGATCGTTGCTGAATTAAGTATGGCTTTCCTCAGGGGCCTCAAGCACATCAAGTATCTACCATAGGAGAGGAGGGCCAGTTTCAGGAGGTGGATTCCACCTATTCCTAGATTCTTATCTCTAGAGAGGAGTATGACATGCTCAGGACTTCCTAGTCTATGTCTACAGCTGGAGTATCTGTAGCTCATCCTATAGGTACTGCTGCTATGTCTGCCAATACTCATACTCCAACGTGGATTGCAGACTTAGGTGCTTCTTCCCACATCACAGGCAATGCTACATTATTTTCTTCTCCGTGGTCTCCTGCCAGACCCTTTCATGTTAGGATGGTTGGTGGTGCCTTATTCCCTGTGACTAGCTTGGGAGGTATTCCCTTATCTAGTTCTTTGCCTCGACGTGATGCATGCACCTAAGTTTGCCTTAAATTTAATATCTATTAGTCAGATTATTAAGGCATTAAATTGTCGAGTAGTTTTTCATGATGAGTTTCTCTAGATGAAGTATATTGGTGGACTTGATGAAGATGGGTTGTACTACCTCAGTCTACCACCTACACACCTTTTTGCTGCTCTTGCCCTTACCACTACTGCCTTACAGTAGCATCTTTACTTGGGTCATCACGATATCCCAATTTTGCGTTGTCAGTTCCTGGAGTTATAGTTTCCAGTCATTCTAGTGTGAGGCTTATCAATTGGGTAAGCATCATAGGTCTACTTTTGCTAGTCGGAATAAGAAAATTGAGTTTCCTTTTGCTCTTATACATGTTGATTTATGGGGACCATGTCGGGTCCATAGCCCAGAGGATTTCGGTACATGATTGTACCCATGGTGTGTCATGGATTTATATGATGAAAGAAAAGTAAAAAACTCCTATACTCATTAAATTTTTTTCAATGAACTACTATTTGTATTTTTATGAGCAACAATGGATTTGAATTTGTGAATGCCACTTTGTCTTAGTTTTTTCTTTTTAGGGGTTGTTTGCTAGACTTGCTGTGTTTATACCTCCTAACATAATAGGGTGGCTAAATGTAAATTGCAGCATTTACTTGATGTGTCATGGACTTCGATGATTCAAATGCATGTGCGCTCCTAGTTTTGGGCTGATGCTGTTTTGACAGCTGTTTTTCTTATTAATCGAGTATCTTCCTTTGTTTTAGGGGTTAAGTTTCCCTTTCTGTTTTATTTCCTGACCAGGATACTTTTATTCTTAGTCCTATGGTCTTTGGGTGTGCTTGTTTTGTTCACTTGTTCAAGGTGGATAAGTTGGCTCCTCGGTTAGTGAAGTGTATTTTCTTGGGATACTTTAAGACCCAAAAGGGATATCGCTGTTTTGATCCAGTGGCTTATAGATTTTATGTTAGTGTTGATGTTACATTTTTTTAGGACATTCCCTTTTGTTGAGTAATTTGGTCTTTTTATTATTTCTTTATGTACGGGTGTGTGCTTGTAATTTTTCCTTTTGTGCCTCCTTATATAAAGGCACATAGGGTTTCTTAATAGAATTGTATCTTTCATTTATCCTATCATGTTATCAAAGTAGTGGTCCTTGACAGATGCCCGGGTATCCCACCCAACCTTAGCCTTCTCATCTTTCCACCAAATCCCTCTCTAGGGCGTTGCCTACCCTTTGTTCACCGCCGCTGGCCTCCCCTAGTGTGTAGCAACCCTAGCGTTGCTGCCCAAGGCCAACACCAGTAGTCCCTGGGGTTAGCGCCGTTATTAGGGGTGGCGGGGGCATCTATAACGACCCTTAGGGCTATTGCTGCACCCGTATGGTGCCTTTATGAGGAATAGCAGCATTACTGTTGCCCTCTCTCTAGCGTTGATCCACTGACACATCGGTTCTATGTCAATAAAGTTGTCATTCTTTTTTTAGAAGATCCCATATTATTTTGCTACTGTCAAGTCTTCCACTGTTATACAGGATGTCCTACTTCCCATGCCTACTGCTGCGCCTCCAGTACCCTCTGAGCCTCTACTACATCTCAGATAGATGTCCTTTCTGCTACATTTCCTAGACATCCTAAGGTTACAGACACCTTCCCTAAACACTTCCAACGCAGGCTTGCATCTACCACATCTCTTGTAGATGGGTGCCTTTCTACTATACCTACTCAATCCTCTATTGATCCTACGGATTCTATTAGAGAACCAGAAAAATTATGGGGATCTTCCTATTGCCTAAAGGAAGCCATAGTGGTCATGTGCTAAGTATTCTGTTTCAAATTATATCACTTGATCATTTACTTGCAATAGGGTGACTTTTATCTCTTGCAGTGGACAACCATCGTATTCCCAGGAATCATGTAGAGGCCTTTCGGAGTCCTTCCTGAATCTTAGCCATAGAGGAGGAGATGGCAGCTCTTTAGTCTAGAGGGACCTGGGAACTTGTTGACCTACCTCCTGGTGCTATTGTAGTGTGGTGTAAGTGGGTGTTTACCCTCAAGTGTCATCCAGATAGTTCAGTTGAAAGATTAAGGTCTGGTTGGTTGCGAAAGGTTATATACAAATCATTGGCGTTGATTATTTTGAAATATTCTCACCTGTGGCTCGTCTCAATTCAGTTATGATTTTACTCTTTATGCAAGTTAACAGTGATTGGTTAATTTTTCAGTTGGACATTAAAAATGCATTCCTTTATGGTGACCTTGAGTGAGAAATATATATGTAGCAACCCTCGGGCTCTCCAATTAAAGGGGAGTGTCGAAAGGTGTGAAGAATTTTCCCAAATAGGGTAATTAGGAAATAATATTTGTTAAATACCGTAGATGGGATTTAAATTAGTAAGTAGGCATTTGAAACTCGCCTGTAGTAGAGGCGAGTTTGAGGAAGGTGACTCCCTGAACAAAACTTGCCTCTTTAAGATGCATCTTTGCTGCTTCCCACTAAGCCACCCAATAAAAGTGCATATTTGTGGTGTAAAATTTCCCTCTTTAAGATGCAAGCCTGCTGCTTACCACTATGCCACCCAGTAATTTAAATGGCAACTAGAATCATGCATCTCACAATCAATCACAACCAACCACAATCATGCATCTCTTTCAATCACACAATCATTCACAACCAACCAATCAATCACAACCAACAAATCAATCATAGTTTGTTGCGAGAAATATTTTGATTTTTAGTAATGTATTGTTCCCACCTTCACAAAATGAAATTTGCATCAAAGTCTTCTAGAAAAGGGGAAAATACGGGAAGATAGCACATAAGTGCAATGGATAAGTTGAAGAGAATAATCTTTTTCTACCATTACCAAGAAGTCCCTACACCTCTATGTTGGTGTGGGAAAAAGTACATCGTAAACCTGTTACTCAAAATAAATCACATATCACCCCTTACAAACATAAACATAACTCAGCACTCCCTCTCAAGTTGGAGCATATATATCCGTCATGCTCAGCTTGTTTCTACACTTCTCAAACTGGGGACGTGGCAATGGCTTGGTAAACATGTCAGCAGTCTGGTCTGAGGAGGCAAGACATGTAGTACGAAGCAGACCGTGTTGAATCAAACTTTTGGTGTAATGACAATCCACTTCCATATGTTTTGTTTTCTCATGGAACATAGGATTGTTTGCAATGTAGGTGGCAGCTCGGTTGTCACAATGCATCTCCATAGGTTCCTGAACATCAACATGAAGATCTTGTAACAGAGATTTGATCCATATCATCTCAGCAGCAGTACGTGCCATGGCCTTGTTCTCAGACTCAGCACTATAGTGTGAAACAACGGTTTGTTTTTTGCTCTTCCAGGTTACCAAGTTCCCAGCAACAAAGGTACAGAAACCAGTAGTAGACCGCCTATCCCCGACATCACCTGCATAATCTGCATGTAAGTATGCAACAACGGCCATAGGTGCCTTTCTTTAAAAAAGAATGCCTTTACCTGGACACCCCTTGATGTACCTCAACACTGCATCACAGCCTGCCAATGAACCTCAGTGGGCTTATCTAAGAACTGACTTAGCTTCCCCACGGCAAGGCTAACATCTGGCCTAGTGAAAGTCAGATATAACAGCTTCCCCACCAACTATCGATATGCCTTCTTATCTTTTAGCTTTACATTATCCTTAAACTGATGAATTTTAGGATCCATAATAATATTTGCATCTTTGGATCCCAGTATGCCTGTCTCTTGAAGAATATCAAGGGCATATTTCCTCTGTGACATAATTGTCCCTTGCTTACTTGTGGCAAACTCATTGCCTAAAAAATATCTCAGCTTCCCAACATCTTTCATTACAAATTGGTGTGCCAAGTATTCCTTTATCTGAGATATACCCTCTACATCATCACCTGTAAGAATAAGATCATTCACATACATAAGTAAAGCCATTGTACCTCTCTGGTCTTTCTTACAAATAGTGAATCATTCGATGAAGATCTCTGCATCTCAACAACATAGAATGTCTTAGACAGGCGTTGGAACTAGGCTCAGGGGCTCTGCTTAAGATCATAAATGGCCTTACGGACCTTGCATACACACTCCCCCTGAATCTCAAAGCCAAGTCTCTGTACAGAAATGCATTTTTAACATCCAACTGATGTAACTGCCATCCATAATGAGCCGCAACAGATACAAGAATTCGAATAGTAGAGAGTCGTGCAACAGAGGAGAATGTGTCAAAGAAATCCACCCCATATGTCTAGGTGAATCCTTTGGCCACTAAGCGGGCCTTATACCATGAAATAGACCCATCTGGGTTGTATTTCAAGGCAAAGGCCCATCTGACTCCAACAACACGTGCGCTAAACGGTAAAGGTGGCAGCTCACAAGTACCTTTGATAGTAAGTGCAGACATCTCCTCCTCCATAGCTGCCTTCCAGTGTGGATGTAGTAGAGCCAGCTGGTACGAGGTAAGTAACTTAGCACTGGATACAGCAGCTGTGAAAGCATGAAACTTCGAACTTAGAGAATCAACAGTAACACCACTCCCAGCAACACAATACTGGGCACAAGATCGTTGAGCCTTCCTAATACCAATAGGAATATCCTCATCAATACTCATGGAATTAGGACCTAGAGAACTATCCTCAGGTGGCAGACTCCCACCAGTTTCATCTACTGACACTGTGCCTGAAAAGGTCTCATGAATAGAAATTGCCTCTAGGTTATCAACACGAACCTGAGGAGTCTGTGGAATAGATGGAGGGGGTTTTTCCCTATATACAACTGGCAACTGATAGGTGTGACCCTTGAAGGTCCCTTCATCTGCTGGTACTGGTTTGAATGTGCTGGTAGGTGGCTCATCAACCTGAGAAGGGTTATTAGTATGTGTGAATATACCAAATGGTATAGGAACAACTGGTATAGGCGTATTCTCCAGCACACTCTGCACCTGCCTGGCAGCAACAGAAAAATAAGATACAACTTTTTGAAAGGTGACATCTGCACTGATATAATATCTTTGGTGTAGGGGATTAAAACACCGATGCCCCTTCTGAGTATGAGAATAGCCAAGAAACACACACTTGACTGCTCTAGGTGTTAATTTATCACTCCCAGGTCCAAGGAGATGTACAAAAGCCATGCATCCAAATGTCTTGGGTTGAAGATCAAACAACTCATCGTTTGGATAATGCACCTGCCATGGTATCTACTCGTGAATCACTGAGGAGGGCAATCTATTAATAAGGTAGCAAGCTGTGTGAACTGCATCTCCCCAATAGTTCTGTGGCACACTGTTATGAATGAGAAGAGCTCTGGCCATATTAAGGATATGTCTGTGCTTTGTTTCTGCGACTCCATTTTGTTGAAAAGTGTGTCGACATGAGGGCTGATGAATTATACCATGTATGCCATAGAATTCTAACAACCGACGAGTACAAAACTTCAATGCATTATTAGATTTGAGAGTCTTGATGCAAACATCAAACTGATTTTTTATCAACACAAACTTTTCAATCAGTGGACCCACTTCAGATTTATTCTTCATGAGAAATAGTCAAGACAATCTGAAAAAATCATCAACCACAATCAAATAGTACCGTTGTCCTGCTCTATCAGGAATCCTATTGGGACCCTAAACATCAAGATGCACTAACTGAAAACATGAAGTTGAACGTGATCCTGTAGCAGTTGGAAATGGAGATCTATGGTGCTTCCCAAGTTGACATGCATTGCAGGAAAGTTGTGTAGTTGGGGACACATGAGGAATAAGCCTGCGTAGCTTTTCCAAAGAAGGATGGCCCAACCGTCTATGCCACTGTAAACCACTCCCAGATGTGGTACTAACTCGAAATGCTGCGGCCATAGGACCCTGCTGAAGTCGGTAAGCTCCTTCATATCCACTACCAATAGTCTTCCCTGTCATTCTATCCTGGAAAATACATCCACGCTTATCAAAGATAACCCGACAATTCATCTACTTAATGATCTCACTAACAGAGAGCAAGTTCATGGGTAAATCTGGAACAAACTGAACATGATTAAGCTACATAGAAGGGGTAACATTAATTTCCCCCTGACCACTAATAGGAAGTCGTCCATCAGCCACCTGTACTGTACGACCACGAGAGAGGTTGAATCTGTCCAAAACACTGCAGATTCTTGGATAAATGATTGGATGCACTTGAATCAATGAACCATGTCACACTAGTGGTTTGAGTATCACCCATGGCAATTGCTAGTGCAATCTTTGACTGACACTGCCATGTTTACTGAACCACACTGCCGCAAACAATGTTCGACGTGCCACAATGAAGGGTACACACCCCTGAACTTCACACTTCAGATCTGAAAATTGATAGAAAATGGAGGCTACACACCCCAAGAAATATACCAACCGGGGAATACACACCCCAAAAATCTTCGCTCAAATGTGGTCAGTACTCAAGGGGACTACACACCCCAAAAATATGCATCAACGGGGAATACCCACCCCAAAACTCAAACCACTAGATCATAGAGAATCATACCGCACGTAGGAAGGTTCTTGATTCAAAACCCCATCTCCACAACACTCAAGAACCTCCCTACAGCGAACTGATGGTCGGCAACCCGCTCTGCGGTGGCTTGTGCGGCGACTCGAAAAGAAGACTGCTGGCAGGAGGCGGTGACCGGCGAGTTGCTCTACTGCAGCATCGGATGCGATAGCAACGTGTTGCTTTCGAGCAACTGCAGTGGCCTACAGGATGGTAGCAACCTGCAGCGCACTACACAGCAGCATCGACGGCAATGTGCTGCCTTGCCAATCTGTTGTGGCATCTACACAGCTGCAGCAGCAGCGATGTGCTGCCCTGCAGATCTGTTGTGGTGCGCTACACAGCAGCAGTGGCAATGGTTGGCTGTAGATCTACTAGTGCGGCGACAGTGGTGGGCTGTAGATCTACGGCCGGCTGCAGTGCACTCCGCAGTAGCAGCAGTAGTGGTCTGCTGGGGTTGCTACTGTAGCAGCGGCGGGGAGCTGACCTGTCGTCGCGAGTGGCGGGGGAGGCTGGTAGTTGGAGGCTTAAGGTAGGGTTAGGGTTTGTTGTTTGGTGGAGTTCTCAACCTAGTTCTTTGATACCAAGTTGAAGAGAATAATCTTTTTCTACCATTACCAAGAAGTCCTTACACCTCTATATTGGTGTGGGAAGTACATCATAAACCCGCTACTCAAAATAAAATAACACAGCACCCCTTACATACATAAACATAACTCAATAGGATGCAATTAATTCCAACTTTGAAGTCAAAAACCATAAGATAGGCACAATTATTTCCTTGATCATCTCCTTTTAGTGTTTGTCATTGAAGAGTTTACGGATTCAGGATCAAATTGTTGCAATCGACCCTTTTGATTAATTTTGTCAATTACTATCCCAGTGGCATCTTTTAATTCGTTGAAATTTGGAGTTGTTGAAGGTGATGGTAGGTCACGACGAACAACCTGTGAGGTCCCCTCTCCCAAGTTTGTATCTTTAGCCTTTCTCTTTATGTGAGCTCCTGGTGTCATCTCTGAGATGGTAGGTAACTCGATAGGTGGAGTCATAGTAGGACAAAATGAATAGCCTTATTCCAATAAAAAATCCTACACCTCTTTATACCGAGAAAAGTGTTGGGTAAATTACTTGAGATACCCAGATAGGAAATAAAATGACTAAACAGTCCTGAACAAAAAATGTAAAGATAACTACAGTGCTCAACAGCCATGAATGTATCATCTTCCCTAGCAATAATCACCTCAGCTAGGCATATGTCTACCACTTCTGATTCGTCGAAGATTGGAGCTACTGGAGGTGATGGTGGGGCATGACAACCAACCTCTGATATCTTTTCCCCCAAGTGTGCATCTTCAGGCCTTCTCTTAAAAGGAGCTCTCGGTGTAATTTTCGAGAAAGCAAGTAACTCAACGGCTGGAGTCATAAATGGATCATCACTGTCACATTACTGTAGCAGAAATATTGAAGTCTTTGAATTAATGAGAAAGCGAAGATTAAATTAGTTTAAAGTTTTTACCTTATATAGGGTTTGTGGATTTTGGGCATGTTCCACCTCCATTCAATCTTGTGAGGATTGTGAGGGTTCTTCTCGTGGTGGTTGCTATATGGAAAAATTTCAAGTGTGTTGATAGATTGATGAGAAAGAAAATACTAAAATCATCAAAAGTGTTTACCTTAGATGGGGTTGGGGATCCAGGGGATGTTCCACTTCCATTCGATCCTACGAGGACTGCTCTCATGGAGGATTCTGCATGTAAAAATTTCAAGTGTGTTAATAAATTGATGAAAAAGAAAATATTAAAATCATTAAACATTTTTACCTCAAAATTAAGCTTTTTCTATGGTTCTTGAGAAGAAAATGTATTGTCACTAAGGTGTACTGATCTAAATGGTCTTCAGATGGTGATATGTTGTGCCCCCTATGTTAGCAAGCTGATGAGGATGTACAACATTTCTTCTTTGATTGCAATTTCTCTAAAGATATTTGAGATCAATCACCTGCCTACGGTGGACAAAATAGATTTTGAAGCCTTTTGGAGGAGCTTCAGAGATCATCTTGGTTTGGATGGGGCAGGTTGGAGTCAAGCAATCACTATCATTTGGAGTATCTGGCTTTAGAGGAATGGCAAGGTGTTTAAGAATGAACGGTGTTGGGTTGATAATGTAAGAAGCGAAGCAAAGTGTTTTTTTGAAGTTTGGCTTCAAAACTTGTAAGTTCCTATTACTTTTTAATACAATTAGGGTGATTACTATCCTTAGGTAATCTTCCTCTATTTTCCTAAAAAAAAAGTTTTTACCTCAGATGGGGCTTGTGGATCCTAGGGATGTTCGACCTCCATACGATCCTGTAAGGATTGGGAGGGTTCGTCTTGTGGAGGCTGGTGCATGGAAAAGTTTCAATGGTGTCAATAAATTGATGATAGAGAATATTAAAATCAATAAAGCTTTTTACCTTAGATGGGCCTGTGGATCTTGGGGATGTTCCACCTCCATTCAATGCTATGAGGATTGGGAGGGTTTTTTTCATGGAGGTTGCTGCATTAAAAAATTTCAAGTGTGTCAATAAATTGTTGAGAATGAAATTATTAAAATCATTGAAAGTTTTTACCTTAGATGAGGACTGTGGATCTTAGGGATGTCCCACCTCCGTTCGATCCTGTAAAGCTTGGGGGGGTTCTTCAGTAAGATGCTACTACAAGGGACAATTTTAATTTATGTCAATATATTGGCATCAATCAAAATATTATATTTAATAAAAGGATTTTACTTGTGGTATGCCATCTGGATCCTGGGGGGTTGTACATCAGGTGGTGGGTGTGGGGCCTCTGTTGGAGGATGTGGGACCTCTGGTGGTGGGTGTGGATCCTGGGGGGGTCCCCTCGCACATCCTCTCCTACGCCCCCTTCCTTGCCTCTGTCCTTTGCCATGTCCTCGACCTCGTCCTTGTCTCCACCCATGTCTCCCTGCAGGTGTCATCCTTACCGTCTGCTACTTTAGGTTCATGGGGTTTGAATTGATATGTTATTGTGTTAGTATTTAACTCGATTGCTTGGCAAGCTACGTTATGGATGTCCGTAAATTCGGGGTGATTTTGTGTCATCTCGCGAACTTGAACCCATTTAGAGAATTGCAAAAGGCAATGATAATGTGTACCAAATTAAAGGAATAGATATATAATTAGCAATGATAATTGTAAAATTCTTATATAATTAGGAAAGAGAATTGTATAATAACTTACATTGTAATCTAGTAGTGCACCAAGTTGACCAATAAACCTCTTGGTGATCCTGTTGTACTTAGTCACGTACTCAGGCGTAGTAGGACTTTCTGTTGGTGTCAGTGAAACAATATGTTCCGTTTTGACCCCCCACTCCTATATGTATGACGTATGATGTTGACGCCAACGATTTTAAATTTCCCTCTCAGATAGATATCATGGAGGCAATCATCTAATTTGCATTGTATAGGAACACCCTGAAGACCTCCAAATTACCTGATGACGCGATTTGGAAAATGATGCTCCACTATATGGAAGCATATCAACAGGACTCGTGCACGCCAAATCTCCCTCCTAGCCAGGTAATATGCAGGTAGGTTTTGTTGTATCTCTTGCATGCAAGGCTTCCTTACAACCTACATATTTACATAACCTAAATAATTATAACATTATTCTTAACGTAATAAATTAGGAGCAAACAAAAAATTATATATCTGATATGCAATTTGAAGGTCAAATGCATCCTTGTGTGGAATAACAACGTTGGTTGACTGCTTGCGAATTTCGAAAGTAGCCAGCTAACGAGCACCCAATGGTTGACCCTAGCACTCGGGACGTCGAGGCACGATAGGTGCTATGTGGGGAAATCTCTCCCATGCCTAGAGTTGTAGCACGATCAATGCTCCACCAATCTCGTTAGTCCTCGCTTGGGCAGCTAAGTAGAGTTGGCGATAGAGATACGCCAAACAAATTGCTCCCCAACTGTACTATCCTATGTTTTGTATTCAATAATGGCAAGTAAAAGATGTAAGAGTCATCAAATCTTAAGCAATAAATAATCTAATGTTAAATATAAATTGTACTAACCTACAAGTCCTTTAATAATGACAGGTACATCAATGAGATGTAATTATCGGACTTGTCTGGAAAAAGCATGCCTTCCAAACATTGTAAAATGTAGGCCTAAGCATAACATGTCTTATCATTAGCATTTGTCATGTTGGCAAAGGTCCCTTGCAATCAGGTCATTTGCACCTTTGAACAGGTGATTTGGTTCTATTAGACATTATGCATGACATCAGAAAAAGGTAAGGTGGAAGATAAGGAAATGTCACCTAAGCTTGTCACAGGGGGCAAGGCACCATTTGCTACTCTGACATGTACTGGAGTAGTCAATGGTTTAAGAGCTGAAAAAAGGGTAACATCTCTTGTGATGTGAGAAGATGCACCTAAGTCTACAAGCCAAGATGGCTTACGAGCACCTCTGACGCTAGTAGCAATACCTGTCTTCTAGGAGATAGACACACCAGCAGTAGAAGTGGCCTGGGAAGATACAAGCCTATCATACTCCTCTTTGGAAATAGTGACCTGATGGCTGACTTGTTCCTCCTCCTGAGAGTGCTGGCTCTCGTCCCCACCATAAGCAACCTGGTTGGCCTGAAAGCCTGAGGGAACCCATGCTTTATCCAACATCTGTCAACAGTATGATTTGTCTTGTGATAATCGTCATAAAACAAATCACGTCCTCTGTCACAACCACCAGCTCTCGCTCCACATCCTCTCCCCCTGCCCCTTAAGGTTCCCCTGGCATGACCAGCGGCTGCCATGGCAGAGGAATCATAGAGTGGAACAGGGTCAAATATCTTAAGTTTGAAGAGTCGAGCATATATCTGCGCTAGCGTAGGGATCTCCTCTAGGGTCATAAGCTGATCCTTCACAGGCTTATATTCATGACCAAGGCCTGTAAGCAACTAAATGAATTGGAAAGCTTCACGTTGCTTGGCAATAATAGTGACATCTGTGGACATTGGTTAGTAGGTATCCTGCTCATCCTAGAGGTTCTTCATAAAACCATTGTACTCAGCAAGTGACATAGTTCCCTTCCGGAAAGAGTGCAACTCCTTAATCACCCTGTAGAGACTGCTGATGTTGCTTTTATGAGAATGTATCTCATGAAGAACCTCTCACATTTTCTTTGTCGATGCATAGGACATGACCTGCTTTGCAATAGGCTCCATCTTGTTCAACATGCAGGTAGCTACCCAATCATTGTCTGTGTCCCAGTTGACAAACTTGACAACAGGTTCTTGTGTCAAAATATACTGCTTCCTATGTGATCCCACAAATCGAGAAAAAAAGGTACACCATAGCGGAAAGTTGGTACCATCCAACTTGATAGAGCTGCCTTGCATAAAAGATGCACTCGGGGTAGATATCTTCCCCGCTGAGTTACTTGAGGGATCCTTCTTGTCCTCCATATCACCCAACATGTGGGAAATACCAACACAAGGAGATTCTGCAGCAAAATCAGACCATATGTCGGTCTGAAAAAGTCACAAATTTGAGAATGGGGGTGCTTTCAAACCATAACAACCACCTTTGGGGCTATATAAGACCCCAAAGGGGTTGTTTCTTCTCTTAGACCTTTTCTTGGTTGGAGAAGAGAGAGGAGGTGCCTCCTAGTGGCTGCTCCTCACCAGAATCTTGAGGAAGACAGCAGTAGAGGAGACGGAGGCGGTGATAGCGGTGCTCTGGCCGATGGCAGGCGAGAGGGGGCGGCGACGCAACACCCTTAGGTGGTTGAGGGGCGGCGATGCACCACCAAGAGGGGCGACGACCCAGCCAAGGGGGTTGGTGTGCGGCTGGTCAGAAAGGTTGGCAGTGGCAAAGATGGGCTGGCGACTCCCTAAGGTTTGGGTGGAGGGGAGAGGAGGCTGATTTTCGGTGGGATACCAGAACTTCGGTCTAGTATCGCTGCTTTGATACCATGTTATGTTGAAATGCCATCAATTCTATTAGAAAACCCTAGGTGCCTTTATATAGAAAGGCAACCAAAGGGTAGAGTTACAAGTATGCCCCTCACTCAATATAACACTAAAAATAAAAGACATACAAAATAACTCAACATACGTCAAATCATAAAGGTAGAAGCTTGACCGCCTTTTAGAGTCATTACATTCACTCTTCTTATGACTTGGCTCATGTTGGGTTGCCTTATTGATGCAAAAACCGATTAGGTATTTATCGGGTAGTCCTTTCGAAGGTGTCCTGGTTGATGACACGAATAGCAGAATCATGGATGCCTGCACACCCCTCGATGGTTCTTCACGCAGTTCTTGCACCCTTGTCACTTCTTCCATTGGCTTCCTAGCTTTTTTTACCCTTGGCTATCGTGAGTGATGGCCTTAGAAACTGTCATAGCTTGAACTTGGCTAGAGAAGGGCTTAGATGCCTAGGGACCACTAGATGTGGGGTTGAATCTTTTCCTTTGGCAGTTACGTCTGTTGAGGCCACTTGATTTCCTTTGCGATTGCTCTTGCTGGTGTACTAAGTCGAAGAAAACAAACTTTCTTAGGTTGCCAAGAAGTCCCTACACCTCTATATAGGTGTGGGAAAAGTACATCATAAACTCACTACACAAAATAAAATAACACAGCACCCCTTACAAACATACATATAACTCAACACTCCCCCTCAAGCTGGAGTATATATATCTATCATGCTCAGCTTGTTTATACACTTCTCAAATTGGGGATGTGGCAACGGCTTGGTAAATATGTCAGTAGTTTGGTTTGAGGAGGTAAGACAAGTAGTACGAAACAAACCCTATTGAATCAAAATCCTGGTGTAATGATAATCCACTTCCACATGTTTTGTTCTCTCATGGAACATAGGATTGTTTGCAATGTAGGTGATAGCCCGGTTGTCACAATGCATCTCCATAGGTTCCTGAACATCAACATGAAGATCTCGTAATAGGGATCTGATCCATATCATCTCAGCAGCAGTATGTGCCTTGGCCTTGTACTCAGACTCAACACTAGAGCGTGAAACAACACTTTGTTTTTTGCTTCTCCAGGTTACCAAGTTCCCAGCAATAAAGGTACAGAAACCAGTAGTTGACCGCCTATCCCCGACATCACCTGCATAATTTGCATCTAACTATGCAACAACGGCCATACGTGCCTTTCTCTAAAAAAGAATGCCTCTACCTGGATATCTCTTGATGTACCTCAACACCTGCATCACAGTCTGCCAATGAACCTCAGTGGGCTTATCTAAGAACTGACTCAGCTTCCCCACGGCAAGGCTAATATCTGGCCTAGTGATAGTCAGATATAACAACTTTTCCACTAGTTGTCGATATGCCTTCTTGTCCTTTAGCTTCACATTATTCTCAAACAGATGAATTTTAGGATCCATAGGAATATTTGCCTCTTTGGATCCTAGCATGCTTGCCGCCTAAAGAATATCAAGGGCATATTTCCTCTACGACATAATTGTCCCTTGCTTACTTGTAGCAAACTCAATGCCTAAAAAATATCTCAGCTTCCCAAGATCTTTCATGACAAACTGGTGTGTTAAGCATTTTTTCATCTAAGATACACCTTCTGCATCATCACCTATAAGAATAAGATCATCCATATACACAAGTAAAGCCATTGTACCTCTACTGGTCTTCCTCACAAATAGCGAATGATCTGATGAAGATCTCTGCATCCTAATAACAGACATTACCTCAGACAGGCGTTGGAACCAGGCTCGGGGGCTCCGCTTAAGATCATAAATGGCCTTACGAAGCCTACATACACACTCCCCCTGAATCTCAAAGTCAGGTGGCTGCTGCATATATATCTCTTCTTCTAAGTCTCCGTATAGAAATGTATTTTTAACATCTAACTGATGTAACTGCCATCCATAATGAGCCGCAACAGATATAAGAATTCGAACAGTAGAGAGTCGTGCAACAGGGGCAAATGTGTTAAAGAAATCCATCCCATATGTTTGGGTGAATCCTTTGGCCACTAAGCGGCCCTTATACCTTGAAATAGACCCATCTGGGTTGTATTTCAAGGTAAAGACGCATCTGGCTCCAACAAGATGCGCGTCAGACGGTAAAGGTGACAGTTCTCAAGTACCTCTAGTAGTAAGTGCAGACATCTTGTCCATTGCTACCTTCCAGTGTGGATGTAGTAGAGCCTGCTGGTACGAGGTAGGTAACTAAGCACTAGATACAGCAGCTGTGAATGCATGAAACTCTAAACTTAGATAATCATTAGTAACACCACTCTCAGCAACACGATACTGGGCATAAGATCGCGGAGCCTTCCTAATAGCAATAGGAATATCTTCATCAGTACTCATGGAATCACCTGGAGAACTATCCTCAGGTGGCAGACTCCGACCTGCTACATCTGCTGACACTGTACTTGAAACAGTCTCCTGAGTAGGAACCACCTTTAGGTTATTAACACTAACCTGAGGAGTCTGTGGAATAGATGGAGAGGGCTTTGCCCTGTACCTAATTGGCAACTTATAGGTGTGACTCTTAAAGGTCCCTTCATCCACTGGTGCTGGTTTGAATGTGCTGCTTGGTGACTCATCAACCTGAGAAGGGCTACTAGTATCTGTGGATATACCAAATGGTATAGGAGCAACTGGTACAGGCGTACTCTCCGGCACACTCTACATTTGCCTGGCAGCAACAGAAAAATAAGGTACTACTTCATGAAAGGTAACATCTACACTAATATAATGCCTCTGCTGTAGGGGATCAAAACACCGATACCCCTTGTGAGTACGAGAATAGCCAAGAAACACACACTTAACTGCTCTAGGTGCTAATTTCACGCCCAGGTCCAAGGAGATGTACAAAAACCACGCACCCAAATGTCTTTGGTGAAAGATCAAACAACTCATCATTTGGATAAAGCACCTGCCATGGTATCTGCTCGTGAATCATTGAGGAGGGCAATCTATTAATAAGGTAGCAAGCTGTGTGAACTGCATCTCCCCAATAGTTTTGTGGCACACTGTTATGGATAAGAAGAGCTCTGGTCATATCAAGGATATATTTGTGTTTCGTCTCTACGACTATTTTGCTGAGAAGTGTGAGGACATGAGGTCTGATGAATTATACCATGTATGCCATAGAATTCTACCAACCGACGTGTATAAAACTCTAGTGCATTATCAGATTTGAGAGTCTTGATGTAAACATTAAACTGATTTTTTATCAACACAAACTTCTCAATCAGTGGACCTACTTCAGACTTATTCTTCATAAGAAATAGTCAGGAAAATCTGGAAAATTTATCAACCACAATTAAATAGTACCGATGTCCTGCTCTATCAAGAGTCCTACTGGGACCCCAAACATCAAGATGCACTAACTGAAAATATGAAATTGAATGTGGTCCTGTAGCAGTTGGAAAGGAAGATCTATGGTACTTCCCAAGTTGACATGCATTGCAGGAAAGTTGTGTAGTTGGGGACACATGATGAACAAGCCTACATAACTTTTCCAAAGAAGGATGGCCCAATCGTCTATGCCACTGTAAACCACTCCCAGATGTGGTACTAACCCAACATGCAGCAGCCATAGGACCCTGCTGAAGTTGGTAAACTCCTTTATATCCGCTACCAATAATCTTCCCTGTCATTCTATCCTGGAAAATACATCCACACTCATCAAAGATGACCTGATAATTCATCTGCTTAATGATCTCATTAACAGAGAGCAAGTTCATGGATAAATCTGGAACTAATTGAACATGATTAAGTTGCATAGAAGGGGTATCGTTAATTTCCCCTTGACCACTAATAGGAGCAAGTCGCCCATCAGCCACCTGTACTGTACGACCACGAAAGACAGGTTGAATCTGTCCAAAGCACTGCAGATTCCCAGATAAATGATTGGAAGCACCTGAATCGATCAACTACGTCACACCAACGGTTTGAGTATCACCCACGACAGTTCCTAGTGCAATCTCTGACTGAGACACTGCCATGTTTACTAAACCACACTGCCTCAAACAAAGTTCGACATGCCACAGAGAATGGTACACACCCCTGAACTTCTTCACACTTTAGATTTGAAAATTGACAGAAAATGAGGACTACACACCCCAAGAAATATACCAACCGGGGAATAGACACCCCAAAAGTCTCCGGTCACACACGGTCAGTTCTCAAGGGGACTACACACCCCAAAAACATGCATCAACGGGGAATACACATCCTAAAAGTCATCCACTATGAGGAATACACACCCCAAATTAGATCAAATTATCAATAAGTTCATACCATCCTATTGAAAGATTTTTGCTTCAAACCCTCATCTCTATGGTGAGTGATCAAGAGCAACCGGCACCTGGGAGCTGCGACAGGGCAACTGGGAGCAGCACCGAGGGAGATGCGCCCTGGTCATGCTGTTGGCGGTGCGAGTGTTGCTGCAGGCTGCTGGTGGTGGCAACACCGAGGGTGCTATGGCGCGAGGGGCCGGTTGCGCCTTGGTCATGCTGCGGCGGTGGCAGCAGCGTTGTGGCAAGGTGCTGTGGCGCGAGGGAGGCGCTGAGGAACCGGCTGCGCCCCGGTTTGGCATTGTAGCAACGCGAAGAGTCGAGCTGCTGTTGGCGACGACGGTGGCCCAGTACTGCTACTGGCCTACTGTTACAGTAGCTAGCGGCAGCAATTGGTGCTGCTGCTGTTGCGGCAGTGGTCCGACGTCGGCGTGGCCGCTGGTGGTGGCGACGATAGCTCTGGTGAGAAGGCTTAAGGTAGGGTTAGTGTTTTTATTTTTGGTGGAGTCCTCAACCTTGGCTCTGGTACTAAGTTGAAGAAAACAAACTTCCTTAGGTTGCTGAGAAGTCCCTACACCTCTATATAGGTGTGGGAAAAGTATATCATAGACCCATTACACAAAATAAAATAACACAGCACCCCTTACAAACATAAATATAACTCAACGTACTACATTGAGCACCCACTCCATGGTCGTGGCCCTCTTAGCCACCCTAGTTAGGTTGTCCATCGGTGTCCCATGCAGCTTGATTTGTAAGTTGTTTTCATGCTGAGGATATGAGCGGCATGTCGCCAAATGTCGACGTGTGTTGTTTGAGTGAGGTGTGCACTGGGTGCCTGTGTTGGGCTGATTCGGGCGCCAGTTTGAAATGGTGGATGGGAGATTTGGGTGCTAGCCCTGAATGCTGAAAAACACTCACAGAGAGAGAGAGAGAGGAGACATGCACGCACACGCACGATTTTAGGCTTTGATATATCCTTTTAGGCTCTGATATGTGATTTTTTGTCGGCATGCCCATCGGCATGGCCATCGAAAAATATGCATTTCCATGACATGCCCTCGGCATGCCCACGAAATGTACACTTAGAATTTCATCGGCATGGCATTGAAATCGGCATTTTGAACCTTGGTTGCACCTTATTGCTCCTTTGCTATCTGGAGGGCGTTGAAGATCTCCTTAAGAATCCAGCTCTTTGTTGTTGAGTCGTCAGATCCTGAGAAAGTTGGTGGCTTCATTTTTCTAAACTGCTCAAACTCAACGCTCTTGGTCAAACAGTGGTTGATTAGGTCCTTTGTTGTATGAAGGCTCATTTGTAACATCTCCTTTACCTCTCCCACTAGCTCCATTATTATTGTTGTTCCCCAATTCGGCCCCAATTCGACTCATGGCATCGGTAAGGGTTTGCAATGTCACCTGCATTTGCTGCTTTTTGCTGTGGAACTGAGTAATAGTAGCAAGAGGATTGGGCTGATTCTGTCTGCCTCATTGTTTCCTGGCCTTTGGAGGCATCTTGAACTAGGCACAAGCCTTTGTTAGTTCACAATGTAGAGGTCTGGCAACTAAGTATGCTATGCACATGGACCAAGGTTCGAAATGCCAATTTTGACGTCGTGTCGATGAAATTCTATGTATGCATTTCGTGGGCATGTCAAGAGCACGTTGTGGAAATACTGAGGGCATGCCGACAAAAAATCACATAAATAATCAAAATTATATTATTTTCAAAAAATAATGATTGTGTAACAATAAAGGTATTTCATAATAATCGTGTGTGTGTCCTTAGACCCTTACATTCCTCAAGATCGACCTTCTATGCCCTTAGGATTTCAGAAACCGACCTGTGGCAGCAGCACCTTCGCCTAGCAACATCAGACTCGGCACTACCATTGGCATCCGTCGGCACACTTGTAAATTGATACTTTAATCATCTCGGCAAGGCCCCCTCCCCAAAATAGCCTTGTCGACGACATGGATTATATTCAATTTCTTGACTATAACCTAGACCAATCTCGGTAAAACACACTTCTACAGAAGTGCGGTGTTATGATGCCATTGATGGATGTCATGTCCCATCAATCCCATCTCGATGATCGGAAGAGGATTACTGGGTGTCTAAGCATTAAGATCCTAGATACCAGGTGATTAGAGTTACATGTAGTCCAACTTATTAGATACGTTTTAGGGTTCAACGATCATTTAACTAATCGAGGGGTCAAAACCTGTCGAAAATCCAGTAGAGTTTTCCCTACTTTATCAACATTTCCCAAAAACATGTACCTGAAAAGAGAACCTGTGCATACATAACACAAATAAAAGGTAGTTACACCTCACATTCAACCACATGGAGTACTATAAAAGAAATATAATGCAAAGCAGACACACCCTATAACCACATAGCGGTAAAAACATGAAAAACCATAAAATTGTACACCAAAGTGTAGCCACAACATTCTCCATATTGTTCATCTTCTAATATTTACGGAACCATCATATTGTTCACCATCCACTATCTACACATACATATTTACAAAGGATCAGTATTCACTATGTACATGCTTTGAAACATCAAAAGCTGTTTATGTACAAGATTGTCAAAAGTGGGGCCTAGCCGCAATAATTATAACATTAGCAAAAGTGGCTATCCTAGGTCACTCTTGGGCTTAAAACCTACAAAGTGGATCACCTGCCCTAGATGACAAGCAACGTTGTTAAACTCGGCAATGAAAAGTAGGAGGGTCTTAGTAGGTGGGTCTACCCACCTCTGCAGGTGCCGTTCTTCCACCATCTCCCTCTCCATGCACTGAAGGGTCTAGAAGAAATGCTGATCTGCCAAGGCTAGGTACCGACACTGCTTGCGAGAGAGTCAAAAGTTGTTGCTCTACGGCATCAGGTCTTGAAAATGGGTCACATAGTAAGGATGAGCTAAGCGGCTCAGTAGGGACAGAACTACGTGTAGCAATTGAAGTGGAACAGGTAGTGTACTGGTTTCTATACTACAAGCAAAACTACTTACATTTACCCATTTTACCCACAAATATCTCATGTTTTGTTAGCATGTGTTTCATTCTCTTGCTACAGGGGTCGGATTTTGAAAATCATTCCTCTTTAATGGAAGAGATTGAGACGTATCCTTCCCTTAGATCCTAGCCTGGTAGTCTCTCCTTAACCAGGGAAGAGGCTAGCAGTGCTGGTGACCATCAAGAGAAGTGTACTCGCCCTCGATATACGAGAACATTGCTGACATTAGTCAGAAGAGTTGGGCCTCTTAGGAGCTACCCTAGCTAGTACATTGCACCTGTAAAGAGAAAGCTTAATTTGTATCTAGCAAGGTCCACTCAGATCATCCTAGATCATCGATTGCAGGGTTGGTTAGAATTGTCGGGTCACACTGATGCTTATGCTAGGAGCATAGACTCCGGGTGTGCCCTCTCAGTTTAGCATCGGATGAGATCTCAATCAATCCCCTCCTATGGTACCTCGGTGTCATCCGCACACGTGGATGCCTATTGAGCTCTTGTTGCAAGTACAAGGCACCTCGGCATCATTGGCACTTGCGAGTGCGTACTAAGCATTCTCTATGAGTATCTCACATCGAATTGAATTTAGGTACTTTAAGTACCTTGTTTCGATGACATTTTGTGGCAAGTCACCATACCTAGGAACTGCCTGAGTTCTGAGGTTGATCTCTGGCAACCTCTAACCATCACATGCCCTCGGGTCTTCAACTCGAACAATGAACCTATGGTTCATGAGGTTAGGGTGCTTAACCTTATGAACCACCTATCAGACCTAGTTGTCTTTTAGTCCTCTTTATTCCATATCAAGAAAGAAACCCTAAGAACCTATTGGATCACTTGGAGTCTCTCCTCAGACCTTAGGATCCAAATTTTCCTCTTTACACTCATCACAGACTCGTCGAAATCATCATTAAAGGTTTAATTCATTTCTTAGCCATTTCAGATTGCTTTTATTTTGCTTAAAGGGCTTTGGGCTTAATTAGGGGCACTTTACACCCATCTAGGGCTTTTATGCAATTTGGCCATCCCATATTCCATTGGGTGTCCACTAAATCCCTAATTAGCTTTAAGGTTAGGCTAGGTCACCCCATAGAGTTTATAGGGTCAAAAACCCGAGTTTATAGTTGGTGTAGGGTAGGGTTAAACCCAGCCACCTAATGTTAGGATGCTTGCTAGTAGCCACCTAATGTCAAGTAACCATGGCCTAACTTCAAGTCAAGCTGCAGACAACAACTAGACTGTAGGATTTGGGTATCTTGCTTCCAAAACCCATGTTCTTCACCTTCAAACTGTATGAAATTTTGACCACAAGTTAATATGCATATAAGGGACACATAGAACATGAAAAATCACATTTCAAAAGGTAGGGCATCCCTTAACTAGAAAAATCGCATGGTTGCCTCAAGTAACCCACATGAACAAGAATGCATAGGGCTTACATGCAAACCCTACCCCTATGTGCATGCATGATTATCCATCCCCAAACCCTTGTTCTACATGTTCTACCACAAGGGAAAACTCAGATGAAGGTTTTTCAAGAAGAAGGGGATCCCTACCTTACTTCTTTAGTGCCACAGTAGCTCCCCAAGCTCCTTGCACGTGAGGGCTTACCTTTCTCTTCTCTTTAAGGTGCAGCCACAACAACAACAACAACAACAACAAGAACAAGGAGAGGAATGGCATGGGGGAAAGGAGAAGAGGGAGTGGAGTGGTTGGTGGTGGTGGTCGTTTGCCCTTAAATGACCAAAAATTGGGATATTCTCTCCATTACAACAAAATCCCCACTTTTATATGGGTGCAAAAATATTAAGTTGGCCCCTCCACCCAAAGACACCAATTTGGCTTCCTTACCACAAGCCCCTCGTCTAAAGTTTGTTAAGGTCATTGTAGGGAATCAATTTCAAGAGGTTTGTAATTTCATAATCATAGAGTTATAAGGACTTGATTGGTTTCAAAATGGCTATTAAAAATCCAAACTCTTACATATATACTCATACAAACCTTGTTTACTTAGGAGACTACTCTTAAGTACCTTTAGATACTTTAATTGTAATCTTCCTATTGTACATTTTAAGAGTGTTTTATTCATTATTTTTTTGATCATTTGTAGTTTTCTTGTGGATCTGCTTCTAGTTTTTCCACTATAAGGTATTGGAGAGATAAATAAAGTACGGTGTTTGCTTGAATGATGGAATAAGTGATGGGATAAAATAATTGGTATGGTGATGTGATGTTAATGAATGATTTTTTAATGCTTTGATTATTTGTATGAGTGGGTTGATATGATATAATGAATGCATTTTAATGTATATATTATGTTGGAGTGGTATATTTTAATATATATTGGTGTTAATGTGATGTAATGAGATCGTTTGACGTTGATGTTGATTGATGAAGTGGGATAAGCTGTATTCCTTGATTTTAGACTTAATTCCTTTGACTGAGGGATAACCCTTGATTTATCCCTTTGCCATAGAGCCCTAAGTTTTCTTGATAGTGATATGCTTATTCCTCCTAACTTTGTATTGAAGTAATGGTGTTAGGTCAACATTGATACCCTCCTTGCTTCTCCTTCTTTGTTCTACACCAAAAAATCAAAATTTCTTCTTTGGGTTTTATTAAGAAAGATCAACTTGGTTCTTGTTGTTTAGAAAAGAAAGCCTTAGCCCTCTTTATGTAGAGAAAGGGCTTAGGTATACAAGGACACACAATAACACTCAATAACTCCCCCTAATGTAGACATCCGGAGGTCCAGGCAATAGATCAGAGGAGCAAGAGCAAGCCATAGGTCGTAGGAGTGGAAGGCGGCTATAGTAAAAGTAGCAATCGCTGTAGAATGGGAGATCTCTAAAGTAGGTCTCTCTTACACGGAAACTCGAAGTGTGCCTCTTCCTTGGAGACCTAGAGTGTGAGTTTCTCTTATGTGGGGACCTCAAGAATGGGCCTCTTTCACACGGAAGCTCAAAGTCTCTTGATACCTTGAGTGAGCTTCTCTAATGTGGGGACCTTAAGAGTGGGCCTCTTCCACTCGGAATCTCTAAGTGTTACTCTTCTCTAGAGACTGCAGAAGTGCTTCTCTCATCTGGGGACCTCAAAGAATAAGTCTCCTTTCTTCTTTCTTCTTCTTCCCCCCCTTTTTGTTTCTTTCCCTTTTTCTTCTTCCTTTTTTTTGTAAACCCAAAAAGTAGAGGGCTACCAATGCAAAAAAAACCCATAATTACCTTTTCTTTTTCACAATAGGGTTTAATGAACCCAATCATGTTGCTCGAAATGAGAGAGAGAGAGAGAGAGAGAGAGAGAGAGAGAGAGAGGTATGCGTCGTCGAAGTGCCATGGTGGCTGGAAGGAGCATTGGCGACGTTGGAGAGTAGCACAATAGGTTCTAGTGAAAGAGGTGGTGTTGCAGGTTGGAGAAGGGTCCATAGCTGGCGTAGTAGGGAAGGAGGGGGCAATGCGTAGCCACCAAAGAGTCCTATAGGGTCGAGCGATGCATCAAGAAGGGGTTTCCGGTGAGAGGTGACACAGTAGCAGCAAGAGAGGAACAATTCGACCTTCGTAGTGGTGTTGCAAATCGAAGATGACCTCGTAGACAATGCAGCACAGTTGCGTAGCCATCAGAGTTCCTCATAAGGCCTAACGATGCAATTTAGGGAGTTCGTTGGAACCCTAGGTGCTGGAGGCAGTATTTGTGGCGTTCTTCCCAGAGGGGTCGCCTGGAGAGGAGAAGGGCCACTGAAGGCTCACCAGTGGTCACGGGGCCTGACGAGGTTGCTGGTGGCCTTCTTTTAGGGCTTTCGATGGGTTTCTTACCCTTTTTTTTCAAATAGAATCAAATCCGCTCTATTGAAAAACATTAGCTTGGTTTTTGTTCTTTTTAAAAAAAACTTGATTTTTGTTATTTAGAAAAGAAAGTCTTAGTCCTCTTTATATAGAGAGAAGGCTCAGGTATATAAGGAAACATAATAACACTAAATAACTTACCAAAATTAAAAAGGCTAAAAATAGTATGACACCAAAACCTAACTAATTTATGCCTAAAATATCTTACTAATTTATTTCTTGTTTTATTTAGGAGGGAAAATAAACACATCACATTGAATTAATGTGAAAAACAGATCAAAGAAGCCCACTTCGGCCCTCAGTACTCGCTGTAGTCATGGTGCCAAGTTGCTGCTAGGTCAAGGATGCTGTTGCCAACCAACCTAACATCTATAAGGCCTCCTAGAGGACTTGATAGTGCTCACCGGGTCCTATTTGACCCTTTCTTATTGTTAGAATTGTATATTTTTCTCCCATGATATTTAGCCATTTCTCCCCTTTTTAAGTACCACTTTATAATTTTCTCATCTACCTCTATGTAGGAGAATCAAGAGTTTTAGAATATGACATTCCATTTTTTACATGGTATAAAGAAGTGGTTCTAGAATGGTGGTCTATATCATCGTTGATTTTCCTCACTTCCTTTCTTTCTTCCAAAAAAAAAAAACTTTGTTTTAGGGTTTCAAGAGCTAGAAACCCTAGAGAACTGCTGTCACCTACTACCACCAGTCGGCCATTGATTGGTGGGCCTCCGACAACCCCTTCGCTAGTTGTAGGGAAGTCACTGGACACCTGCCAGCGATCAGCCTAGCGAAGACCACCTGGATGGCACTTTCAAGGGTCTCAAACCCTAATGCACTGCCCGCTATCACTGCCACCGGCAACCCACAGGTCAGTGGGCCACCAACGACGCCTTTGCAAGTCTGAGTGACACTGCCGACCACGCCCTGGTAGTCAACACTAGTGACAAGTGCAGTAGGGCAGCGCTACCTATTTCGCACCCCTCTTTGCCTTGGGTGCCTCCTTTCCTTATTGGTAGCACTTCTAAGGAAACTTTGGAGGTGACCAAGGTGTTCAGGTGTAAGAAAGAGTCATATTCTTGCATTTAAGTGAGATTCGACCATGGGGAGAGGATGATTGGGCCGCGTGCAGTCCTATTTTGGTTCAAATGTCAACAACCACCAGAGGTGATTCCCTGGCATTGTGTCAAATCCCGAACTCGAGGCAAATCTGGCTGGTGGCCAGTGATGGTTGTTGGAGTGATTGCCAGCTGGTCGATGACTCGTTGGCAGTGGTGGTGCTGCCCTTAGAGGTTGATCAGGCATTCTCTTAATGAAAAGCTAGGGTTAGGGTTCCTTTTTTCTTATTTTTGTTTTGTGGAGAAAGAAAAGAGATGGGAATTAAGGTGAGTATCGAGTACCATGTTAGAAGAAATAAGCATCATAATACTATTAGAAACCCTAATCCTCAATATATAGAGGTCTGGAAAATGTCCAAGAGAGCTCTCACATAACTATGAAATAATAAAAATAGCAAGAAGAAATAGTAAAGTGGCTAATCTTAACACAAACTCAAAAAATGACATATGGACTGAAACAAAGCTAGGAGTGTGGTTTACAGATGTAATAAAGTTATCTAGCAGTTTGGATTTGTTCGGTTCTTTTCATACCACTCAATTTTTACTGTGCATTACTCTCCTGACTTTGTTATCCTTGTTGTAAATGTAGCTGACATCTTGTCAGTAAGAAGTAATAAAGAAGGGATTTCTGCAGTTAATGCTTTTCTGCATTTTTAGTTTGTTACCAAGGCCTTGAGCCTATCCAGCTATTTCCTCACTTTAAGGTTTTAGTTGGTGGCTTGATTCTTTCTAAGAGGAAGTACATTCTAGATGTGCTTGGTTGGTAACTCTTTGGTTGGTTGTTAGCTTGTTGCCATTCCTCTTGATCCTCAAAATGGTGAAGCATGCAACACGAATTTGAAGATGTTATATTACATATTATTTTGCCATAGTTGGGAAGTTTTATGTGATTGTGACTAGGTCTTATTTAACTTATTTATGCGCAATCAAGGAAACATTGAGTTAGTGTTCATTAACTTCCAAGATATTTGAATTCTTCTCTAGGTAGAGGGACTCTGTTGCACGAGTCACGGTCACTTCAAAGTCTAGGGATATTCAAATGCTAATTATGAAGGTGCATATAAGATAGAAGGTCCACCATTGGTTTTTGCACATATGTAAGTGGTAAGTTGGTCACCTAGAGAACCCAGAAGCAAACTATGATCTCTCGATCTAGTATAGAGTCTTAAGTATCAAGCTATGAGACATATTAATGTATTCATGTGGGTAACCTTTACTTCTTGGGATTTTAGCATGTCTATTTAGCTTTCAACTTTATTGAATGGTGATAATGTAGTGACCTTTATTATCAATGACCATATGTTCCGTAAGCGTACTAAAATAGATTGCCATTTCATCGGAGTTGTCATGTTGCCAAGGAAGATTTCTACACCTTACATTTCTAGTATGAGCAGCGTACTGATATCTTTACTAAGGCTACCCTACATCTTCTATTTGGAGTCTACGGTATATAAGCTAAGTATGTATGATATGTATTTTCCCACTATGCTAAGGGGACTTGGTTTTATTTCTATTATATGCTTGAGCATCTCTATAGTTTCCCCTAGTGTTTCTCCTTATAAAAATGCCTTGGATTTTTTTTTTGATAAGACAACTTCTATCAACAATATCAGCCTTGCTTCAACTAGATGAGCCTATTATACGTTTGAGCTTTTACCTTGCTTTTATTATATGTTTGAGCTTTTACCTTGCTTTGATGGGGTGATATTTCACCAAGAGAGATTTTCTATTCAAGGAGTGCATCATTTGAATTTTATTTGTTCTTGCTTCTGTAGCCCGTTTCTTTAATGATAACGAGGGTTAACATCTCTTGCTAACTCAGTTGGGAAGAATGAACAACTCTAACTTTATTCTTTAACCCTACCTCTCTTTATATAGAGAGAGGTGGGTGCAAATTACTGCAAAACCCCATGAAGAAAACAAAAAATACATAGCACCACAAAACACCAATAGAACAAATAAATAGCTAGACTCCGTAACACTCCCCCTCAAGTGGAGCATAGATATCAATCATGCTCAGCTTGGACACACATGTATCAAAGATGGATTTAGCCAGAGGTTTGGTAAAGATATCAGCAGTCTGTGTCTCTGAAGTAACCTGGGAGGTGAAGATAAATCCCTTTTGAATCAAATCTCTGGTGTAATGACAATCTATCTCCACATGTTTGGTGCATTCATGGAACATAGGATTGTTAGGAATATAAGTGGCAGCCTTGTTATCACATCGTAGCTCCATAAGTCCATCAATCTGTACATGTAGATCACTCAGCAAGGTTCTCACCCACATTAACTTTGCCGATGTATGACTCAGCACGATACTTAGACTCAATACTAGAGTTGGACACCGCAGTCTGTTTCTTGCTCTTCTAGGTAACCAGATTCCCTGCAACATACGTATAGAACCCTGTGGTAGACTTTCTGTCATCATGGCTGCCTGCATAGTCTGCGTCAAAGTATCCGACTACAGTCGTGGATGTTCCCCTAGTGAAGATAAGACCCTGTCCTAGTGCTCTCTTCAAGTATCTGAGTACCATCATGGCTGCATCCCAGTGCTGTCTAGTAGGCTTCTCCATAAACTGGCTCAACTTCTCTACTACAAAGTAAATATCTGGCATAGTAATTGCCAAGTAAAGCAGCTTTCCCACCAGCTGACTATACTGTCTACTATCCACTGGCTTTGCATCATGGTCATACAGTTGTATCTTAGGGTCCATGGGAATATTTGCCGGCTTGGCTCCCAGCATACCTGTCTCCTATAGAACTAGGGCATAGTTCTGTTGAGATAGAATAATACCACACCTACTATGGGCTACTTCTATCCTAAGAAAATATTTGAATGGCCCTAAACCCTTCATCGCAAATTGATTTGCCAAAGTCCGTTCGATCTCAGCCACACCTGCTGTATCATCACTAGTGATAATCAAGTCATCAACATAGACCAAAAGAGCCACAATACCTTTCTCGGTCTTCCTAACAAACAAAGAATGATCTGTAGACGATCTGATGAACCCCACAGACTCTACCTGGGAGAGCTTCTGAAACCAAGCTCTCGGGCTCTGCTTGAGGCTATAAATGGCCTTCTGCAACCTGCATATACACTCCCCCTAGACCTCGTAACCGGGGGGCTGCTGCATGTAGACCTTCTCCTGAAAATCCCTATAGAGAAAGACATTCTTCACATCAAGCTGGTAAAGATGCCAATCTCGCTGAACTGCCACTGAAATCAAAATTCTCACTGTAGATAATTGAGCCATAGGTGAGAAAGTGTCAAAATCCACCCCATATGTCTGGGTTAACTCTTTGGCAACAAGTTGGGCCTTGGAGTGTGCAACGGATCCATCTGGATTGTACTTGATTGCAAACACCCATCTGTAGCCAACTACTGTAGCACCCTCCGGTAAAGGTGTAAGATCCCAGGTGCCACGTGACGTAAGAGCAGCCATCTCATCTTTCATGGCTTGGCGTCACTTTGGATCAAGCATAGCCTACTGGTAGGTGGCAGGGATTGATATGGTAGAAAGAGCATGATAGAAGCTCCCAAAAGCTAACCCAAGGCCATCAGTAGCTAGACTACCTGCAGCATGGTATCTGGACTCACAGGTGTGGGATGCCCTCCTAATAGCAATAGGAAGGTCAAGATCAGCTATCTAATCGTCTTGTACTGGTTGTGAAGCAGAAAGATCCTCATCTAGACATCTATTATCAGAGGGTGCCTTATCATCATTCTGCAACCTGTTTGTGGTCTCCTGAGATGGAAATGGTGGAGTCTGTGTGGCTTCTATAGGAGGTGGCATCTGGAAAGTGCTGTGAGGTCGCTGATATGTAATAATGGGTTCAGAGAACTTTATAGGACCGGTCGTAGTAGGTGGGGGAGCAGACATAGGTACCGCCTCCAAGGGAATGGTAGGTAAAGGCATGGGAGCCTTCGTAACCTTAGGGGATAAACTCTGGGCAGCAGTAGAGAAATATGGAACGGACTCATGAAATGTAATATTGGCACTTACAGAGTGCCTGCCAGTAAGAGGATCGAAGTATCTATATCCTTTCTGAGTTTGTGAATATCCTAAGAACATGCACTTAACTGCTCGTGGTGCAAACTTGTCTCGTCCTGGAGAAAGAAGGTGAACAAATGTAGCACAACCAAACACACGTGGTGGTACATGAAAAAGGTCCTACTCAAAGTGCAATATATGCCAAGGTATCTGCTCATGAAGCACTGAATTGGGCATCCTATTGATCAAATAATAAGCTGTAAGAACTATATCTCCCCAATATACCGGAGGCACACTGTGATGGATCAACAAGGTACGAGCCACATCTAGAAGATGTCTATGCTTCCTCTCAGTCACCCCATTTTGCTAAGTGTGAGCACATGTGGTTGATGCACTATCCCATGGGACCTGTAGAAAGCATACAACCTAGTGGTGCATAGCTTAAGTGCATTATTAGATCTCCCTACTTTAATAGTCGCTGAATACTGATTCTTAACCTCCAATATGAAACTTTCAATGATAGATCTAACATCTGATTTATTCTTTAATAAAACACCCAAGATAGACGTGAAAAATCATCAACCACTACTAAGTAGTAACGGTGACCTTGCGTGTCTGGTATTCTACTCGGACCTCACACATCCTTGTGTAACAACTTATATAAGGCTGTCGATCCATGACGAGTACTCACCAGGTAGGAGGAACGACGATGCTTGCCTGACAAGATCATGGTAAATTCGGGTCGCAGGAGATATATGTGGAATGACTCGACGAAGGCTATCCAAATGAAGGTGTCCAAGGCGGAGATGCCACTGAAATGCACTCCTAGGTGTAGAGGATACTTTTCCTTGACATGCAGATGCAAGTGGAGTCTGAGCCAATCGGTAAACCCATGCTCTACATGTCCACTGCTAATCACCTTCCATGCCAACTTGTCTTGAATAGTGCATCCCACAGCATCAAATATTGCACGGCAATTAAGTTCCTTAGTAATTTGGCTGATTGAGAGAAGACTCATAGGAAAGTCTGGAACATACAAAACATCAGGCAATCTCAACGTAGAAGTTACTGGTATCTCGCCCTGACCTTCTACCTTGGAGTGTCGGCCATCTACAACTTAAATAGTCCTACTAACTGGTAGTGAATGAAGATGGGTAAAGTAATCTCGATCTCCACTGAGGTGCTGTGAGGTTCCTGAATCCACAAGCCATTTTGAGCAACTTTGATTCCTGCTACGTGCAATGGAACTCAATTCGCTTGGTCCCTCGAGTCTATCGTGATGACTATGATCTTGGAGTAGTCTCTCATACTCACTCCAGATAATGATTACAGTGTCATCTCTCAACTCCTAAGTGGTAGAAATACCACTATGAATAGGCTGAAGAAACAGGTTTTTATATTTCCCACCCTCTGTAGCTGTATCCAATGACATTTCTGACAACCCTAATAATGCCATTGTGCCTTGAGAGGAAGGATAAACCCAGAAAACAGATATGAATCACTGATTTCAGATCATGAAGATGGTTTGAAAAATAGAAGATGAACCCCTTGATCACGAGATCCAAGCATACATTTCCTGGAGATTAGATCAAAGGCCTCAAAGGAACCCTTGGAACCAATGGAGGCCACACTAGAATGCGGGGAGCCATCCTAGCATGGACATCCAGGAGCGCCTACCCTCCTTGCTACTGAAAAGAGGACCAACCTGTCGATCTATCGCCGCTGCTGGCCTGCTAGTTCACCGGTGATCTGCTGGGCTGCTGCTGGTGGTTCCAAGGCGGTGCTGTAGGACCCTGAGAGCCATCGCTGCGACCTACAGGTGATGGGCGGCGGCGCTCAGTGGTTAGAGGCGGTGCTCCAAGGTCTGGCGGTGTTGCTCCGAGGTCAGGGGTGACGCTCCTCCGAGGTTAGGGGCAGTGTTGCTATATGCAAACGACGAGGTAGTGCTACTCCAACGCCAGAGGAGGCGGTGCAGTGTCTTGAGGAGCACTAGTCTCTGCCTACAGAGGGGCGGCATCACCTTGTGGCACTCGGAGGAGGCCTGCTAGGGTTAGTAGCAGCCGGCAGCAGGTGCTAGCAGTAGCTACGATCGTGGCGGCAGCAGTAGCTGCCATCGCGGTGGTGGCCTACTACGATCGGCGGCAGTGGGTGGCTCACCGGTGGGGGCTTCTGTGGGTGTCTACCATGAGGATTAGGGTTTTTGGTGGAGGGGTGCGGAGGTTTGTGAGAGGTAGGATACCAGATTGCCAATCTAGGATTGTCACTCTGATACCAAGTTGGGAAGAATGAACTCTAACTCTATTCTCTAACCCTACCTCTCTTTATACAGAGAGAGAGGTGGGTGCAAATTACCGTAAAATCCCATCAAGAAAACAAACAATATATAGCACCACATAACACCAATGGAATAAATAAATAGCTAGACTTCATAACGAGTCCCTTGTTTCCTCTTCAAAAAAAAACTAGATGAGCCTATTCTACCTCTTGATATGCTTGTATGTCTTCTCATGCTTTTTTAAGTCATAAACAATCAGATATATCTGATTTTTAAAGCTTTTCCCAACTCTCCGTGTTGAAATAAAAATGTGGTATCTTTTGCAGTTGTGGTGTTCTGGCCTAGACTTTCAGTCCCTTGGTCAGAACTGAGATGAACATTCTGCATAATCCAAACCTATATCCCAAGTCATTGTAACAATAAACATGCTTGATCTTTTCTAGATGATTTGACATACTAATTTCTTGCCTGTGTTTGATCTGCATGTTTGTTTATGTTTGCTGCAAATGGTTGCTGGTTGATTTTTTTTTTTTCCTGCAGCAAGTTGCAGATCGTGTTTGCCTTGGTCTCCTTCCCAGCAGCGAGCGTAGCTGGGCCACAGCTGTGAGGGCTTTAAGGTTAAGTTTTTAACTGTTTCATATGGGTTCATTGTACTAGTGTCACAAAATCGTTGTTCTGAAAAGAACTATGACTCACAAATGGCCTTAGTATGCACCAAAACTAGTATAACGTTGTCCAGTAAAACTTGTGTAATTGACTGTGGTATCGATAGACGTGTATACGTGTATTTGTTCTGGTTCAAACTAAGGGAATAAGAGAAGGGATTAAGTTACTTCTTGGACCCTCAAGTATTTTGTTGGCATATAGTATTTCTTATATTCCTTTCTTGTTTGGGCTTATGTGTGTTTAGCTCCTGAGGGGCAGTTCTGTATTTTTCAACTCTTTAGTCTTTCTCTCTATATAAGAGAGCCTAAGGTTTGTTATAATGGATTAAGTCATTTCATCCAATTTGGTATCAGAGCACCGATCCTAGACCGTGGCTCTAGGTATCTCACCCCTTAAGCATGCCTAAACCCTAACACCTAATCCCGATCATCTCTCTCTCCTCCTTGATGGTGGTAGCAGCACTTGGTGGATCTCCAGAGGCGTGTGCGCTGCGGCGATGTGGGGGGGTTGTTGCATTGAACCAGCGACACTCTAGTGGCGCACAGCAGCCACGCAGCGGTGCTGTGGCGGTGCGGGGGTCTGCTACGACAACAGATGGTGGCGCTACAGCCTCAAGGAGCACTGCAGGGGTCTGCGACAGCCAGCAGCAGGCGGCGATAGCCACTTGCAGGTCCGCGTCGACCCGGTGCATCACAACTGCGGCGGTCTGAGGCGACGGTAGATGGCGTAGACTGGTGACGTAGGCGAGGCACAGTGCTTCAGTCCCTGTGCAGCGATCGTGAGGGGCTTCTTGCCTTGATCTAGGGGTTGCAGTTCTTGTCGTAGGGAGAGGGAGTCTAGGTTACCTTGGGGCCATCTCGGGTGTTCTCCTTGCACCAGGGTTAGGCCAATGTCTGTCCAAGGGGGCCTCTTGTTATTGATGCATATCTGAATCCGATTTGTTTCAGATCTATTGGTGTTCGCCGAGCAATGGTGTGGTTTTTTCTAGTTATATGGACTATTTTGGGATGTGTATTGCCCTTATTGCTTGATCTTTGGGGTGTGTATTCCCTATTTTCTTTTGATGTGGTCTGCTTGACACCTTTGGTAGAATCTGAGTTTGGTGCATTAAGAGCATTACAGGAGCCACCATGGAGTAGGGTGGCTGATCGACTCTGGTGCACTACAGCATCTGTGCGATGATTAGACCTATTTTCGTTTGCTACAGTCCGTTCCCCCAGGAAGGACTGTACATGTGGCTGATGGTAGATACACCCCAGTTAGGGGTAAGGGGACCCCCAGTTTGCAGTTGTTTGGTGCTTTGCATGTGCCAGAATTCTCACTAAGTTTGTGGTTAGCAAGCAAAATCACGAAGGATCTCAACTGCAGAGTGATCTTTGATGATGTCGGATGTGTTGTTCAGGACAAGCTCATTGGGAGGACTGTTGTTAGAGGTACGGAGGAGAATGGTGTTTACCCTCTGGGACAGGAGCCATTTGCAGGAGTTACTTGATATGGTAGTGGGAGTGTTCTATAGTGGCATGTTCGTGTTGTCTACTTATCTTTGGATTGTCTCAGGAGGGTGATATCACATATTTCCCTATCTGTTACCATACAGTCTAATGCTTGCCAATTGGGTAAGCACCATCGTTCCTTTTTTCCAGCTAGCACCTCTCCTAGATCCTCTACATTATTTTAGTTGCTCCATATAGATGTATGGGGACCGAGCAGAGTCCCAGACTGGATGGGACACCGGTACCACCTGGTTGTCGTAGATGATTTCTCTAGAGCCATGTGAGTGTTCTTGTTGAAAAGCAAGGCAGAGGTTGGAGGATGCATAAAGTCTCTTCTTCTGGAGATTAACACACAGTATTGAGCCACAGTGAAGATAGTTCAGACTGATAATGCTCTTGAGTTATGCACTGCTAGGCTCAAGGAGTTCTATAGGACTCGTGTGATAGTCCACCAGACTACTTGTCCTCACACTTCACAACAGAATGGAGTTGTAGAGCGAAAGCACATGCACTTATTGGATGTTTCCCGTACACTATTGATTTATCGTAATGTGCGGCAGAGATACAGGGGGGACACAGTTCTAATAACGACTTATCTCATCAACAGGATGCCCAGCTTAGTTCTTCATGAGCAAATGCCAACTCTTCTACTGCATCCAGACGATGAGTTATTTCATGTACTTCCCAGGACCTTTGGATGTGTTGCATTCGTTCATATGCTGTCATTTGCTCGTGATAAGCTGGCTCCTTGCGCTGTCAAGTGCGTATTTTTGGGGTACTCTAGGACATAGACGGGGTACCGTTATGATTCTCTGCAGAATAGACATTATGTTAGCGTTGATGTGACTTTCCATGAGGATACACCATATTTCTCAGTCACTGGACAAAGGAGCTCTTGTGATGATGCTGCCTTTCTTCCCCTGCCTGTTCCATGTACAGAGACTTAGGTATCTACTTCTTAGTCCAGACCTCCAACTGATAGACAGATGAGCTCTTCCTCCCTGGATAACTTTTAGAGGTTGCACGTGCCATTACATACTTGTCACGGGCCATTACTACTTTTCAGAGGCCTCCTCCCTCACCAGCAGCTGATGATTCACAGGTAGTTGAGAGGGTACTTGATGCTAGTGATAGTTTGGTCAGACCTGACTCCCCAAACAGTGCAGATCACCACAATGGTGAGGCTCCTACAACGAGTTAGTCAGAGGTACCAGATGATTCAGATCTTCCTATTACCATTAGGAGGGCACCGTGCACCTATGAGTCTAGATACTGGGTCGTAGGTAGTTTGGCTACTTATGGTCTTGCTCCTCAGTTTAGCAGTTTCTACCAGCAGGCCATGCTTGATCCAAAGTGGCGTTAAGCCATGGAGGATGAGATGGCAGCACTTCGGATTTGAGAGACTTGGGATCTCATCTTACTTCCTACTGGCACATGACTGGTTGGCTCTCGATGGGTCTTTGCCTTGAAATACAACTCTGATGGGTCTATTTTGAGGTATAAGGCTAGGCTAGTAGCAAAAGGGTTCACTCAGACATATGAGGTGAACTTCTTTGATACTTTCTCCCTCGTGCGGCTTTTCACTGTCCGGATACTTATTTCTGTTGCTGCTCACAGAGACTAGCCGTTATACCAGCTTGATGTGAAGAACGCTTTTCCCTATGGCGATCTTCAGGCGGAGGTTTACATGTAGCAGCCCCCGGGTTTTGAGGTTCAGGGGGAGTGTGTGTGCAGATTAAGGAAGGCAATCTATGGATTGAAGTAGAGTCCCAGAGCATGGTTTCAGAAGCTATTAGAGGTGCTCCACCAGATTGGTCTGAGGTGCTCTACTTCATATCACTCCTTATTTATCAGGAAGACTAACATGGGGACGGTGGCACTCCTGGTATATGTTGATTTTATCATCACCGAGAATGACAGAGATGGGATAGACAAAGTCAAGAGGCACCTATCAGAAAAGTTTATCATGAAGGATTTGGGACAATTGAGGTATTTCCTAGGCATTGGGATTGCACGTGGCAGGGATGGAGTGGTGCTCTCGCAGAGGAAGTATGCTCTTGATCTTCTTCAGGAGATTGGCATGTTAGCAACTAAGACTGCAAATATTCCCATGAATCCCAAGGTTCATTTATATGATGAGAAATTTGAGGTGGTTGACAGTAGGGCATACAAGCAGCTGGTGGGTAAGCTCCTTTACCTCACCATCACTCGTCCAGACTTGTCTTTGTTGGTTGATAGGCTTAGCCAGTTTATGGATAAGCCAACTAGGCAGCATTGGGAGGCTGCAATGCAGGTGCTCAGGTATGTGAAGACAGTACCAGGACGAGGATTATTGTTCCGTAAGGGAATGCCCATGGGGATTGTAGTATACTTTGACGTTGATTATGTTGGCTGTATTGGGGACAGAAAATCTACCACAGGATTTTGCACCTTTGTGGCAGGCAACTTGGTTATGTCGAGGAGTAAGAAGCAAGCGGTTGTATCTAGATCCAGTGCGGAGTCAGGGTACAGAGCCATGGCTCATACAGCCACTGAGATAATTTGAGTCAAGTTTGTTTTGTCAGATCTTTATGTTTTTCTGGAAAGCTCTATGGAGATGCGGTGTGACAACAGATCTACATTGCCAATAACCCTATGTTTCATGAGAGGACAAAGTATGTAGAGATTGATTGCCATTACACTTGAGATCTCATTTAACATGGGACATTACATACCACAAGTGTCACTTCTGAGCAGGCTGCAGATATCTTCACAAAGCTATTGGCAAGATCTGTCTTTGAGGCGTGTTGTTCCAAGCTGAGCATGATAGATATTCATGCTCCAGCTTGAGGGAGAGTGTTGGTATATAGTGTTTCTTATATTCCTTTCTTGTTTGGACTTATGGGTGTTTAGCTCATGAGGGACAGTTCTATATTTTTCAACCCTTTGATCTTTCTCTCTATATAAGAGATCCTAAGGTTTGCTATAATGAATTAAGTCATTTCATCCAATTTATTAGGTACTTCATTTCTTTTTCTCACCTGGGATCTCAATTGTAGAATCTGTTGCACATGCACTGCAATTTTTTGCCTTGCCTGATCCTTTATTAAGGTTCAATCCTAGATATGTTCCTTTCCTTTCACTTATTTTGGAGAAACTAAAGGACCAAATAATAGTTGGCAGTCAGAAAATGGAGCCCAGAAAGACTGAGTAGGCATACATCCTTTTCTCTATCTTGCTTACCGTTGCTCCCTCTTGCTTCTCTCTCATCAAGTAAAGGGTAATAATATGTTCGGAAATTTAATGTGAGAGCAGAAAGAATAGAATCATGAAATGAGATATTTGAAGGCTTGATATTGCTGAGGTAGCAAAACCTAGTGAACATGGAACCAATGTAAAAATTCACCATAAATGAAGGTGCTGCTGAGTAATCCTAAAAAGTTTGCTGCTCTGTTTTTTCCTGAGTCCTTGTAATGTTATTCCTGACATCAATTTAAAATGAGATCTCCCCTTCATATTTCTTATCACCCCCTTAGGCTCTGGGACATTTTCATTTACACTGTATTCCAATGAGATTTTATTTTTGGCGTCAAATATGTAATTATTTCTTGTTCGACCATTGATTTAGAAATGAAGGTGGGATATTACATATACATGGAAATGTCAATGACTCCGAAGAGCTAGCATGGTCAGAACATGTAGTTAAGTCGATAGACAGCATAGCGAAATTGGAAGGTACCTTATGTTGCTGTTTTTCTTCAATGGCCTTTTCAGTATATGTTTTCTTTTCTTCTTCATTAAGAATTTCAAAGTTTTTGGATGATCACTAACCACATGTGACCATCCTTTTCCTTTTCCAAAAAAAAGATTTCCATTTTTTGAGAGAAAGAGCATTAGGTATCCCTCGAATTCCATTCAAAAAATTGAGGAAACTAAATTTATAGAAGAATCAATCTGGTGGGCATGCCAGACAGTGCTCATATTCACATTCTAAGATGTGGAAATTAAGTGATTGATATTAATAAGTGGGAAATAATTATTAGTCTTATCAAACCAAAAATGCCCTACACCTCTTTATATAAGAAGAGGTGTAGATAAATAGCAATATATGTCCAGACATAAAAATAAAATAACTAAAGAGCCCTACAACACTTTCCCTCAAGCTGGAGCATAGATATTAATCATGCTCAGCTTGTCATAACACATCAAATGCAGAACGAGATAAAGGTTTAGTAAAAATATCTGCCCAACTGGAGATGTGTAGATAATGCCTCGCTGAATCAGATCTCATGTGTAGTGACAATCCACGTCAACATGCTTTGTATACCCATGAAACATTGGATTATTGGCAATATAGGTAGCTGCTTGATTGTCACGTCTCATCTCTATAGGAGCCTCTATCTAGACATGTAAATCCTGTAGAATAGATCTTACCCAGACCATCTCTATAGCTGTCTGTGCCATAGCATGATATTTAGACTCAACATTAGAGTGAGAAATAATGCTTTGCTTCTTGCTTTACCAAGTAACAGGATTCCCAGCTACATGAGTGCAAAACCCAGTAGTAGACTTCATAGCAGCTTAGCATTCTACAAAATCAGCATCAGAATAACCAACCATATGCATGGAAGTACCTTTAGAAAATAGTAGACCACAACCAAGTGTTTTCTTTAGGTATTTAAGCACTTGCATAGCTACTTCTCAATGCTGCTGTGTAGGTCTATACATGAATTGGCTCAATTTTCCCATACTTAGGGACATATTTGGTCTAGTAATAATGAGATAAAGTAGCCTACCCACAAACTGGCGATAAGACCCACTGTCAACTGGTGAGGACTTAACATCATACATGTGTCCTTTAGGATCCATAGGAATATTAACAGACTTAGCACTCGACATTCCTGTCTCCTAAAGAACATCAAGTGCATACTTACGTTGGGAAATAACAATGCCTTTCTTGCCTCATGCCACCTCAATGCTTAAGAAATATCTTAAATGCCCTAAGTCTGTCATCACAAATTTTTCTACCAGAGTCTTCATCTGCTTTATTCTTGCTTCATCATCCATAGTAATAATATCATCCACATATACCAGGAGCACAACAACTCCTTTGTTGCTTTTTCGCACAAATAAGTAATGGTTTGCTGATGATCTTTGAAGGCCAATATCCTGTATTACTTCGGATAGCTTCTAGAACCATGCATGAGGACTCGAGGCCATATATAGCCTTCTTAAATCTGCATACACACTCTACCTAAGTTTCAAAAAGAGGAGGTTGTTGCATATAGACTTTTTCTTGGAGATCATATAAAAATGCATTTTTTACATGCAGCTGAAATATATGCCAATCATAATGAGTAGCAACAGAGAACAAAATCTACATAGTCGGAAATCGCGCCACTGGAGAGAATGTGTCAGATAAGTCCACATCGTAGGTCTAGGTGAACCCCTTTGCAACAAGGCAAGCCTTATGACGTGAAATAGATCCATCTAGATTATATTTCAGGGCAAAAACCCATCGACAACCCACCAGATGAGCACCTTGAGGCAACGTAGTCAGCTCCTAAGCCCCTTTAGAACATAGTGCAATCATCTCGTCCTCCATGGCTTGATGCCACTTTGGATCAAGCATAGCTTGCTAGTAGGAGAAAGGAATAGTGGAAGCCATCAGTGTAGAGTAGAAGAGGCCAAAAGACTTCCCCAAATTGGCATGTGGAAGAACATCGGGAGTCTGTATTGAGCACAAGAACATGGAGCCTTACGAATAGCAATCAGAAGATCCACAGTGGGATTAGGAACCTCGAACCCAGAAAGCTCCTCAATAGCAGGAGACAAATCACCAGAACCTGCAGGAACATCACCAGAAGAAGAATCATAAATACCATCAAAATGTACATGATCTAAGGGAGATGGTGGCGTGGAGGGGGTGTCTCGATGCATATGAAGGTAATCTGTATACTTTAATTGGATCATTAAATCTGACTCTGTCCTGCTTTGACTCTGACTTAGTCGTGCTAAAACTGATAGGAATATGCTCAAAAGGAATACGAGGAACTGGCATAGGAGCAGATTTTACCTCAAAAATCAATTGATGCCTTATGATAGAGAAATATGGCACTTCCTCATGGAAGGTAACATCTGTATTGACATAATGTTCCTTGGCCAATGGATCATGTTGGAGAATGTGTGGTTGGTTTAGTACCACATCGTGAGATGTAGTGTTGGAGTGTGTGATGGCCTATAAATAGGCATGTATCCCTTGTTTCTTTAAGAAGAATATCGATCCTTGCCCTATCGGGACCTCCCGTGATTTTCTCACCACTCTTCGTGAGTAGGGTTTCCACGTAAACCCAAGCGTTCTTCAAGTTATTATGCTTCCGCTTATCATATTATTCAACTTAGTTAAAACAGACAATAATAAACGGTTGGGTTTTACGTGGAAACCCTACCTACGAAGAATGGGGAGAAAATCATGGATGAAGGCCCCGATATGGCTAATCTCTATATTGATCTTCTCCAAGAAACAAGTAGGGGGTACATGCTTATTTGTAGGCCATCACACAACACTCTACATCTCACGAGTGGATATTAAACCGACACATTCTCCAACATGCCCTCTTAAGCTAAAGCATGGAATGCTCATGTTGTACAACGAAATCCTACTGTACACAACAAAATACAACTCTCAACTGGATCTTGCTTGTAGGCGGGTATGCTGATGATAACAAATTAACGAGGTTTGGAGCTGTTGGACGAATTGCTGTAGCTGGCTCTAACAAGTGCCGCTTCTCTGGAGACCTCAATTGATGCTGGTGGCTCCCCATTCAATATTCTCGCCATGAGTTTTCCTCTGATCTCGAAATTGGATCTCCCTCTCTAGAGTCCATGAAATGGGATCTTTCACATATAAACCTAACATGGGCCCTTCCTTTGAGGACCTTGAAACTCTGGACCTCCCAGGGTTATGATTTCTCATGTGATGATCTCGAACAAAGGAACTCCTAAATGGGGGTGACTGTAATAGCATCCACACTCTCGCTTTCTCCCAAACTATTTAAGTGAAGAAAATAAGAAAAAGAAGAAATAATGAGAGTAAAGAAGAGCTTCTCCCCCTTTTCTCTTAAACGTAATTGTTGGTAGAGCACTCTAGTTGTGTTTTATTGTTGTTTTGGAGTTATTGTTTTTGTCTTATTGAACTTATGATGTAATTTTCCTAACACATCTCTTTATATAATGAGGTGTATGGTTTCGTTTGAGAATAAAACTTTTCATTCTCTTCAACTTAGTATCTGAGCGACGATTCTAGATCAGCATTGTGATATCTTACCCTTCACAAGCCTTCGAAACCTCCCACCAAAACCCTAATTAGTAAGCCACCTTCCCCAGATCGACGAGCCACCTTCCCCAGACCGACGAGCCACCTTCCTCCATTGGCTGCAGCAGGTTGCTGTAGGCCTCTCTGGCCAGTGCTGTGGTGGCAGCAGCTGTTAGCGATCGTCGCTGGTTATTGCTGACCACAACAGTGCCACCGCCGCCTCTCGAGGGGGTGCTGCGGCCCTGTAGAGTGCCACCATCGGCAGGTCTCGCTGCCAGCAGCGTTGTCTCCGCCTCTCCAAGCCTGCTGCAGGTCTGCTGAGTGCTGCCATCGGCAGATCTCACCTCCAACAGCGTCGCCTCGCCTCTCTGGACCTGCTGCAGGTCTGCTGAGTGCTGCCACCTGTTGATCTTGCTGCTAGCTGCGCCGCCGTTGCTTCTCCGGTAGACCGTGTTGCCTCTTGTGGCCCTGATAGGGCTGGTGGCGTGATTCTTGCCAGAAAAAGGGCACATCACCCTATAGAGGCGCTGTTAGGGTATTTCTCGTATCCTAACATGCACTAAGCCGTGGTCCAAAGGGTGTGTGTGACTCTTAGGGTGTTTTCTAGGGTCTTTTGATCTTAGATCTCATGTTCAAGAGATCACATTTCTCTATTGTGTGATTTTTTGGATCTGAATATTGGTTTCAGATCGTATCTGTGGCATCTTGTGGCAGTCCTAAGGTATAATGGCCTCCTCAGATTCTTCGGAAGTGTCGTCGATTACCGCTATGGACAATGGGGGTTACAAATCTCCTTTCTTTGTTCCTATTGCCAAGCTAAATGAGGCCAATTATGTGTGGTCTCAAATTTTCTTCATGACTATTGAGGGGTATGATAAGGAACATCTATTGTTGGAGTTGGAGCCACAAGATAAATCGGGGAAGAATGGCGTATGGAGGAAAGATAATTCAATGGTCCGTGCTTGGATTATGAATTTTGTTGTGCCTCAGATTGGTGATGGGATTATGTACTGCAAGACCGCCAAGGAGATGTGGGATTCCTTACATGACACGTTTTCTCATGAGAAGAATTCTAGCAAGGTGTTTGAGATTCATCATGCTATTGGTAGTCTTAAATAGGAGGGTCAGTCACTTTCGCAGTACTATGCCATTCTAGAGGGGCTTCTTGAGAAGTACAATGCCTGTCGACCTATCTGCACTTGTGCCACTCAGAGGGTACATAGGAAGGAGTATGCTGTCCTACAGTTCCTTGACAGACTTGGACTAGACTATGAGGCAGCTAGGTCCCAGATCCTTACTTTGGCTGAGCTTCCATCTCTAGAGGAGGCTTATAACCGTGTGAGCAGGGTGGTCGTTAGGCCATCCATGTCAAAGACTGGACATACACCTATGCTTGTTGCTGCTGCACGTGGACATGGTGCTCCATCCACTAAGGGGAGAGGACGTGGTGGTCAGGGTACAAGTGGTAGACCTCGCACCATTTGCTCGCACTGTGGGAAGATTGGCCACACAGAGGCCTTTTGTTGGACGAAGCATGGTCGACCTCCTATGACCAAGCAGGCTGTTTCTTCAGAGGAGGTGAGCGATATGGTGTCTCGTGCGGACTATGATGTTGTGGTCTGGCGCCTCTCCCAGTTGACCCAGGAGACCACTACTGTTGCTGAAACTGTCGCCTTGGCCACTTCAGGTATGACTTCTGCTTACAGGTCTGGTAACACTGACGGTGCCTTGTGGTTTGTGGATTCAGGCGCATCTCAGCATCTCGGTGGGGATAAGACATGTTTTAGATAGGTTCATGATGTTCCCTCAGGGAGATCTGTGCAAGTAGTAGATGGTAGGCAGTGTAGGGTTCATGGCAAAGAAGATGTGGCAGTGACTCCTGCATTGACGCTGCCTAATGTTATTTATGTTCCATAATTTCTGATCGGTCTTGTCTCTTAGTATAATTACAAAGGAGTTGCACTGTTGTGCAATATTTGATGAGTTGGGCTGTATTTTACAGGACAATCTCATGGGGAGGCCGATTGGCGGTGGACATGAGGGGGTGTGCATCGCCTGATCAAGACTCCATTTGCTGCTATTTGTCAGGGCGAGGTTGCATTTAGTGTTGGTACAGCTTTTCAGTAGCATCGTCTTGGGCACCCCTCACTGGATAGGCTTCGACGTGTCATTCCTCATATTTCTCTAGCTACAGAGATTTTATGTGATGCATGCTAGCTGGGAAAGCATCATAGAGCTAGTTTTCCTCCTAGTTCATCTCAGATTTCTACTGCTATCTTTGATTTACTGCACCTGGGTGTATGGGGTCTGAGTCATATCCCAGATAGACTGGGTCACAGATTTTATCTACTTGTTGTGGATGATTTTTGCAGGATGTTATGGTTATTCCGCTTGAAAAATAAATCTGTTGGATCAGTGATTGAAACATTTATATTACAAATAAAGATTCAATTCTCTAGTATTGTGAAGATTGTACGATCTGATAAGCTTTAGAGTTCTGTACATCTAAGTTGGCGGCCTTTTACAAATCTTTTGCGATTGTTCACTAGACATCCTGTCCAAATACGTCGCAGAAAAATGTAGTGGAAAGAAAGCACCGTTACATACTTGATGTGGCTAGGATACTATTGATATAGCACAATGTGCCACAGGTGTATTGGGGAGATGCCGTGTTAATTGTATGTTATTTGATCAATAGGTTACCCAACTCAGCTATACAAGAACAAGTTCCTTGGTAGGTCCTCTATCCTGAGAAGGATTTATTCACTGCCCCACCTTGGGTGTTTGGTTGTGAAGCCTTTGTGCACATTCTGGGACATGGTAGGGACAAGTTGGCTTTAAGGGCAGTGAAGTGTCTTTTTGGGTTATAGCAACACCCAGAGAGGATACAAATGCTATGATCCCCGTGGTAAGAAGCATTATGTGACAGCAGATGTCACATTTCATGAGCCAATTTCTTATTTTTCTATAGATGGTCATCAGGTGACATTTGAGGGAGCCTTGGCTCCTATGCCTGTTTCACCAGTTCCCTTGGAACAAATTCCTGTTACACAGTGATGATACCACTACCACATAGACTCCTATGAGGTAGAAGGCTGAGATCACTTAGGTCTATAGGCTACCTGTGACATACAGACAGCATGCATGGCGAGAACACACCCCTACCACCTCAGCCACCTGTGTCCTCCCATTGTCAGATATGGGTTGATACTGACGTGAGTTGTCCTAAGGGTGTTTGTGCAGGTCCCTTTGATGAGTTTTCTTCTGTTGCTACTGAGCATAATGAGGAGGATCTTGATCTTCCAATTGCTATTCGAGGCTCCATGGAGTTGTGCCTAGTATCATAATGTACAGATAGTCTCTACTGCCAATCTTGGCAATTCAATTCATTTGCCACTTTTACATCGGCTCTCTCTGCGACGCACGTTCCTACCTCCCATCAGCAAGCCATGTTGGATCCAAAATGGCGTTATGCCATGGAGGATGAGATGGCTGCTCTGCGTTCTAGAGGGACGTGGGACTTGACCACCTTGCCTTCTCACGCTAGAACAATTGGGTGCCGTTGGGTCTTTGCTGTCAAATACAACCCAGATGGCACAATTTCTCGCTACAAGGTGAGATTGGTGGCAAAGTGATTTACCCAAACATATGGGGTAGATTTTTTTGATACCTTCTCTCTTGTTGCTCAACTGTCTACTATTTGGATTTTGATATCTGTTGCTACCCACTACGACTGGCCTCTTCATTAGTTGGATGTGAAGAATGCATTTTTGTATGGAGATCTTCAAGAGGAAGTTTATGTGCAACAACCTCTTGGATTTGAGGCTCAGGGGGAGTGTGTATGCAGATTGAAGAAAGCTATGGCTTAAGTTAGAGCCAAAGAACTTGGTTCCAGAGACTCTCAGAGGAGGTACAGATCATGGGGCTTATACATTCTTCTGCTGATCACTCTCTATTTGTCTGGAAGAGAAAAAGGGGAGTGGTTGTACTCCTTGTCTATGTAGATGACCTGATTCTTACTAGAGATGACTTTGCTGGGATAGCTGAGGTAAAAAGAAAGTTGGCTGATGCCTTTGTGATGAAGGATCTAGGAGAGCTCAGATACTTTCTTAGGATTGAAGTGGCATGTAGTAGAGAGGGTATTGTTCTTAGTCAGTGCAAATATGCCCTTGATATCTTGCAGGAAATAGGAATGATGGGGTCTAAATCTGCTAATATACCCATGGATCCCAAAGGACATCTCTATAATGCTAAATCTCCACCTGTAGATAGCAGATCTTATAGGCAGTTGGTTGGTAAATTGTTGTATCTTACTATCACTCGTCCAGATCTTTCCCTTGCGGTTGTGAAACTCAACCAGTTCATGGACAAGCCGACTAGGCAGCATTGGGATGTTGGCATACAGGTGCTTAGATATGTGAAGAAAGCACCTGGCAGAGGTGTCCTATTTCAGAAGGACTCATCTATGAGTGTTGTTGGCTATTCTGATGCCGACTATGTAGGGTGCATGATAGATAGGAAGTCAACAACTGGATTCTACACTTATGTAGCAAGCAACTCAGTGACCTGGAGAAGCAAGAAGCAGCAGGTGGTATCCAGATCTAGTGTAGAGTCAGAATATAGGGCTATGGCTCAGACAGTTACAGAGATGGTCTGGGTTAGATTCGTGCTACATGATCTTGTTCAGATAGAGGGACCAATGGAGATGAGGTGTAATAATTGCGCTGCTACATATATTGCAAACAACCCATTGTTTCATGAGCGGACAAAACATGTTGAGGTTGATTGCCACTACACTAGAGACTTGATACAACGTGGAATCATTTACACTTCATCTGTATCTTCTGAAGTTCAGATAGCGAACATATTCATAAAGCCTCCTGCGAGAGTTGCATTTGATAAGTGTTGTTGAGTATTGTTGATATATATGCTCCAGCTTAAGGGGGAGTGTTGGTAGAGCACTCTAGTTATGTTTTATTACTATTTTGGAGTTGTTTGTTATTATTCTTGTCTTATTGGACTTATGGTGTAATTTCCCAACACCTCTCTTTATATAAAGAGGTGTAGGATTTCATTTGAGAATAATACTTTTTATTCTCTCTTACTATAATCAATTTCCTTTTTTTCTTTCTTTTTTAACTACTTTTTTTCTAATCTTCCCTCTTTTCTCCTTTTTTTAATATTTTCCTTTTTTTTTTTCCTCTCTTTTCTTCTTTTTTCCTTTCCTCGTTATTTTTACTTTACCTTATTTCATTTTTTCTCTCTCCTACGCCTCCTTTGTAAAGCAAAACAAGACCAAATAAATATATAAAGGGAGTGCCAACCTATCTCTTAGGTTGAAAAGAACCCAAAAAGGCATAGTGGTAGGAAATTTCCACGTCGGTCTTGCGCCTGTTCTTCAGCTTCTTCATTGTAGTTGCGCAAGCTAGTTGTTCTCCCTACGATCTTACGCGAGATCCTCACGTGCCACCAGCGTTGCTTCCTCGAGATTGCAGGGCATTGTCGCCTCATTCCTTGTGCAGCCTTGCCACGATCCCTTTACCTTGCGGTGTCAATGAAGGCTCTCGCCTTACATTGCATTGCCTACTACTCATGCGATCGTCGCCTTACATCATCGTTGTTGAAGGTGCTCGCGATCTCCTCGTGTGCCGTAAAGGGATTCAACCTGATCAGGATCGAGTTGTCAGGGACCTCGCACAACTTCTCAAGCATCGCTACCACTCCCCTAAGCGTTGCTAGCACCTTCATCGCCATTGCTGCTGCTGTGGCTCTTGCTGCCTCCATTGACCACTCATATCGTCTCCTAAGATCTGAAGCATCTCACTGCCATCACCTTCCATTGAATCTCTACCTTGCACAGAGAGATTAGGGTTTCCTCTCTCGAAATCAGAGATAATATGGAGACAAATAATAAAATCTCAAGATAATAATGATGAAACTTGAGAACAAAAAACTCATGATCGAACTACTTTGATACCAAGTTGAATAATATCAATAAGTGGAAATGCAACAAGATATCAAAACAAACAATAAGAAACGCTTGGGTTTTACGTAGAAATCTCACTCACGAAGAGCTGAGAGAACCACGGGAGAAGGCCCCTATAGGGTTGATCTTTATATTGATCTTCTCAAAGAAAATAGTGGGGGGTACATGCCTATTTATAGGCCACCACACACTCCAACACGATGTGCTACTAAACCGACCACACATTCTCCAATAGATCATAACACCGATAAACTTTTTGGGTACTACTATAACCCAAAAAGACACATTTCACAACTTACGGTGCCAGCCTATCACGTCTTGGACCAAGTAATTGTACAAATGCTGCACAACAAAAAATCTTAGGTGGAACGTGAAACAAATGCTTGTCATCATAAAGGATCTGCCAAGGTATCTACTCTTGAATAGATGAGAACTACATCCCTCCCAGTACAAAGATGATATATTATGATGGATTAGCAATGTCCTAGCCACATCCAAAAGATGACAATGTTTCTTTTCTGCAATACCATTTTCTTACGTCGTATAGGGGCACAATGTTTGCTGTACAATCCCGTGTAAGCGATAGAAAGCATCCAATTTAGTAGTATAAAACTCAATAGCATTGTCATATCGGATAATCTTAATCACTAAGTTTTTATTTTTATAATAAATGTCTCAATTACATCACCAACTTTTGACTTATTCTTAAGTAAAAATAACCAAGACAATATCGAAAAATCAACTATGACTAAATAGTAACAATGACCTAGTCTATCAGGAGTATGGCTAGGACCCCATACATCAATGTTAGCCAAATCAAAATAAGCAGTAGAACTCAAAGAAGAACTAGTAGAATATGTAGATCGGTGGTGTTTTCCCATCTGACGCATATCACAGAGGAGCACAGTAATAGGAGAAATGTGCAGGACCACTTGTTGTGGCCTGTCCAGAGAAAGATGTTCTAGTCGTCAGTGCCACTGTAATGTTGTTCCAATAGTAAAGGCAACCTCCCCTTGGCAAGAAGCTGCAATAGGTGTTTGAACCAGGTGATAGGCACCCCTCTCCTCATGCTTGCCATCAATCGTCCTCCCTGTGGGTGTCCTAGAGGGTACATACGACATCATCAAAAATAGCACGACAGTTGAGGTCCTTTGTAATTCTACAGATAACAGACTAATCGAAAAGTCAGGCACAAATAACATTAGGTAATCTAAGAGTGGGTGTAACCATAACATCCTCCTATCCATTTATCCAAGAGTAATGACCATGTGCAACTTGTACTGTTCGACCTGGTGGAACAGACTGCATCTTCTTGAGAGAAGAATGATCCCTACTCAAGTGCTTGGATGCACCTGAGTCAACAAGCCACATAGTACCATCTGTAGATCCAATGTACGAAATAAAAGCAAGGGCACTGCTTGACGAGGAGGCAAAGGTTGCGGTATCTGTGGTAGGGACAAAGTCCTGTGTCAACTGAGAGTCTCTGCACAATAGCAGCATGCTCTGCATGGGAGATTGTGTTTGACTAATTCTCAGAAGAAGTGGTAGATTGGTTGGCCACTGGAGGTCTACCATGTTTGATCCAATATCCTCCACATCATAGGTATCGCCACATCCTCCACGGTCTCTAGAATTTGCCAAAGCTACTGTCTACCCAAGAGTATTAGTAGTAGATGGTTTCATTGCAATCCGCTTAAGTCGATTGTAAGCATCCTCTAGTGAGGGAAGCTCAGAAAGAGCCAAGATCTGAGAGCGTGCCCTATCATACTCTAGTCTAAAGCCATCTAAGAATTGAAGTACTGCATACTCCCGACGATATTCCCTTTGACTAGTACAGGTACACAGGATGGGAAGCATTATATTTATTAAGAAGCCCCTTGGGAGATGTATAATACTGAGCAAGCAACTATCCCTTCTGTTGAAGGCTTCCTAGATCATGGTGAATCTGGAAAATCTTACTAAAGTTCTCATAGGAATATGTGTCATGCAACAAATCCTACATTTCTTTGGTTGTCTTATAGTACATGATTCCATCTCCAATTCGGGGTTGAACTGTATTCATGATCCAGGAGCGCACCATCGCATTATCCTTTTTTCACGTCGCATATTTTCCTATCTTGTTGGTAACCTTAGTCTCTAACAGTATATGTTTCTTATCATGACCTTCTACAATCATGAGGAACGTCTGAGACTACCATGCATAATTGGTCTCATCAATCTTGGAGATGGGCATAAAGAATGGGTTTTTATACATCCTCGCATTTGAAGCGGTATCCGATGACACTTAAGATGATTTTGATGATGCCATTGTGCTTTGAGAGGGAGGAAAACCCCAAAAACTAGATTTGAATCTATGATTTTAGACCATAGAAATCTTTGAAAATAGAAGGTTAAACCTCTTGATCACAAGATCCAAGTGCATATAGCCCGAAAATTAGACCAAGAGCATCAACAGAGCCCCGGGAATCAAACAACATAGAACTAGGTTGCAGGGAACCACCCTAGCACAACCAACTAGGGGCTGTTGCCCTTCCTTGCCGTTGCTGGAAGAGGAGCCCTCACTGGCGGTGCCTCTACTGATTGGTAAGAGGCAGATTGTCCCCCTGCAGCGCTGGTGGGAGGCTGGCGGTGACCTTGGTGATCGCTACCGATGCCTCAACCAACCATCGGTGGCATTACAAGGGCTGGGCGGTGATGCCTGCTGCTGCTGGAGAAGTTGTACCCTTTGATGGTCACCGGCAGCAACAACAACCAATGGTGATGGCGGTATGACAAGGAGAGGGAGAGGGGTTGGGGTGGTTAGGGTTTCAAAGGCCTACTTGGGTGGGATACCAAGGTCACGGTCTAGGACTGGTGCTCTGACACCAAGTGGGAAATTATGATTAGTCTTATTGAACCAAAAAAGCCCTACACCTCTTTATATATGAGGTGTAGGTAAATAGCAATACATGTCCAGACGTAAAAATAAAATCACAAAAGAGGAATCCTACAACATAATATGGATAGAATTATTTGCCAATAATGTCCCCAAGTATGGATCATGAGAAAAGGGGGTCTTGATAATAGTTTTATCACAATTTGGTACTCGACTTATGTTAAGTATTACAAAATGGGTTTAATCATCAACTTTCATGACTAAATCAATCATGTTTTTTGCCCCAAAAAGGTGTTGCCTTTAATAGAGGTAAAAATCACCTACATGTGAGGTGCATATGCCTTGAGCCCAAGTTAGCTTTGGCTTAGCTAGGTAATTATTAAGAAGGGCCCTACCAACGTTGGCTAGGCAAGTGAACCAACTTATCGGGTTTGATCCCTCATATCATAGCCATCTCAACATAGTTGACAACCCATTTCAAGTATGGGCGGACATCCAGCTCTAGCTCGATGAGCCAAGCTTGAGCTTGACTTGACAAGAATATGTTGAGTCATTGACCTTTTTAGCTGAGATTGAGCCTAGATTCTAGCTCGTTTACCTTCTTGATTGCTAACTCAATTTCTTGGATTAGTTTGGCGAAATCCCTTTAGATTGTTTTTTGATCACACACATGCACACATCGTTGTAGTGGGATTCGAGGGAGGATACTCACGTTGGGACCTATTTCAAGTTTGAGAGGTCTTAGCTACTTGAGATTTGAGAATGAATTCTATGCTAAAGTTGAGCAATAGTGGAGACAATGTGATGCAACTTGCCATCCAATTTATCATAGGAAGACCACTTTTCTATGCGAAAGGTTGAGGAATTATAGAAAAGAAATTGGTGAGGAGAGAAGGAAGTGCAAAAAGGAATCCTTAGCTGGAGCTTGAGGACACTTGGGATTTGCTTCCAAAAGAGGGTAGAGAGAGTCGATCTACATTAGAAGACTCAACTTGAATATAGAAAAGGGGAGATTGAGTGGAGATAGAGGTTGAGATAGCTTTGGATGGAGGGGAACTCAATAAGTAGATTTTTTTTCACTCCTTTGCCAATGAGAGGAGGAACTAGATCGATTCCATTTCAGATGACTAGTTCACTCAAGGCGGTAGGACGTTTGTTGAGCTTTTTTTGATTACTTCTGCAACATCTTGTCATAACCAAGATAGGTTATGGCATTTAGGTGGCTACCACCCGAGACAACTTCCAGTTGTAGAGATTGAGTCTCTAGGAGGAAGTTTGGTAGGAACTTTATGGAATCATTGGGACCTTGCTTTACAATTGAAGGGGTTGGAGCTCAAACAATTCGAACCTCGGATCCCCGTGGCATTGCGGAAACATGAAAGCAGTCGCTTGAAAATTTCTTCGAATTGAAACTTGGGTCAATGCCAAAAATTTGAAAAAAGAAACAAAATCGAAGAATGACCTAAATAACCGGAACCACATGCGAAGAATTAGTTTCTTCCGTTCTGAGATCCTCACCAGTAACGAGATATACCTATGGGTGACGTAGCACAACACCTTAAGTGTTATGCCTACTACAATAAGTCCCAACGCAGCCTAGGACCTTCTCGATGGGTGGATGAGACCCTCAATGCCCAAAACACCCAATCCTCATGTGCAATGTGAACCATTCGCGCCTTGCAAACTCCTTTGCGATTCCCGAGGCAACCCTCACCTTAAATCTTCTCACCAACGGGGCCAAGAAACTTGGTCCTTGTAGTATTAATACATATTAGCTTTTTTTATGTATGATTAGTCCGAGGTGTCTTTGGGCTTTATATCGGACACTGGGGTACTCAAGAACTCGTTCTTTGGTCTTGTTGTTAAATTGGATGAGACCAACTACCCGCAGTGGTCCCAAACCTTTCTTATGACCGTCAGGGGTCATAAAAAGAGCCATATACTTACAGATCCGGAGCCTGAGAACAAGATTGGCGTAAATGCCAACTGGGATAGTGATAATGCCATGGTTTGTGCATGGCTGATGTAGACAGTTATTCCCCGAATAGGAGATGAGATCATGTATTATACTTCAGCAAAGGAGATGTGGGAGTCTTTGCGTGATACCTATTCATACGCTAAGAACTCCGCACGAGTTTTTCTGGTCTTTTACAACCTCTTTTATCTGCATCAGGAGGGATGCACGCTGTCACAGTATTACTCCCTTATGAAGGGAATGCTGGAGAGGCACCACTCCTACCTGCCAGGGTGTGCCTGTGAGTCTTGGAGGAGTTTTCAGGAGACAGTTGGCTGTCTCTCTTTTCCTGGCTGGCCTTGGACCTGAATATGCTGTAGCCAGAGATCAGATTCTCACTGCTCCTGAGCTTTTTATCCTGGAGGAAGCATATAGTAGACTTAGTAGAGTTGCAATGTGCACTCCTGCTCCTGACTTTACTGCTCAGTCATCTGTGTTGGCTGTGATTCCTGGATGTGGCAGGGGTACCACTTATTAAGGTTCGAAATGCCGATTTTGATGTTGTGTCGATGAAATTTCAAGTGTGCATTTCGTGGGCATGCCGTGGAAATGCCCGTTTTTCGATGGGCATGCCGATGAGCATGCCGAGGGCACGTTGTGGGCATGCCGATGCATACCGATAAAAATAACAAAAGTAATTAAAAAATCAACAGTAACCTCGGCATGGGCACCGATTTCGCTAGCATGACGACCGTACCGAGGGCATGCTGACGGCATGCCGACGATATCCCTGTAAATCGACATTTTATTCATGTCGGCACGACCCTTGCTCGGAAATGACCTTGCCGACGGCATGCCGGCGGCATGCCATCGGCGTTTAAATCACTGCCACTTATCCTACACATGGTCGTGGAAGTGGACGTTCTTCTGGCACACGCACTAGGACCCCGTGTACTTATTATGGCAAACTTGGTCACTTTGAGGCTACATGTTGGCAGAAGCATGGTAGACCACCTGTGGCCAATCAGGCAGTAGAGATCTCAGATTTAGCTCTTCCTACTGATATTAGCTCATTGAGTACTGAGATTGAAACTTTGTGGCAATAAATTGCTCAGTTGACTCAGGCTTCTTCCTGTCAGACTTCTGACACTGCAACTATGGCTACCTCTTCAGAGACATGCGATTGGTATATCATCTTTTTTGTCTTTTGGTGAGTGGCTGATTGATTCTGGTGCATCCAAGCACCTATATGGAGACAAAGGCTCTTTCTCTCAGTCAGAACCTGTTACACCTGCAAGGATAATACGGGTGGCTGATGGGAGATACTTGCCACTTGTTGGTAAGGGTGATGTCTTTATCTTCTTCCTTGAGGCTAGCAGATATTTCTTATGTGCCTAATTTTCCTTTGAGTTTATTGTCTGTTAGCAGTATCACTAGAGATCTAAACTGTCGAGCTATTTTTGATGCGTCCTCTTGTGTCTTGCAGGACAAGTTCATTGGGAAGACGATTGGTGGAGGGCGTGAGGAACATGGGGTGTACTGTCTGAGCCGTACTGCTTTTGCTGCCTTCGCCACTCAGGGCCTTGCTTCTGTTGGATCACCTCTCCAGTGGCACCACTACCTTGGCTATCTGCCCATTCATCGCCTCAGATGTGTTCTACTGCACATACCCTCCACTACTGCTCTCACCTGTGATGCTTGTAAGCTTGGCAAGCACCACAGGGCTAGTTACTCCAGCTCTTCTTCTGTTTCATTTGCTGCTGCATTTGATCTGATTCATATAGACGTGTGGGGTCCTAGTCGTACTCCTGATCGACTTGGGAACAGATATTATCTTGTTTCAGTTAATAACTTTTCTCGTGTTTCTTGGATGTTTCTCTTGAAAAATAAATCTAATGTGGGACAAATTATTAAGAACTTTGTCAAAGAAATAAAAACTCAGCATTCGTGTTTGGTAAAATGCTTTCGTTCTGATAACGCCTTGGAGTTTTGTATTATGCGTTTGCGCAGTTTCTTTTCTAGTTGTGGCATTATCTATGAGACTTGTCCTCATACCTCTCAGCAAAATGGTATTGCTGAGAGGAAACATTGTCATATCTTGATGTTGCCCGCACTTTATTGATTCATCATTCGGTTCCATCTCTTTACTGTGATGATGCTGTTTTGATTGCATGTTTTTTTATTAATTAGATGGCTCATGCTGCGTTATATGAACGGATTCCTCTTTAAGTCATGTATCCTGACTGTCTTCTGTTTCATGTTACCCCTCGGACTTTTGGTTTTGTTGCTTTTGTTCATTTGTTGGGACCAGGTCTGGATAAACTTGCACCGAGAGCAGTTAAGTGCGTCTTTCTAGGGTACACTCAGACACAAAAAGGGTATCGCTATTTTGATCTGCTTACTTCTCGACACTGTTTCTGTAGATGTTACATTTCATGAGGCTGTACCTTTCTTTTCTATGATGGCTGCTGAAATGCCTCCTAAGGGTGATATGGCACCTATGCCATATACTCCTATTTGCTTTTGGAGCTTTCCTGAGATTCCTATCCCTACTGCACCACCACTATGTCCTGCTACACATCCCTTTCCACGCTTGACAGGGCCACTCTAGACATATGTTTGCCCTCATAGTACCTATCAGGGACCCCCACTCTCGCCTTCACCATCGTCTTCTGAGGTAAGTCTTTTAGACATTGACGTATGTTTGCCATGTGATGGTCACAAGGATAGGACATGTGATGCGCCAGGTGATGATCTTGATCTTTTGATAGCCATTCGGAAACGACCACGGACCTGCACTACTCATCTCATAGCAAGGGCACTTGCTACTGACGGTCTAGCTCCTGGATTTGCTGGATTCACTCAGGCGTTAGCCACTATGCAAATTCCAGCTACTCACCGTAAGGCCATGCTTGATCCAAAATGGCGGACAACCATGAAAGATGAGATGGTTGCTCTTCAAGGCTGTGGGACGTGGGAGCTAACTCTCCTTCCTGATGGTGTTGCACTTGTTGGCTGTCGGTGGGTATTTACTGTGAAGTTTAATCTTGATGGTGGTGTTGTTAGGTACAAAACCCACCTCGTGGTAATGGGGTTCACCCAAACTTATGGGGTGGACTATTTTGACACCTTTTCACCAGTTTCCAGGCTTCCTAAGGTCTGGGTATTGGTTGCAGTAGCAGTTCAGTTAGATTGGCCCTTGCATCAACTAGATGTCAATAATGCCTTCCTTTATGGTGATCTCCAAGAGGAAGTCTATATGCAGTAGCCACCTGGCTTTGAGAGTTAGGGGGAGTGTGTATGCCGATTATGGAAGGCTATATATGGCCTTAAATAGAGTCCTAGAGCCTAGTTTCAGAGGTTGTCACAGGTAGTTGAGGCTTCTAGATTCAGGAGATCGACAGCTGATTTTTCACTTTTTGTGAGGAGGACTACACGGGGTACTGTGGTATTTCTTGTTTATGTTGATTTGATTATCACAGGGGACGATGAGCAGGGAATTGTTGAGGTCAAGTGCATCCTTGCAAAGAAGTTTGTCATGGACTTGGGGGCTTTACGGTATTTCCTTGGTATTGAAGTTGCTCGTAGCAATAAGGGTGTGGTCTTGTCTCAGAGGAAGTATGCTTTAGATATCCTGTAAGAGGTTGGTATGCTTTGGGTTAAGGGGGCCAGTATTCCTATGGACCCTAAGATGCTACTCTATGATGAAGAATGAAGATGCACTGGTGGTGGACAGTAGACAGTACAGACAACTTGTGGGCAAGCTGTTGTATCTCACTCTCATAAGGCTAGATATCTCCTTTCTAGTTGGGAGACTGAGTCAGTTTGTGGCCAAGCCAACACGTCAGCATTGGGATGTGGCATTGATGATACTTAGATATATTAAGAAGACTCTTGGGAAGGGTCTTTTCTTCTCCAAGGGGTCTTCTATAATGTTAGTTAGCTACTCTGATGCAGACTATGCTGGATGTCGTATGGATCGCAAATCCACTACTGGATTCTGCACCTTCTTAGCAGGGAATTTGATCACATGGAGGAGCAAAAAATAAGGTACAGTTGTGAGATCCAGTGCCAAGTCTAAGTACAGTGCTATGGCTCAGATGACTACTGAGATGATGTGGATTAGATCCTTGCTTATTGATCTACAGGTGCAGTTTTCTACCCCCATGGAGATGTGATGTGGTAATAGAGTAGCCACTTTCATTGCACGAGAGGATAAAGCATGTTGAGGTTGATTGTCATTATAGCAGGGACATTATTCAGAAGGGGATGCTATATGCCACTTCGGTTGCATCTGAGGAGCAGGCTGCAAATATTTACACCAAGCCCTTGGCCAGATCCTCATTTGATTCTTGTATGTCCAAGTTGAGCATGATAGAAATCTATGCTCCAGCTTGAGGGGGAGTGTTAATACATATTAGCTTTTTTTATTTTTCCTTTCATTGTAAGGGCTATGATAGTCTTTATCCCTCAGGGATATTTATGTACTCAGGGATATTTAAGAGGGCTTAGGGTTTCAAATGGAATTGACTCTTTTCATCCAATTTGTAGTAAACAGACGACTAACACTTGTTGGTCGTCCAGCCATAATAGAAGAAAACCCTGAAGAAGAGGGCCCTTGTGTAGCCGGTTATCCAATTTGGAAATTGGGCGACTGGCTCCTATAGGGCTGGTTGTCCAATGGCTCTGTTGGATGGCACCTAGAGATGGGATCACCTTCTTGCATCTCTTCTTTTCCTCTTAGCAGCTGTGGTTTGCATGGGAATTAATTTGTGGAGAGATTGGTTGGGTTTAGGGTTTGCTTAGGGTAGATATTTATAGGGATCCTAAACCTAATCCTAATATGATGTGAACCTTTGGATCTCCATCGAAGGGTTGGGATGTAATCGTACTTGATTTTTATATTATTGGCTCATAACAACTTATGAAATGTTTAGATCGAGTATCTAAACATTAATTAATTGCAATCCAACCTTTATATTTTGTACATAATCAAATTAGGTGCAATTAAGCACCAAATTAAATGCAATTTAACTCTTTAAATGACATTAATCAATCCTACAAGTAGGAATATGCCAAAATTATTATTGGTTTGATCATGTGAACAATAAAGAGTTTAGGATTAGTAGAATTATGATACTACCCTTAGGTGCAATAGGGGCAATGATGTGTTGGATATGATCGAGAGATGCAACAGAGGCGGTGCAGGGGAAGAGGAGTGTTGGGATGAAATGTAATAGTTTCATTCAGAAGACCCCTGGTGCCTTTATATAGAGAGGCACCAAAGGGAGAAATTACACACACACCCTTACATAACAAAATAAAATAAAAGATCAACTACGAATAATTGAAAAACTCAACACTCTCCCTCAAGCTGGAGCATAAGCATTAAACATGCTCACCTTGGAGTAGAGACTATGCAGTTGCTTCTTGGAAAGTGCTTTAGTGAAGATGTCTGCAAGTTGGTCTTTAGTACATATGTATGGTATATATATCTTCCTTGTAACAATAACCTCCTTGATGAAGTGACAATCAACCTTAATGTGTTTAGTTATCTCATGGAAGATAGAATTGTTTGTTATAAAAGTGGCAGCCTTATTGTCATAGTGCATAGGAATAGTACCAGTGACTTGTACTCCAAAATCCTCTAAGATGGATCGATCCCAGAGTAACTTACAAGTAGTTTGAGCCATAGCTTTGTACTTTGATTCGGCACTTGACTTAGAGACAACTGCCTATTTTTTACTTCTTCACACAACCATATTTCCTCTTGCAAATGTGTAATATCTTGTAGTGGATCTTCTATCCTCTTGTGCTCTAGTATAATTAGCATCTGGATAGCCACAACATCTAAGTGCCCATTGTTCTTAAAATAAAGTCCTTTCCCAGGTGTACTTTTCAAGTACTCGAGAATTTGTCAAACTCTATCCCAGTGGACTTCTCTTGGTGATTGCATAAACTAGCTCAACCTCCCAACCGCAAAGGTACTGTCAGGTCGAGTAACTGTTAGATAGAATAGCTTACCATGGCACAGTATCTAGTGATGTCCTACAGTAGGGAACTATCACCATCTGTAAGAGGTAAGGATGCATCCATAGGCACATATGTTGGTTTGCACTCCAGCATACTAGTGTCTCTTAACATGTCAAGAACATACTTGCGCTGAGATAGTACAAGTCCTTCAGTGTGTTTCACCTCAATACTAAGAAAATAGTTCATGGATTCTAGATCGTTGGTCACAAATTTTGATTGTAGTAACACCTTTGTTTCTTCTACGCCTTTCCTATCACTTCCAGTTAATAGTATATCAACATAAATAATAAGTATAACAGAACCTATCTTTGCATGCAATGTAAAATGAGAATGATCAGCAGAGGATCTAGCAAAGCTATGCTCTTGGACTATCTTACTAAACCTCTCAAACCTGGCTCTAGGACTTTGTTTCAGCCCATAAATAGCTTTCTTTAGCCTGCATACTTTCTAACACTCCCCCTTATTAGGAAAACCTGGTTGTTGTTACATATAAACTTCCTCTTCCAAGTCTCCATAAAAAAATGCATTCTTTATATCTAGCTGGTGAACAATCTAACTCTTGTTAACCTGTTGATAGGGCACTTATTAGAGTTATTAGAGTCATTTGTCATGTTTCTTGTCCTGTTGGACTCATAATGTAATTTTCCCAACACCTCTGCCTATATAAATTGGTGTAGGGTTTCATTTGAGAATAAGACAGGTCATTTTCTCCGACTTGGTATCAGAGTGGCGATCCTAGATCGGCGGTTTGGTATCCCACCTCTCATGAGCCTCTGTACCCCTCCACTAAAACCCTAACTCCCATTTCACACCACCGGGAGCCGCTGCCAACCAGCCTCCAGTTGTCGCCGGCCCCAGGAGGCTGCTGCAGCGGTCACAGTGGCTGTTGGTGCTCGTCGCGGGTGCTGTTCTCCTCGAGCACCCTAGCAAGGCTGGCTGCTCCTCGTCCTTGAGCTGTGGATCGCCTTCCTCGAGCATTAGCATTGCCAGCAGGTCCTAGCGGACTTGCCTCGAGCCCTACAAGGTGTCGCCACCCTTCCGTGAGTTCTGCAGCGTCGCCTCGAGGCCCTACGCCGCTACTTCTCATGTTGAGGTCCTGTCTGTGCCACCTTTCCTCGTGCTGAGGCCTTGTCTGGTGGTTGCAGCGCCGTCCTGAGGTTGTAGCGCTGCCTGGAGGTTGATCCAGCACCTTGAAGCATCATCTCGGTGCCTCCCCTGACCTCGGGATAGCGTCTCCCATCGTTGGAGCGTTGCCACCTTCGCTGCCTATCACCTACAGGTCGCGGTGGTGGCTCTTGGGGTCGATTGAGCCTGCCCAAGCACTGTTAGGACACATCCTAACATCCTAACTTGCGCTAAAACCTGATCTACAGGATCTCTGTGATTCTTGAGATGTTTTCTATAGTTTCTTTACCTTAGATCTCATGTTCAAGAGATTACTTTTCTCTAATTGTGAAGTCGTCAGATCTGAATATTGATTTTAGCTTGCACTTGTGGCAGTCCTAAGGCACGATGGCCTCCTCAGACTCTTCGGAAGTGTCATCAGTTACTGCTATGGATAACAGAGGTTATCAATCTCCTTTCTTTGTTCCTCTTGCCAAGTTGAACGAGGCCAATTATGCTAGATGGTCTCAGACGTTCCTCGTGATCGTTGAGGGGCATTATAATGAACATCTACTGTTGGAGATGGAGCCACAAGATAAAACAGGGAAGAATGCCATGTGGAAGAAAGATAATTCCATGGTTTGTGCATGGATCATGAATTCCGTTGAGCCTCAGATCGGTGATGGGATCATGTACTACAAGATCGCTGAGGAGATGTGGGATTCTCTACGGGATACATATTCTCATGAAAAGAATTCCAGCAAGGTATTTGAGATTCACCATGGCCTTGGTTGTCTTAAACAGGAGGATCAGTCTTTATCGCAGTACTATATCACCCTAAAGGGGCTTCTTGAGAAATATAATGCCTGCCGACCTGCTTGCACGTGTGACACTCAAAGGGCACATAGGAAGGAGTATGCTGTCCTTCAGTTTCTTGACGGACTTGGGCCTGACTATGAACCTGTTAGGTCCCAGATCCTTACTCTGGCTGAGCTTCCATCTTTGGAGGAGGCTTATAGTCGCATGAGCAGAGTGGTTGTTAGGCAACCCATGTTAGAAAGTGGACAAACCCTTGTACTTGTTGCTGCTGCGCGAGGAGGACGTAGTGCTCCATCCATCAGGGGGAGAGGGCATGGTGGTCGAGGTACGAGTGGCAAACCTTGCACCATTTGCTCACATTGTGGAAAAATCGATCATACAGAGGCCTCTTGTTGGACAAAGCATGGTCGACCTCCCATGGCCAACCAGGCTATCGCTTTAGAGGAGGGAAGTGACATGGTGTTTCGTGCAGACTATGATGCTGTGATCTAGCGTCTCTCCCAGCTGACTCAGGAGGCTGCTACTACTACTGCAGATACTGTTGCCTTGGCCACTTTAGATATGACTTCCGCTTACAGGTCTGGTAACACTGACAGTTCATTGTGGTTGGTGGTTGCCCCCAAAACTTGTCAGGTTCCTCTGATGAGTCTCATATTCCGGTTGTTACTGAGCATAGTAAGGAAGAGCTTGATCTCCCAATTGCTATTCGAAAGGCTCCACGTAGCTGTGCCCAGTATCATAATGTACAGACAGTCTCCACTGCCAACCTTGGTTGTTCCTTTGCTGCTTTCATAGTGCCATTATCTACAACTTATGTTCTTACCTCCCATCAGTAGACCATGTTGGATCCAAAATGGCATCAGGCCATGGAGGATGAGATGGCTGCTTTACAGTCTAGAGGAACGTGAGACTTGACTACCTTGCCTCATGCCAGAATAGTTGGGTGTCGTTGGGTCTTTACCGTTAAATACAACCCAGATGGCACGATCTCTCACTAGAAGGCAAGATTGGTGGCAAAGGGATTTACCCAAATATATAGGGTAGATTTCTTTGATACCTTCTCTCTGGTTGCTCGACTGCCCACTGTTTGGATTTTGATGTCCGTAGCAGCTCACTGTGACTGGCCTTTTCATCAGTTGGATGTTAAGAACACGTTCTTATATGGAGATCTTCAGGAGGAGGTCTATATGCAACAACCGGCTGGGTTTGAGGCTCAGGGGGAGTGTGTATGCAGATTGAAGAAAGTAATTTATGGCTTGAAGCAAAGTCCAAGAGCATGGTTCTAGAGACTCTCGGAGGAGGTACATGTAATGGGACTTGTAAGGTCCTCTGCTGATCACTCTTTATTTGTTAGGAAGAGTAAAAGGGGAGTGGTTGTACTTCTTGTTTATGTGGATGACCTGATCCTCTCTGGAGATGATGTTGCTAGGATAACTGAGATAGAAAGGAAGTTGGCTAATGCCTTTGTGATGAAGGATCTGGGTGAGCTCAGATATTTTCTTGGGATTGAAGTGGCACGCAGCAAAAAGGGCACTGTTCTTAGTCAGCGGAAGTATGCCCTTGATATCTTGTAGGAAACAGGAATGATGGGGTCCAAACCTGCCAGTATATCTATGGATCCCAAAGGGCATCTCTATGATATTGAGTCTCCGGCTATAGATAGTAGATCATATAAGCAGTTGGGCGGTAAATTCCTGTATCTTACTATTACATGTCCGGATCTTTCCCTTGCAGTAGGAAAGCTCAGCCAATTCATGGACAAACTGACTAGGCAACAGTGGGATGCTGCTATACAGGTGTTTTAGTATGTGAAGAAAGCACCTGGCAAAGGTGTTTTATTTCAGAGGGACACATCTATGAGTGTTGTTGGCTACTTTGATGCCGACTATGCAGGGTGCATGATAGACAGGAAATCAACAATTGGATTTTGTACTTATGTGGCAGGCAACTTAGTGACAAGGAGAAGCGAGAAGCAGCAGGTGGTATCTAGGTCTAGCGCAGAATCAGAGTATAGGGCTATGGCTCAGACAGCTGTAGAGATGGTTTGGGTCAGATCTGTTCTACATGATCTCCATATTTAGGAAGAGGGACCAATGGAGATGAGATGTGATAATCGTGCTGCTACTTATATTGCCAACAACCCAATGTTCATGAACAGACAAAACATGTTGAGGTTGATTGTCACTACACTAGAGACTTGATACAGCGTGGAATTATCTACACCATCTGTATCATCTGAAGATCAGATTGTAGACATTTTCACGAAGCCACTTAGCAGATTTGCTTTTGATAAGTGTTGTTTCAAGTTGAGCATCATCAATATATATGCTCGAACTTGTGGGGGAGTGTTGGTAGGGCACTTATTAGAGTTATTGGAGTCATTTGTCATATTTTTTGTTCTGTTGGTCTCATGATGCTAATATAAAGAGGTGTAGGGTTTCATTTGGGAATAAGATAAGTCATTTTCTTCGACTTAATCGTAAGAGAGAGTAGTATTTTGATAGAATTGAGGTGAGCCACTTGGTACAATGTCTCAAAGTAAACTTCAAAAGTCTGAGTATAGCCTTTAGCAAGAAGGCGTGCTTTATATCTCTCCATAATACCATCTAGACAACATTTGAGAGTGAAAACCCATATACACCCCACAACTGTAGTGCCGGGGGGTAGATCAATCAACTCCCACGTGCCACGGGATTGCAAGGCTGCCATCTCTTCCTCCATAACCAAGATTCAAGATAGATCTTGGAATGCCTCCCGATGGCCCCGTGGTACCTGTTGACTATCAATAGTCAGAGAAAATTGTTGCCCAACTGTAGGAAAACTGTCAAATGACAAATTGTGATATAGAATATTTAGCACAAGATCGTAGAGCCTTTCTTTGTGCAATAGGAAGGTCCAAGGTAGTTCTTTCCGTAGTGGTAGGTACCTGGTCCTTAAACGAGTCATCAGCAGTTGGTGGTGACTTTAGCAGAAATGGTAGATAATTGTTCGTCCACTTGAGGTACATCCAGAGACCTGCGTTGAAAGTGCTTAGGAAATGTATCTGTATCAGGAACCTCTAGATGACACGGAAAAGGTCCAGGATCAGGTTGATCGATCGTATGTTTTGGTGGTTTAGAGAGTTATGGTGGCTCAGAGGGCATAGGAAGGGGAACCTCCTGAGAGTGGAAAGGAGTGAAACGCTCCCCCTGTTTATGCTAATAAGGAATCTCGTCAAAGTAACATCAGAAGAAACATAAAGTTTCCATGACACAGGATCATAACACTAGTACCCTTTCTGGGTCTTGGAGTACCCCAGAAAGATACACTTCACGAAGTGAGGAGAAATCTTATCTACCTTACATAAGCGGATAAAGCACACACAACCAAAAACCACTATAGTTATAGAAAACATGTCCTTGTCAGGAAACAGAAGAGAGTAACGGGTTTTACCCCCCAAAACCGAGGCAACTCGATTCACCAAGTATGTGGCCGTTAATACAGCATCCGCCCAAAAAGATAAAGGAACATTCATTTGAAACATAATAGTTTGTGTCACATCTAACAAATGATGAAGCTTACGTTCAGCCATCCCATTTTATTGGGAGGTATGAATGCAAGAAGTCTGATGAATAATACTAAAAGACTGATATACTGAGTACCTTGGCATTCACAAACTTCAAGCCATTATCACTCTGAAAAAGTTTAATAATAGTGGAAAACTAAGTCTTTATTTCTTAAACAAAATTTTTAATAAGATCAAAAACCTTGAACTTCTCTTTCATCATAAAAACCCAGGACATCCTGGTACAATCATCCACAAGAATAATGAAGTACCGAAACACTCTAATACTCTGGACCCTACATGAACCCCAAACATTAGCATGAATCAAATCAAATATAGACTTTCGATTTATTATGCGATGGAAAAGAACTATGGTGTTTGCCCAGTTGGAATGCTTCACACCGAAAAGACTTGGGAAAAGGTAGGACTGGAAATTGACGACGAAGGACATGTAAGCTTGGATGACCAAGGTGAAGATGCCACTGAAGCGTAGTAGTGGCATAAACAACATCAACAATAGGTGAAGGTGGAACATGGAGGTAGTAGAGATCATTTTGCTCAAGTCCTCCAATCTGCCCTATCGTCTGGAGGTCCTATAAGAAAAAATATTGGTTATGAAACACTGGTCTAGACTATAAATCTTTCATAGTTTGACTGATAGATATCAAATTAAAAGTAAACTTGGGAGCATGCACAACATTTGATAAAGGCAAAGTAGGGGATATGGAGATGTTTCCAAGACCAGTAATGGGTGATAAACCACCAACTGCCACCTTAACCTAGAATGAAGTAGCAAGATCCTGTAGAGAGGAAAACAAGGGGGTATCACCAGTTATGTGAGATGAGGCACCTGATTTGCAAGCCAAGTAAGAGATTGGGATCTAACTAACATGGCTGAAGTACCTACAGATCTTTGAGTTGAGGCTCCTACCAAGTAGAAGCCTGAGAAGCAATGAAACACTCAGTTTACCTTGGATACTGAAATCTGATTGTCATCTTCGTGCACCTGAGGAGTATCCTCTGTAGAAACCTGATGAGCACATGGGTCCATGCCCTATGGATATCCAAGCTTTACCCAACACTGTTCTACAATATGTCCATTTCTATGACAGTACTTACAGAAAAAAGAATTCCAACTTCAACCATGACCACCACGTGCACCACATGAGTCCTACCACCTTTGCCCCTAGAATTTTCCCTACCACAACCAACGAGAGCCATAGTAGAGGAATTAGACGTAGGCACGGGATTAGAGTTAAGTCTTGAGAGATGAGCATAAATCTGTGCAGGTGTAGGAATCTCATCCATTGTCATAAATTGATCTTTAACTGCCTTGTATTCAGGACCAAGCCCAGATAGGAGCTGAATAGAGCGGATAACCTCTCTTTGCTTGGCTATAATTGTTGCATCTGTAGATATGGGCTGGTATACATCCTGCTTGTCCCAAAGATTCTTCATGGTGCCATACTACTCGGACAAGGCCATGGTGCCTTTCCGAAGGGTGTGAATGTCCTCTACAACTCGGTATAGCCTGATGATATTGCTTCTGTGGGAGTGAATCTCATGCAACACCTCCTACATTTTTTTCGTTGAAGCATAAGCCATGACTTGTTTGGCGATTGTCTGGATCATGTTGTTTAGAAGACATGTTGCCACTCAATCATTATTAGCTTCTCCTAGTCGTGGCCAGTTTGGTGGAGGTGTTGCAGGAGTTGGAGATGGAGCCGTCAGAGCTGAGGGTGGTCGTCGGCGTAGAGAACGGGTGACTAGGGTCGACGAGTGGAGACCGATAGAGGGGAGGGGTAGCCGATGTCTATAGCGTCGAGAGCTTAGCCGATTGAGGAGAATGAGGGAGAGTGAGCGGTGTGGTGATGGTAGTGGTGGTTGGTATGTTGAGGAGAGAGAGAGAAAGGGAGGCAAAGGAGAGGAGTGGTTAAGGAGGAGGCCGACAGTGGGAACAAAGAAGAAAACCAGAGGTAAAACAAGGGAGAAACAAGGGCTAAGGTCGACTGGTTGCAATTGGTGACGTATGAGTCGTAATTGATCAAATTGCTTGGTTATAGAGATAGAGGTCGTAGGGAAAGATTGCGAGGTGGTTTTGGCGAGGGTAAGGGTGGAGGCTGTGTGAAATTGGTGAAGTTGTTGGGTTCATTTAGAGGATGGAGGTAGATTCGATGGCTGTTTGACATGGAGGAAGAAGGTGAAGAGTAAAAGGAGGGAGGTCGACGGTGGCTCTTGATAGGAGAGGAGAGGCTGAAGGTGGAGAAGATATGGAGAAGAGGGGGGTGAACGAAGTTGGAGGAGGGGTTGTTGTTATTGAAGGTGGCTGGTCGAAGGAGTAGGAGAAGCGAGGTCGAGATGGAAGATGGAAGAGATGGGAGACCGTCCGTGATGCTCGATGAAATTTGTAGAGAGGTTAAATAGGAGATAAGAGGGGGCGTTGATGTGGACGTTGGTGTTCATGGCAGAGCGGGAATGGCGGTGTGTTGGCATGGACTACGTGCATGCAAGGTTGAAGCTGAGATTATACGCTATTATGATCGTGCATGGTTAGAAGTTGAGGAGATTGCGTGGCTAAGCTGGAGAGGTGAGCGTGAGAATGGCAATGTTGAGGGGGGTGGCGATCGTTGAAGTCGCAAGTGTGGAGCTTGCAAGGAGTTGGCGTCGTTGTGGAGGTCGCGAGGAGGCTGGACGCAGTGGGGAAGCGAGAGTGACGCTTGAGCATGGTGGAGCATGAGGAGGAATTTTCAAATTTCGTGCATGGGGCAATTACATGAATGGAAATGGAAGAGGGGGAGAGATGTGTTGCATGGAGAGAGAGAGAACGAGTGATTGGCGCCCTTGAGATTTTGTTGGATTGCATTGGCATTGGGATTAAGGAAGGAGATATTTGAGGTGGAATGGTCCTCACATAGGAAATTTGTAGACTCCACAGCTATTGGGAATTAATTTAGGATGCAACAAAAAAATGGACTTACATGTTGAGGAGAGAACTTAGGTGGTATGGGGATATTGTAAGAATGCTCTCGCTCTTCCTCAAATTGGTTTCTTTTCGCATGTTGGTGCCTCACATAAAATGTAATTGCCCCTTCTGACAAATGAGCTTCCATTTTCTAATCCAAGCCCCTGCATTCATTCCTACATGAAATTATAATAGTTAATAATATGTACAAATTATTAATGCATGCATTATCCTAACATTCCTAGAAGGCATTTAATATATTATTTACAACCTAAGAATGATGCATTGCCTTAGGAACCAACATTAAATAGATATTTTATTCTTGACAGATATGGAATTATCAATGGCCACCTTGGGGGTTTAGGGGTAAAACAGAGGTAAAACAAGTGTGACTCCCTCTTGAAGAGTGAAACTAAGGGAGTTGCTACATTGTTCACATCGCTCCATGATCTGAATATACTGTTCAGATCTTCATATGATTTTTCAGATCGGAAAATTGTTGTTTGAGGCTTCGTTGTACGTGTTGGCCTTTGGGTTGTTGCGCCATGGCATCTTCCAGCTCATTCGAGGTTACATCGGACTCTTCAATGGATACCGACAGTAACAAGAGTCCATTCTTTGGTCCGATGGTCAAGCTAGACGAGACCAACTTTCCGCAGTGGTCTCAAATGTTTTTTATGACCGTTCGGGGACATGGCAAGGAGAAGAGTTTGAAATAACCTGAGCCAACGGACAAGATAGGAGCTAATGCCTCATGGGACCTCATGGGACAGAGACAATACTATGGTATGTGTTTGGGTGATGAATTCAGTTATTCCCAGGATAAGGGATGAGATTATGTATTATCTGACTGCCAAGCAAATGTAGGAGTCTCTTGCTGAGACATTCTCAGGAGAACTTTGCACGTGTATTTTAGATCTACCATGAATTATTTCAGCTAAGGCAAGAAGGTTGCTCATTGGCTTAGTACTACTCACAGATGAAGGGCTTATTGGAGAGGCACAACTCTTACAGACGAGGGTGTACTTACTCTTCTTGGCATGAGTTCAAGAAGGAGCTAACTGTTTCTCTTTTCCTTTTTGGTCATGGTCCTAGTTTTGCTGCAGCACGGGACCAGATCTTGACCTTATCTGAGCTTTCCTTCGTTGGAGGAGACTTATAGTAGATTGAGTCGAATTGCAGTTCCTATTACTCCTGTGGAGACTATTGGCCAGACCACTGCCTTGGTTGCTGCTTCTGGTTGTAGGCGAGGAGGCCCTACTACTTGACGTTGTGGTCGTGGCCGTGGCTCTGGAGGTCGTTCAGAGTCACCATGCACCTATTGTGGTCATTTAGGCCATTCTGAGGCTACGTGCTGGTAGAAGCACGAGAAGCTAGTGACTGCACACCAGGCTACTAAAGGTGATGATTCTATTGATACTGTTTTGAGAATAGAATTTGATGAGTTATTACAGAAGTTTAACTAGCTTTCCCAATCAGTTCCACTTCCAGAGACGGCTACTTCGACCTCTACTTCAGGTATAGAGGTCGTTTGTTCTACTTCTACTTGTAGTCCTGGTGGTTGGCTTGTGGATTTAGGTGCTTCCAGACATTTATGTGGTGATCATGGTGAATTCTCATAATTGAAACCTGTTCCTCCAAGCAGAATAGTACAAGTAGTTGATGGCAGGTTATCATAGGTTATTGGAAAGGGGGAGATGTCCCTTTCTTCTAATTTGAATTTTCCTAATGTGTTATATGTGCCGAATTTTTCACTCAGTCTTCTTTTAGTTAGCAGAATTACACGTGAGCTGAATTGTGGGGCTATTTTTTATGCTCAATCTTGTGTCTTGCAAGACCGTCTCACGAGGAAGATGATTGGTGGACATGAAGAAGAGGGGTTTACCACTTGAGTCGCTCACCTATTATGGCTGCTATTGTGAGTTAGAGGGAGGTTGCCTTGGCTTCTGGTTCTCCAACCCAATGGCACCTTCTCCTTGGCCATATTCCTTTGGAGCGACTTAGGCGTGTTTTACCTTACATACCTGCCAATATCACCATCACTTGTGATGCTTGTCAACTTGGCAAGCACCACGGTGCTAGCTTTCTTGCTTCTCGTCACTCTGGGTCTTCACATGTTTTTGATTTGATTCATATGGATGTATGCAGGCCAAGTCGTATTCCTGATAGACTTGGTCATCGTTACTTTTTTATTCTAGTTGATTTTTCCAAAATTAATTGGTTATTTCTCTTAAAGAATAAACCTATTGTTGGGAATATTCTTGAAAATTTTAGTTGTTGAAATAAATTTTCAATTTTCTGCTACTATTAAAGTATTTTGGTCTGATAGTGCTTTAGAATTTGTTACTACTTGTCTATGTCAATTCTTTGCTTCTCATGGTATCATTCATCAGACCACCTGTGTCCATGCCTCTCAGCAGAATGGTATTGTTGAGAGGAAGCACATGCATCTTCTTGATGTGGCATGTACCTTATTGATACACAACCCTGTGCTTGCTTTGTATTTGGGAGATGTTCTTACAGCGTATTTTCTTATAAATAGGATGCCTAATGCTGCTCTTCATGAGCAAATTCCTTTACAGCTTTTGTATCTTGGTAGCCTACTGTTTCCTGTGATTCCAAGAACTTTTGGGTGCGTTGCCTTTATCCACATTTAGGGTACATGACTGGATAAACTGCCTCCTAGGGTTGTCAAGTGTGTTTTCTTGGGGTATTCACGAACTCAGAAAAGGTATAGGTGCTTTGATCCTGATAATTCACGTCATTATGTAGTGCCGATGTTACCTTTCATGAGGCTATTCCTTTCCTTTCTATTTCTCAGAGTGAGCTTTCTCCTAGTGTTGATAATGCACCTATGCCCATTCCTTCTATTCCATTTGGTGCTACACATGATATTGAGCTTGATACTTCTACTAACTCAAAATATATTAAGCTTATAATTACTTATCAATGGCCTCACACTACCTTTCAGATTCCCCCTTCTTCACCGACACCAGTCTCCCCGCCTTAGGTGAGCTCAGGTTCTCTTGATACTGACGGTTCTGTGCTTAGTGGTGGTTCTACAGGTCCTGCAGATCCAACTTCTACTTCAAAGTCTTTGCAGGAGACTTTACCAGATGATATTGACCTTCCAATACGGAAGGCATCTAGTGATGATAATGTCATTATCAGCCATATTTAGCTTTAGTTAGTCATATTCCAGTAATAAATGCTCCTACATAACCGCTAAAGGATCGTAATTCACTGCATATCCATTCTGAGTGATTAACATGAAACTAGGGTTAAAACTGTAATTTTACCAACATATCATAAATGCAGAACAACTACAGGTTTTCTTAAGGGTTGACTAAAGGTCAAATATGCATTAAAGTCTAGCAAGTAGGTCCGTGCAGATAGAAACGGGTTTTAACGTGTTACGATAATTAAATGACATCTGAAATCCTAAAAATAGACCCGCTTAATTCACTGAGGTTCTGGTCAGGATAAAATTCACTTAAACTTTCTATAAATCATAGAAAAATATTCTATAAGGTTTGATATCTTTGATTTGACCATTAAAATCCATTTTGGCCTGAAACAGTCTCAGACATACAGTTATCCTATTTTGGGTCTCTACGCAATTTTCCTAGTCAAACTTGATCAAAACCTAAATCCAACTTCACTATCAGATTCCTTGAGTCCAAATTAGGTTTGTACCAAAATTTGGGCTTAATTAGAGATCATCTTGATATAGTTTGCATTTCAATCTTATCTGACTCTTTCTTACACAGATGCCCCTAACTTTTGAATTGATTGCAATCAGGTCCCTAACTTTATCATCGTTCTTTGCAAAAAGGTTCTGCCATTTTTGGAAGGTCAGACCTTCACCGTTGAGTTTCGAGCGAAGATTTCTCGCTCGATTCTCAATCAATCAGTCCCATATTTGAACCAAAGATTCCTTGAAGAATTCTCTTTCAATCAAACCTGGCTTTGGACTCTAATTCTTTCCAATCTCCCATGTAAATGCATGGGAAATGTGGGTATCCCACATGTGCAAGAAGCATGGAGTTTCCAAGCTTGGAACTCCATCCTAAGCTTATCAATGGACCCCTGAGACATGCCTTACTTAGCTAGGTTTTAGCCCAAAAACCCTCTTCAAACTCCCTCTCTGGCCACCTCCGCCCTAGCTCCATTGAACCTCCTCTTCCGTCATCCTACGGCCTCCCAACGGCCAAATTGGGAGTGTCTCCTTCCTCCTCGACTTCCTCTGCCTCTTGACGGTCAACTCAGACGTGGCCTAGCCCCTTCTTCCTCACCGTCTCCCTCGTTGGAGAAATTCTTTGTCCTCGGCACCAGCCAACCACAGCCGACGCCACCATTCCTTCCTTCGTCCAGTAATTAGCTCAACTTCCTCCCCTTTCTCCCTAGACTTCATTCAACCCCTTCTTAACCTATTTCGACCATCGTTCATGCCGTTCCCCCATCATCTTCCCCAACTCCGACGCGTACTCCAGCGAGTTCATGCCACCATTACACACTGCCAAACACCCTCGTTCCACTTCCAAAAGGTTCGCCGTACTTCCTCCATCAAAAGCTCTCTCCTATTTCGCTCCATCGCTCGCCGTAGCTCTCCACCGAACAAACCCATTGTTGTCCACCTTCACCGACCTTGACGCACCACCTCACGCACTCTCGCGCCTCAAGACCACCACCACCGCATTCTACGTGGTTCGGCGACACTCCAGAACCTTTTTATTGGGGCCTTTGTGCCCGTATTCGTGTTTCAGGGCACATGCTGGAGCTTTGCCGCCGCGCCTTATCGCCGCCTTCATTCTTCGTGTTATAAGCCACGCGAGCCCCAGGTGTTACACCCAGAAGATGCGGAGTTGCTTCAGGCTTCATCACAGGTCGTCGATTGGAGGCCACACCTTCGATTCCACCCGCAATTGGAGACGTCTCCCTGCTGCTGGCGCATGCGAAGAAGGCGTGGCTTTAGTGCCACATCGTGAACAGATGCCTGCGTGACCACGCATAAGTTGATTTTGTGATTGGGGCTTAGTGCCTCCAACCACTGGGTGAGGTGCCACTTCACCCGACACACCCGACCCAACTACTTATGCTAAGCACTCCTCGCTCATCACCACCCTCTGTGAGCCTGGACCCAGGTGCGCACGATCCGATTACCTGGCCATCTGAGGGAGAAAGAGAGGAGGAAAAAGAAGAGAGGGCGTGGTTAAGGGGTGTTGTGCTCTCTGAAGAGTGTCCCTGTGCGACACTTAGCCGCAGAAGAGATGATTCCTTTGAAGTTGTGAAGGAAAAGAACTTGAAGGAGAAGAGGTTCTGAAGAAGAGAAGGCTTGTGCTTGCCTTCTGTTAAGACGTCTGATTTGGGTTGATGATGGTACCATTGGAACATTTAAGTACCTAAGTGGCATGGGTGAGGACACTGTAGCATTATTTGGGTTATTTGAATAAATTGAGGCATGCTTAATTAGAGGATTTAAGTGATGATTCAAATCACCATTGTTTTTTAGTCTCTTTTTGCCCTCATATTCTTGACATACATGAGAATTCATTGAATAGCTAATGTGATAGGTTACCATTTATTGAATATCATTATTTGGCTTGATTCTTTGTGCTCATTTACATTTTATTCGAGATTAGCACGTGAATTCCTATTTGCTCTCTGTGTTCGACCTCTGACTTCAATTCGAGTTATAAATTCTATTTGTTTTCACGCTTTATCAAGCTATACTATGATGTATCATTTTTAAAACCCCGATTCAGAGCGCTAAACACCTCGCCACTATCCCAGATATCCTTATACAGGAGAAGTGCCTACAGACAATCTGGGAGTTACTTTTGGGAAGTTTTGTCATGCCCTTTCTATTGCAGAGATTCCTTCTAGTCGTTAACAGGCCATGCTTGATCCAAAGTGGCACCAAGCTATGGAGGATGAAGGATGAGATGGCTGCTCTGTAATCTTGTGGGACTTGGAAGCTTACTTCATTGCCTGAGGGAGCTACTATTGTTCGGTGCCAATTGGTGTTTGCCCTGAAGTACAATCCAGATGGGTCGGTTGCCAGATGTAAGGCTCACTTAATGGCAAAGGTGTTTACTCTGACATATGGAGTAGATTTCTTTGACACATTTTCTCCTATAGCTTGTTTGTCTACTGTACACATACTTATTGCAGTGACAGTACATTTTGATAAGCAACTTCACTAGCTAGATGTCAAGAATACCTTCCTATATAGTGATTTATAGGTAGAAGTATATATGCAACAGCCACCAGGCTATGAGAAGCAGGGAAGTGTATGTGCCGTCTGAGGAAAGCCATTTATGGGCTTAAGCAAAGCCCCTGTGCCTGGTTTCAGAAGTTATCTCAAGTTGTTGAGGCTGATGGGTTTCAGAGGTCATCTACAGATCACTCTTTACTTGTCAGAAAAACAGCAAAAGGAGTGGTAGTCATTCTTGTATATGTAGATGATCTTATTGTTATAGGAGGTGATACAGATGGGATTAAGCACATCAAGGCACGCCTGGCAGAACAATTTGTGATGAAGAACTTGGGACCCTTGAGGTGCTTTTTGGGGATAAAGGTAGCACATAGCTAGAGAGGTGTTGTTCTATCTTAGAGAAAGTATGCTCTTGATATTCTACAGGAGGCTGGTGTGCTTGGAGCGAAGATAGCCAATATTCCCATGGATCCAAAGGCTCATTTGTATGATCCTGAGTCACCACCTGTTGATAGTAGACAGTATAGATAGCTAGTGGACAAGTTGTTGTATCTTACCATTACCAGAATTGATCTTTCATTTGCAATTAGTAGGCTGAGTCAGTTTATGGCTAAACCTACTAGGCAGCATTGGGAGGCTGCAATGATGGCCTTGTAGTATGTCAAGAAGACTCCAGGACAATGTCTTTTGTTTACTAGAGGGACTTCTATATCGGTTGTTGCCTATTCCGATGCAGATTATGCGGGTTGCTTGGTAGATAGGAAGTTTGCTATTTTGCACATTTGTAGCAGGCAATCTTGTAAGTTGGAAGAGCAGAAAGTAGGCTGTTGTTTCCTGGTCTAGTGCAAAATCTGAATATAGAGCCATAGCACAGACAGTTGCAAAGCTCATGTAGCTAAAGTCCCTTCTTGCTGATCTGCATGTTCATATTGATGGCATTATGGAAATGTGTTGTGATAATGTGACTGCTACTTATATTACTAACAATCTAATGTTCCACGAGCATACTAATAATATGGAAGTGGATTGTCATTATATATGAGATCTTATCCAGAAAAGTTATTTACACACAACTCCTATCACCATTGATGATCAGATGGTAGACATCTTCACTAAGCCTCAGCTTCTGATTCTTATTGTTCCAAGCTAAGTATGATTGATATCTATACTTCAGCTTGAGGGGAAGTGTTGAGAGACTTGAGTTGTGAGTTGAGTTATGTGAGGGTGTGTTTTCTCATTTACTTATTTTGATAGGGAGTTGTGCTGTAATTTTTCTCTCGCTCTCTCTATAAAAGAGGTAGGGTTTTTCTGGAAAAATAAGACTTATCATTTTTCCCATGTATGGTCAATGGATTTTGAGGGACGATGTGACTAGATGGCTGTTTTTGATTAATGAAAACATGAGGAGATTTTGCATGTGGCTTTTGGGCACTGTGGTCGTAAGCTTTTTGGATCGCAGGACCTGCAGCTGATCCATGTGATTGATTGGCCTTTATCTATCCAGTTAGGTTTCAAAATTGATATTTACCATTATAATTAGAAAATTTATGGGCTCTATTCTTAGATAACTTTGCGAGGAACATGTTTCCTATCGTTTCATTTTATCCTTTCCAGTGAATGGTTTAAATGTGTCATATCGAGTTATAATTTGCAAAGTTTTGCATCATCCAATTGCATCAGGGATACTCTTTTTCCTTGATCAAGAATTGAAGGTTAAAAGATAATTATTTTCACTCTTGAGGGGATCAAGGATAAGGTTGGGAGGAGGCCAATTGTGGCACAAGGAGTGATTGAGTGGTTGGTGGCCAGGGGATGGGATTGGATGGTGGTACAAGAGGTGTCTAGATTGTTACCAAAGGTTGGAGTCGAGTGGTATGCTCCAGGTATGATGGGTGGATTTAGTTGTTTTTTTTATGTGTTGAGGTTGGACGGGATGATTGAAGGGGTGGTAATATTGGATGGAAGGTGGTAGGATGGTTGGAAGGTGGATATGGCTGGAGGAGGAATGGAAGGGGCCAAATATTTACTTGCCATCGAAAAGTTAACATTGTTGCTATACGTGGAATTTTATCAAATAGTAACAATAATTTGATCGAGACCCTTTGTATTAGGACCTCATAGTTGGGGATCATTTTTGTGAATTACTTTTGTTTGCATTAACAATTGGGCCTCTCCAGTCAAGCTGATTAGCTTTTTGTATTGGAGGCTGTCACGTGGTATTAGAGCCAGACTAGATTGGACGAGATTTAACTTCCAAGTCACTCATTGTTCTGTCCATATACAGGACACAGAGAAGGCCACATGTAAGAAGGCATGCTAGGCTAATGGTCAACGATATGAAAGTTGGAATGTGGTTAATACTACATAAAAAAACAGTGTAAACATTCTTTAAATTGACAAGCTTGTGTGTTGTGTAGGACGTCATTGGAATGTATCCATAGAGCATTTGGAGCGAGTTAAGTGGTATGGACCGCACATTCGACATCTTGTTGCTGATGTAAGGTGCAAGCAACTTTGCTGAATTGCATTCGGAAAGGTATCTTTGTAAGTGATCATGATTTCACATTTGATAGTTCCAAGTGGTTTCTTTGTCTTCATTTACTCCAGTGGCTTCCTTATTTCAACTTTTTCTTAAATGTGAGATATGTTATGACCTTATAGTAATATCTATTACAGAACAGGCTAGGGTTGTCTTTGACACTCTCATATTGCTGGTTGTTCATATGAGCAAAGGTAATGCAATTCGCTTCATGGACTTGCCTGCTTAAGATATTGTGACATATAAAGGAAGTGGATTCTATTAACTTCCTGCCTGCCTCTTGCTTCTTGTCTGAGCCGATTTGAACCACCAACATAAAATAATGTGGAAACAAATCAAAGCAATAAGTAATCAAATAACGTTTGCATTTACGTGGAAACTCCACTCACGAAAAGTAGGGAGAAAACCATGGGAGAAGGCTCCGATAGGGCTCTGATTTCCATATTTCTTCTCAAAGGAACATAGGAGTATACGCCTATTTACAGACCACCACTCACACACAGCCTAAATCTTCCAATGTGTCACTAAACCAACTACTCAATTCCCTCAACACTCCCCCTCAAGCTGGAGCATGGAATGCTCAGCTTGTAACACAAAGTAACCTTCTACACAGTAGAACAAACAACACTCTCAATATGTACAATTGACTCTCCTCTACACATGACAGTTGAACTCTTGTTTATGTTTGTAGGTAAGTATGCTGATGACAACACATCAGACCGGTTGGAGCTTGACGATAAATTGTTGTAGCTGGTTCTAACAAAGGCCTCTCCTCTGGAGACTCAACTAGTGTTAGTGGCTCCTCACTTAGTATCCCTGAAAAAGATCTTCCTCTGAAGACCTTGAAAGTGGATCTCCCTCTCTGGAGTCCGCAAAACTGGATTTCCTACATAGAAACCTAAAATGAGTCATTCCTCTGAAGACCTCAATACTCTGGACCTTCTAGAGTTATGGTTTCTCATGTATAGTTCAAGGACAAAAGAGACTTCCAAACGGGGGATGACTACAACAGGCTTCCGCACTCCCCCTTTCTCTTTACTCGTATGAGAGAAAAAATAACAAGAGAAGAAATAAAATAATAAAAATAAGAGAATACTTCTCCTCTTAAACATGAACCTCATATTTTAAAAAATTTTTCTCTATCTTTCTTTTCTTTGTTTTCTCCTTTTTTTCTGTCCTTTTTTCTCTTTTTTTTGCAGAACTCTTCGCACGGTGGAGGTGGCAGCGGCGGTGGTGTCTCCATTTGCGCAGCTTTGGAGGTACGATGGTCGTCTTGGGAACGGAGGACTTGTCCAAGTTTGGTGCTTGGGTGGAGATGAAGCTGGGGATGCAAATCGCGGAGTGGGTAGTCTTGAGGTAGGGGAGTTCCTTGTGGTTCGGGTCTCACCGGGGGTTAGAAAACCTAGGTCTTTTGTTGAGGCAGTGGCTGGTAGAACGGAGGCGGAGGGTGGCTGTGGAGCCGGCTCACGGGTGGACCAATGGTCGAGCAATTTCAGGAAGACGAGGGGACGCGGAGATGATTGCGCGACCGTTGCGATTCCCATGGTGCACTCGATGGCAGATGAGCAGGTGGAGGTGGGCGAAGGCGCGAGATCTGTGCCCGAGGATTTGGAGAGATCCAAGGCATTGAAGGTGAAGGGGTTGGCTGATGTGGAGGAGCCTTTTAACACGCACCCTCTTGGTGGGTTCGGGTCGGGCGAGGTAGACCCAGGCAAAGATAGAGGTGAGTTCGGAGGGGATTTTGAATCCCGCCTCTTCGCCCATGAGGGTTCGAGGCAGACTTTGCCTCGTGGCGGCGCTCGGAAGGAGCTGAAGGCTAGCCCGCGCTCTGAGTTTTGTTGTGTTGACCGGGCGACGACAGGCGACGTGGAGGGAGTCATGCTGCACCTTCAAAGGTGGAAGCCGAAGAAGCTACTCGCGCAGAAGCTCTCGTACGGATCGAGGTGGACATATCGGAGGTGGAGGGCGAGGTCTTCACCGAGTGCCAGGGATGAAGGCCAGAGCAAGGCGGGGGGTGACCAGCATCGGGGGAAGGTTTTGGTGGAGGAGGTGGCCACCAGCTCCCTACTGCTTCCAGGGCTATGTGGAGGGTTGACTGGTGGCTCGGTAGGAGGGGGAGGTAGCGTGGGGGCTACTAGGGCTACGTCGGTGGTCGGTGGTGGAGTGGGTGGTCGGCGAGGGGATGTGGGTGGAGGGGAGGCGGTGGCTGAGGAGGTTCGGGTGGCGACGGGTGCGGGTGGCAGGAGAGTGATGTGAGAAGGGATGGCTGGGGTAGAAGAGGCCTCTTTGGAGGGGGAACAAGTGCGGTGGGTGCAGGTGGGAGGGGTTGAGGAGCTGGAGGATGGGGAGGTTGATCGGGTGGTTGAGGAGGTGGGTTTCAGGTGCACGGTGCTAGGTGGAGTTTCCTGGTCATCTCCATGACCAAGGTTCTCTCATGGAATGTGAGGAGGTTGAATGACCCCTCCAGATGGGCAGCTTTATGTAGCTACATTCAGAGATGGGACCTTGAGGTGGTGTTTCTCTAGGAGACAAAGTGGGGGAGCTGCAATTAGAGGTTGTGGAGGGAGGTTGGGGGTGGTGGCATTGGGGAGTTTGTAGCCCTCAATGCGGTCGGAAGAGTGGGAGGTATCATTGTTGGGTGGAAAGATGTTTTCTCCTTGTTGGACTTGATGATCGGGTCCCATGTGGTCACAGTCAAGTTGCAGAGGCATCGAGACAATCTTTGTTTGCTCTTCTCTACAGTCTATGGCTCGAATGATGGTGTGTGGAGGCAGTTTGTGTGGGATGAGTTAGATCAAGTTGCAGCATCATATCAGGGGACCTCGTGGTTGATTGGTAGTGATTTTAATGTCACTTTGCTGGCAGAAGATAGGCCGGATGGTTGTAGGGGAATGGATCAAGGCTCGGAGGCTTTTACGGGTTTTGTTGTAGCGCAGGGCCTGATTAATATGCCACCCTCTTCATGCCACTTTACTTGGAGGAGCTCAGGTAGACAACAATCTAGGATTGACAGGTTCTTGGTCTCTACAGCGATGGCTGAGGTTTTCCTTATGGCGGAGGTCAAACCTCTAGAACGGTCGTTCTCGGATCACACTCCCTTGCTTTGGGGAACAAATGAGTGCTGGAGACATGGTACGTATTTTAACTTTGACAGAGCTTAGCTTCTAGAAGAGGGTTTTAGGAGGTTGGTGGAAGAGAGATTGAGAGCTACCCATGCAGAAGGCTCGGTGGCTACCAGGTTGGAAGCCAAACTATGGGAGATGAGGTCCTTCCTCAAGGTCTATAGGAAGTAGATTAAAGAGGAGCGTGGGAGGAGGGATGAAGCTGTTGATGAGATTGCGAGGTTGGATATGGTTGATGATGCTGGTCTCCTCTTCGAAGTGGATAGGGAGAACAGAGCGAGGTGCTTACAGGTGGTGTAGGAAGAGGATCGTAAGGTGGAGGTGGAGTGGAAGATAAGGTCTAAGCAAAAATTGCTCAGGGAGGGTGACTCTCACACTCGGTACTTTCATATGGTGGCATCCAGAAGGAGGAAGAATTGGATTGATAGATTGAGGGTTGGCGAGGAGTTTGTATGCAGGGAGGCAGTGGGCGGGGTAGCTGCGAGATATTTCAACGAGTTCACTGGAAAGAGGCAGGGGGAAGATGGAGATGGCTGGGATCCGAGATACCACGGATTGGGGATAAGGAAGCGAGTAACTTGGTTGGGTCGTTTGAGGAGGATGAGATCCAAGAGGCAGTTTGGGGGTTGAATGCAGATGGTTGTCCGGGTCCGGATGGTTTCCCTGTTTTCTTCTATAAGGAGTTCTGGTTGGTAGTGAAGGACGATGTTGTGCAGGTGCTGTAGGAGTTCAGAGATGGAAATATGGGCTTTAACAGACTAAACAAATTTTATTTGTTCTTGTTGCCAAAGAGGGATGGAGCGGAGGAGATTCAGGAGTATAGATCGATAGCTCTTTCGAATGGTATTTACCTCATTGTGGCAAAGATATTGGCAAATAGATTTGAGGGTCTTAACGAAAATTGTGGATCAGGTGCAGACGGTTTTTGTCCCAGGAACATCTTGGAGGGGTATGTTGTGGCTTCGGAGATCTTATCCTGCTGGAGGAGGAATAGGAGGAAGGCTTTCATGTGGAAGCTCGATTTCAGCAAGGCCTATGACTCAGTGCAGTGGTCCTTTCTGTGGGCCTCTTTGGTGAAGAGGGGGTTTCCACCCCTGTGGATTAAGTGAATGAAGAGGTGTGTCACCATGACATCTTTTTCGGTTCTTGTTAATGGAAATTTGGCTGGTGGTTGGATCTAGCTGAGAAGAGGGGTTAGACAGGGGTGTCCGTTGGCTTTTATGCTTTTTGTTCTAGCGGCAGATGCACTAGCGAGAGCGGTGAATAAATCATGTGAAAGGAACTTAGTGAGAGGTTTCTCCTTGGAGATGGGATGAGCATTCCACTGCTACAATATGTGGATGATACGATATTCTTTATTGAAGGCACAGAGGTGGAAGCTTGGAGGATGCGGATCTTGCTTGTATTATTTGGTGAGGCTTCTGGGTTACAGATTAATCTATCCAAGTCGAGTTTTGTTCCCTTCAACATGACGGAGGCAGAGGCGAGGGCATGCAATTTGTGTCTTGGCACAAAGCAAGAGAAATTGCCTATTAAGTATTTGGGCCTTCCGTTGACGGACGGGAGGATCTTGGTGTAGGATTGGGCCTCCTTGACGTGGAGACTGGAAGGGAGGTTGGTAGAATGGGCATCCAAGTTGCTATCGAGGGAAGGGAGGCTGGTTTTGCTCAAGGCGGTTCTAGCTGCGATGCTGTCGTTTTTCATTTCTGTCCTAAAGATGCCCCAGCAGGTCGTTAAAAGAATGTTGGGACTAATGAGAAATTTTTTCTGGTCCAACCATGGGTCGAATGGGCCTGGTGCTGGGTTGGTGGTGTGGGAGTAGGTTTACAAGCCGGTTGAGGAGGGGGGCCTTGGGGTGAGGGATTTGGAGAGAACGAATGATAGCTTGTTAGCAAAATGGATTGGGGGCTTGTTGGAGAATAGGGGAGACTTGGTGGGGAGGGCTTTCATATCCTCTTATGGAGGCCCACTACGTTGGGGCCTTCTTCTGTCCCCGCCAAGGGATGCTTCGATTTCTTGAGAGGTCTATCGATGGTGGCTCCTAAAGTGTAGGATTGTTTTCTGCCGGTGATGGGGTCGGGGGAGGAGTTTAGGTTCTGGTGGGATGATTGGATAGGTCAGGGGCCACTTTGTAGAAGATTTCAGAGACTTTTCGCTCTATCTACGGGTAGGGAGGCGTCAGTGGCAGAGGTTTGGGGAGGTAAGTGGTGCCCGTCCTTTGTAGGGAATCTTTCAGATGCGAGAATCCAGGAATTCTAGAAGTTGCTTGAAGAGTTGGAAGGCCTCCATCCAGAGTCGGGGAGTGATATGTTTTCTTGGGATGAAGGAGATTTCTCGGTGAGGGCTACTTATAGGAGATTGTCCGATGGGGGACCTAGTGGTAACTTAGATCTGGTGAGAGATTGCAGACAGGTTTGGAAGGCGGCTTGCCCATTGAAGGTCAAGATTTTTGTTTGGTTGCTTAAGAGGCGAAGGCTCATGACGAGGGTGTGGAGGGCGAGGTGGGTTCCTGGGGAGGTTAAGGTATGCCCCTTGTGTGGAGATATGAGAATGTCGACCACCTTTTCTTCTTTTGCCCATTTGTATCTCAGATTTGGAGCCGTGTGGGAGCGGGATGGTGGAACTATCTTTCTTTTGGCGAGTTTTGGAGCACGTTTAGAAGTGGAGGTGGCAACGTAGGGCAAAATGTCTTCCGGTTGAAGGAGAGGGCCAGGCCACTAGCGGTCCTCTGGGGTGTCTAGTTAGGGAGGAATGAGGTCGTCTTTAGGGGGTAGAGGCCTTATGTAGAAAATTTTGTGGAGTCTCTCTGCTTTGATTAGGATGTGGAGTGAGTCACTGTGAATGGTGTTTTGTTGCTGTATTTTGGACCTAATGTAGGCTGAAAGGCCAGTTTTTTATAATATAGCTGGGGTGGTTATCATTTGGATAACTACCCTTTCCTTTTTCAAAAAAGAAAAGAAGGGGAAAGAAAAAGAAACATAAAGGGAAGATAAAGGGCTAAAAGGGGAAATGCCTAAAGTGAAACCCTTAATGGGGTTTGAATCTACCTCATAGAGATGCGGCCCCGAGCTCCTCCTTCGTCCTCGCCGTAATCCTCTCCATCGATCGCTTCAACATTGCCAATCTCGCGTTGCTCCACGTCGTGACCTCGGGTGAGATCTCCGGCGGCACGATCTTGTCTCATGATCATGTGAGATTGTCTCATGATCACAATCTCATCTCACGATCTCGCCTCCTTCGATGCCATCGATGCTACTGCTACTACTCTTGCGAGTCCCCTTGCGTCTGCACAGGGTTGCTCTCCTTCCTCCTTGTGACAATGACTGCATGGGACACCTTGGTGTGATGCCCCTCTTCCGCCTCGGAATCGGAGGGTGAGGGTTTGGGCGATCGTCCCCAGACCTCCGTTCTCCGATCTGATGTCCGAGTGACGCCACCAAACCTCGTGCATTGTGCCATAAACATGGGGGCGAAGCCACCTGCTGTGGCCTCCCTCTCTCCTCTATGCTGCTTACTCCTGATTTGTTGCGCCGTTGATCTTGTGAGATCTTCGCAATCTCCCACACAAGATTGCTGCAAACCCTTCATGTCTCCACCACGAAGTTCGCCTCGATCCTTGTCGGTGATCGCTCCTCAAGCTGCTGCAGTCTTCGCCTGCGATCGAGTGAGATTGTCGCCGCGATCTTACCCTCACCACGATCTTTGTGAGCCCTAAGATCCACCTCGTGATAGCACCTGTAGTGCCACTGTGGCCTCGACTCCGCCTCGCAACAAGACCTTCATTGCCTATGACAGGGCCACGATCCTATCCAGGCGATGCTGCTATACAGGAGCTACCTTCGTAGTGCATCTCTTCTGTTGTAGGGTTTAATGGAACCCATCACATGCTCTGCCTTGAGAAGCTCTCATGATCAAGCTTCATCTCTAGGATGAATGGAACTCCAAGAACAAAATGATAAAATGTGATAACAAGATAACCTAAGAAAGAATTGCTTTGATACCAAGTTGAATTATAAAATAATGCGGAAACGAATCAAAGCAATAAACAATTAAATAACGCTTGGGTTTATACGGAAACTCCACTCACGAAGAGCAGGGAGAAAACCACAAGAGAAGGCCCCGATGGGGCTCTGATTTCTATATTTCTTCTCAAAGGAATATGGGAGGAGTACACACCTATTTATAGGCCACCACTCACACACAAAGTCCACATCTTCCAATGTGACATTAAATCAACCACCCAATTTCCTTAACAAAAGGCATCAAAGGATTTTTGCATTCCATGGAATGGTGGACATCAAGTTAGCCATTTGAATAACCTAAGGTTGAGATGAATTTTTTTCAGGTGACAAGATACGGAAAAATGAATTTCTTGTATTATCAAGTTTAGTCGATTTGGTTAGCCAGGGCCTTAATGTCTGTGGAAACATGGATATCTCGAAATGGTTAAAAAATCAGGGTGTTGACATTGTTGAGAGATACTTCATTGAATTTCCCACTTTTATTACCATGTTGAACACCAGAATAATAATACAACATGAATACATGGCACCGGGCAAGAATACCATAGGAAAATCCTCAAGATAAGGGAAACGCCAAAGGTAAGTGGCCTAGCGAGCTGGATGATTTGTTGGCTCTTTTCAAGAGGAAAAAGTTATACAATGGTCCTAAGAGATAGGGAATGGACTTCAAACAACCATTATATGGATTTGAAATTATCTTTCTCTTAATACATACCAAAATCTTAGTGAAGACAATCTATGAGTGTGAAATGTCCCTGTTTAGACTGACAAGGTGTTTGGAAATGGAATAAAGCAAAGTTTTAATAAATCAAGTTTTCTCAGTGGAAGACATTGGCCTGTCCAAAGCTTCAACTTTCTGTCAGTGCAGTCTTATTCTTCCTTTCCAGCATGTTCAGTGGTTGTTATGCTTGATTTTGAGTGAAAATTTTAGTTTTACAACACTTCAATAGAAAAGCATACTTTCTCCGGTCATCTACATGTTAAAGTGTATATGTGCAAACAAAACTGTATACAGATTCTATTAGCATGGAAGAGTAGTCAATTGCCCTTACAAATTGCAGTATAGATTAGATTAAGTTGAATAATAGGAATAAGTAGAAGTAAAATAACAAGATATCAAAAGTATCAATAAAAAATACTTAGGTTTACTTGAAAACCTCACTCACGAAGAGCGGGGTGAAAACCATACGAGAAGGCCTCTTATAGGTCTAATTTCTCTATTGATCTTCTTAAAGAAATAAGTGAGAGGTACATATCTATTTATATGCTACCACACATTCCAACACTCTACATCTCTTGATGTGGTACTAAACCAACCACACACTCTCCAACTCTCCCTCTTAAGTTGGAATATGGAATGCTCAACTTATACAATAACAAAATCCCACTCTACACAACAGAACATAACTCTCTCAACTGGTTCTTGTAGGTGGGTGTGCTGATGATGACATATCAGCGAGATTTGAAGCTGTTAGACGAACTGTTGTAGCTGGCTCTAACAAGGGTCCTCAACTGGTGCTAGTGACTCCCCATTCAGAATCCCTGACATGGGTCTTCCTCTAAAGACCTCAAAATTGGATCTCCCCTATGAAGTCCCAGAAATTGGATCTCCCACATAGAAACTTAATATGAGCCCTTCCTTTGAGGACCTTGAAGCTAGATCTTCCTTTCTAGAGACCTCGAAACTCCAAACCTCCCCGAGTTGTGGTTTCTCATGTGATGATTTCCAACAAAGAACTCCTAAATGGGGGTGACTAATAACATCCACCCTCCCTTTCTCCCAACTTGTATGGGAGAAGGAATAACAAAGACAAAAAATAATGAATAGAGAAGAGCTTCTCCCCATCTTTTCTTAAACATAATCAATCTTTTTTTTTCATTTTTTTAACCACTTTTTTTTCTTTTTTCTTTAAATCACCCCCTTCTTTCCTCCTTTTTATTAAAATATTTTCCTTCCTTTCTCTCTCTCTCTCTCTCTCTCTCTCCTTTTTTTTTTTCTTTCTTATTTTTCTCTTTCCCCCTTTTTTCTTGCCTCCTTTGTAATAAAAGAATATAAAGAAACGGGGGATGCAAATAAAAGACTTGAAGGCAACTCATGCCTCAATCTCCTTCACGCTACCTTCGAATTTGACCACCGCTTTTTGTGACCCTCTCCACTTCGCCAAATCTGCTCGTACGAAGATTGCTCGCCCAAAACCTCCACAACGATGTGAGATCTTCGCTGATTTCGCATTGATCAATGCTACCTCACGAGATCACCAAGATCCTCACTACGATTCTCGTTGCCGCCTTCATCTTCTTGCGACCCTTCTTCATCCTCGCACAACACCTTGAGCATCGCCATCGCCTACAACACGTCGCTCGCTTCTTTTGACCTCGAGTGCTGCCATTATTGTCGTTGATACCATCGCCTGGGCTCCCTACGACGCTGCAGCACTACTACCTGTGCTTCTCATGCACCGCCAGTGCTCGCCTAAGCGCTGCCAACACTATCTTCCCTGATCTCCCTGTGGTGCACCACCAAGACCACCAGGGACCTCACCTTCGTTGCGCGCTCTCCTTCCTCGCGATTTCACTGGAGGCATTCACCTCGAATCGCACCGATGCGAGATCCTTGGCTGAGATCCTCGCGTAGCTACTATCTCCATCACTTTCTTCCTCTCAACTGCACGTGTCGACCAATCTCGCTTGTCTACCATTGGATCTCCGCCTTGCATGGAGAGATTAAGGTTTCCCCCTCTCAAGATCAGAGAGAATATAGGAAAAACTCAAGAATAATAATGATAAAATTTGAGAGTAAAACCCAAGATTGAATTGCTCTGATATCAAGTTGAATAATATGAATAAGTAGAAGTAAAATAACAAGATATAAAAAGCATCACATAAAGAATACCTGGGTTTACATGGAAACCCTATTCACGAAGAGCGGAAAGAAAATCATAGAAAAAGACCCCTGATAGGGCTAATTTCTATATTGATCTTCTCAAAGAACAAGTGAGGGGTATATGCCTATTTATAGGCTACCACATACTCTAACACTCCACATCTCACAATGCGGTATTAAATCAGCCACACATGCTCCAAGTGATTACAATCAAACTATTGACAGACTTGCTACTTCGTATTAGCTTTGCATGCTTCAATTATTATATTTTTCTTGCTTTTTGTTACTGTATGCTAATGCCGTGGGAATTGGAACAAGTTGGCTTCTAGCTTTACATTAATGACTGTAGAGGAGCTCAGTTGTTATAGTTGCATATTTGCATATTGCTTTCTCGGGAGTTTGAAATTGAAAAATGGAAGATCTTGGCATCCATGTGTTTTCTTACTCGAGTCATCACTTCAAGGATTGCTTCTATTTTTGTATTCTTTTTCTTCTTGTAAAATGTATCCTTTCCAATTGCAATGAGCTCAATCAATGTTTCGAAAATTTTGGGTGGGAGGACGTTGTTATGGTGCTGGCTTTGAAGTGGTTGTAGACAGCCAGATGCTGGGCTTGCAATCTCGGACATGCATTGGGATGTGGGTTGGGTGATCTGATGACCAAATTTCCATGTCGAAAATGGAGAAGCAGTCACTCCCCTTACGGGTGCTTGGATTGTTTCCTAGTTGTCATGTCCATGGTTCTCCTGTGTAAATCAGCTATACAATTTTGCATGATTGTGAATTAATGAAATTAAGCATTATAGGCCACCAAGGGGTTGCCTCTGTGCCAGAGCACCCTACAGGCATCGAAAAGGTCAGGGATCAAATTCCATACTTACAATATTTAGCTTCTCCAAAAAAAAAAAAAATGAAGCATTGTAGGTTTGTAGTGGTACACAGACTTAATTGTTTCTGTATGTAAACGTTCTTTTGTTGCTGGAGCAAACTTTAATTCTCAAAGTTATTCTGAAGTTACACTGGTTGTATTGTCATATGATGTGCCATTGATCTCGTCGCTATGTTTATGGGTTCCTCAGGAAAAACTTAGCTGTAAATTGGTGATTTTTTGTCCACGCAGAAATGGCAATAAATTACATCCATAAAGTGTAATTTTATTATGGAATCCGATGCTAGGATGTAGGAAGTGATGACTTTTGGCAACCTTCAAAGTTAGCTCATTTTCTAAAGAATTACAGTTTATTTGTTTCAAGGAAAATGTAGATTAATGCACTTGTTCATGTATATACTTCTAAAATTGAATATCGTAAGTGCTTTTTTGGTGTATAAATAAATATCACCTGGGCTTTGTGTGAATAAGTATGTCAATGAAGGGGTGTTAATACCATGGTCCTTTATTTTGTAGATGAGGTTTGACTTTTTTTTCCCTGCTTAGTATTGTGGTAAATAGTTGGTTAGATGCAACGAATCAGGTGACATTTTGGAAATAGAGAAAGAAAGTCAATGCATTTGCTTTATATTTGGTTGATGTTACGAGTTGCCATGCATGGAAGAACTCATCTGGCACTTAAATCTCATTTTATTTCATGCATACTGTAGTTATAGACCTACTGTAACCCAGTTAAAGAATTTTGAGATTTTACACAAATGCCCCTATGTTCCTTGTTAATTATGTATATGTCCTTCCTACTTTCTAGTTACATATACCCTTCTAAAGCTTCGTGGTTAATTATAGATGTCCTATGCTTCTGGTACCTTTCAGGAAAAAACCCTATAGTTAGGCTGCATCAAAATGATCATATCTTCAACAAAAAAAAAAGTCAAGAAATATCTGTTTTTTCACTTTTTTGTCCTGAATTCACAAAATATGCCACCTCACATTTCTCCCCATTGGTTGCCCTCTTTCTTTGGCTTTTCCTCCTCTTCTTTACACTGCCATATCGATGCTCCTCCCTCTCACCTGTCACAGAATTTGCTTACTCTTCAATTGGGTGGTTGAGCAGCAAATGGCATCATATCAAGATGTTCTGGAAGACAGAGATCCCTTTATCACCACAATGAAGTATCGATAAATCTATAATAAATCTAACATGGGATGCCAAGAAGATGACATCAATGCAACAAGTCCTTCAACAATAATGGTGAGTTCTTTACACTGGTCAAGCAAGAAGCAACTAATTTGGTTTTAGTTCTTAGTCATTGTAATCATTTTCCAGTTTGGTCTTTACATCAAGCGATCGAGGAGGCAACGATCCCTTATACATCTAGTTTGAGTCTAGTGAGGAGTTGTAGCATAGAGAATGCAAGGAGTCAAATGGAATGAGGAAGATGATAGAATTATTGGCCAACAAGGAAGTTCAGTACCTATCTACACTTTGACATGTTTGTAGCTGTTTGAGGGATAGGGGTGGTGGATAGGCTAATAGGGAAATCGTAGGTGATGTAAAGCATTTGATAAATAAAATAGAAAATATCACAAGTAGGTTAGGATACTAGACATCCAAATGATATTGAAAGAAATAGTAGGGTCCTAGGTGTTGATTGTTAAAGTTAGAGTGGGGTCATGAGAGACTGAATATCTTAGATACAAATAGGAAAAACAATCTTTAGTAAACGGTTAAATATTAAATAGCCTAAGGTTTTGATCGAGTTGAAAAGAAACATCAACTTGAATAGTGTTTGCATTCTTGGAATGTCAATTATTAAAATATTAGTAAAAAAAGGTTATATCTTTGAAATGTGAGTGAAGGGCCAAGCTAAGAACTAGTAAAATAAAGATGATGATGATGATGATAAGGGATCCCAATTTGAAGTTTGCATTAGGAGCCCAAGCCTCATGAGGATCTGGTGTCAAGTAATGAATGAAGGTTTGGTAATATCATCTTACTAATATAGGCAATAGGAGTTAAATCAGGTATAAGAAGATTGGAGAGATAATTGAAGACGTAAGTAGAGGAACAAGAAAGATAGTGAATATAATGAGAGATACTTATGATTGTCTAACCCCTTTTAAGAAACCTTGCTCTTGCCTTTTATACTTCATATTCACAAAGGGCAAATGTGGAAGGGACTAGAGAACATTGTGTGGAGAGCTAATAATTTGATAAGTTTTTTTTGTGCATTTTTCATAATTTAGTTTGATAAGCATTTACTATGTTTTCTTCTTTTTGTTTTGTTGTGCTTTTCATATTTTAGTTTAGACAACCAACTTGATGTGTGTGTTTTGGTTTTAACATTCTAATCTGGACTTCATGATGAGATGGATCTAGTTGGGTGACACTTTTTGACAATCAATGAGAGGACTTTATTACTTGGTGACAATTATTCTGAGCATGTAAACTGGTAGAAAACTTGTCTCTCTCCACAAGTTCGAGAGTGTATTATAAAGTGGGCAACTTGTAGTTAGCTCTAGAACATAGATTCCTCACTAGGTATAGACTTTCGTGATAGGGATTGGTAGGGGATAGGATATGCTTGCCTCATCAATGCATGGTTGAGAGCCATATGCTCATGTGTCTTTCCAAAGTCCTTACACATAGGAAGTACTATCCCATTCCTCCTCTATCCTTGGATAAGATTGAGAAATTAAGGAGGTTTTCAACTAGGTAGTGCATTCCTAACTACACTAGAAGACAAGTCATTGTGTGTTACATAGAATAAAAAGGTGAGGAGGGCTCTACTCCATGAAAGTGAGGAAGAAGATGTGGAGACATACGAGGTAGATTGTCGTAGTAAAAGATACTAGAACCATAAAAATTTCTATTTCCTCAAAAGGTTTCGATCTTTTGGAAGAAGAATTGCACTGATATTACTTTGTATGATGTCTAATAGAAATCCCACAATTGGATAAGAAGATTATCATCTTAATGAGGCCATCAAAATGTCGTAGACACAAGTGAGCTACGAAGTTAATAGACTTAGGCATGAATGTATACATGGCATCAAAGGAGATTAAAATACAATTGCAATTAATAATATTAGAGTTAATCTAAAAAAAGTTTTGTGAAGATAGGTAACTTCTGAAACAACATTGAGAAAATAAAATTAAGGAAAAAAACATTAAAAGCATCATTTGGAGGCATAAACCTTTAAGTTGAAGAGTCAAGCAGATCATCTAGCTTGTTATACTACCATGAAAGGCCATAGGTTCAACAATCTTTTATCAAAATCAAGGGTTTCATATTATCCATGATTGTATATTGCAAAGTTCATAAGGAGATCCATTGTATGTCACCATCAAGGTATAAGCAAAATATAGCACCACAAGAGGCTTGATTTTAATTAGTAGCATCTATGAAAATCATGAGTTTCAAGACATCTTCAATTCCCTTGTAATAGCTAAATGTCTCAATATTTGAACCTATAATATTGTGCGATGCAAGGGAATTTTAAAAATCTTCATTACTTATATGGTAGAATTTGTAAAGACTGACATGAAGAATAATATTCCTAACATCAAGAAGCTGCATTGCAAAAGCACAAACTCTAGTAAGACTTGGAGATGTATATGAAATAATACATGAAGGGGATCATTGTAATCTAAATGCAACCTTCAATTGGAAGAAGAGCTGAATTGCTCGTAAAAGAAGGCATCAAAAGAAAATATACTGTGAGGTCTCAACAACCTTGCCACCGAAAGCACATAAGCAGGAATTGATATTACAAAATTGAAAGCGATGATCCATAATGGGAAGAGCATTCATAGTAAACCTCCCAAAAAAAGAGTTAATCTTGGGAGGAAGTTGGAATTCCAAGACTTTTTTTTTAATTGAACATAGTCTACTATCAAGATTAGAGAAAGGTTTAAACTCCTTATGAAGGGTAAACAAGTTTAATAGATAATAAGTCCTTAACATTTAAAGCCAAAATAATTTGATATTTTCCATTAAAGTTACTGCGGATTTTGGTGTTATAATTTGATCAACTATATCGTAATTGAAACATTCTTTAATAATTTTGTAACTCCTATCTCTAGCAAGAGTCATCAATGAGATTAGAGACCTTAAAAGGAAGTGTTCGTAACTTCATGTATAACCTAAGGATCCAAGTTTGAGATCTATCTCCTTGAATATTAATGTTATTCCCATCCTCATTCTTTCAAAAATAACTAGTGTTAGTGTGTTAGTTCTGCATAACTCTATTTTGATGTTTAACAAAATATATAATTATTATCTTGTTGGTATCTTATCTTTTAATTGCAAATTATCAATTATATAAGACGAGACACAAGATTGAAAAGCAGGCATGTTTTTCATTAGCTCAAGAAGATCATTATATCTTAAGACAAAGGCTACTTTTATCTTACTTTAAATATTTGACAAAGAGCCTCACTTATTTGCGTAAGCACATTCAAAATATATTTGATTAATCGTCTAATTTTTCTTAATTAGAAACCTAGTTTTCTTTATTATGCAATTAATGAGCACTATTTCAGAAGATTAATTCTTACGTTGACTATTATTTATTCATGCCCTTACGTAAACATTCTAAAACCCTCCTAGAAGAATTATTTAGCACATGTTGCATATGACGTTCGGAATGTCAAAATTATATACATCGTAATTGCTCAAGACTTTTTAATTCAAAATAAATAATTGAAATTAGTCACATAATTGATTTCAACTATATTTTATTAATGGACTAATTTATACGATCATCTATTATTGTAAATTTCATATTTGAATTTTATTTCAATTTTGATTATCAATGACTATTTGAACATTTCCAACTCAACTTTGGTGACTTTTCAAGGAATCATAGTGTTTTTATAAATACTCTCCTTGGTTCTTCATTAAATATGCACAATATCCACTCTTATCTCTTCTAGAAAATTTTTAGGAGTGCATTATTTACAAAAGCTCTCTCTCACACAACCAAAGTGCTCTCTATTCTCTCAAGCATGTTCAACTATGTTATGACCTAACCTGGATTGACTTGAAAATCAGGCCGAACTAGATCCTTATCCCAGGACCTAGTCATCCATCGAGCAACAAACATAAGACAATAACATTTCACACACATACACCATAGTAATAATTTAATGACAGAAAAGTAGTAGGATAAAACTATGAACTAGCATCATTATTGAGATAATGAAATAGAGTTCATACCATAGCCATCAAGATAACGACAAAAAATGCAGAGCAGAAAAGTAACAAGTTCTAAAGATAAAAATACTCCCTACTACAGGAAAATATCATAATCAAGACTAAACTACAGTCGGGTGCAGCTGGGCCAGACCCCCTCTGCAGTCGGTCAGACTAGCCGCTCACTCTCCTGACCTGGGTACAAATAGTAGGTGTGAGCAAAAGTTGAGTAGGGCGGTGTGGCAAAAGGAAAAAAATTCATGTGACAGTTAAGCAGTAACAACAAGTCGTTTAAACAGGCATTTAACTTGTTCTGTAAAAGGAAGGGTTTCCAAGAAAATAGTTTTCACTCTTAATTGCTTCATTTACCTGTGCCATCTTATTAGAATCCTTCCCATGCGTTGTACTAGGACTGAGTCATCTTCTTTTGTTTCATATGTCCCCTATCGGGACAATCTCGTTGCGGTATCCCCATGATAGAGGATGTATGCGTGGCACCCTCCTGGCCGAGAGGGCACCCCGTTTTCATCCTACACTTAGTCTTCCACCCCGAGGTCATGGTTGTGGTGCAACGGTGACTAGGTAGTCCTGATAGACACTTAGGTGGCTACCCCACACTAGCATGCGGTCAGTCGTTTCCTATAGCAGGTACACACCAACAGAATAGAATAGAACATGGGTCATGCCCCCCAACAACTCTGCGTATCCTTGCCCAACTATCCCGGTTGGCCTCACACGAGCCCAGCGGGAGTTAGTGCAAGAAGGTTGTACCTACCTCGGGTCCTTACCCGAGGTGGATAGCTCTCACCCTACACAACGGGACGCTCAGTTGCGTGCACTTGAGGACCAGTTCACCCCTAATTCAAAACTCAACACGGCCTACCATAGCCCCGCTTGCATTCTCCACCCACTTAATACTTCCAGTAAATTTTCTTCTCAACGCCCATATCTAGTTCATCCTAGGGTTCAGCTAAAAACCCTACTTGATCTCTACCTAGTTCAAACATTATGGATCCAAACTCTATATTCATGGTAGACATCTAAATTCCCTTAGGATTCATGAAGGCTGCCTAGTTTTGTTGCTAATACGATTGTGTCAAGATAACCATACACCACTCGAAACATGCTTGAACTAAATGAGATCACGTGCCCCAAAAAGGTAACCTGCCTCAGCCAAAACTCACACTTGTTATACTTGGCATACAACCTATGTCGCCTCAAAGTGTCTAGGATCATGCAAAGATGCTACTCGTGCTGGAATTGGTCACGGGAGTAGACCAACATGACATCAATAAATACAACCACAAAATAGTCCAAGTAGGGCTTGAAGATGCAGTTCATCAAATCCATGAAGGTGGTAGGTGCATTGGTCAGCGCAAATGGCATGACCAAGAACTCGTAGTGTCCATACCGCATCCTAAAGGTGATCTTGGAGATGTCTATCTCCTTGATCCTCAACTATTGGTAGCTTGACTTCAGGTCAATCTTGGAGAACACTGCGGCATCTCTCAGCTGGGCAAAGAGGTTGTTAATGTGAGGCAAGGGATACTTGTTTTTGATGGTGACCCGATTCAGCTACCAATAGTTGACACAGAGCCTAAGGGTGCCATCCTTCTTTACAAATAGCACTGGAGCCCCCCAAGGGGATGCTTTGGGCCTCACAAAGCGCTTCTCCAACAAGTCCTGTAGCTGGGACTTGAGCTCATAGCTTAACTGGTGCCATCCTATACGACGCAATAAAGATGGGGCTGATTCTTATTATCAATGAGATCTCAAAGTTGATCTCGCGCTTAGGCGGTAACCCGAGCAACTCCTTTGGAAAGAGCTCCAGGTACTCACAAACCACTGGGATGCTCTGCAGGTTGACTCCTGAATTGGACTCCACTGTGACACAGGTCAGGTAGCCCACACATCCCTACCTTAGTAGCTTCGTTGCTTGAAGTGCTAAAATGCACCTGAATCCCCTATCTACTGGTTGGCCATTGAATTCCAGAGGAGACAACTCAGGAATGGAGAAGACAATCTTTTTCTCAAATCCATCCACCAAGGCGTGGTACGAGGACAACTAGTCCATTTCCAGAATCACTCTAAAATCCTCCATGTATCAAGTCTGCTGGGAGACTATATCCTCATAATCAGTAAGGACCTCCTCTGCTACGAATAATTGTCCCCCAAGGCCCTTAATCAAGAATGGATACTCTAGTAGTGTATTGGCCTGTCCTAAGTTGATAGCAAAGCTCGTAGAGACAAACGAGTGTGTGGCATCAGAATCAAATAGCATGTAAACTAAATGGCCAGAAACTATAACCATACCTGCCACAATCGAACCAGAAGCTCTAGCATCTTTGAAAGTTAGGGTGTTAACACACCCCTTAGTCTTGGGTGCAGAAGATCCAGCCATGCTCAGAGTCAGACGAGTTGCTGTTGGCCTGTATCTACCCCATGACTGCTATCCTCCTCCTTGAGGTTGGTATCAACGGCTGCCAGCTTGGCCTCTTGTGCTCAGCGCGGGGAGCATATAGGCTACTCCTACCCTGGACGGGCAATCCCTCCTCATGTGGCTTGGCTGGCTACACTGGTAGCAGAGAGGGACATGACCTCCTTCCTCGGTTTGTCCTTGCTGGTAGTTAGACTAGGGTCTAGCGCTAGCAGTCAATCCCTACCTGGGGGCTCCAAAGGTCATTAGAAACCTTACAGAATGGGATGCCTCTCCCACAGGTGTAGTGTGCTGGGGTGGGAAGTGCCTCCTCTCCTGACGGCCTTGAGAGTGGTTGTGCTGGTAGGGCCTCTTCCAGCCCCCTTCGTCGGTGTCTCGTGTGGCCGGGTTAGTCTCCTCATACGTCATCACCACCTCAACCACGCAAGAGAAGGTAAGCACCTTCAAGGGCTTCTCATACCCCCATATAGCAAGCTGGAGGCCCTCAGTGAACCTCCATAGACACTCCTCCTCAGTGGATATTGCATACGGGGCAAAGCATGACAACTCCAAGAAATGCGTGAGGTATGCGCTAACTATCACCGCCCCCTGGAGGAGAGTGTGAAATTCCTGCCTCCTTTGGTCCTGCTATGTTTGTGGGAACTACTGCTCACAGAAGAGAGTTACGAACTGGTCCCATGATGGCTCCTCCCCCTCGCCCTCGAATCTCCTGCAACCACTTGTAGGTGACACTCTCCAGCTAGTATGTGGCAAAGGCCACACAGGGGGATGGAGCGTATCAAAGATCTCCATTTCTCCAGCCAGTCCTCTGCCTCAAACGAGCTCTCCTCCCCTTTGAAAGAAGGGGACTTTAGCTTCCGAAATTACGTGAACTGGTAGTGGTGGAGTTGTAACGGGGTCGCGGGTCCAACCCCAGGTAGGGAGGACTCTTGCTCGAAACTGTCTGCAGGTGGTGGGGGTGGTGGAGGGTCACCCCCTCCTCTTTTTGCTTGCTTGGTGCCGTGATGGCTCCCTTACCCCATGCAAGACTCCCCCTTCGCATCCTTTGACGAGGTAGGAGGTGGCAGTGGAGGTGGTGGGTGTAGGAGGTGCTGCTGCGCAATCTCCAGAGGCGGCTGGGTGAGCTCCTGGGCCTAAAAACCTTGAAGAAGGGCGGGACAACCCTTGCCTTAGGTCCGGTGCGTCCACCTCTACGACTACGCCCACGGCCACATCCCTGGTCGACCCCACGAGTTGCATGACGAGGCATCTCCTGTAGAGGAGATGAGAAATGAAAGATCAATAGCAACATAAGACCAACATTAGACTCAAAATGAGGTCAAGAAAGAGCTTGTGATGGCTATGCTAGCTATAACTGCATGGCTGGTTCTTTTGGGTCTTAGTTCATTACTCGAGATTGCCTTGCTCTGATATCATCTTGTTACGACCCAACCCGAATTCGCATGGAAATCAGGCCAGACAAGATCCTTATCCTATGGCCCAGTCGTCCATCGAGCAATAAATATATGACAATAATATTTTGCACACATGCACCATAGCAATAATATAATGATAGAAAAGTAGTAGGATAAAACCATGAACTAGCATTAGTATTGAGATAATGAAATAGAGTTCATACCATAGTCATCATGATAACGGCAAAAAGAGCAGAGAAGAAAAATAACAAGTTCTAAAGATAAAATACTCACTACCACAGGAAAATACCATAATCAAGACTAAACTACAGTTGGGCCAGCTCCCTTTGTAGCTGGCCGGACGGGCAGCTCACTCTCCTGACCTAGGTACGAACGATAGCATCAGCAAAAGCTGAGTAGGGCGGCGTGCTAAAAGGAAAAAAAATGTGTAAAAGCTAAGCAGTAACAAGTGGTTTAAACGTGCATTTAACTTGCTATGTAAAAGAAAGGCTTTTCATGTAAATATTTTTCACTCTTAATTGTTTCATTTACCCGTGCCATCTCATTAGAAACCTTCCCACGCATTGTACTAGGATTGAGTTGTCTTCTTTTGTTTCATATGTCCCCTATCGAGACGATCTCGTTGCGGTATCCCTGTGATGCAGGGTGTACATGTGGCACCCTCCTGGTCGAGAGGGCACCCTATGTTCATCCTACACCTAGTCTACCACCCTGGCGTCATGGTCGCGACGTAACAGTGACTATGGCACGCGTAATAGACACACAATGGGCTACCCCACGTTGGCATGCGATCAGTCATTTATGTTAGCGGGTGCGCACCAACAGAATAGAATAGAATAGAATAGGGGTCATGCCCCTCAACAGCTCTACGTACCCTTGCTCAACTATCCGGTTGACCCCACACAGGTCCAATAGAAGTCAATGTAGGAAGGTTGTACCTACCCTAGGTCCCTACTTGAGGTGGTTAGCTCTCTTCCTACACAACGAGGCAATCAACTCTCCTCGGTGCGCATGCACTCGAGTGCCAGCTCACCCCTAATTCAAAACTCAACACGACTTGCTTTGGCCCCACTTGCATTCTCCACCCACTTAATACTTCCAATAAATTTTCTTCTCAATGCCTATATCTAGTTCATCCTAGGGTTCAGGTCAAAACCCTACTTGATCTCTACCTGGTTCAAACATTATGGATCCAAACTCCATATTCATGGTAGACATCTAAATTCCCCTAGGATTCATGAAGGCTTCCTAGTTTTGTTGCTAATACGATCATTGTCGAGATAACCATACGCCCAACGATGAGAATAAACTCAAAGAGACACCACCCAGAACATGCTTGAATTGAATGAGATACACATTTAGCAATACAAGCATCTGACTATTGATTATACATATAAACGGGGGGTGTAGGAGGTATACATGTGCAACAAGAAAAACTGACTTCCCTAAGAAGATAATTATTAATTTAAGGCAACCAAAAGTCATATCCAGGAGGTGGTATAGAAGCCACTCTACCTCTACTTCGAGAAGGATTAAGGAGTGTGGGTGGTCTGCCCGTATCTCCAGCTATCACTATAAGGGTTTCCTCGCAACATGCGCCTCCCTTGAGCGCTAAACCTAGAGCATCCGTGGGTTCAAACAAGGTCATTAGGCTTAATTAATTTTTTCAGTGCCCATAATGTGCTCTAACAGTAATGGAAGTAGTTCTACAATGTAGAAAATTTTGATACCATTCCAACAAGTCCTTTCAGGCGTGATTCTGAGGTTTTGAACCTCAAACCAGCCACAAAATCACTTCTGGTTCTCGTGAACCATCCCGAGTTGGTCTGGTCTGACTGGTTCATGCGAACGAGTCTGACCCCCCTCACGTTGCCATGCATCATGTGGTGGCTGGTGCACATTTGTGATCTACGTATCGCGATGCTGCATGCCTCTCGCAGTCGTTGGATCACGCGTTGCATGAGCTGGAGCGTTAGATGACGCGTCCCCAGGCGTATGTGCGTGGAAGCAAGAGCATTGGGGAGGGGAGCTTGCCTCTCCTTGCGATGTGTGTGTGAGTTAGAGCGTGCCTCTCCTCCTCAGCTTTAGCCTCGCGTACTCTCTCGTTTGTCGTGGAAACCACACCATCGAGAGTGGCTGAGGCTACGGGAATGAGGCCACGCCTCTTGAGGTGGGGGTTTAAATAGGAAAGGGTTAGGGTTTTAAGGGGTTCTTGTGGGTTGATAAAATTGTGGTTTTTACCCCAAAGAAAGATTGTTTCTTGCATGGGGTCCCCCATTCAAAACATGGGGGTGCAAAATTTGCAGGACACCAACACCCATCAAGAAGAAAATCACATTAGGTCCTTATGTGGATGGGTAAGGTGCAGAAATTGTGGAAAAGCCCCTAGGGCTTAAGATAATTCCTTGAAATCATTCGACATTGTAATTAGTGTGCAAAAATTACAAAGAAACCCCCAAGTCCAAAAAATTATAAAGTGACCCTTGGGTAGTTGTTGTGACGCGTGAAAATTACAAAGACCACCCTGGGGAAATAAGAAATTCCATGATGGTCCTTTGAGTCGTTTCAAACTACAAGAAATCTTACAACTTCCACACATCAAAGCTATATTTTAAAAAGGGAAGTTTTTGAAAGGAAGTATTTCTTACTCCTTACTTTCATGTGCAAATCTTATATTCACTAAGGAAAGGTTCTATTGGAGTATACTTGATTAGTTTAATTGAGCTTATGCTTTCACGCCACACTTACACATTTGGCTCTATAGGATTGTTGTAAGTTTCAAATTTATTTTGATACTTATTGTTGTTGGGTTTCTTGGTATGGAGTTTTCGTTTTTCATAGAAAGAAGAATAAAAGGATTTTTTTGTGGATTGTACAAGAAAGTGGATGTAATTGAGGCATACGACCCTTGATTTTAAGTGGTATTTGTTAGTGGATTGCTTACGTGAAGCAAGTGGAAAAATCACTGTTGGGAGACAAGATAGGGGTTTTTCCCAATTGAAGGGTTTTCTCTTTAAATACTATGTTCAGTTTAAATTTTAATTTTGTTTGATAATTGTTATTTTGCACAATTCACCCCCCTCTTGTGTCATTCTCAACCAGGAATAAAGAAAAACTAATGGAAAGAATATCTTTCAAAAAATAGATTGATGAGTAGAGCAAGTAGCATCGCAATAGCCATATCTAAGGAAAGTTTTGATGGAACCATGTTCCTCATGATCGGTGTTAACAAAATCAATTATATTTGGATTTTGGATGCAAATGTATGCAAATGAGAAAAATTGATCAAGTGTGATCAAGTTCAAGACAACTCAAGATTGCTCAAGTAAACTTAAGATATTCTTGCGCAACCTAGAAGAATAAGATCAAAATAACTCAAGGAAGCTCGCTCAAGCCAGGCTTAAACTTTAATCATTATATTTTTATCTATGATAGAGTTATTGTAAGCCCCCCATTGAGAATAACTTATTAAGCTGAAATCAACATGGAGATAATCAAGGTTTAGTATAGATGCACTTAACACAAAATCACACCCTTTAACTTAAAGGAAATCTCATTGAATGTACTCGTGCAAACAAAGCGAACTAGCATATATTTACTAATCCAAGGTAGTTGTACTAGTATATATGCATTATGTTGGTTACACTTATTCAAGAAATATGAATGCTTGAATTTCCTAATGTAGTATCTTAGACTTTAAAATAGGTATTAAAGTTGCATATCAGTCTATATTGATGCCTGATTGAGACCCTTTGAATTGGAATCTCAACTAAAACACAATTAAAAGAGGAACTTAGAGAATTTGTGCCATAGTTTCACTTGGAAAGGTGTATGTCTGGGGGAGAGTACAACTCCCAAATTTTACTAGTTCTTTTTGTAGGTGGTACAATCACACTTTCTTTCTTTCTCTCTCAAATTGCGTAAGAAACTAGAGCTTATAGGGCTAGCCACTGTTGATCGTGGGTCTCATGGAATTTCCCATAATCTCATGATCTACACATTAATGGAATTCAATTTTGTAACTGTCAAATGGGTATCAACATAGCTACCGACGTAACGGACGTGTGTTTCAACTTAAATCAACATCTGTTGATGGGTTCTCAGATCCATGAGTGCGTCGGGTTTTCGAATCAAATGGACCCGACAGGAAGCCGGGCTAGGCAAATACGTCAAGATGGACTCAGCTAGACCCGTTAGGATTACAAAGCAGCTGAATCTATCAAATATGTTGGAGTTTATGAAGAGGATTTTTCTTCTCATCAGTTGCCCCCACTCTCTTTGCTAGCTTAGGCAGTAAAGAGAGTAGTAACCTTGAGAGATAAACTTCGTGTGTAAGGTGCCCCTAATGATGTGTCGGCTAATTTTAGGCGGTCTAATCATTTTGTTTACATGTGAGAGTCGTCTTTTAGAAATATGTGTCATAGTATAGGATGAATTTCGCATAAAATACTTAAATTTATAAGCTCAAAATCAGAGAATGTGAGTCCGAGGTCGTTCATAGGGACCAAATATAGAATTCACAACACTAATCACAACTAATAATAATGAGCTCAATCAATTAAGTACCAAAGAGATATTCAATAAATAAAATCCATTCAAATTGATATGCAATAATAACTCAAATTGTATCTCAAGAAGTTGTGGGATAAAAGGAATAATAAAACCTAAAAGTGGTGATTTAGATCACCACTTAAATCCTTTAATTAAGTATACATCCCACAGCTCAATTTAACTCAAATATCGCTACAATGGTATCAACCACTTATGCCTCAATTCCACATCAGCACCAGCCAAATGTATCCATAGTATTAGATCAGACGTCAAGTATAACTCCCTAGACGGCTTAAACATCGCCAACCCTCAGCAACACAAGTCACAAGACCTCCAGTAAGGCACAGGACAACCTCAGAAATGACTACGTATAGAGCAAGCGTGCATGCATCTCGAGGCTAGGAACCTTGGAGCAAAACCCTCCCCCTTTCTCCTCACAATTTCTCCTCTCAGAATTGGCTACTTGGATATAAGCGGGTAATCGGATTTGGGTATGGGGTCCAGACCCATGTGCATGTGTGCATGGGAGAGGAGTGAGAGAGTGAGGAGGCGTATGCGTAGGGGGACCTGATCCCCCGTGTTACTGGGCAAAGAGGCAGCAACAAAAAATCAATTTGTACGTGGAGAAGAGGTCATCCACATTTAATGTGGGACTATCTTCTCCGTTGTCCTTCGCGTCTGCTAGCAGCTAAAGTTGCCTCAAATTGGAATCACTGCTGGCGATCTTCTCTTGAATTGGAGCATTGTCTGGACTTGTGGATGTCTTTTGCAACACCTGGAAGTTGCAACAAGGTCAAAGTAGGTCTGAGCACGGTGGTTGACGAAGGTGATGAATGGCAAAGATGAGGTGTCCAGCGAGAGTACCTGAAGCATGAATACAGCCTCTCGACTCAATTAGAATAGCACAGGGGCTTCGCTGTGAGGTGTGGAAGGCGATGGCAGTGTTAATTTGGTGAATGATGGCGTGTGGTGGCCAGACGGAGTCGAAGAGGGTGAACGGAGGATGGGTTGTACGGTGGGGCAAAGGAGCAAGTGGATGATGAAATAGGTAGAGGGCTTTTAAAGGTGGAGGTGAGGCAGATTTAATGGGAGTGGTGGCATGGCTTTTGGTGAGCTATGGAGTGTGTGAGACCATGCCAGAGGTATGCCGTATGTGGAGATGACTGGGAAGAGAGGCGATTGTTGGTTGAAACGAGGAGATAAGAAGCTAATCCTAATCTAGAGAAGGAGAGGAGGGGTTTGAACTAACTAATGGATGCTGGGGAAGGAGAACCGTGCTGGCTTTGATTAGCCAGTGCTGGAGGGGATGAAATCTCCGGTGGGGGTGAACGACGAGGAAGAAGGGATAGGAAGGCTCCTATTGGTATTGTGAGAAGCGGAAGAAGGGGAGAAGTTTCCCTCTGCCTATAGTATGTGGTAGAGGGCGAAGACGGAGGTTGGAGGAGCTCACCGGAGCTGCGGTAGGAGGTGGCTGGAGCTGCGGTCGGAGAGATGAAGTTGAAGAAATAAGGTCGCACCGAGCTAAAGAGATTGACCAAACGTTCAGGAGCTTTTATAAAGCTCCTGAACAAGCTCTAAACAAGGGAAGAGCTTGATTGAGACACTTTTAGGAATCAAGAAGACCCATAGATTTTGTGCATTCACACAAGATTTTCGCGCAAGCTCTAAGTCTTTAATCATGTCCAAATGAATCTTTAACTTGTGAGCATCAATCCCACCAAATTTGGTGGGATTTGGTGTTGATTTGAATGGGTTTTGAGTCAGTTAAAGGTTTCCTGAAGGTTGGTTGACCTACAATGGCAGCAAGGACCTTTCAATGAAGAAGACAAGGAAGTTAGGAGCTTTTCTGCAAATATTTCGAAAGTTAGGGGCTTGATTGAGAGGAATAGAGTTTTAATGGACTAAAATGCAAACTAGGTCAAGATGGACTCTGATTGGGCCCAAATTTTGGTACAAGCCTAATTTTGACCTAAGGAATCTAATGGTGAAGTTGTATGAGTTTTAACCTCTTTTGACTAGGCAATTTGCATAGAAGTTCAAATTAGGGCAAAATTTCGTCTGCAACTCTATTCTTGGTCAAAATAGGTTTAGATGGTCAAACCAAGGGTATCAAACCTCTCAGAATATTTTTATGTGATTTTTAGGAGGTTTAGATAAATTTTATCCTGACCAGAATTTCTCTAATTTAAGAAGGTTTGAAATTATGATTTTGGGTTCTGATGCTGTTCTCAAAATATGTGAAACCCTGTTTCTATCTATGTGGACTCACTCTTAGGACTTTAATGTTCACTTGACCTTCAATTACCCCTATTAAACCTTGTGGTTACTCTACTTTTATGATGTTATGTTAAAACTGCAGAATTAACCCTATTTTAATGTTTTCTTCTTAAAATGGTTTTGCATGGAATTATGGCTCTTAGGTGATTATGTATGAGCTTTTGTCTCTTGATTTTGACTACTTAAAGCTAGTTATGGCTAATGATGATGTTACCATCACATTTATAGGTTGCACAAAGTTAAAAATATTTGGGCGGTCAAGGTGTCACTTTTGGACAATGTTAAGCATATCACCGCATGTTTTTTAGGATAAATATTTTGCTGTCGGATTTTCCTATCATATTTAAGAAGCCAATACCTCTGATATTTGTAAAGCACGATGTAAGCATCGCCTCTACAAGTGATGGCCAATCAGTGTAGGTTGAATTTTGTCGTTTTGCATGGACAAGACGAGCATTAATTATCGTAATAATGAAGAATAACAGATTACGGGGTTTCCTCCACTGTCTAATCACATCTTAATCATTATGCACGTAGGGGCATCAATTATGCCCCGATATAGTGGGATTTATGAAATTTGAAATCTGCACTCGGAGGGTAGGATATAAATAGGGGGTGGTTGGGGGAGTAAATACCCTCCGCCTTCTATAATGTGATAAAAATCTTAGCAGGTTGATTGATGAGAACCTCATCATAAACTCTAACTAGCACAATCTAACCCAGATATGTGAGAAAAAGCTCCTACATGAACCAAAGAAAGGTTTAACTCAGAGAATTCTGAGTTTAAGAATAAAATAAATCATAAGGGGTAAAACTGTAATTTCAACAATGCAGTTTGCAAACAGGGTAATTAAGGGTCCAAACACAGGTCAAACAAGCTTAACAAGAAGGAAAGTTGGATGATCTGATCTAAAAAGGGTTGTAGCAACTTCCAGGAATTAAATGACATTCTGTAACCCTAAAACAAACCCACTTCAATTCAAGAGGTTCGAGGCAGGATAAAAATCAATTAAACCCTCTAAAAATCATAAGAAAAAATTTCCTAGGGCTTAGAACCTTCAATTTGGCCTTTGAAACCTATTTTGACGTAAAAAGAGAACCATGCCCAATTAATAACTTAATTTGGGTTTTTATGCAAATTGTCTGGTCAAACATGATTCAACCTAGAATTAAATTTCACCATTAAAATCCTTAGGTTCAAATTAGTCTTGTATAAAAACTTGAGCCTAAGAAGAGACCTCCTTGACCGACTTTACAATTTGGTCCTCCTTATTTACTTTTTGACCCTTATCTTTTGAAACCCTTATATTTAGGTCCCCAACTTTTCATCGTTCTTTGCAGAACGGTCCTCCTAGCAACTTCTGCACAGCGCCATACTCTGGCGACCTTGCGTGGAGCATGGCGCCGCGCAGAGCAAGGTTACCGTCCTCTAGAACAGAAGCGGGGTTCCCTGCGACGTCCTCTGTCGCAGGGACCCGCTCACGATCTCTGCCGACCACCATGCCTTCCGTGTGAACGCGCGGAAGGCATGGGTGTCATCTCCGACCTTACTCCGGCGAGGCTGAACCCTCCGCACCTTGCTCCTCTCTGCGCGCCAAGCCCTTTATAAGGATCGGTAGACCCTACCGGCTCCTTCAAGCTTTTCTTTGGCGGAGAAACACCCCCTCTTCATCCCTTCCTCCTCTATCAGAGGGCCTGAAGCTTCCGGCGAACTCCTCCTCTTCCTCCTTGTCGCTCTGCTGCCCTACCTGCAGCAGGGTTTGCCCTGCTTCGTCATTCTCTCCAAGCTGTACCCGCAGGCGCCCTCCGCCTACTTCCTCGTCGTCGAAACCCTCCTCCAGGGTGTCTTCGTCTCCAGCTCCGGCAGATACGAGCCAGATGCTCTGCCCTCCCCCTTCATCGAGTAATTAGGTAGATAGCTTCCTCTCTCCTTCCCTTGTATTTTCCCCCTTTTAAACTGTCCTTTCGACTACCCAACCGCCACTGTCCAGACCACCTTCTCCACCTTCAATCACCCCCTCCAGCAAGACCATCTCACGACCACAGACACTCTTACACCTCGCCGACCAGCCCAGAAGCTCTCTCACACTCCACTCCACCGACCCCCCCTCTCCATGCATTGCCAAGCGCCACCCGACCACCCCCTGAACAAAGCCACCTTTCCGGCCACAGTCTGACCTAGGTCAGCCTCCTCATGCACTCCCGCACCCCGCTGATCACCGCACAAGCTTCGCCTCACTCCGGCGAAGCTTCCTACGTATTCTGACTGGGCCGAGAGGCCGTAGCTGTGATTTCTGGTCGACGCCCCTCGCCGCCATTGTCGACGAGCTGCAGCAGCTTCACCTGCAGTTGCAGGCACCCTCCAGCCCAGGTGCGCGTCCTAGGTCACGCGGGTTTTCTCTGCGAAGGCACCTAGGCCTGCAACTAGGGCAAAGGCGTTGCAGGCTGCTTCAATTTACCGCAGGTCGCTCACCTGCGGGAGCCAATTTCTGAGGTGGGACTTTAGTCCCACCTCGGAAGTGCGTGGCCAAGCGCCCGCACTTAAATTGAAAAAGTGCCTAAGGCTAATCACCTTCGAACACAGGGGTCAGGTCCCTCTCTCGCACGCTGCCCGCCACGCACTCACTCGCCCTCGCCCGCGCTCACGCCTCGCGAATCTGGGCAGGATCCGATTACCTAAACCGCACACTCCTCGCCCACCACCGCACACCGGTGGACCTGGTCCCGGGCGCGATACCTGCACTCGATTACCCAGCTCTGGGAGAGCAGTCCTAAGAGAGAAATCTGAGTAAGAGAGAGGCGCGGGGAAGGGTATGGGTAGATTTTGCTCTGACCCTTGTGTGAGCGTGCAGGAAGAAAGAAAGAAGAAGGCAGGAAGGAAAAGAAGAAAGAAGGAAGGAGAGAAACAGAAGAAGAAAAGAAGAAGGAAGGCACTGTAGCAAAGCCACAGATAAGTCGTCTGAGCACAGCATCAGACGTCGGAATCACCACAGCTGCAGAAGGCAGAGAAGAGAAGAAGAAGAAGATCACCACAACTGCCGGCTAAAGAAAGGAAGGAAGGAAAAGAAGAAAGAAGGTAAGAAGCAAGGAAGAAGAAAGAAGAAAGAACAAAGAAAGAAAGAAGAAGAAGAGAAGAAGAGAAACGACCAAGGAAGAAGAAGAAGAAAAGAGAAAGAGAAGAAGAAGCCAAGATCTCTCTCTCTCTCTCTTTTATTTTTGTAACATAATAGAGATCTTATTTAGTCTTTTAGAAACATAGTTGCTCCCTGAGTTCGACCTCGGGAAATCCTTGTTCCGAGTAAAAAAAAATTGTAATAGTAATCTGGTAATTTTTTTGTCTTATACTATAACGACTGTACTTAAACTATAATAACGTAAAGAGGAAACACAGAACAGCTCTAGCCTTACCAGCATTACCATTTTGGCGCCGTTGTTGGGGAGCAACGGCTATTCTAGAAGCTATAAAATCTCTATTTGTGAATTTCTAATAATCTCTTCTCTTTTGTGTGCAGGTACAGGAAAATCAAGAAGCAGCCACACAACAACCACTCCAAGGACAGGTAATTTCTACCCTCTCTCTATTAACCCCTAAATTCGAAAGAGGAAGAAAAAGAAAAGAATAAACAATATAGGTATAACCTGTCTTTCATACCTAGTAACAGCTGCATGTTTTCAAAACACTATTCTTGCACACACTATTAAGGGTATTTAAGGGCTAACACCTTCTTGCCTGAACCCTAAGCAATCAGCTCTCTAAAACCACTTGAACCCTAAAAGACAAGACCTAATAAGTTCTCAAAGGAATTAATAGGTGAAGTTGACCCCTTGGGTCAATCAACCTTCAACTTAGGTCACTTTTTGCACTCAAAAAGCCTAAAGTTCAAGTGAAAATCTAAGCACCCTGATCTTAAACTAAAAGTGGTAGACTTAAGAGGTCAAGATCCCCATTCTGGTCTACCTGGAATCTCAGTGACAAGAGAGGTCGGGTGGGGGAAACCTTGTAACTCATGGGGACGCTCTACCATGTAGGGGTCTTCGCCGGACTCACCCTCTCTGGCTGCCGAGGTAATTCTCAGGTGGACGATCTTTTGATCAAGGGGTCCATCTGCCCCGAACCTCTATAGTCACCCAACATTTTGGGTGTCTTGATTGGGTCCAGCACCTGCTAAACTCATCTCTTCTAACAGTGTATGTTTGGTAGGAGGTCCTTGAAACCTCCTTTAGAACTTCACTCCCCTTGAGGCCGAGCCTCAGTGCCCTTGTTTGAGAAAACAACACTTCACATCGACCTCTCTTCTGACTCCGAACCCAACTCACCTTCTTCTTCCATAATGGCTCAGCCAGTTGAGGAAGATAACAATCTGGAGCACCAGCTCCAGCGACTCAATGACCTCTTCCAGAACTTTGTGCACCCACCGCAGCGTTCTATGATGCGGGACCATTACAATCCTGCTGCGGTGGCCATTGAGCCTTGAGTCCGAATCCCGACTGGAGGACCTGATTCTGGATTAAAGCCCAATATGATTCATGCCATACCTAAATTTCATGAGCTTAATTCTGAAGACCCCTTCCAGCACATCAAACAACTAAAGCATCTGGCCTAGACTTTTGGGTTAGATGCATAAAATCGGGACATTCTCCTCATGAAGGTGTTCTCCTTCTCCCTTGTGGACAAGGCCGCTCATTGGTAGCAAACTCAGACCCGGCCGATGAACAATTGGGAAGAACTTCAGTCCGAGTTCTTGAAAAAGTTCTTTCCCGTTGGTCGAACCAATGCTTTGTACCATCAGATTACCCACTTCACCTAGCAAACGGGAGAACCTCTCTATGAGGCATGGGATCGCTTTCAGGATCTCATGAGAAAGTGCCCCCATCACGGAGTTCCTAAATGGGAACAAGTCCAGTCTTTTTACCAGGGACTCCATGAGGATATTAGACTTTTCGTCAATACAACTTGTGGAGGGAATACCATGGGTCAACATGAGGACACCGTGTGGGAGATTCTTGAAAACATGTGCGAGAACTCCATCAACAATGACTCCATGGGATTATTCGACAGGACGAATACCTGCACATTGACGAACCTTAGGGGAGCACACGAGGCGTAGGGCCTGTCCGCATCAGTCGACCTGGAATTGATGGCCAGTCGATTGGACAAGGTCTCTATCATCGAGAAGGTGGACGAGCTGACTCAGCACTTGCAGCGAGCCACCTCTGCACATAGTTCCTTCGCACAGCTTCCTTCCACACGGGAGACTGTGCAAAACATTCTCCACCGACCTTCTCCTGGGATGGATCCATATCCACCCCCATCTGATTCTCGGATCGAAGGGTCCTCTGATCCTTTCTATACTAGCCCGGGGAATTCCACTTCCCCATTCTCTGATTCTTTGGAGGTTCCTCAGACCTGCGAGGACCTCAACGCCATCTAGAATGATCCATTCTCCAACACCTACAATCCTGGATGGCGAAACCATCCCAACTTCCAGTGGGCGGGAAATTCGCAAACTCAGAGACCACCCTTTCAGCTCCGTCCACAACCACCTCGTCCTTACCAGCCACCTCAGCCTCGACCCAACCCTCCTTATCCATCAGGGCCAAAGCAGGATCAAATGCCCCTCATCCTTTAGACTCTGGCTGACATTCAAAGAATGAATGCGGCTATTTAGAAACAACACAAGGACGAACTTACAGAGGTTCGAAATCAACTGGCCCAATTGGCAAATTCTCGCCAACTGGGCACACTTCCTTCCCAACCTCTTCATAACCCTAATAACGTGCCGACCCAGCGGCGCATTATGAACCCAAACCCGGGCCAAGCACACATGATTTATCAGGCCCCCTCTGTTCCTTCACCCGATGGGATGGAGGCTTCCACTTCTTATGCACGCTATCAGCAGCAACCCATCCTATCCTACCCTAACCAAAATCAAGCAGGACTAAATTCTGTAACAACCCGTAGTGGTAAGGAGACCCAAGATCCACCCTATCCAAACCACTCCAAGCCTGGTAGTGATCCCAACCCTAGGACAGTAATCCAGGACATTCCTATCCTCGTCCCGGATCAAAGGCCTGGACCTATCCTAGATGAACCAACCAAGGTTCCATTTCCCGAGGCCTTGACCAAGGGAAAGAAGACAAAACCCGTGGCACTTGAGGAGGACCTGGTCAAGCTCTTTGAGCAGGTCCAAATAAACACCCCTTGATGGATGCAATTCGCTACGTACCGGCTTACGCACGATTCTTAAAGAATGTGTGTACACCTCAGCGTAAGCCGCGAACGAAGAGTGGGAGTCCAATTGTACTGTCAGAGCGAGCCAGCTCTGTAATCCTAAGCAAACTCCCACCCAAGGCAAAAGATCCTAGTACTCCCCTGATTTCCTGCAAAATAGGTGATACCCAATTCGATAGAGCATTGCTAGACTTGGGTGCTTCCATAGGGATACACCGAGAACCCTAGGGATATACCGATCAGTCTAGGGAGACCTTTCTTGGCTACTGCTAGAGCCAACATCAGCTGCGAGGAGGGCCAAATAGAGCTCAAATTTGGAAATCAAACCCTCAAAATTGATATCTTTAAGGCCTAACAAGGAATCGATTGCGGTGTCATCAAACAGATTTGTGATATCAGAGCTTTGGTTGATGAAACGCTGATGTAAACACATTTACACTACTTAAAATGTCTATTTATGCATGTTCTTAAGCATAGAATTGCATTTCATGATATAAATATTGCATTACATGCATCATCTTGCATTTATAGTAGTTTGAATAAAATGGAGGTTAATTGTCTCCTTTTATGTGCTTGGACAGGGTAAATATTTTATCGGGGCCTCGGATCAAAGATCCAACCGTATGGATATGATCAGGGCGACGATTGGAGTTCAACGACTCCAAGATCGCCCTAATCAGGCATCCGTAGCATCAGATAGAGACCGGGGAACCCTAGAAGATCAAGGGCCAGGATGGTGTAAATCCGCACTTCAGATGGCAAATCCGACCACACGGATGAATTCAGATCGACGATCGCAGCCCAACGACACAAAAATCGAGTCAATCCGACATCCGTGGCACCATCTACAACTTCCAGAAGATGGACGGCCAAGATGGCGCCACGTGGCGCCATCTCAGCCGCCCAATCGGCCGCATGCGTCTTGTGAAGACCGCGCACCGTCTCCTCTCCGCCGTTGGATCTCGATCCAACGGCTGCGGTCGCTCGCGCTTAAAAGCGTCCGCGCGACCATTTCGCCCGCGTAGCGCAGCGGCGACGCAGCTGCGGGCGAAGCGGAGGTCGCGGGTTCGAGCCGCGGTGAGGGGGTGGAAGGCGCGGGCGAGCGGGCGCGCACGAGCGTCAGATGAAGATCCAACGGCTGCGCGCGCTCAATCAGGACGACGCGCGATTACACGTCGGGCGTAACGCGCGATCGCACGCGGGCGGGCGCGCTACGCAGCGGGCGCGGACGCGATTTAAGCCGTTCGATCTCGCGATCGGACGGCTGAAAATCAAGCGACGTGCGTAGGCGTTACGCGCGGGCAGCCGAGCGGGCGCGCGTGGGCGCGTCGGCTACGCCCACGTTGAGGGCTTTAGCGACGGTTTTATCCGTCACTAAAGACCCCTTATTTATTATTTTGAAGATGTAATGTCCATTTTGCCCCCACTCCTTGCAACTATAAAAGGAGACCCCCTCCATACGAAATTTTCATCCCTTCCTTCTCCTCTCTACCTCTCCAAAGCTCAAGAGAAGCTTGTCCCACACCCGGGATGCTTCTCGCGAGATAAAGTCCAAATTTTCGTCCCCCTTCGGAAGTGGATCCCGCGACGACGACGGCGTGCTGCTTCGTTCCCGTTCTTCTGCTTCGTCCTCCTTCGTCTTGCTTCGTTCTCCTTCGTCCAGGCGTTGTCCCGTCCGGCTCGTCCTCCAAGCGACCGTCGAGGAGGATTCTCTCTCCCTATTCTTTTTACTGCTTTCTAGTATAGATTTACTGCTTTCTAGAGTAGTCTATTCGTCCTCCGAGCGATCGTCGAGGAGGACATTTCTCCCTCCATTCTTTTAATGCTTTCTAGAGTAATTGTTTTATGTTTTCTAGTTGTAACGAACGATCTCTTTTATGATAAATTCCTTGTCAATTCTACATCTCATTTTGATTTCCATGTATAGTATTCTTTCTCTCTCTCTTACTCCCTCTCTCTCTTTTATTTGTTGTAGATACTTAGATAGTTTAAATTGAATTTCTTCGTGACAAAATAAAAAGAAACGCGAAGTTTTTAAATCAAACGTTCGCCTCCCTGTGTTCGACCCGGAATTTTAATTTCGGTATAAATTTTATTTGTTGAACACGAATCCTTCGCTTTCAAACTACAACGACGGGTTTTCCGAAACCAAACACGTTAGCGTAGGTTCGTAAATAAGTTCAACATTTTGGCGCCGTTGCCGGGGAGGCAACGCTCTTTGATTTCTCTTCGCGTTTTGTAACTTACAAATCATTTACCTCACTTTTCTCCTTTCTTATTGTAATTGCAGGTACTCTTTCGAGACAGGCAAAAGCGGTAGATCGGAGTAAAGTGCTGTGGAAGGTTTTGTAAGTTATCCCCCACCTCCCACCCATTAGATTTTATTTCATCACATAATAATTCAAACATCAATCAACCTAGGTGTTCTTATAAACTCTAAGGTTAGATTGTTTGTTGTTTGACATCCATACTCACTCCAACCCCCACATTAAAAAAAAGAAAAAAAAATAAAAAAAAATCTCACAGAGGTACACAACCTCATCTGATTTTCTAGCTCAACCGGTAAACCAATCTTAGGAGCCGGTACACACATCCAAATACATAATCGAGTAGAAATCAGATTGGGTAATCATTTGTGTGCCTAATTAGGTGGTGCATCAGGCCAGTTGTTTGAGTTGTTTGGGCCGCACCACTTCAAATAAAATCAACTCATCAAGTAGCTGCCAATTAGGTTCAACTCTTAGGGATCTACCAGGCACTCCACATTCTTTTTAAACTTTAAAGGAAAATATCTTCACCTGTGCTTGCAAAACCTGGTGTGCCAATGAAACTTGATTGAAAACACCTAAAGTTGAATCCTAAAAGCTACTAAGAAAGATTTGAACCTTAAAATTCACCACATCAAAAATAATCTTGCTTGAAAACCACTGGTTGTGCACGCACACACAAAGCAATCAATCATTAAGGGCACAACCCATTTAAAGGGCCCATCACATTCCAAAGCACATTCAAACCTAGCCCTAAATAAAACAAAGTAGACGTTGGCCTTAAGGATTGGACTCGCTCTTCAGAACCCAGAACGAGATTATTTTCGATTAGTCTGTTTCTACTGTTCAATCTGATGTCTAGCTAGGGGAGCAGAGTCAAACGATCGCGGCTGGGGGGTACACTAGGAACCGGAGGCGTAAGCCAAAGGAAGAACCTTCTCCCCAGTCCCTCCTTCTAACTGGTTGGATTGAACAGACGGAAGTGGATCAAATCGTTCCTTTATCTCAAGATGGGTTTTGAGAGTCTGTAGGTCTGTAGGCTAACCCATTTAAGGACAGGTTTGATTGTTTGTATTGCAGGGCACCTTTCTTCCTCCCGTGTCTCATGAATCCTTCCACATATTTCACGCATTCCCGCTCTTTCACTCCTGTTGTAAATTATCCTCAACATGACGATTATCCCAACTCGTATTGTAATCGACCATCAGTTAGTTGGGATAATTCGGATTTGGGATACAATTCCGGACCTCCGTGTTTAGGGTCTAACCCTGAACACTTTGATTCTCAATTCTATCCTTCTCAGAGTTGCATCGATTATAGATCGTCCTCCTTTCATGAACAACCTAATGCGATCTACAATCAAGAAGGATACACTGATCCTTACCCATCCTCTGATTTCACTGCCTTTAGGTCATCTCCATCTTTTGAACAATCTGAAATGACCTATTATCAGGATGGGTATAACGAATCTCAATTCGTTAATTCCTCTACATTGATGTCAAACCCGCCCAACCCTGAACCAACTCATTTGGTTCAGGTTAATCAGGTTCAAGATAGGGTTCTGGCTAACTTGAGGAATATCATTCAATCTTTAGAAGTTCAGCCAATACCTTGCATTGAGAGATTGGAGCCCCTGATTGAAATGATTGATGATTTAAATAAGTCTTTGTTGGATTGGCTCCAGGATGTTAAGGATAAGAACCCGGGTGAGTTTCTACTTGGGAAATTAGCGAAATTGAGGATGAGATTCGTGGTTGCTTTGATTCAATCTTGGAATAATTCCCAGGATGAACTCTCTTCAGGAAAGCCAATGACAGAACCCGCTCAGGCACCTGTTGGGGGGGACACGTGTTACGAAGCTGACCAGATTGAATTAAAACAACCAATTAAGGATGATTTGATTTCTTCACCTGAAATCCCTGAGCCGGGTTACGAGGAAACGTATGTCTCCTTGGAACGCAAAGTGACAAATGATTTTGGGACATACATTGATACAGATCCTGATGGTGAAGATTCAAGTTGCGAAGTCTCACACGAGTTTTCAGATCACGATTTTTGTGAGACGATTGGGCCTGAGGAATCTGATAGATCATTTGATAGCCCAATAACTGAGGAAACTGATCTTATTAGGGCACACGATACGGATCCAGAATCGCATTTTCTGGAGGAATTAATTCAATGCCCTGATTATCAGTTACACCCTGTTGAGCTTATTGATGATTCTAATTCTGAGATAATTAGACCCAAGTCAATTTTGATTTTGCCACATCATCTAGACTTGGAGATTTCAGACGGGGTGATGAATATACAAGAGGTCATGGAATTTGATTTGCCGAATGAGGAGGATAGGAGCTGGGAAATTCTGATTTGGGAAGTCAATTTTGGAGGAAATGGAAGATTGAGTCGAAGGGTTCCTTTTAAGCTGAAACCATCAAATCAGAACCCTTACGACATTTGTTTCGAGGATGTCAAACTCAAGCACACATTTAACGATTATCCTTTTGAGCTTCAATTCTCTGTAACCCGACATTTTGGCCTTGGGTTGCATCCTCACAAATCGCAGGCCCGACCCCGCTTGCATTCTGATTTTAGGTTTTGGGTAATTTTTATCCAGAACCTAAGATATTCTCGATTATGGGGTGTGGGTCTGCACCACAATCTGGTCCACATCTGTGGACCTCTGCTGACAGGTCGGAGGATTCTTCTGTTCATTCTAATTCTGACCTGCACATGTGAATTCTTCATTTCTTTTCTTTGTATAATGTGCCTAGCTGAAGGCACTAAACTCAGCACATATACAGTTCTTTTTCATTTTCATCTCGGAGCGGACCCGATATCCACGCAATTCAGGTGCTTTCTACGCTTTTCCACTCTGTTTTATGTCTTTTTAATACAATGAGGACATTGCATTAGATAGGCACGGGGGGGATGGATATTTATCTTTGAATTCATTCGTCAGCTCCGTAGATTTGTTTTATTTTATATAAAAAAAAATCAAAATTAGGAAAGAGAATTTGGGTTTAAGAAAATTTTCAATCTTAAGAAATACTATATTATGTTCTGAACACAAAGACCCTTCAGGTCTTTGGACTTAATCAGCCCGTATATCCACTAAAATGTGGATTTGTTTTTCGAGTTCTCGCCAACTTGAATTTTATTTTAATTGGAGTAAATAAGTTTGGGTGATAAGTACACGACTTATCAACCCGCCCTCTGATGTGAGGGAATTTTGAGTCTTAAGCATCTAGATACTTTCTTTGCACTGACTCGTTATTTGGCGATTTTAATGGAAATTGGGTAGCTAATGAACCTTCTAGGGTGATATGGCTGGCAAGTTATCGTGGGTAACAGCCCATAGGTAGGTTGTCCAGAGCCCAGTCACTGACCTTTCTCTTTTTGCTGCCTTTAGGTAAATCTTAGACCAGGGAAGCCACCTACTTAAAAAAAAAAAAAAAATCAAAAAGGAGAAAAGAACAAAAAGAAATAAGCCACACTTCGCCGCACGAGTATGGCTGGCAAGTTGTCGGTGGTAACAGCTCATCGACCGGTTGTCCAGAACCCAGCTCAGAAAATGCACTAAAAATTCCCAAAACACTTAGGAAGAAGCGGAGAAGTAGAATAAATCGGGGAGATATACACTGGATTCACCCTTGTGTTGACCCCGTTAAAAAAAAAAAAATAATAATAAAAGTAGGGAGAAAGCTACCGGTTGGAAAGATACACCTTTAGGCAGAATTCTTTTTGAGGTCACCTAGAGGCGTAGAAATCCGAAGTCCGTTCTAATTGCCGGTCAACGAGTCTATCACAATCACAATAAGATGCTTAAAACTTAGGGTTCTCATCAAATCTTGGGTGAGTTGAATGGCCGTAGAAAGCCACTCTTAAACCCTAAAATTTGGAAATCCAAAAAAAAAAAAAAGAGTAAAAACAGAAAAAGAAATTTTTCTTTGAATAAGGCGAGGCTTGAGGCGGTCCGCATTTTGGCTGATACCCGGGCACTGTTGTGTCTTTGAAAGTTCAGTTCTTAAGTATACAATTTCTTAATGATTGAAAATAACTCAGATCCAAATAATCTAACCTAATTCTTTTATAAATAGCATATAATTTTTGCTAGGGACTAGCAAAAGATAGGCATGGGGATATGATGTAAACACATTTACACTACTTAAAATGTCTATTTATGCATGTTCTTAAGCATAGAATTGCATTTCATGATATAAATATTGCATTACATGCATCATCTTGCATTTAGAGTAGTTTGAATAAAATGGAGGTTAATTGTCTCCTTTTATGTGCTTGGACAGGGCAAATATTTTATCGGGGCCTCGGATCAAAGATCCAACCGTATGGATATGATCAGGGCGACGATTGGAGTTCAACGACTCCAAGATCGCCCTAATCAGGCATCCGTAGCATCAGATAGAGACCGGGAAACCCTAGAAGATCAAGGGCCAGGATGGTGTAAATCCGCACTTCAGATGGCAAATCCGACCACACGGATGAATTCGGATCGACGATCGCAGCCCAACGACACAAAAATCGAGTCAATCCGACATCCGTGGCACCATCTACAACTTCCAGAAGATGGACGGCCAAGATGGCGCCACGTGGCGCCATCTCAGCCGCCCAATCGGCCGCATGCGTCTTGTGAAGACCGCGCACCGTCTCCTCTCCGTCGTTGGATCTCGATCCAACGGCTGCGGTCGCTCGCGCTTAAAGCGTCCGCGCGACCATTTCGCCCGCGTAGCGCAGCAGCGACGCAGCTGCGGGCGAAGCGGAGGTCGCGGGTTTGAGCCGCGGTGAGGGGGTGGAAGGCGCGGGCGAGCGGGCGCACACGAGCGTCAGATGAAGATCCAACGGCTGCGCGCGCTCAATCAGGACGACGCGCGATTGCACGCCGGGCGTAACGCGCGATCGCACGCGGGCGGGCGCGCTACGCAGCGGGCGCGGACGCGATTTAAGCCGTCCGATCTCGCGATCGGACGGCTGAAAATCAAGCGACGTGCGTAGGCGTTACGCGCGGGCAGCCGAGCGAGCGCGCGTGGGCGCGGCGGCTACGCCCACGTTGAGGGCTTTAGCGACGGTTTTATCCGTCACTAAAGACCCCTTATTTATTATTTTGAAGATGTAATGTCCATTTTGCCCGCACTCCTTGCAACTATAAAAGGAGACCCCCTCCATACGAAATTTTCATCCCTTCCTTCTCCTCTCTACCTCTCCAAAGCTCAAGAGAAGCTTGTCCCACACCCGGGATGCTTCTCGCGAGATAAAGTCCAAATTTTCGTCCCCCTTCGGAAGTGGATCCCGCGACGACGACGGCGTGCTGCTTCGTTCCCGTTTTTCTGCTTCGCCCTCCTTCGTCTTGCTTCGTTCTCCTTCGTCCAGGCGTTGTCCCGTCCGGCTCGTCCTCCAAGCGACCGTCGAGGAGGATTCTCTCTCCCTATTCTTTTTACTGCTTTCTAGTATAGATTTACTGCTTTCTAGAGTAGTCTATTCGTCCTCCGAGCGATCGTCGAGGAGGACATTTCTCCCTCCATTCTTTTAATGCTTTCTAGAGTAATTGTTTTATGTTTTCTAGTTGTAACGAACGATCTCTTTTATGATAAATTCCTTGTCTATTCTACATCTCATTTTGATTTCCATGTATAGTATTCTTTCTCTCTCTTACTCCCTCTCTCTCTTTTATTTGTTGTAGATACTTAGATAGTTTAAATTGAATTTCTTCGTGACAAAATAAAAAGAAACGCGAAGTTTTTAAATCAAACGTTCGCCTCCCTGTGTTCGACCCGGAATTTTAATTTCGGTATAAATTTTATTTGTTGAACACGAATCCTTCGCTTTCAAACTACAACGACGGGTTTTCCAAAACCAAACACGTTAGCGTAGGTTCGTAAATAAGTTCAACAAACGCATTTTGAGAATGACCTGATTATGCCTCATCAACCACAGAAAGATCTTGAACTGCAATTAGAGGAGTCAAATCCAGATTTGGACAGACCCATAACTCCTACCCTTGAACCTCACATTTACGCTGAACCACCCTCTACTGCTGATAACCCCGTCCTTGAACTGAAACCCATTCTCGATCATTTGAAATACATCTTTTTGGGTTCTAATCAGACCCTTCCTGTGATTATAAATTCCAAACTCACTCCTTATCAAGAATCCCGTCTGATTACTGTTCTCCAGCAACATTGCAGAGCCATTGGTTGAACTCTTGATGACTTGACTGGAATAAGCCCCTCTTATTGCACACATCATATTTATTCAGAAGAGGGCGCACGGCCTTCTTGTGAGATGCAGAGACGTTTAAACCCCAATCTGCAGGAGGTCGTGAAAAAGGAGATGATTAGGTGGTTAGATGCAGGGATCATCTACCCGATCTCCGACAGTCGTTGGGTGAACCCGATTCAGGTTGTGCCTAAAAAGGCAGGGCTCACCACCATTACGACTGAAACCGGAGAAGTCATACCTACCCAATTAGCCAACTCGTGGAGAGTCTGCATAGATTACCGATGACTCAATTCCTCCACGAAGAAGGATCATTTCCCACTACCTTTCATTGATCAGATTCTCGAGAAATTAGCGGGAAATCGATTCTTCTGCTTTCTTGACGGGTACTCCGGTTATAACCAAGTAGCTATTTATCCTGAGGACTAAGAGAAGACCACGTTCAGCTACTCCTTCAGAACTTACGCATTCCGAAGGATGCCGTTCGGTCTCTGCAATGCACCCGTGACTTTTCAGCGGTGCATGCTTGCCATATTCTCTGATATGGTAGGTGATTATCTAGAAGTCTTCATGGATGACTTTTCAGCTTTCGGGGCATCATTTGATAATTGCCTCCAACACTTGGTTCTTGTACTCTGGTGCTGCATCGATGTTAATTTGGTTCTTTCCTGGGAAAAGAGCCATTTTATGGTGCCTGAGGGGATCGTCCTAGGACATCTGATTTCTGAGAAGGGCATCCAAGTGGATCGAGCCAAGGTTGATCTAATCTCTCGCCTTCCTTTGCCTAGCTCAATCAGGGACATTCGTTCTTTTTTGGGGCACGTCGGTTTTTACCGTCATTTCATTCCCGATTTTTCGAAAATCGTGTGCCCCCTGACCACTCTTCTCTCTAAGGATGTACCCTTTGAAATCTCCAAGGAATGCACTCAAGCCTTTGAGAACCTCTGTGATCGAGTCACCCAGGCCCCGATCCTACAATCCCCTGATTGGTCTCAACCCTTTGAGATCATGTGCGATGCGTTTGATTTCACTGTAGGAGCAGTTCTGGGGCAGAAAGATGACAGGAAACCCGTGGTCATCTATTACGCTAGCAAGACACTTGACAAGGCTCAGCGTAACTATACAGTTACAGAGAAAGAGCTGCTAGCCGTAGTATTTGCCCTTGAAAAATTTTGATCTTATCTCCTGGGTTCCCAAGTCATCATCTATTCGGATCACACAGCTGTGAGGCATCTCCTTGCCAAGAAGGATGCGAAGCCTCGACTAATCCGATGGATCTTGCTTTTGCAAGAATTCGACCTCGAGATTTGCGAGAAGGCGGGAAGACAAAATGTGGTAGTTGACCATTTGTCCCGCCTTTCTTCTGAGATCATCAACCCTTCTAGACCCATCACGGAGCATTTCCCTGATGAGCACCTGCTGACTATTGGTACTAAACTTCCATGGTTTGCTGATATAGTAAACTACTTGGCATCTCATCAGATCCCGTCTGATTGGCTGAAGGCAAGGAAAGACAAATTGCGCTCTGATGCCAAGTATTACATTTGGGAAGATCCGTACCTCTTCCGCATAGGTGCCAACCAAATCATTCGGAGATGTGTCCCAGAAGATGAAGTCAATGATATTCTCTCCTTCTGCCATGACCAGGCATGCGGTGGCCATTTCTCTGGGCACAAAACCGCATCGAAAATCCTCCAGTGTGACTTTTATTGGCCCACTTTGTTCAAGGATGCATACAGTCACTGCAAGGCATGCAGTTGTTGCCAAACTTTGGGCAACATGTGCCATTGCGACATGATGCCTTTGCAGCCGATTCTCGTATGCGAAATCTTTGATGTTTGGGGGATTGATTTTATGGGCCCCTTTTCTGTTTCGGATGGTTTCAAATACATTCTACTGGCTGTGGACTACGTGTCCAAATGGATCGAAGCCATACCGACCCGAACTTGTGATCACAAAATCGTTCTCAAATTCATTCATTAGAATATCTTCTCACGATTCGAGATTCCTCGTGCTATCATCTCAGACGGGGGGACCTATTTCACAAATGCTCAGTTCAGGTCACTGATGACCAAATACGGGGTGTCTCACCGAATCTCTACTCCTTATAACCCCCACACTAATGGTCTAGCTGAGCTGTCAAATTGGGAGATCAAGAAAATCCTGCAGGTCATTGCTCGGCCTGACAGGAAGGACTGGTCGTCCCGACTTCCGGAAGCCTTGTGGGCCTATAGGACCGCCCACGAAACCCAATTAGGCATGTCTCCCTTTAGACTGGTGTACGGGAAGGCGTGTTACCTTCCCGTCGAACTAGAGCACAAAGCCTATTGGGCAGTACGGAATTGTAATCTAGATCTTTTTAAGGCTGGAACCCACAGAAAGCTTCAAATCAGCGAGATCGATGAACTACGTCTTGATGCGTACGAGAACTCACGATTCTACAAGGAGCGGGTTAAAGCCTTCCATGACAAGCACATCTTTAGAAAGATCTTTCATCCTGGTTAGAAGGTCCTACTCTTCAATGCCTGACTCAAACTTTTCCCTGGGAAGTGGCGATCCAAGTGGGTCAGACCATACTTGGTTCGACAGGTTTTTGGAAATGTAGCCGTCAAAATCAGTCCACTTAGCCATGATTCCGAACCTTTCATCGTGAACGGTCAGAAACTCAAACCGTTCATTGATGTAACCTCTACTGATTTGGCTGAATCATCATTTATCCTCCATTCTCCCTGAGCATATTGCACCCAGCCGATGGCGTAAAACTCAGCGCTTAACGGGAGGCTGCCCGTCATTCTCTTTGAAAGCCTGAAACCTTTTCTAACACCTTTGTGCACTTAAGGTTCACCCTTTAGGATAGCTAACTCCACCTTAGGTGCTTGCACCTGAGATTAGAAATCGTCCGCAACAGTTACCCCGACCTATTCACCCATCAAAACATCTGTCCTAATGTATGAACTAAGTTGAATAAAAACCCCCTAAGTTACAATGAGGACATTGCAAATCTTAGGCATGGGGGACTATAAAAGTGCAACTTGTAAGAAAAGGTTTTAAACAAAAAAATTCACATATGCTAAAAACACCATAAAAATTAAAATTTTTTTTGAAAAAGAATAATAAAATGAGAGGAGGAAAGAAAATTTTGAGGACTCTACAAAGGAGGAGGAGAAGAAAAAGAAACAAAATGAAAAGGAGCACAAAATGAAAGAAAAGTGATAGTCATTAGTAAGAAATTAAGGAATTAGCCTAAGTTCGAGACCTCATTCAGGAAAAGAAATGGAACGTGCACAGCGAGATTAGTAAGAACGTGAACTTTAGGCATTCTCGGATAAACTCTTAGTACCCATTAAGATCTAGACATTCCTCAAGAGGTTGAGGAAAATGAAAAGCTTAAGTATTATGTCCAAGACTTAGGGAGTATTTGGCCTCATTAACTAACTTTTGGTTTACGGGACTTAGTAACCTAAGCACCCTAACTTCACACACAGCCTGGTTCAGTAAACATAAAAATCAAAATCACGCAGAAGCGTTGCAAAAATTCCGAAAATGACACCTAGAGTGGAGCGGCCGATCAACACAAGTTGATTTGGATGAGTTCCTAGCGCGGAGAGGCGGGAAATTCCCTTCAAAGATGCATAACAAAATATCAACTCCTCGGTGCTTGTCTCTTAGGATATTTACATATCCTACTGGGGGCATGTAAGCACTTTGTTAGTTCAGTTTCCATGGATGGCATTATCCCGAAATGTCAATTGCCAGGGCCTGAATTCGGCTACGGAACACCATGGATGGGATTATTTCGAAATCTCAATAGCCAGGGTTCTAGGGGTTACCATGGGCGGTGCTATCTCGAAGCATCGACTGCTAGGAACCCTTGAGGATTGATGATGGGGACAAGGAATCTGATACAGACCGTGTTGGAAAGCTAATCCTAAGCTAGAATTAAAAAGAAAAAAGAGAGAGAAAACTCTCCAAACAAATAAACCTTCTACCTCTCTTTCTTACAAAACACACTGCGAACTGAGCCAGGGCTAAAATTATCTCAAGCACGGGTGCTTTAACCACAAAGTCCAATAAACCTTAGGTTAGTTCTTGTAGGCCTTAAAAACCTTTGTTGAGGACTAAGGCAGAGGCTAGACAGATCTGGATCTTGGTTGGTACTGGAGTACCTTTTAGGCCTATGGTTGGCATTCTGACCTAATCTAGTTTGCAAAAGAAAAAGCACTTATCTGAAATCATTAAGAACTTCATGGTCTAGAACAAGGGTTGAAACCTTAAAATTTTGCTAAGGGATTAGCAAAAGCTAGGCATGGGGGTATGATGAGAACCTCATCATAAACCCTAACTAGCACAATCTAACCCAGATATGTGAGAAAAAGCTCCTACATGAACCAAAGAAAGGCTTAACTCAGACAAATCTGAGTTTAAGAATAAAATAAATCATAAGGGGTAAAACTGTAATTTCACCAATGCAGTTTGCAAATAGGGTAATTAAGGGTCCAAACATAGGTCAAACAAGCTTAACAAGAAGGAAAGTGGGATGATCTGATCTAAAAAGGGTTGTAGCAACTTCCAGGAATTATATGACATTCTGTAACCCTAAAACAAACCCACTTCAATTCACGAAGTTCGAGGCAGGATAAAAATCAATTAAACCATCTAAAAATCATAGGAAAATATTCCCTATGGTTTAGAACCTTCAATTTGGCATTTGAAACCTATTTTGACCTAAAAAGAGAACCATGTCCAATTAATAACTTAATTTGGATTTTTACGTAAATTGGCTGATCAAACAGGATCCAACCTAGAATTAAATTTCACCATTAAAAACCTTAGGTTCAAATTAGTCTTGTATAAAAACTTGAGCCTAAGAAGAGACCTCCTTGACCGACTTTACAATTTAATCCTCTTTATTTACTTTTTGACCCTTATCTTTTGAAATCCTTGCATTTAGGTCCCCAACTTTTCATCATTCTTTACAGAATGGTTCTCCCTGTAACTTCTGCGCAGCGCCATACTTTGGCGACCTTGCGCGGAGCATGGCGCCACGCAGAGTAGGGTTACCGTCCTTTAGAACAGAAGCGGGGTTCCCTACGACGTCCTCTGTCGTAGGGACCCACCCATGATCTCTGCCGACCACCATGCCTTCTGTGCGAATGTGCGGAAGGCATGGGTGTCATCTCCGGCCTTACTCCGGCGAGGCTGACCCCTCCGCACCTCGCCCCTCTCTGCTCGCCAAGCCCTTTATAAGGACCGACAGACCCTGTCGGCTCCTTCAAGCTTTTCTTTGGCGGAGAAACACCCCCTCTTCATCCCTTCCTCCTCCGTCAGAGGGCCCGAAGCTTCCGACGAACTCCTCTTCCTCCTCGTTGCTCTGCTGCCCTACCTACAGCAGGGTTTGCCCTGCTTCGTCGTCCGCGCCAGGCTGTACCGGCTGGCGCCCTCCGCCTGCTTCCTCGTCGTCGAAACCTTCCTCCAGGGCGTCTTCGTCTCCTACTCCGGCAGATACGAGCCGGCTCTCTGCCCTCCCCCTTCGTCGAGTAATTAGGTAGATAGCTTCCTCTCTCCTTCCCTTGTATTTTCCCCCTTTTAAATTGCCCTTTCGACTACCCAATCGCCACTGTCCAGACCACCTTCTCCACCTCCGATCACCCCCTCCGGCGAGACCATCTCACGACCACAGACATTCTCACACCTCGCCGACCAGCCCAGAAGCTCCCTCACACTCCACTCCATCGATCCCCCCCTCTCCATGCACTGCCAAGCGCCACCCGACCACCCCCCGAGCAAACCCACCTTTCCGGCCACAATCTGACCTAGGTCAGCCTCCCCACGCACTCCCGCACCCCGCCGACCAGCACACAAGCTTCGCCTCACTCTGGCGAAGCTTCCTACGTATTCTGACTGGGCCGAGAGGCCGTAGCTGTGATTTCAGGTTCACGCCTCTCGCCACCATTGTCGACGAGCTGCAGCAGCTTCACCTGCAGCTGCAGGCACCCTCCAGTCCAGGTGTGCGTCCCAGGTCGCGCTGGTTTTCTCTGCGAAGGCACCCAGGCCTGCAGCTGGGGCAAAGGCATTGCAGGCTGCTTCAATTGGCCGCAGGTCACTCACCTGCAGGCGCCAATTTGGGAGGTGGGACTTTAGTCCCACCTCGGAAGTGCGTAGCCAAGCACCCTCACTTAAATTGAAAAAGTGCCTAAGGCTAATCGCCTTCGAACACAGGGGTCAGGTCCCTCTCCCGCACGCTGCGCGCCACGCGCTCTCTCGCCCTCGCCTGCGCTCACGCCCCGCAGGTCTGGGCAGGATCTGATTACCCAAACCGCGCACTCCTCGCCCACCACCACACGCCGGTGGGCCTGGTCCCAGGTGCGATACCTGCACCCGGTTACCCAGCTCTGGGAGAGCAGTCCTAAGAGAGAAATCTGAGTAAGAGAGAGATGCGGGGAAGGGTAGGGGTAGGTTTTGCTCTGACCCTTGTGTAAGCGTGCAGGAAGAAAGAAAGAAGAAGGCAGGAAGGAAAAGAAGAAAGAAGGACGGAGAGAAACAGAAGAAGAAAAGAAGAAGGAAGGCACTGTAGAAAAGCCACAGATAAGTCGTCTGAGCATAGCATCAGACGTCGGAATCACCACAGCTGCAGAAGGCAGAGAAGAGAAGAAGAAGAAAGAAGAAGAAGATCACAGCTGCCAGCTAAAGAAAGGAAGGAAGGAAAAGAAGAAAGAAGAAGGCAAAAAGCAAGGAAGAAGAAAGAACAAAGAAAGAAATAAGAAGAAGAGAAGAGGAGAAATGGCCAAGGAAGAAGAAGAAGAAAAGAGAAAGAGAAGAAGAAGCCAAGATCTCTCTCTCTCTCTCTCTTTTATTTTTGTAACATAATGGAGATCTTATTTAGTCTTCTAGAAACATAGTTGCTCCCTGAGTTCGACCTCGGGAAAACCTTGTTCTGAGTAAAAAAAATTTGTAATAGTAATCTGGTAACTGTTTTGTCTTATACTATAACAACTGTACTTAAACTATAATAGCGTAAAGACAAAACACAGAACAGCTCTAGCCTTACCAGCGTTACCAGTGATATTTTCATATTTATTTGTATTAATTAATGTCTAACTAATGTTTGTGTAAGGGCAATTTGGGTTAGATTGCATTTAGTTAGGTTAGATTAGGCATTTTAGGTTATTCTGTAAATAATGCATACTTGTGGGCATTTATGTAATTTTTCATTAATTGCATCTGGTACCTTGATGTGTTTATTTTTATATGTACAGGTACATAATTTCAAGTTGTTTGGAGCAAGGTTGAATTGACTTTCTGGGTTGAGCTCACTTGGAAGAGGACTGAGCCTAATTGGTGGACCTATTTGGAAACCTAATTAGCCTAGACCCTAGCCTAACTTAGGAACCTAATTACCTAGCCTAGAAACTCCTTTTGGATAGACCAAAATCTTGTCTTAAAATCTATAGTGGTCGACCTCTAGAAAACCTAATCCTATCCACGAAAAATCCCAACAAAAACTTAGAAACCTAAGATCTTATCCTAATCTAGCAAACATTATTTGGCCATCCCTTTTATCCTCCAATAAATACTATTTTGGATGGTTAAAATACATCATAATTATCCACCACTAGATCTAAATCTTAGGGTCTTAAATTGCCCAGCTAAATTCGTATCTTAAAACCCTAAACAAAATCACATTCCTAATCATAAACTTGATCTCGAAATTCATTATAGCAAGACACATCTTTAGTATTTTGGCCATAACATTTTCATTTCAAGTCCAACTTTAGGGATTCAAGTTGCATTGGAAAGCTGATTTCGACTGCAACAACTTTGCTTTTATGTGGAACTTGAAATTCAGAATAGAAAGAGGCTAAAAATTCAAGATAATCATAGCCCTCCATCATCCTCTCAAAGCCATCCTAACCCTCCATCAATTCTAACAACACCTAACCAATTTTATCCACCTATTCCTTCACCCTACCTCTTAATTCCTAGACTCCTAATCCTAGTCCTTTATTTTGGTGATCTAAGGCAACTTGGATCAACTAATCAGAAGCCTTCTTGACCTCTATATAAACACCCTAGCCACCCCCTTAGGATCAATTATTTCCTTTGCACTTCCAAATAAGTGCCACCAACTAGAACTAGTTCTTCTTCTTCTCCTTCCTGCCCTTGGAGATCTTGGGTGCACCTTCGCATCTACTTTTATGTCATTGCTCCAGACTTCGCCTTTGAAGCCCCTACTTTCCATCATTTTCATTCTAGTTCTAGTTGTAGTTAGAATCATTCTTTTAGTTGTAATACTATTTCTACTTGTGTCAAATTCTTATTATTGCAATAAAAGTTCTATTGGTTCCTTTTCAACTTGCTTTCATGTTGTATGCTTTCTTCTAGTACTTATATTAGTCGTAATAATTGCGTGCTACTAGTTTCAGTTAGTTCTATTTTCATTCTAGCAGGAGTAATCTTATATTCGTATCTGCTTATATGTTTCATAGCGTTAGGAAAGTGAATTATTCCGATTACCTCCCTGCGAGCAACTTGGACTTCATTTTCAAAGTACAATTTTCGTATGTATGAGTTCAATTTGAATATAAATTTAAGAGTTTCTAACGTGATTATACTACGACGAAAGTGAATTTTCGCAATCACATCTACATTTAGAACACCTTTTGGTGCCGTTGCCAGGGAGGCATGGCAATTATTTCACTTTCAATAGTTTCATTTAGATTTGCATTCATGGGATCTAACTTGCTATTATCTTTTTGTCATTTTGTGTGTAGGATCGCGTAGTTGACGAGAAGACAAAGTGAGGGTGAAGATCTCCACGTAGGTCGTCTGCATCTTAGATTTAGGTGGATTCATAAATCTTAGGATTAATTGTATCTAGTTTAGTGTATAAAAAAAATTAAAAAAAATCGATTATCTTGTTCTTCTTGTACTTTAAAGATCATATCTTATCCTAACTAAGTTCGGATTTATTTTTCTTGCTGATTTAAAAAGTTTATCTTGAGCTATTGGTGCATCAAAAAATTCTCAAATTTTTATTGTGTGATCCCCTTGTAATAAGTAACCTATCCATTAAATTTTACACAAAAATTTGTTTTGTGCTATCCTAGAAAAATCTTGTACTATTGGTGGGTCAATATGAAATTATTTTGTTGGAGATCCGAGTTTGCAGAATTTTCCTTAATTCTATATAACTCCAAATTCGGTGAAATTTTTTGCCATTAGGTTTTAGATCAAATATAATTTCTTGAAAAGAAGTGGGAAATTTTCTTGACGGTCGCATCATTACTATTTCTGGAAAATACTCATTAGGGGTCTGTTTGGACTACTTTGTTATCCTGAGTTGCAAATTCTTGAAAAAATATGTTTAAACCCTAAAATTTTTGAAAAAAATTATTTTGTATGTGCTTAATCAAGTGGTGTTTGGGAAGCCTTTGTTGCATTGTTTGGTCCATACCACTTGAAATGAAATTTATTCATCTAGATGTTGCCAATTAAGGTCAAAGGGAAAATGATCAAGATCACGTGCTTGCATGACGCTTTCTATCCACTCAAAACTTGTTTGAAAAGTCCTTTAAAGTAAAACTCTAAAATTGGTGAATTATTTACTTGAACCTTAAAATCTACATCACCAATTAACATTGTTTAAGGACCCTTGTTTGGTACACACACACAGTTCAATTGATTTAATTGGGCAACCACCCCCCTCATGCTTACCATTTAATCCTGTGCACTATAAATCCCAAGCCCTAATTAATCTGATAGATGTGCCAATTAGGTTAGATGCTATTTCCAAACTTGAGTTATACCTAGTTGATTGTATCTAAGGCCTTGTCTATTTGGAACAACTGGTGATAGGAAAGGTCGATGTTGATTGCATAGCAATCATGGGACTTAATTAACCGAAATTATATTTGAACCTAGCATAACCTGTGATTAGTGCATCCATAAGCTGCATATCATGCATTGCATTCTTTTATTTAGCTGCATATGTTAAAATGCTATTTTAATGTGCTTATTAGGGTTTCTTCTTGTTTATAGGAAATAAGGGCTTAGAAGCTATTCTGAGTAGAATAAAGCTGGGTAGGAGCAGAAGCTGCAGCAGAGCTAGAGCTGAATCTTGAAATGAAGCTAGAATAAAGAAAGTCTAAGAATACAAGAAGAGAGAAAGGAACAATAAAGGACTATTTGCTTAGAATAAGTGTAGAAAAGGAAAGAGGAGAATTAGGATATCCCCATCCTATCCCTAAAATCCTAGGAAGACCTTATCCTACTACCTATCCCTAAACTAGCTCTACTCTAGGACATTTGAGCTCAAAGGCCAAAAACATGGATAACTGATTAGCCCATATTTATGGGCTATTTAGGTATTTGAATGCCTAGAAATTAAGTTAATTCTAACACCTATTCAACATGCATTAAAATGTAAATACATTAATTGTAGATTTCCTTCATGCATCACATTCATATGTAAATTAGATTTTAATTAGGATCGTATGCAATAACTTAGTCTTCAATTTAGGTTGCATTTTAATTTAGTGTGCATTATACTCATTACATGCATTTAGATATTTTATAAGGTTTTGTACATAAATAAATCAATGTTTTAATTATTTATTTCTCTCTTCCAATAGAAACTTGCGACCTGCTTCTCAACAAATGTGCCGCCATTGAAGCCCTACAATCAAGGAGCAGTCCACTCATCCCAGCAAGGAAGGGATGAAAAAAGTGGATCTGGTCGTTGATGATGCTCGCGGCTAAGTTCAATACCTCCGTCTGCTACAAGAAGAAGGGGAAGTTGCACGCACAGGGGAGGCCTCCACCCAATTCCAACATTGCGCAGAGAGTTCAAACTCTCACCCACTCGACCATTGTTGACTTCGACTGTGGCAGCAAGCCTCCACCACCGTGGGCGTGTGGCGTGACAGGCCACACCGTTGTTTGGAGCTCGCTTGCATCACCATGAGCACGCACAGGCATGCATGCTATCGCCATCACCGTGCCTCACCTACCACCTTCCTTTGTTTCTTCTCCTTCATTTTCCTTCTCCCTTATTTTCACCCTCTACGTGAACCAACACCCCACCACCATCACCATCACCATCACCAAACTCAACGTCACTATTCACTTTCTTCCCCATCTTTTTCTTCCTCTATCTTTTTTTTCCTCCACCAAAAATAACCCAACCATCATTCTCACACCAACCCACTATCGCCACCTCCAACAGCCGCTAGCCCCCTCCTCAGCCACGCGCGACTACGCGTGGCGACACGCGCACATGCATCAACAAGCTTACCGCATGCATCGCATGCTCGAGCCTCGCCGCGCGTGCTACTCTCCTCGCGGCAATGCACGTACACGCACCAGCAAGGCATCTACGCACGCACCGCCTACTCGAGTCCCAGCCATGTGCGTGCGCACCACACTTTAGCATCCGGCCCTAGCCGCGCGTGCGCCCCTCTCCTCTCTGTGCACTCCTCCAGCAGCAAGCAGCCACAGCCACCTCTCCCTCGTCTTTGCGAGCAGCAAATAGAGCTACAACCACCGCCACCCACCACCTTCCTCTCCTCCATCCCACCGTCTCCGGCCACCGCCATCGAGTGCGGCCTAGCCCAAAGGACCTTTAGCGAGCTTCGCGTCTCCGACCAACCCTTCCTCCTTGCACATGGAGAAGGGGAAGGTGTTCCCCTGTTTTGCATTGAATTACTTTGCCATTGCAAGAGAGGGATTTTTTATTTGATAATATTCTAATCTGGTGATTTTATGAGAACTCCCTCCATCTTTCATGTAAATACAATATTAGCTTATTCATGTCTTGTTATCTTCATTGAAAGACGATTTTGATTATGTTTCTTTGCGAAATTAATTACGAACATTTGTTTTTGACTACTACGAGTTTTAATAGGCCAGTGCCTCCCTGTGGATATGACCCACTCCATCTGCGAGTGATTTAATTTAAATTATTTTGATTAGCGATTTTCCACCACTTACATTCTGCTTCGATGCATCATTTCATGTGCAAAACTACTTCCAAAGTGAAAATCGTCCTTTTAATAACCTTATCCATGTACTTATCCACCCTATCCTTAGACTTATCCTACTATCTATAACCCTAATCCACCTATCCAATACTCAATCCCTAACCTAGAAACCTATTTAGGTCCATAGAAAACCTAATTGACTTAGGTCGAATCAATTAGGCTAGGCACTAGTCAATTGGGTTCACTAGACCTGATTAGACTAACCCTAACTTCATTAAACTCATGTGAGTCTAATCGGACTCAACCTAAACCCTAAGGACCTAGTCCTTACCCAATTGGGTGCACACCTACTTGATTGAGTGCACCTACTTTCAATTAGGTTCACCTAGAACTTGATTGACTAAATCGCAACCCACACAAGTTTAATTAGGTACATTTGAGTCTAATTAGACTCACCTATTACCTAATTAGGACTAGCCTTAACCTATTTAGGATTTCCTTAACCCAATTATATACTTACGCACACAATTAGACTAAGACCAACCTAATTGGACCCAACCCATTAGATTTAGGGTTAACCTAGCCTAATTAAGAACCTATTCCCTTAACCTACACTTGCAAAACTTAGCCCAAAACCCACCTACTTCAAGTCCACGCAAACCCAACCTAATCCTCTTCAAGTTGGTGCCAACTTGAAGAGGACTCTATCCCTTTTTATGCACCTACATAAGGAAGATCTTATCTTATGGTCTTTCCTTATGAAAGATCAAGAGATAAGATCTTTCCTAACCACCACCAAGGGTTGTTTTATCCCTTGGTGGCCGACCACCTTTGCCCCCCCTTACTTATAGAAAGCCACCAAGGGTGGCCGACCTTGCCTCCTCCCTTGAAACCCTCCTCCTTCCTCGTTCTTCCACCATAGAACCACCACCTTCATAGCCTTCCCTTCAACCACTAAGGCCAACTACCACCACCATAGGTGGCTGGCCACTGCCTTCTTCCTTTGGCCCTCTAAAGGCCACCAAAAGCTTCTAATAGGAAGCACCTTTGTTGCCCTCCTCTCTAGCTATCATAGATTAGATCTTCTCTATTTGATTTTGCATTAATTCCAGTTCTTTTGTTGTTCTCTTTTCTAGTTGTCAATCTTTTTCTAGTTATTCTAGTAGTTAATCTATTTCTAGTTATTCTAGTAGAAATTCTATTCTAGTTCTAATTGTTCTAGTTCTTCTATTCATATCTCTATTTGTGATTGGAACCAAATCCTATTATGGGAAATATGATGATCTACTTACTTTTCTTATATTGCACATGTGTAATTGATTGAAACTACCCTTCCCCGCCTCAAGTGAAAGTTCCTAGAAAAGGGTGTGCATTCATTACAAATAAAGAAGAAAATCAATTTTATAGAAAAATCTTGATTGCGTTGGTCTTCATAATCACTCCGGTAATTACAACAACCACACGGTTCACACCTAATCCCTTTCCACATTTGTCACATGTTATGCACCAACGAACCCACCGCATCACTTTTCAAATTACAATCATTGGGTTTGTTTTGATTAGATATCGTAGTTAATTAGTTCTGTTAGCTTTCTATTTTCAAAAAATTTAAAAAGCACAACAAAAAAATCAAAAATAAAAAAAAAAAACAAAAAAATGCATGGCTACTCCTGCACGGATTAATGATGCTATGATTCATCAAAACTCTCTCAATAGCATTTACGTATTTAGAAAATTTTGCAACGAATGTTACATGTACTACTATATCTATTTGTGTTATACTATGATCATGCACTATGAGAATGCAACAGGGGAATTTGACATGCAAGAGATCCGCCATGCCCAGTAGATTTTAGATTAGTAGTAATTAGGATTTAGATCTAGATTTAGTTGGTAATTAATTAGAAATTTGTCTTAAAAAATTTTGCTTTCTCACGCCTCCCAAAGTTCAATTGGGACTTACCTCGAGTTTCTATTAAAATTGTTTGGGGTTGATTTCGCAACTATATCAAGATGCTTAAAAATCCATTTTTCTCGAGATCAGCCAACAGGTGCGGTAACTGCGTCAACCTCTAGTGGTGTCTCGCAATGCCAGGTGTCCTATGGGGTGCCACCCTTCTGGCCAGCCAGTAATTCAAGGGACAGGTCATTTAAGTAGGGTTAGTGAAATTTGGACTAGGTCCAATAGGTGCAACCCTTTAGGGCTAGATTTGACTGCTTGAATTGTGCACACTTATGTCTCTCTCCTATTCTTAACTTTGATTTCTTTCATATGTATTCATGGACTTCAATTCTTATTCTTCAAATTCCTTTTATCCCCAATCTGATTTATATCTCAATTCAACCCAACATTATCCATCTTCTAATTTGGACAACTCCGCTTTAGTTGGGGATCTAACCCAGGAGACCAATATCCAGGATATTCTTCTAATCCCCAGAATGTTCTCAATCCTTATCCCAATTCAACTTTCACTTGCACTCCTTCAAATCGGGATATAGACCTCCTTCGCATTTAAGATATGATTCTAATCTTGGATATCACCATTTAAACCCTAATCCTCCCCAAGCTCAATTCTTATTTAGGCCGTTGTCTTGAAATGATTATCTCAATATAGCCTAGAATCAAGGAGAAAATCCCCAAAGTGATTCTGACTCTAATCCCACTTTAACGCAATCCTATTCGTCTTCCAATTGGGATACTACTGCTAATAAGTGGGTATATCATGATCAGGCCTCTTATCCTCCTAATCTTAACTTCAAATCTAGGTCAACAGATTCAAATGATTATCCTATCATGACCCACAACCTAGGAGGATATTCAGATCCTTTGTATTCTGATCTTCGGCTAATTAACCCATGCCAAGTTGACTCAGATACATCTAATGTTGGGTTCAATCAAGATCTAGCTGAAGATCAACCTATAGCCTCTCAGTCCACAGTTCCAAGTAGTCAATTTGAGCTAATGATGGAAAGATTACGTGAGTTGGATGACATGAGTAATAAATTTTCATAATAAATAGATCAATTGGGTAATCAGGCTCAACAGAGGAAAGCTAGGATATTATTTCAAAAGATGAAAAACATGAGGTTCTAGCTTACAAAGGAAATGCTGCAAATTCCCTACTTCATTGATTGGCTAAATGATGAACCACCAAAAACAAAAGCTTAGGAGCCCGATGAAGACCACCCACTCATAAATTCGACTCATGACTCTTTCACTGAATCAATAATGAAAGATTTAATTGAACTTGGCAGTGTTAAGGAGGAGACCATTAATGATGAGCATGATCTAGAGGATTCAGAAGAGGTCCATGATCTTATAAACAATAAGGAAGATGCCCCATTGCATAATTTGGATTTAGAAGAACTTTCGATTGAACCAGAATTGGAATATGAGACATTTTATTTTGAGGACCAAATATAGGTAGAGGCTGACTATGAAAATTTCTTCTTTGAAATCAAGGATAACCTCATTTTGGAGATTGGTGAAGCTAAAGTAAATGAATCGGAATTTGATGATAATCTAATGACCAACTTCACATTTACTTGTACTTTTGAGTATCCTGAATTTGAGATATTCCTTGATCCTTATGATTTTGATTCTGATCTAGATAACATAGAATATGAAGGGGTTAAGAAAGCAAACCAGAGTATTCCGAGTAATGATTTGAATTATTTGGAGGATATGAATAGAGGAATCATCATTTTGGAAGAAAATGTAGAGAGAGAATTATACCAGGGTTTATGGGTTTGTTATGATTTTAAACTCCCAACCTTCTTTGAGGACTCTTATGATCCTCCTGATTCACCTAAGGTCCATGTACTTGAGTGCAACTATTCCATGAATCATCTTTTCAACTTTCATTGCCAAGGGACACAAGCTTCTTATTCTAATTATCTCTTGTGTGTCTGAACTTTTAGACTTGGGCTGTTTGGGCCAAAGCTGAAAATCACACCCCATTACCAACTGCTAGAAAATGGATGGATGAGATCATTTCTGATTTTGCATCTATCGAGTATCTAACCCTCTAGCATGGGGCTCCATCACCAATTGATTCGATTCTAGGGACATTTCCTAATTGAGCTACAAGGCTGTATCATTTACACTACTTATATTTGTGAGATGCACTTGATTAATAACTCTTTTAATCTCTGAGCTATGTCTAGCTATAGACGTAAAATTCATTACATTTTGGAGGCAAACCAATGATTGTAGATAATCCTGTTATTTGCTTTGAAATTTTCATTCAGGTCTGGAGATGATGGAGTCTTCATTTCTATAGAACTCTCGAGTTTTAGGTAATATCTATTTTTTTTCGCTTATGTTTATTGGATGCATTAAGGACGTTGCATGAAATAGGCATGTGGGTAGATAATATTTTTCAGAGTCATTCTTACTTATTTCCAAAATTATAGGTAGTAGTGATTTTTCTAGAATTAGTTGAGTCATTGAATTAGTAGTTATTTTCAAGAAAAAAGAAAAAAAATCAAAAAAAAAAAAATCGTGGTTTTAAGACTTTGAACAATAAAAAAAATTGGAAAATTTAATTTGTAGGAATTATCGATCTTAGGAAAAGTACGAACAGAGTATTTTCACTTAGACTCTTTAGGTCGTATGTCGACTTAATTATCTCGAGTATTTACCTAAATCTGGATTTCATTTCCTAAGTCTTTAAAAGGATCTGAAAAAGCTAGAAGTATTAAGTCAAAAGGGTGACGAGTGAGTGACTTATTTTTCCACCCTGTGGCTTGGATAGTCTTCGAGTTCTAAGCAACTTCACTTGGACATTGCACTGACTTGTCTTCTGAGCAATTTTTTTCAGTCCTTAGCGGTCAATAAGATTTAGTCTTAGGGTAAAAGATCCGAAGGACTTTGGTCGTGTTTCTAGCTCTTAATACTATCCCTATCTGTAGGGGATGCATTTAGAACAGATGAAGGAGAGCCATTCACCTAGAAAAATGAGTGTGACAAAGAAGTTAACCCAAAAAAATGAGTAGTCAGAGGAAGTTATAAAAAGAAAAAGAAAAAGAAAAGCAAAGCAAAAAACAAATTTATATATCCATTTCATCTCTTAGCTACAAGTGCATCCTAAAAATAGTGAGATATCCAACAAGAGACCTAAGAGTCCAGCCACGGAGATATGCACCTTGTGTGTTGTCCTCGGGATAGAAAGGTGGTGGGGAGAAATTTGTCAATTTCTAGTATGGCCTAATCAAAGATAGGTTGTCCTAGAGAGAGCATAGAAATATTCTAAGTCTTATTGAATACTTGTAATCAACTTAGTTGCTTGTCTGACAAGTCACATTATTTCACACACAAGATGCTAGTTTCTCACATTCAATTTGAACCTTGGGTGGGTTGATTTAGTTGGAGAAAGTTACTCTAGTGACCTAAATCGGATGGATAATAGGATTCCTGATTTGATTTGGGTAGTTCGAATTTGAGTCGATACTTTAGAATTGTTGAGTCCTCGACATTAAGGTTTTGTGTATAATTCCTTTGTTTTGGTAAAAAATCGAGATTGATGATTTTTCAATTAACTTAAGCTCAAACTCACGAGTTGGTTTCTCGTATAAATATTATCTCCTTGCCCATTTTCTCTTAGTGTTTTGCTCGAGGACTACCAAAAGATAGTCATGGAGGTGTGATATTTTCATATTTATTTATGTTAATTAATGTCTAAGTAATGTTAGTCTAAGGGCAATTTGTGTTAGATTGCATTTAGTTATGTTAGATTAGACATTTTAGGTCATTTTGTAAATAATGCATATATGTGAGCTTTTATGAAATTTTCCCGTCTGGTAGCTTAATGTGTTTATTTTTATATGTGCAAGTACATAATTTCAGGTTGTTCGGAGCAAAGTTGAATGGACTTTCTAAGTTGAACTCACTTAGAAGAGGATTGAGTCCAATTGGTTGACCTATTTGGAAACCTAATTAACCTAGACCCTAGCCCAATTTAGGAACCTAATTACCTAGCCTAGAAAGCCCTTTAGGACAGAGCAAAACCTTGTCCTAAAACCTATAGTGGTCGACCTCTAGAAAACCTAATTGTATCCACCTAAAATCCCAACAAAAACTTAGAAACCTAAGATTTTATCCTAACCCAACAAACCTTATTTGGCTATCGTTTTTATCCTCCAATAAATACTATTTTGGATGGTCAAAATACACCTTAATTTATCCACCACTAGATCTAAACCTTAGGGTCTTAAATTGCCTACCTAAATCCCTATCTTAAAATCCTAAGCCAAATCATATTCCTAATCATAAATTTAATCTCGAAATTCGTAATTGCATGACACATCTTTAGTATTTTGGCCATAACTTTTTCATTTCAAGTCCAACTTTAGTGATTCAAGTTGTGCTGGAAAGCTGATTTTGACTGCAACAACTTTACTTTTATGTACAACTTGAAATTCGAAATAGAAAAAGGGTAAAAATTCAAGATAATTATAGCCCTCCATCATCCTCTCAAAGCCAACATAACCCTCCATCAATTCCAACAACACCCAACCTATTCTATCTACCTATTCCTTTGTCCTACCCCTTGATTCCTAGACTCCTAACCCTAACCCTTAATTTTGGTGATCCAAGGCAACTTGGATCAACCAATCACAAGCCTTCTTGACCTCTATAAAAACACTCTAGCCACCCCCTTAGGATCAATTAATTCCTTTGCACTTCCAAATAAATGTCACCAACTAGAACTAGTTCTTCTTCTTCTTCCTCCTCCCCTTGGAGATCTTGGGTGTGCCTTCGCATCTGCTTCTACACTGTTGCTACAGACTTTGCCTTCAAAGCCCCTACTGTCCATCATTTTCATTCTAATTCTAGTTGTAGTTAGAATCATTCTTCTAGTTATAATATTATTTCTACTTGTGTCAAACTCTTATTATCGCAATAGAAGTTCTATTAGTTCCTTTTCAACTTGCCTTCAAGTTGTATGCTTTGTTTTAGTACTTATATTAGTCTTAGTAGTTGCATGCTATTAGTTTGAGTTAGTTCTTTTTGCATTCTAGCAGTAGTAATCTTATATTCGAATCAATTTATATGTTTCTTAACATTAGGAAAGAAAATTATTCCGATTACCTCCCTACGAACAACTTGGACTTTGTTTTTGAACTATGATTTTCATATTTATGAGTTCGATCTGAATATAAATTTAAGAGTTTGTAATCTGATTATACTACGACGAAAGTGAATTTTTGCAATCACATCTACGTTCAAAATATTTTTTGGCACCGTTGTTGGGGAGGCACGAAGATTATTTCTCTTCTAATAGTTGCATTTAGATTTACATTTGTGGGATCTAACTTGCTGTTATCTTTTTGTTGTTTTGTGTGCAGGATCGCACAGTTGATAAGAAAAAAAAGTGAAGGTGAAGATCTCCAGGTAGGTTGTCAGCATCTTAGATTTAGGTAGATTCATGAATCATAGAATCAATTGCATCTAGTTTAGTGTATAAAAAAAAAATCCAATATCATGTTCTTCTTGTGCTTTAAAGATCATATCTTATCCTAACTAAGTTTGGATTTATTTTTCTTGCTAATTTAAAAGTTTTATCTCGAGCTATTGGTGCTTCCAAAAATTCTCAAATTTTTACTGTGTAATCCCTTTGTAATTAGAAACCAATCCACTAATTTTTACACAAAAATTCATTTTTTACTATCCTAGAAAAATATTTTACTGTCGATGGGTCAATCTAAAATTTTTCTATTGGAGATCCGAGTTTGCCAAATTTTCCTGGATTCTATATAATTCCAAATTCAGTGAAGTTTTTTTCATTAGGTTTATGATCAAATATAGTTTCTTGGAAAAAATTGGGAAAATTTCTTGACAGTTGCATCATTACTTTTTTTGGAAAATGCTAATTAGGGGTCTGTTTGGACTATTTTGTTATCCTAAGTTGCAAATTCTTGAAAAAATATTTTTGGACCCTTAAAATTTTTGAAAAAAATTATTTTGTGTGTACTTAATCAAGTAAATTTTGGGGAGCCTTTTTTGCTTTGTTTGGACCACACCACTTGAAATAAAATTGATTCATCTAGAAGTTGCCTGTTAAGGTCAAAAGGAAAATGATCAAGGTCACGTGCTTGCAAAATGCTTTCTGTCCACTCAAAACTTGTTTGAAAAGGCCCTCAAAGTAAAACTATAAAATTGGTGAATTATTTACTTGAACCTTAAAATCTACATCACCAATTAACATTGTTTAAGGACTCTTGTTTACACTCACACATAATTCAATTGATTTAATTGGGTAACTATTGATTGCACAGCAATCATAGGTCATAATCAAGTTAAATAATGTTAGAAACCTAGCTTAATCTATAAATATTGCATTCATATCATGTATATCATGCATTGCGTCATTTTATATTGTTGTACATAGAATAAGGTGAGATTATCTTGCTATTTAATGCTTTTATTATTATTTACAAGTAATAAAGTAATCTAGGATGTGAAATTAAGTAAAACAAAGTGAGAAAGAGAAGAAGAAGAAAGAAGGAGCATAATCCAGACAAGAGGCAAGAGGAGGATATCCCTATCGTAACCTTAGAAACCCTAGGAAACTAGTGCCCAAAACCTATTTATGCTACCCAAGTACTTAGTAACCTAAACCTACCCTAGAAAACCCTAAATTCACTTTCCAGCACACTTCTGGACATCTAGACAATGTGTCTGGACATCTAATTCCTGTAGAAACTCTAGCCAGAACCCAACTCCAATACTGTTACATAATTGGATGTCCAATTTATTCTCCAGACGTCCAACTTTGAAGTATAAGTTGTCTGACCACACTTTTGGACGTCTAGAGGTCTTCTTTGGTTCTTGTTTTTGGTGCCAGAAGCCCTAGCTTGCCTTCTTTAACCTAGAAACACTACCATACACTTTAAAAAACCTATTTAGAGACTTCCTAAACCCATTAAACCTAGCCACATTCAATTAGGTGCAGTATAACCTAATTGGGTGCAACTAATTCTGATTAGGTTTAGTTGGAACCTAATTAGGTTAGCCTAATTAGACTCAGTAAGTCTAATTAGACCTAACCCAAATTTAATTAGGTGTGTTTACACCTAATTTGGTTTACACCTATCTAGATCAGGTCACCATAGATCTAATTAGGTTCACACCTACCACACTTAGTTTAATTAGATTTGATTAGACTAGAACCTAGCCTAACCTAGGTTGAACCATCCTAAACCCAATTAGACCCACAACCTAACCCTACAAAACCCATGCACACACACCCATACACATGCCATGCACACACACACACACACACACACACACGCTTTTCTTAGGCCCTAAGGAAGAGGTCTATCCTCTTGTTGCAACACATAAGAAAGATCTTATCTCTTTGATCTTTCTTATGAAAAGATCAAAAGAGATAAGATCTTTTGATAACCAAACACTACCTTAGGATCTTATCCTAAGGTAGCTATCCCCTAGTTACCCAAGGGGTCGAGCCTCTCTTTTAGACCCCTTGGACGGCTCCCTTCTTCCTCCTTCCTCATCCTCTAAAGCTTTCCTCCTCCTCCAAGGTGCTCCTCCATGATGGCTGAAGAAGCTCCACCTCCCTTCCTCCTAGTCATCTCCTAGCTATCCAAGAGGCCAGCCCTTCTCCTCCCTCCAAGCAAGATCCAAGGCCCTTCGAGCACCATCGGCGCCCACTTTCTAATAATCTCTAGAATCTCTTTTCTATTCTTCTTTCCGCATTTTATCAAGCATGTCTCTAGGATTAGTTTTGTAATTTCATATTACTTTTGTGAATCTGTTAATAAAATAAAGGGTTTTATTATCAAATAAAGTATGGCAATTCATCCAAATATTAATGATTACATGTTACACCGTAATGATATTGATAGCATATACAGATTAAAAGAATATCGCAACAAAAGATTCATGTATATATACTACTACTATTTGACTTGTACCGTGATCCTTCGTTTCGAATTTGCCATCGGTGAATATTCGATGCGAGAAATCCGCTATGTTAGTAATTAGGCTTAGACTTTAGATTAGTTAGTAAAATTAAGTTAGAAATTAATCTTTGAAATTTACAATCACGCCTCCCTAAGTTCGATCGGGACTTACCATCTCGTTATCTTTTATTTGTTGACATGTTTTTGCACTATACTATGAATCCAAAAATGACTAAAATGTGAAATTACGTCGAACAACCACCCCCCTCACGCCTATCATTTAATCTCGTGCACTATAAATTGCAAGCCCTAATTAATCTAATAGATGTGCCAATTAGGTTGGATTTTATTTCAGAACTTGAGCTATACCTAGTTCATTGTATCTGAGGCCCTATCTATTTGGACCAACTGGTGACAAGAAAGGTCGGTACTAAATGTACAGTAATCATGGGACTTAATTAATCGAAATTATATTAGAACCTAGAATAACTTGTGCTTAGTGCATCCATAAACTGCATATCATGCATTGCATTCTTTTATTTAGTTGCATATGTTATAATGCTATTTTATTGTGCTTATTAGGGTTTATTCTTATTTATAGGAAATAATGGCTCAGAAGCTGTTCTGAGCAAAATAAAGTTGGATAGGAGCAGAAGCTGTAGTAGAGAAAGAGCTAAATCTTGAAATCAAGCTAGAATAAAGAAACCTTGAGAACATAAGAAAAGGGAAAGGAACAATAGAGGACTACTTGCTTAGAATAAGTGTAGAAAAAGAAGAAGAATTAGGATATCCCAATCCTATCCCTAAAACCCTAGGAAGATCTTATCCCAGAACCTATCCCTGAACCAACTTAACATTAGGACATTTGAGCTCAAAGGTTATCCATGTACTTATCCACCCTATGCCTAGCCTTATCCTACTATCCATAACGTTAATCCACCTATCCAATACCCAATCCCTAACCTAGAAACCTATTTAGGTCCATAGCACACCTAATTGACTTAGGTTGAGTCAATTAAGCTAGCCACAAGTCAATTGGCTCCACTGGATCTGATAGGACTAACCCTAAATTGATTAGACTCATGTAAGTCTAATTAGACCCAACTTAAACCATATAGACCTAGTCCTTACCCAATTGGGTGCACACCTACTTGATTGGGTGCAACTACTTTCAATCAGGTTCGCCCAGAACTTGATTGACTAAATCCTAACCCACACAAGTCTAATTAGGTTCATTAGAACCTAATTAGACTCTCCAATTACCTAATTAGGTCTAGCCTTAACCTATTTACGATTTCCTTAACCCAATTATATACTCACACACACAATTAGACTAGGACCAACCTAATTGGACCCAACCCATTAGATTTAGGGTTAACCTAGCCTAATTAGGAGCCTATTCCCATAACCTACACCTACAAAACCTAACCCTAAACCCACCTACTTCAAGTCCATGCAAACCCAACCTAATCCTTTTCAAGTTGGCACCAACTTGAAGAGGATTCTACCTGTTCTTATCCAGCTACATAATGAAGATCTTATCTTATGATCTTTCCATATGAAGATCAAGAGATAAGATCTTTCCCAACCACCACCAAGAGTTGTTTTATCCCTTGGTGGCCGACCACCTTAGCCCTCCCTTGCATATAAAAAGCCACCAAGGGTGGCCGACCTTGCCCCCTCCCTTGAGGCTCTCCTCCTTTCTCCTTCTTCCACCGTAGAACCACCACCTTCATACCTTTCCCTTCCACCACCAAGGCCGACCACCACCACCTTCTTCTCTTTGCCCTCCAAAGGCCACCAAATGCTTCCAATAGGAAGCACCTTTGGTGCCCTTCTCTCTAGTTGCCATAGATGAGATATTCTCTATTTTATTTTGCATTAATTCTTGTAGTAGTTCTAGTTCTCTTTTCTAGTTGTCAATCTTGTTCTAGTCATTCTAGTAGTTAATCTATTTCTAGTTGTTCTAGTAGAAATTCTATTTTAGTTATAGTTGTTCTAGTTCTTCTATTCATATCTCTATTTGTGATAGGAATCAAATCTTATTATGAGAAATATGTTGATTTATTTATTTTTCTAATTTGCGCACGTGTAATTGATTGAAACTACTTTTCAGGCCTCAAGTGCAAGTTCCTAGAAAAGGGTGTACATTGATTCCAAAAAAAAGAAGAAAGTTAATTTTATAGAAAAATCATGATCGTGTTGCTCTTCAAAATCACTTTGGTAATTACAACAACCACACGATTCACACCTAATCCCTTTCCACATTTGGCACATCTTACGCACCAATGAACTTACCTAATCACTTTTAAAATTACAATCACCGGGTTTTGTTTTGATTAGATATCATAGTTAATTAGTTCAGTTACCTTTCTATTTTCAAAAAAATAAAAAAAGCACAACAAAAAAATCAAAAATAGAAAAATAAAAAAATGCATGGCTACTCCTGCACGAATTAATGATGCTATGATTCATCAAAACTCTCTCAATAGTGTTTATGTATTTAGAAAATTTCACGACAAATGTTAGATGTACTCCTGCTATATCTATTTGCATTATACTATGATCATAAGCTATGAGAATGCAACAAGGGAATTTGTCGTGCAAGAGATTCGCCATGCTCAGAAGATTTTAGATTAGTAGTAATTTGGATTTAGATCTAGATTTAAGTGGTAATTAATCAAAAATTTGTCTTCAAAAATTTCACTTTCTCACGCCTCCTAGAGTCGACTGGGACTCATCTCGAGTTTCGTTATTAAATTTATTTGGGATTGATTTTGCAACTATACTACGACGCTTAAAAATCCATTTTTCGCGAGATCAGCCAACAGGTGTGGTAACTGCGCTAACCTCTAGTGGTGTCCCATCGTGCAGGGTGTCCTACGGGATCCCACCCTCTTGGCTACCAAGTAATTCAAGGGTCAGGTCATTTAGCTAGGGTTAGTGAAATTTAGACTAGGTCTAATAGGTGCAACCCTTTAGGGCTACTTTTGACTGCTTGAATTGTGCATGATGTGCACACATCTAATTGGCCTAAAATGCCTATTTATGCATGTTTCTAGTGTCATAGAAGTATTTAGTACTATAAATATTGCATAACATACATCATTTTGCATTTAGATTACTTTGTACAAATTTTAGGTTAATTTTCCCTTTTTGTGGCTAGGGAACAGAGCGATGTCATTTTATGGCCTTGAATTAGAGATCCAACCTTATGGATTTGATTAGGGTGATGATCAGAGTTCAACGACTCTGAGATCGCCCCGATCAGATCTCCGTAGCATCAGATGCAATCCGAGAAAGATCAAGGGTCAAGGGGCTAGGTGATGCGAATCCGTACCTTAGATGATAAATCGAACTGCATAAATGGGTTCGGATTGGTGATCCAGCCCAACGGCGTGAAAATCGACTCAATCCGACATCCGTGGCGCCACCTACAAAGTGAAGAAAATGGATGGCCATGATGTCACCATGTGGCGCCATCACAGCTGCCCAAATCCATCCAAGCCCCTCCACTGCATCTTGCACACAGCGCCATCACGCAATCTCAGTTGTTGGATTACGATCCAACGGTTGAGAGCGCGTGCACACATCCTCTCAACCATTTGTCGCCGCAGCACATTGGAGAGCACCTTCAACCCGTCGTCACCGGCGCGTGGTGCGATCGAAGCTTCGCACGCAGAATTAATCTGCTGAAGAACGCATGTGGGTGAAATTCACTTGTTGGATCTGATCGGTGACACGGAAGGAGGTGACGTGGCACGCTAGATGGAGACGAAGTTGCACGCGTGATCTGATGTCGAACCCTACGCCAATCTGATGCCGGCGTGCGGAATGTCTGGAGCTGAAGAGGCATGCGTGGATGATCGGATGGCTGAGATCGTGTGTACATGATGGGTACGTGAAACGGTTGCAACTGAAGGGCGGGTGACGTGGGGCGCTCTAAGTGCTTAGATTAGCGATGGATGGTGGGGATGGAGGCGTGGCTTCAGCGATGTGGGGGCTTTAGCGATGTGCACATCTATCACTAATGACCCTACATTCATTATTAAGCATGTAAAAGGACATATTTGCTCTCAAAACTCAGCTATATAATTCCTCTACGCCCTCCACTTTTCATCCATCCCTTCTCTTCTTCTTTCACCCCCTCCAAAGTTCTACGAGATGGTCCCATACCCGAGATGCTCCATTAGAGTTTTAAAAATATTTTTTTCCATCTTCTCATCCCTATTCGTGGAGTGCTTGCGGTTATCCTCTCACCGCCATTCGGGAAGCAGATCCCACTGCGACATCACCCTGCTCTGTCCTTTAGCTTTGTCCTCCTTAGTTCAACATCTCACCACCCTCGTCCGGGCGCTTCGTCAATGTGGCTCATCGTCCAAGTAGCCATCGAGGAGGATAACTTCTCACCCCCTTCTCTTTTTACCGCTTTCTAGTGTAGATTTTCTGCTTTCTAGTTGTAGCAATTAGATGTAATGAACATGATGTTATGGTTATGAAGCATATGTTTATTCTCTCCCTATTTTCTCTTTATTTGTATTATTCTTTCTCTCTCTTCTATTAATTATTCTTTAAGTAGAATAGCTAATATATTAATTTCAACCAGCTAATTTGCTTTCGTGATAATAATTTTTTTTTTTTGAAACAAAAAGGAAAGCTATCGTCTTACAATAGCAATTCGGGAGGGTATATTATATAACTAAGTAAGAGGAATTACAACCCAGATCCCCATGTATGTATGAGGGACTAGCACTCTCTTACAATTTGTTCACAACAGACCGGCCTCGCATTTCTCGCCTTCCACACAAACCAGAGAGTGACAGCCATGCGCACATGTAGCCTCTTTCTCACTACAAACCCATGCCAAATGGATTCCCATGTTGGTAACGGCTCCTGGTAGGTCCTCCTCCATACAGTATCAGTGACCAGGCAAGAGGAGAAGATGTGACCTCAGTGTGCATTCCACATAAGTGACATTCGTGAAGAGCAGCTCCCATCCTTCTGTGTCGCAGATCACCTGTTATCAAGCCCTCCCTCCTACATAGCCAAAGAACGATTTGTACGTTAAGGGGGATCTTCAAAAGCCAAATTTTCTTGTCAATGAAGTCATAGCTCCACCCACTGGCATTTTCCATGATTTTGTTGTAGCCACAATGTACAGTATAAAGACCATCCCAGATATATTTATCCTCCACTCCATGTCTTAGCCTAAAGCTTTCAAGATCTGATATCAGGTTCCTCCTTTCATCCCATAGCCGGGCACCCCTTTTGGTGGAGTCTTCTTCATTCAGCAGCCAGTTGCAGCTACTGCAAGACCAGAAGCAACTAACTGTCCCTTCCTTATCAGAAGCTGCTGCAAAAGCCCTTGGATAAATCTCCTTCAGAACACCCAGCCAAGACCATCTTTCATTCCAAAAGCTGAAGGTCTTGCCATTACCTAGAGTCGGCTGCAGTAGATGCATGTTATCAGCCAAGGCTTTGATCACTGAGTTCCAAAAGGGTGACGGTCTGCTGGGCTGCAGTCTATTGAGCACACTGTTTGAAGAGCCATAGCTGTCCCTGATCAAGTCAGTCCACAGCTTCATCTCTCCTTGCAAGAATTTGATTGCCCACTTAAGCAGTAAGGCATCATTGAATTGTTTCAGTGATTTAATCCCTAGCCCACCCCTGTCCTTTGGCTGGTAGATTTGCTCCCACTTCAGTGGCTGCAGAAATCTGCCCTCATGTTTGGATCGCCTCCAAAAGAACCTCTTCCTTAATACATCCAGCCGCTTCCATATAGATTTAGGAGCTTTAAAGATGGAAAGGTAGAAAACAAGAATTGAGGTGATCACTGAGTTGAGCAAGATGAATCTCCCACCCTTGGATAGGAAGCTGCTATGCCACCCATCCAACTTCACTGAGATCTTATCAAAGAGATAGTTCCAATCTCTTTTTTTCATTCTAGAGCACCTTAGTGGCAAACCCAAATATTTGATAGGGAGGCTGATGCAAGGGGTCCTCAAAGTAGCTGAAATGTCTCCTTGCTCAGCCTCAGGTAAGCCAAAATAGATCAGACATGACTTCTCTCTGTTTAGCATAAGGCCTGAGATATCCCCAAAAATGTTGACCATATGACATAGAGCCTGGGCTTCATCAATAGATCCTTCCACAAAAAAAATCGTATCATCCACGTATTGAAGTATAAGGGCCAAAGCACTCCTGCAAGATAGGGAGTATCCTTTAATAAGGCCTGCTTCAGCCAGTTTGCAAGCATGCCAAGCCAAATTGTCCACTACCAAATTGAAGACCAAAGGCGCCAAAGGATAGCCTTGTCTGATCCCACATTGTGGCTGAATCCATGCACCACAGGGCTTCCCATTTATCAAGGGAGTGAAAGAGGCAGTTGTGATACATCTTTTTACCCATTGAATCCAAGTAGGGGGGAAACCTCTTCTTTTAAACAACTCCTAAAGATAAGGCTAGCTGATGGAATCATAAGCTTTGCGGAAATCAACTTTCCACAAAAAAGCTTTACACTTCCTCTTGTGCCACCCACAAACCATCTCCTGGGCCATGATAAAAGACTCTTGTAAAGATCTGTCAGGAAGGAAAGTATATTGAATAGGATGGATCAGCTCTTGCAAAATAGGCCATAACCTATTGGCCAAGACCTTACTAATCACCAGGTAAATGGAGTTTGAGAGGGCTATGGGTCTGAACTCCTGAAAAGATTCTGCTCCCGGAGTCTTTGGCAAAAGAAATAAGGACCTATTGATTGTTTCAAAGCCAAAATTGCCAATCTCAATCTCTTTGATCACCTCCATCACCTCATTGCCCACAACATCTCACATCTCTTTGTAAAAGAGGACTTGAATACCATTAGGACCAGGTGAACCTTCACTGTTGAGATCCTTGATGGCATTCAAAGTTTTAGATTCAGATATAGCTGTAGTCAGGTTGGACCCCTGATCTTTAGTGATTTTGGGCAGGTCACTAGTTGCCATCTTCCAGCTGCCCCTTCCAGTAGATCTTGAGGATTCCTTGAAGTATCTGACAACCTCTGCTCTGATATCAGAGATGGAGGTAATTCTCTACCCATCTTTAACAATTGAGGAAATCAGGTTGAGTCTTCTTCGAGAGATGGCAGCCATATGAAAGAACTTGGTGTTTCATCCCCCTCTTTTACCCACAATTGTCTCGAACGTTCCCTCCAATCCATCTCCAACTTCAAATCTTCTTTAGCCACCACCCCCTGCCGCCATCTTCTGGTAAGGAGATCCTGCTCTAACAACAGGTCATTGGCCTCTCTAGAATCAAATTCCTGAACCTTCCTCAAGGCTTCTCTGCGTCTCTGATGCCTCATGACATAAACAACATCTCCATATTTCTTTAACATTACTCTCATAGCCGACAGTTTGGAAGCTAGCCTGATGGTAGCAGTGCCCTCAACCAACTGAAACCTCCACCAACCTTCAAGCATCTCTTTTGAAGCCCGGTTCCCTCAACCAAGACTTCTTGAATTTGAAATAAGATCCAGCAATCACCTATTCACCATTGTCTCAGACCAAGGGGGTGTGATTAGAGAAGGGTTGTTCAAGGCCACATACATAAGATAGCTGAAAAAGTTCCAGTAGCCCAGCATTGCCAAAAAACCTATCAAGTTTGGACATGAGACCACTTCCATTCCTCCAAGTGAATTCAGAGCTAGAGGAGGGGAACTCACTCAAACCTAAAGTTTGAACCAATAATTGGAAGCCAGTGGTTGCACTATCAGTCACACCATTGGGCCTATCACTTCCCATCAACACAGTTGAAATCCCCTCCAACAAGCCAGGCATCCCCATTCACAAAATTTGCAGCCAAATTCCAGTCCTCCCATAGCTCATGTCTTCTGCTTGGGTCACAGGGACCATACATACTTGTCACAAATAACTCACTGCCTCCCTGATCTCTTTTGAACCTGCAAGTCAGTAAGTCTCTAGCCAAAGATGCCTCCTCCAACTGCAACACCTGCTTCTTCCACCAGATAGCAACACCCCCAGATCTGCCAATTGAATTGATCATCACAGTATCATTGGTAGCTCCAGCTTTCATTTCAACCCACACCCTGTCAGCCTCACTATCAATATGTGTTTCTTGGAGGATGGCACAATCAATTTCCCATTCTCTCAGATACCTAAGCAGAGAAGCCCTTCGACTTTCGTGATAATAATTCCAATGCGGTGTTTGATCAAACATTCACCTCCCTGTGTTCGACCTGGAACTCACCCTGAGTTTCGGTTAAAATTATCTATTTGATGGATTTTTACGCAACTACGACAGGGTTTCAAACTCAAACTTTTAGCATAGAAATCACGCTCAACATTTTGGTGCCATTGCCAGGGAGGCAACGCTCTTTGATTTCCTACGTTTTCCACCTTACCTAACCTTTATCTCACTTTTTCTCCGATCTTGCTATGATTGCAGGTACTCCTTCGAGGTGGGCCAGAGCGGTTAGATTAGAGAAAAGTATGGATGAAGGTTTTGCAAGTATATCCACACTTCCCACCCCTTAGATTTCATTCCATCACATAAATAACATAAACCCTAATTAACCTAGGAGTTGCATAAACCCTAGGCTTAGTTTGGTTTTTTGTTTGTCACCTCCACCTGCCTCACCCTTCACTTATAAAAAATTCAAAAAAAAACCTACAGTGGTACACAATCTTTTCTGATTCTTCATACTCAACCGGTAACCCGATCTTTGGAACCAGTACACTCATCAACATATAATTGAGTAGAAATTAGATTAGGTAACCACTTGTGTGCCTAATTTAGTGGTGCATTAGGCCAATTATTTGAGTTGTTTTGGCCACACCACTTCATCTAAGAACAACTCATCGAGTAGCTGCCTCTTAGGTTTCAACTTTTAGGAATTAACCAGGAACTCCACATTCTTTTAAGTTTTAAAGGAAAACATCTTTACTTGTGCTTTCAAAACTTGGTGTACCAACTGAATTTAATTAAAAACACCTAAAGTTGAACCCTAAAAGCTACTAAACAAGGTTGAACCCTAAAAGATAAATCATCAATAAACCTTGTTTGAGAACCCTAGTTATGCACGCACACACATATTAATCGATCTTTAAGGGCACAACCCATTGAAATGGTCCATCACATTCTAGAGTACATTCAAACCTAAGCCTAACTAAAATTAAGTAGACGTTGGCCTTAAGGATTGGACTCGCTCTTTGGGGGTCTAAATCAAGATTATTTGCGATTAATCTGCTTCTACCAATCCATCTGATGTCTAGCTAGGGAAGCATAGTTAAACAACCACGATTGGGGGGTATCAAAGGAACTTGAGGTGAAAGCCAATGTAAGAACCTTCTCTCTAATCCCTCCCTCTAATTGGTTGGATTAACCAGAAAGAAGTAGACTAAATTGTTCTTTTCATCTTAAGATGGGTTCTGGGAGTCTGTAGATCTTTAGGCTATCCCACTTAGGGACAAGTTTGATTGTTTGAATTGCAAGACACCTTTCTTTTCTCCTGCTTTTTCATGGATCCTTCCACATCCTATTCGCATTTCCACTCTTACCTTCCTACCACTACTTATTCCCAAGATGATTATTAACCCAACCAGACTGATTCTCACCCATCTACTAGTTGGGATAATCCTGATTAGGGATACAATTTCAGACCTTCATGTTCAGGGTCTAACCTTGGACATCATGATTGTGATTTTTATCATTCTTTGAGTTTTAATGATTATAGATCTCCACTTCTATATGATCAACACAACCTGATCTACAATCAAGAAGGATATCCTGATTACAACTCTTACCCTCCCCCAGATTACACTGCATATAGGTCACCACCCCTCTTTGAACAACCCAAAGTGACCTATTATCAGGTAGGACACCAAGAACCTCAATTTCTTGACTCCCCTGGATTGAACCCAAGCTCACCCAACCTTGAACCAAACCATTTGGTTCAGGTAAACCAAGTCCAAGATAAGGTGTTGGCTAACTTAAGGAACATCATTTAATCTTTAGAAGCTCAACCAACACCTTACACTGAAGATTTGGAGCCTCTAATTCAAATGATTGACGATCTTAACAAGTATTTATTGGATACGCTTCAAGATGTTAAGGATAAGGACCTGGGTGAGTTTTTACTTGAGAAGTTGTCCAAATTGAGGATGAAATTTGTGGTTGCTTTAGTTCAATCTTGGGATGATTCCTAGGATGAACTCTCTTCTGGTGAGCCAATGTCAAAACCTCCTCAGGCACCTATTAGGGGGCACACATTTTACGAGACCAGGGATGACTAGATTGGTCTAGAGTAATTAATTGAGGATGAATTGATTACTTCACTCGAGATCCTTGAGCCAGGGTATGAGGAAAAGTATGTCTCCATGGACCAAGCAATGATAGATGATTTTGAGACATATAAATGTGGATCCAGAATTCTTTGATTCTGAAGGTGAAGAATCGCTATGTGAAGTCTCACCTAAGTTTGAGGGAAATGATTTTGGTGAGACAACTGGGCCTAAAGAATTCAATGAATCATTTAATAGCCCAGTAATTGAGGAAATTGATCCTGTTAGGGCTAGCTCAGAAGATTTAGATCCTGACTTCACAGATGATTCAATTAGTAGCCTCATTCCTCATACACACCCCGTTGAGCATAATGATGATTCTATTTTTAGGATTATTGGACCCAAGTCAATTCTGATTCAGCCACAAATCTTGGACTTGGATACTTTAGATGGGGTGAATAACATGCAGGAGGTCTCGGAATTCGAAATTATGATTATGGAAGATAGGAATTGGGAAATGAAAATTTGGCAAGCCAATTCTGGGGGAAGTAGAGGTCTGAGTCTATGGGTTCCTAAATACTTGAAACCACCAACCTTTTACCAGGACCTTTATGACATTTTTGATTTTAAGGAGGTGCAACCTAAGCATAGATTAATGGATTATCTTTTTGAGCAAACTGTTAACTGGAAAAATGAGCCCATTGATTTAGATTTTCCTATTGTCTAACTTTTTGGAGTTGGGTTGCATCCTCACAAATTGTAGGCTCGGTCCTGCTTGCATACTAATTTTAGGTTCTGGGTAATTTTTATCCAAAACCTTAGATACACTCAATCCTATGGCATGGGTCTGCACCACAATCTGGTCCACATCTGTGGACATTCTCTGTTGGCAGGTCCTAAGATTGATCTTTTTCTTTTGATCTTGATCTGCATCTGTGAATTCTTTATTTCTTCTTTATTTGTATAGTATACCTAGCTGAAGGCACTAAATTTAGCACATATATAGTATGCTTTTATCTCGGAGTTGACTGGGTAATCACGAAATTCAGGTGCTTTCTTCTCCAATCTGCTCTTTTTCATGTCTTTTTAATACAATGAGGACATTGCATTAGATAGGCATAGGGGGGTGGATATTCATCTCTGAATCATCTTGTTAGCTCTGTAGATTCTTTTTATTCTCTTTATTTTTGAAAAGAAAAATTAAATTAAGAAAAAAGAACTTAGGCTTTAGAAATTTGTCAACCATAGGAAATAATACGATAGGACCTGAACACTTAGGTCCTTCAGGTCTTCGGGCTTAATTAGCCTAGGTGTCTACTAAAATGTGGATTTGTTTCTTGAGTCATCCCCATTCTAAATTTATTTCTAATTGGTTAATAAGTTGGGGTGATAAGTACATGACTTATCAACTCGTTCTCTGATTTGAGGGAACTTATAGTCTAAGTATCTACACACTATTTGCACTGACTCACCTTTCGATGATTTTAATAGAAATTGGGTAGATAATGAACCTTCTAGGGTGGTATGGTTGGCAAGTTGTCGGTGATAACTGCTCATTGGTCGGTTGTCCAGAACCCAGCCGCATGACCATCTCTTCCTGCTGCCTTTAGGTAAATCTTAGTTCAGGGAAGCCACCTACTTAAACAAAAGCAAAAAAAGGGGGAGAAAAATATCCAAGAGAAAAAAAAGGAGAAATAGAAAAGAAGAAAAAAAGATAAATAAGTCACACTTCACCGCACGAGTATGACTGGTAAGTTGCCGTGGGTAACAGTCCATTGGCCTGTTGTCCAGAACTCAGCTCATGAAATGCACAAATAATTCCTAAACACCTAGGAAGAAGCAAAGAAGTAGAATAAGTCGAGAAGATATGCATTGGGTTTGCACTTGTGTTGACCCCATAAAAATAAAAAGTAGGGAGAAAGCTATTGGTTGGATAGATACACCTTTAGGTAGAATTTCTTTTCAAGGTCACCTAGGGGCGTAGAAACCTAAAGTCCATTCTAATTGCCAATCATTGAGTCTATCACATTCACACAAAAAGGTGCTTAGCACTTAGAGTTCTTTCCAAGTCTTGGGTGGGTTGAGTAGCCGTAGAAAGCTGCCCTGAAACTCTAAACTCAAATATAAAAAAAAGTTAGAAAAGAAGAAAAAGAAAAAGATGCTTTTGCTTTTGGCAGACACTTGGGCATAGTTGAGTGTAGGTAGTTCAGGTCTTAGTAGAAATTTCCTAGTATTGAAAATAACTTTTGCCCAAGTCATTTGATCCTAATTCTTTTACAAATAACAAATAATTTTGCTAGGGATTAGCAAAAAATAGGCATGGGGGTGTGATGTGCACACATCTAATTATCTAAAATGTCTATTTATGCATGTTTCTAATGTCATAGAAGCATTCGACACTATAAATATTGTATAGCATGCATTATTCTGCATTTACATTAGTTTGTACAAATTTAAGGTTAATTTTCCCTTTTTGTGACTATAGAACAAGACGATATTATTTCAGGGCCTTGGATTGAAGATCCGACTGTACGAATCTGATCAGGGTGTCGATCGGAGTTCAATGACTCTGGGATCACCCCGATCGGACCTCTATAGCATCAGATGAAGTTCGAGAAAGATCAAGGGTCAAGGGGCTAGGTGGCTTGAATCCGTACCTCAGATGACAAATCCAATTGCACAAATGGGTTCGGATCGGTGATCGTAGCCTAACGGCGTGAAAATCGACCCAATCTGTCATCCATGGCGCCACCTATAAAGAGAAGAAAATGGATGGCCATGATGGCGCCATGTGGTACCATCATAGCAGCCCAAATAGATCCAAGCCCCTCTGCTCCATCTTACATGCAACACCATCACGCGATCTTAGTCGTTGGATCACGATCCAACGGTTGAGAGTGCGTGCACACGATTTCATCCGCTCGACCATTTGTTGCCATAATACATTGGAGAGCACCTTCAACCCATCATCACCGACGTGCGATCGAAGCTCTGCGTACGGAAATAATCCGCTGAAGAACCCGTGCGGGTGAAATTCACTCGTTGGATCCGATTAGGAGACAGAGGAGGCAATGTGGCACGTTGGATGGAGGTGAAGTTGCACATGTGATCTGATGCCGAACCACACGCCCAATCTGATGCAGGCACGCGGAACGTCTGGAGATGAAGAGGCACGCGTGGATTTTATGTCATCCGATCAAGAGATCGGATGATTGAGATCGCGTGTACCTGATGGGTGTGTGAAACGACTGAAGCTAAAGGGTGGGCAACGTGGCGCTCTTTGAGCACTCAGATCAGCGATGGATGGTGGGGATGGAGGCGCTGCTTCAATGACATGGAGGCTTTAGCGACATGAACATCCGTCACTAAAGACCCTACATTCATTATTAAGCATGTAAAAGGACCTATTTGCCCTCAAAACTCACCTATATAAAGCCCTTCGCCCTCCACTTTTCATCCATCCCTTTTCTTCTTCGCTGACCCCCTCCAAAGCTCTACGAGTTAGTTCCATACTTGGGATGCTCCACTAGAGTTTTAGAGATAATTTTTCCATCTTCTCATCCTCATTCGTGGAGTGCTCGTGGTTGTCCTCTTACCATCATTTGGGAAGCGGATCCTACTGCAACGTCACCCTACTTTGTCCTCCATCCTCCAGCTTTGCCCTCCTTTGTCTAGCATCTCACCACCCTCATCTAGGCACTCTGTCAACGTGGCTCATCCTCCAAGCAGCCGTCGAGGAGGATAACTTCTCATCGCCTTCTCTTTTTACCACTTTCTAGTGTAGATTTCCCATTTTCTAGTTGTAGCAATTAGACGTAATGAACATGATGTTATGGTTATGAAGCATTTGTTTATTCTCTCCCTTTTTTCTCTTTATTTATATTATTCTTTCTCTCTCTTCTATTAATTATTCTTTAAGTAGAATTGCTAGTAGATTAATTTCAATCAGCTAATTTGCTTTCGTGATAATAATTCCAATGCGATTTTTGATCAAACGTTCGCCTTCCAGTGTTCGAACCAGACTCACCTTGAGTTTCGATTAAAATTATCTGTTTGATGGATTTTTACGCAACTACAACGACAGGGTTTCAAACTCAAACTTTTAGCGTAGAAATCACGCTCAACGGTGCACACTTTTGTCTCTCTCATATTCTTAACATCCATTTCTTCCATTTTTATTCATGCACTTCAATTCTTATTCTTCAAATTCCTTTTATCCCCAATCTGATTTTTATCAAAATTCAACCCAACATTATGCATCTTCTAATTTGGATAACTCTTCTTTTAATTAGGTATCTAACCTAGGATACCAATATCCAGGATATGCTTCTAATAGCTAAAATGATCTCAATCGTTATCTTGATTTGACTTTCACTTTCACATCTTCAAATTGGGATAGACCTCCTTCTAATTTGAGATATGATTCTAATCTTGGATATCACCATTTGAACCCTAATCCTCCTCAACTCAATTCTTATCTAGGCCGTTGTCCCAAAATGATTCTCTCAATATGACCTGGAATCAAGGAGAAAATCCCAAAAGTGATTCTAACTCTAATTGTACTTTAACCCAATCCTATTCATCTTCCAATTGGGATACTACTGCTATTAAGTGGGGATATCATGATCATGCCTCTTATCCTCCTAATCTTAACTTCCAATCTAGGTCAGTAGATTCCAATGATTATAATATCATGACCCACAACCTGGGAGGATTTTCAGATCCTCTCTAACCCATGCCAAATTGACTCTGATATATCTAATGTTGGGTTCAATCATGATCAAGCTCAAGATCAACCTATAGCCTCTCAGTCCATATATCCAAGCAATCAATTTGAGCAAATGATGGAAAGATTACCTTAGTTGGATGACATGAGCGATAAATTTTCACAACAAATAGACTAATTGTGTAATTAGGCTCAACAGAGGCAAGCTAGAATATTATTTCAAAAGATGAAAAACATGAGGTTCCAACTTACAAAGGAAATGCCATAGATTCACGACTATATTGATTGGCTAAATGATGAACCACCAAAAACAAAAGCTGAGGAGCCTGATGAAGACCACCTTCTCATAAATTCGACTCATGACTCTTCCACTGAACCAATAATGAAAGATTTAATTGAACTTAGCAGTGTTAATGAGGGGACCATTAATGATGAGCATGATCTAGAGGATTTAGAAGAGGTCCATGATCATATAAACAATAAGGAAGATGTCTCATTGTATAATTTATATTTCAAAGAAGAACTTTTGATTGAAGCAGAATTGGAATATGGGACATTTTATTTTGAGGACCAAATATAGGTAGAGGCTGACCATGAAAATTTCTTCTTTGAAATTGAGGATAACCCCATTTTTGAGATAGGTGAAACTAAAGTAAATGAATTAGAATTTGATGATAATCTAATGACCAACTTCACATTTACTTGTTCTTTTGAGAACTTGAATTTGAGATATTCCATGATCATTACGATTTTGATTTAAATCTAGATAACATAGAACACGAAGGGGTTGAGAAAGCAAACCAGAGTATTTTAAGTAATGCTTTGAATTATTTGGAGGATATGAATAGAGGAATCATCATTTTGGAAGAAAATGTAGATAGAGAATTATTCCAGAGTTTAAGGGTTTCTTATGATTTTAAACTCCCGACCTTTTATGAGGACCCTTATGATCCTCCTAATTCACCTAAGGCCCATGTACTTGAGTGCAACTATTCCATGAATCATCTTTTCGACTTTCATTGCCAAAGGACACAAGCTTCTTATTCTAATTATCTCTTGTGTGTCCAAACTTTTAGACTTGGGTTTCATGGGCCAAACTTGAAAATTGCACCCCATTACCAACTGCTACAAAACTGATGGATGTGATCATTTCAGATTTTGCATCTATTGAGTATCTGACCCTCTGGTTTGGGGTTGCATCACCAATTGATTTGATTCTAGGGACATTTCCTAGCTGAGCTACAAGGCTATATCATTTACCCTACTTATATCTATGGGAAGCATTTGATTAATATCGCTTTTAATCTCTGAGTTGTGTCAAGATGTAGACGTAAAATTCAACACTAGTTGGGAGGCAACCCAACATTTGTAGATAATCTTGTTATTTACTCTAAAATTTTCATTCAAGTCTAGAGATGATCGAGTCTTCATTTCTTTAGAACTCTCGAGGTTTAGGTAATATCTATTTTTTTTTCGCTTATGTTTATTGCATGTATTGAGGACATTGCATGAAATAGGCATGGGGGGTGGATAATATTTTTCAGAGTCATTCTTATTTATCACCAAAATTATAGGTATTAGCGATTTTTCTAGAATTAGTTGAGCCATCGAATTAGTAGTCATTTTGAAGAAAAAAAGCAAAAAAAAAAAGAACATGGTTTTTAGAGTTTGAACTATAAAAAATTGGAAAATTTGATTTTGAGGATTTATCGATCTTAAGAAAAGTACGAACAAAGTCTTTTCACTTAGACTCTTGAGGTCATATGTCGACTTAATTATCTCAAGTATTTACCTAAATCTAGATTTGATTTCCTAAGTCTTTGAAAGGATCTCAAAAGCTAGAAGTATTAGGTTAAAAGGGTGACGAGTGAATGACTTATCTTTCCCCCTGTGATTTGGATAGTCTTTGAGTTCCAAGCATTTTCACATGCAAATTGCACTGACTTGTCTTATGGGTGATTTTGTTGAGTCCTTAGTGGTCAATACAATTTAGTCTTAGGGTAAAAGATCCAAAGGACTTTGGCTATGTTTCTAGCTCTTAAGACTATTCCTATCTGTAGGGGATGCATTTAGAACAGATGGAGAGCCACTTGCCTAGAAAAATGAGTGTGACAAAGAAGATAACCTAAAAAAATGAGTAGTTAATGAAAGGAGAAAAAAAAAGCAATGCAAAAAAAATATTTATATATCCATTTCATCTCTTATCTATATGAGGGCATCATAAAAATAGTGAGATAGCCAACAAGAGACCTAGGAGTCTAGCCGAGGAGATATACACCTTGTGTGTTGTCCTTGGGATAGAAAAGTGGTGAGGAGAAAGTTGCCAATTTCTAGTATGGCCTAATCAAAGATAGGTTGTCCTAGAGAGAGCATAGGAATATTCTAAGTCTTATTGAATATCTGGAATCAACTTACTTGCTTGTTTGATGAGTCACATTATTTCACACACAATATGCTTTTTCTCACATTCAATTCAAACCTTGGGTGGGTTGACTTAGTCAGAGAAAGTTACTCTAGTGACCCAAATCCAATGGCTAATAGGATTCTTGATTTGATTTAGCTGGTCCGGATTTGAGTCGATACTTTAAAACTGTTGAGTCTTCAATATTAACGTTTTGTGTATAATTCCTTTCTTTTGGTGAAAAATCTATATTAATGATGTTTGAATTAACTTAATCTAAAACTCGCAAGTCGGTCTACCATATAAATATTATCTCTTTGCTTATTTTCTCTTAGTGTTTTGCTCAAGGACTAGCAAAAGATTGGAATGGGGGTGTGATATTTTCATATTAATTTATGTTAATTAATGTCTACTTAATGTTAGTCTAAGGGCAATTTTGGTTAGATTGCATTTAGTTAGGTTAGATTAGGCATTTTAGCTCATTCTATAAATAATGCATACTTGTGGGCTTTTCTGCAATTTTCCTGCAATTATATTTGATACCTTGATGTGTTTATTTTTATATGTGTTCATAATTTCAGGTTGTTTGGAGCAAGGTTGAATGGACTTTCTAAGTTGAGCTCACTTGGAAGAGGACTAAGCCTAATTAGTGGACCTATTTGGAAGCCTAATTAACCTAGACCTAGCCCAATTTAGGAACCTAATTACCTAGCCTTGAAACCCCTTTAGGATAGGCCAAAGCCTTGTCCTAAAACCAATTGTGGTTGATCTCTAGAGAAACTAATCTTATCCACCTAAAATCCCAACAAAAACCTAGAAACCTAAGATCTTATCCTAGTCCAACCATCTGTATTTGGCCATCCCTTTTATCCTCTAATAAATACTATTTTGGATGGTCAAAATACACCAGAAGTTATCCAACATTATATCTAAATCCTAGGGTCTTAAATTGTCTTTCTGAATCTCTATCTTAAAACCCTAAACAAAATCATATTCCTAATCATAAACTTAATCTCAAAATTCGTAACAGCATGATAAATCTTTAGTATTTTGGCCATAACATTTTCATTTCAAGTCCAACTTTAGCGATTTAAGTTGCATTGGAAAGCTGATTTCAACTGCAACAACTTTGCTTTTATGTGCAACTTGAAATTTGAAATAGAAAGAGGCTAAAAATTCAAGATAATCATAGCCCTCCATCATCCTCTCAAAGCCATCCTAACCCTCCATCAATTCTAACAACACCTAACCAAATTTATCCACCTATTCCTTCTTCCTACCTCTTAATTCCTAGCTCCTAATTCTAGCCTTTATTTTGGTGATCCAAGGCAACTTGGATCAACCAATCACAAGCCTTCTTAACCTCTATATAAACACCCTAGCCACTCCCTTTAGGATCAATCATTTCCTTTCCAATTCCAAATAAGTGCCACCAACTAGAACTAGTTCTTCTTCCTCTTCTTCTTCTTCCTCCCCTTGGAGAGCTTGGGTGCACCTTCCCTTCTATGTTTTTGTCGTTGCTCTAGACTTCGCCTTTGAAGCCCCTACTTTCCATCATTTTAATTCTAGTTCTTGTTGTAGTTAGAATCATTCTTCTAGTTGTAATATTATTTCTACTTGTGTCAAACTCTTATTATTGTAATAAAAGTTCTACTAGTTCCTTTTCAACTTGCCTTCAAGTTGTATGCTTTCTTCTAGTACTTATATTAGTCTTAGTAATTGCATGATACTAGTTTGAGTTAGTTCTATTTGTATTATTCTAGCAGTAGTAATCTCATATTCGAATCTACTTATATGTTTCTTAGTATTAGGAAAGCGAATTATTCCAATGGCCTCCCTGTGAGTGACTCGAACTCAATTTTTGAACTACAATTTCCATATTTATGAGTTCAATCTGAATATAAATTTAAGAGTTTCTAATGTGATTATACTACGATGAAAGTGAATTATCACAATCACATCTGCGTTCAGAACACAACGCTCGAGCCCCTGGCCACGGAAGACCACCGTCACTGGAGAAGACACACTCGTCTGTCAACCTTTTTGCTAGCAAAGATGTTTGGAATCATGGGAAAAGGTGAGTCCACCTCTACAACGAGGCTTTCTCGTGATATGTTGAGACTGTATACTTCTTGCTCAAATTTTCGTAGTAACGTTGCCATTCAAGAGTTCATGATGACGCATGAACTTAGTGATGTCCATTTCTGTCTCATTAGGTCTATCACTCATTTGTGTTCGAAGGGGGCGGATGATTTTTTTTATTATTTGTAAATACACTGTACAAATGGCTTACGAGTACCTCTGAATGCCTTCCTAACTTCCTTTCTCCATTACTACCAACTTGCACTCTCGCAATTGAGTCTCAACTATTGGTCTATTTTGAGTACTTTCACTATCATTTGTTTTCACCAGGGGATTCATCCCCATGTAGGATTGTTCCACTTAATCTTTGGACTGATGCCCCCTAAAGTGAAAAAGGGAAAGCCTCCGTCTGGAAAATATACCATTTATAGTCGGTGCATAAAATATAGGATTATGGACCTATCAGACAGCTTGAAAAGGTAGGATCGCCACTTTTTCTTTCTCCATAATGTGGAGAAGTTAGAGGTTCCTAGCATGTGGCAGGAACTGCTTGAAAAAGACTTGATGCCAATTGCTCATGAAAGTGACTTGGAGGCATAGGTGGATGCTGCAAAGATAATGAACTTCGAGCCTATAGCTCGTTCAGACTTAGGAGGCTAGATGTCTGGGTGGCGTTGATGTGGGTGGTAGATTCTTACCCCACTCCAAGTAAGTTAGGGGGTAATGACCTTAGATATTTTATTAGGCATGAATAATGGAATAACGAGGCCTTTGACTTCGCTTGCAGCTTTTGGGAGGTTCGCCCCATCGAACACTCCGAGAAGGCACTCCAGGAATTCATCCCATGGTAGCCGGCGGGGAGAGGTAAAGAAGGAACATGAGGGGCAGGGTGAAGGTAGTGTATCCACTCACTACTGGGAAGGGAAGAGAAAAGAGACGGTGGAAGCCTCTAGTAGCCCTGGGGGACTCCTCTTAAATGGAAGAAGAGCTAGCCCGTGAAAGTTACTGTGCAGGTCTCCTCTGGCGGAGCCGAAGAGGAAAGCATCCCTTCTTATACTTCTAGCCACAATGAAATTGAGAGGGTGGGCCCCACTCATGGCTCCAATGATTCAAGCTGGTGATGGGAACACCATCATAGGCCCTAAATGGCCACTTTTAGTCTGAAATAAAAGATAAAACTCCTACATATCCATCTGAGGGTCATAACACCACTTCAGGTTGTTTTGAGGAGAGAATAGAGAACTAGGGTTAATTCTATAATTTTAACAGCATATCATGAACACAGAATAACCAAGGGGTTTGCTAAGGGTGAATTAAAGGTCAAAAGAGCATTAAAATCTAATAAGTGGGTTCATGCAGACAGAAACGGGTTTTCGCACATTTCGTGAATTAACAGTAACCCAAAACCCTAATTTCAGACCTACTTAAATATTGAGGTTCTGGTCAGAATATAAACCATTTAAACTTTCTAAAATTCATGGAAAAGTAGTCCATAGGGTTTAGTACCCTTGATTTGACCTTTGGAACTCATTTTGGCCTTAAAAAGAGTCACGAACACAGTTTTGCCCTAATTTGGATTTTTGTGCAAATTGCTCAATCAAACTTGATTGAAACTAAAATTTGACTTTACCATCAAATTCCTTGGGTTTAGATTAGGTTTGTACCAAAAGTTGGACCCAATCAGAGTCCATCTTGACCTAGTTTGCATTTTAGTCCAGTCTGACTCTTTCTCTTTCATTCATGCCCCAAGCTTTTGAAATCCTTGCAAATACCCCCCTAAGTTCTTCATCTTCTTCACAGTTGGGTCCCTGCTACCATGGCAGGTGTGAACCCATGAATCTGAGCTTCCAATCAAGGATTCCTCCCTGATTGCTTGGTCAATCCCTTCCAAAATTGGAAGGGATGATCTTGAGGAAGTCTTAATTCATCTAAACCTAATTCTAGACTCCAACTCCCCTCAACAGACCCATGCAAATCCTTGGATTTCAAGAATCTTCCTGAAAATTCAAGCTTCTCAAGCATGTTTCCAAGCCTAGAAGCTCGCCTGAAGCTATATATAAGGGCCCCCCTTGCCAGGCTGAAATCCTTAGCGAGTTTTAGGCCCACAAAACCCTCTTCTTCTTTACCTCCGGCCGACTCCAACTCTACTCCGGTGACCTCCTCCCTCTGGTCTCCTCGCTCATTGCCACATACTATAGGCAGCACGTCCATCTTCCCTAGGTTCTTTCGCACCTCACCATACCTGTGAGGGGCTCTCTCTCCCTTCAAGCATCGCCGTTCTACCTCTCGGAACCACCTTCATCTCTGGCACCAGCCAATCATAGCTGGTGCCATCTCCGCATCTCCGTCGTCTGCAACCACCCTCAGTCGACTCTACACCTCCCACTGATTTGCTTTACACCTTCGACACCCGCTTCAGGATGCCCTCACGCTCGTGCCACCATCATCCCCCTCGTCTCTAGCATACCTCTGGCCACCTCACAAATTCGCTACACTACACCAAAACACCTCCCACCAGTCCAGAAACCTCCGTCATGACCTCATGAGGAAAACCCCTTAAGTAATTGAGGGGATTAACTCCTCACGCACTCCACCCAACTCACGACCCTTTGCACCACCTTCTCGAGGTCGTTAGGCCTCCACCCTCACTCACACCACATGCCACACCCACCACTGCACTTGTCACTTCACGGCGAAGCTTCTAAGCATATTTGGCGTGGCCGTGAGGCTGTCTTTTGCTTTTCAGGTATTCGCCAGACCTCTTCCATCGCCCTCGACTTCGTCGACATCATCTGCAGTCCTCCAGCCATAATACCTCCAGGAAACACCCCAAGGCTTCACGATTTACTCCCAGGTGCATCTCCAAGTCCGCAACTGAAGCCTTCATTTGTAGTTGCTGCCTTAATTGGAGCCTTCATCATCTGCAGCTGTGTGAGAAGAAGATTGCGTGGATAGTCCACATCAACAAACGCAGAGCCTGCAACTACACATAAAGGGATTTTGTCACCCTGACCCTTCACCCAAGACACGGGGGTCGGGTCCCCATTAACCCCTCACATCTGCTTACCCGACCGAGCACTCCTCGCTTGCGATCCACGCTCGCAAGCCTGGTCCTGTTCACGCCCGGTTACCCGCCTAATTACCCAGGTAAACCTGGGTCTCTGGGAGAAAGAAAGAGAGAGGGGGGTTTTGCCCTCTACTGCGCTCTCTATACTTAGCCGATCCTGAGGCCTTTGCCTCTATGCTGTGGTTGCCTCTCCTATGAGGCACGAAGGAAAGAGAGGAGGCCTTTGCCTCTTCTATTGAAGCTGAGCCCTGAGCACTTATGGTGTCTGATTTTTTGTGCCTACGTCTGATCTCTGTTGGTGCCCTAGTTCTATTGGGATATACATCTGATTGACATGGAATATTGGGTTGAGATTTACTGTTCATATATTTGAGATACTTGGGCTTAATTTCAAGGGTTAATTTGGTGATTCAAATCTCCATTTTAACCCATTCTTTTTGCACTGTGGACTTGATTTCATATATACATCATTTTGAGCAGTTCTAAATAAAGTTTTGATCATAATTGCTTATATTTCTTGTGATTAGTGAGATTGAATTGCTATTACTTGCTCCCTATGTTTGACCTCGAACTCTTGTGATTTTGAGTTATAAATTTAAATGATTTCAAGCAATTGAGGCTTTGCTACAATGAAATAACTTAAAACTCCTCAATAGCTCATAAAAGTGGGAGGGTGACTTCGAGCATACCGTCTACGCCATCTGGAGTTCCCAACGCCTTTGCATGAGAGGCTTAACAGGTGGGGAGGGGAAGCGGATTTTCAGTTGGTAGCATATTTAGCCAGCCACAGCACATATCGAGCACCCCTGGTGCCAGCATATTTGTTGTTTCACACGGTACAGGTCATTTAGAGATGATCAGTCAGCCCCTAAGTGAAGGGAGGGGCTCCACCCAGGAGTAAACCCAAGTGGTGGTGGTCATTTAGCACCATAATTCCGGGTGTTCCACCACCAACTCTCAAGGTTTCATCCACACCATGTCCTTAGGCTGGTGAGGGGATGACTGGTGGGATGTCCCCTTTACCGACCTAGAAAGGCAGGTATTGAGACACCTACAAGATGCCCCTACTTCGGTCACCCCCCCATGGGAGGGTGAATTTCCAGCATGTGCACTTTTATTGCCACCATGTGGTAAGTCTCGATATTTAGGATTGGACTTACCATGGTGCTATCTTGGTTGAGTCATAATATTCATTGCTCTTGTTGTATAAGTGTTGACTATTGGGAACAGGTTTATTCCTGGCACTATCATGAGTGAAGTGAGTGTAGGAAGTGGTTCCCCCATCCCCAGCGAGGCGGTGGACATGGTAGCGAAATGGATGGTAACTACTAAGGCTGAGTAGAGGAATTTTATTCGCCATCTGGAGGAAGCCAGTGTTGCCCACCAGAAGGCACAGAAAGAGGCTAAGGAGGCAAAGCGGAAGTTAGCCTCCTAGCAATGATTGTTTAGGAAAATAGCCTATTTTTAGAAGGAATTAAAGGAGGCCCACTTAGTGTTGAGGGTAGCTGGGAGAGTTGCCAAGAAACTTGATGACTCCCTTGGTGTAATCCACAGGATGGATCTCATAAAGATGAGCGAGGTGGATGAGCAGTTGGAGTCAGCCTACACCAATATTGCATGGTTGAAAGAAATGCAGGTTCTAAAGATGGTCCATTCCTCTGCTGTGGAGGAATATGAGAAGGCCTTGGAAAAGGAATGCCTCCGCCTGAGTATGACTATTGATGAGTTGGCAAAACTCAAGGTGGTGCAGGAGGAGGCAGAGGCTGAGATGCAGGGGTTGAGGTGAGAGCTTGCTATGGCCAAACAACTTGCTGTAGAGGGGGCCAGGAAGGTCTAGGAGCTAGAGAATGCTCCAGTGGTAGAGAAGGATCTCGATGCTGTGATGGAATTCTTTGCTCTAGATCCTTCTATGAAAGCTAGCTAGGGCCTTGTCTCTAATGAAGTGGGAACCACACTTTAGCAGTGGTGCAGTCCATCCTAGAGGGCAGACATACTTCTATACAAGAGCTTTGTGGTTGTCCTATCAACTAGTTAAATGCTGAGTATGTTCTCCAGAAGGAGGGCCTTATAGAAGATAAGGCTTTAGTCTCTCCGCCTAGGGACTAGCCTGAGAGTCTGGCTCCTAAAGAGGAGGTGGATAGAACTGTCCCATCAGAGGTTTTGCCTGCTACTAAAGGTAATGAACAGTGATAAACATGCATGAATTCATGATAAAATGCTTATTTATGATAGTTCCTAGACCTAGCATTGCATATCATAGTATAAATATTGCATAACATTCATTGCATTGCATTTAGGGTAGTTGTACATTCTGTACATTAATTCCAACACTTTATATGGCCAGGAGGCAGTGCGACATTTTTTTGGGCTTCGGATGAGGAATCCGACCGTACAGATGGATCCGAAGTGACGATTGCAGTTCATCATCGCAAAAATCACCTCGATCAGAGCTCCGTAGCATCCTTTACAAGAAGAAGAAGATGGATGGCCCAGATGGCACCACGTGGCACCATCTGGGCCTTCCGTGGCACCATCTAGGCCGCCTTACACAAGTTGTAGCCTCCTTAGCTTCACGCAAGGAGTGATCCTAGCTGTTGGATCTCAATCCAACGGTTGAGAAGTGCTCTTCATCGCCCGACCTCAAGCATCTCAAGGAAGAATTGATCTCGACCGTTGGATCTTCATCCAATGGTCGAGGAGTGTGGCCGCACCTTATCTCCATGCAACCAAGCAGCTCCTTGGCCAAACGGTAATGTGCTCGCTTTGCAAATGAGAGGCATGGGTTCGAGCCTCAATCCTCTGCGCCTGCTCCAACATCGAGTGGTCGAGAGGACGAGTGCACGATTAGACGCTGGACGATGACACGCAACCACACACTAAGGCAAATGTGTGCCATCGGGAATGCTCATTTAAGTCGACCGAGAGCGTTATCTATTGTCCGATCGTTGCGATCGCGTAATGAGTGCGATTCAAATCAATGAAGGCACGATCTGCGGGTGCCTCCCAGCCGTGCGATGAAGGATCCGAAGGCTACCATTGCAGATGCCAGCAGGTGCAAGATTAAAATGCCAGCAGTGTATGCTTCCTCCTCTCGATCTCAGCCATCCACGCCTGATCAAACGGATGAAGCTCTCCCAGCACTGTGCCAGCTGCAGCGGCTCCACCTCACTCTAGAAGAGGTGCACGAATGCTTTAGCAACACCCCCGACGGGTCTTCAGCGATGTTTTAAATGTCGTTGAAGACCTGTGCATGCAAAACGCCTCCCTTCCACCATTATATAGACCCCATGACCCTTTCCCTTCCAAACCATCTCTACCTACTCTACTCCTATCTACTCCTAAGCTCTAGAAGCCTATCAAAGCTCCCCTAGAGCTCATTCACAAGCTTTAAAGGCTTCCTATTAGTGTAATGCTCCTATACCCCACCAAATATTCTTCCTCCATCTCACCACCTTCGTAGGAAGCCTTAGAGCCGTCCTCCAACCTCCATTCCGGTAGAAGATCACCTCCACCTCCTCATCCCCATTCCAAAGCCTTGGTGAAGCATTCCTGTACCTGGCATCCTCCTGCATCTCATCCCCATCGTCCAGCATCTCACTTCCTTCGTCCAAGCTACCGCCAAGCGCCATCGTCTCGCCAAACAGTCGATTTGGGAGAGTTCTTCTCACCCTTATCTCTTTTATATTTTCATATATTGTAATTGATGACTGAATGACATTGTGCTATATCTATTTGTTCCCTCCACTTTGTGAAATTATCTTGCTTGCCTCTTTATTACAAAAAGAAAATAAGAAAAATAACAAAACCCTAAAACACCAAAAAGAAATAACATGAAGCATGGATTTCAATGAAAGTAGACGTCTGATGCGTGCTTTTCCACTCAACTCAGTAATTAAGTTAATTTTACTTAATTAAGAGTAGAGGAAATCACTTAGGTTAACTTGAAGTTGTGTTGGTTGTGTAGTATAGGGTCGAATTAACCTAACATTTTAGAAATTTTTACTGTTGAGTCCAAGTCGTTCACTGGGAGGTATAATAATTTCCTCCAAATTCACCAATTTTCTTTTATCTCTATAAGTTTAGGAGGTATAACTAAGTTGATTTTTAAAACATGAATTTTGTCAAAATATTTAAACTATAAAGGATATACAAAATTCCATATGCAAACATATTTACTCAAAATGTTCTACTTTATTAACAAGTAAACATGTTAGTTTTTCAATTCAATTTCATTTCAAGAAATTAAGGCAATTAAAAGTCATTCTATTAAAACATGCCTTTTTACAATTAAGAACAAAAAGATAATGATTCAAGAAAAATTCATTTATTTTCCAAAGTATTGATGCCTTTTTATTTTCTTCAGCCTCTTATCTTCTTCTTTCTTTCTTTTATTTTCTTCTTTCGAGCTCTCTTTCTTCTGTTGTTCCTGCCTTCTTCTCTTCCTGTCTCTTATTCTTTTTCCCTTAGTCTTCTCCTGCCTTCTCTTCTTCCCTTAGTTTTCTCCTTTCGTTCCTTAGCCTCTTTTCCTTTCTTAGTGCCTGTGCTTTTACACTTAGCTTAACAACCATCGGCTTCTCTTTTGCTTAAGTTCTTCAGCTGAACCGAGTTTTTTTTACTTTTTTAACCAAAAGTTATTTTATTTGCGCGAGGTCCTTTCGAGGATATACAGCACCCTGAGACCAGGGTGGGACCAGACCCTACTCGGTCCTCTCCTAATCTCAATTAGGTTCATTTTTGGTTTATTTCTTATCAGTTCACAGTCTCGAGCCATTTCAGCTCCACTCGACCTCCCAGGCCTCTCTCGCCCTCCCAGGGCACACATTCTCTCTCACGCCCCCAAGGATGCACACCCGCAGGCATAAGCCGCACACACACACATGCTCAAATCAGATCAGATGGGTAACCGATGCGCCGAGCGCTGACGACTGCATAGCTAAGGAAACAAATTGTTTTTATCCCCAGGCGCATGCTCATGAACAAACGATGTGGGACTAACCTACCCCTTCCAGAGTCGAATTCAAATGATCATAACTTTCTACCTAGAGCTCCAAATCGACTGATTTCAAGTTTGTTAGAAAGCTCTAAGGTTAATCTACACAGTTGAAGGGTCAATTTAATGTTTTGAAGATGTTTTGCTCTTCAATTTGAAAGATGAAATCAGGGGTTCCTACGGGTTATTTTTAACCTGGAAGTGAAATTAAATTTATAGAGTCCTCAGATGGACTTCTCTCTTTTATTTTAAGGTCTTTACATGTTATATAAGTAATTCCGCATCTGTTAGAGTAGGTTTGAAGCTCTCAAGATCTTCAGAACAAGCAGAGAAGCTCTTCGCTTCTCTGAAAGCTTCATAGTTTGATTTTTCAGACTTTGATATGTGCAACAGACACTTAAAAGTGTTTCTAATCAATTTAAACTAATTCTACAGGTTATAATTAACTCATCCGGGCAGGATTTAAGTTCAAATTTCATCAAAATAGTACTCCTGTTGGTTTGTGTTCGAAAGTAACCAAAATTGACAGAAACTAAATTCCTATAAAATAAATCATCTGAGCTTATTTTAATCATTCTAAAACCATCAAACAAGATCCCAGAAATAGTTTACACTCCTCAATACCTCAATTCAAGCTCAGATCTCCATTAATAGACTCATGTTTGACTGTGGAAGCACAAAAATTGACTTTCTGTTCAAAGCTTCTCCACAGGAAATTAATGCCTCAATTAGAGTCTTCTCATCCTCAAGAATTCATTCAGATCTTTAGATAGGTGTTCTGACCTTAATTCCTAGGGTTTCAAGCTTGCTGCCTGAACTTGAAAATATGTTTGTTCGACAGAATTATTCAGAAGTTGTTACAATGTTTTAAAAGTTTAAATAGCTTCAGTGCATCGCATTGAAGCTTCTGAGATCATTAAATGCTTCTTAAATATTTTTAGACAGACTTCTCCAACTCTGCTGGAGTTGGGGAAGATGAAGTTAAATCTACAGCTCCAGTGGTTAAATCTTCAAACAAATATCCTCAAATTAATCAGTGATCCATGTAATAACATTCTGGAGCTTCTCAACAGGTTCTAGAGGTTGAAACACAGATTTGGCTCGCCGGGGCTTACCAGAGCTCCAGTGAGTTCAAAAAATAGGAAAAGTGTGCACAGATTGTTAAAACTAACCATTTTTGATTTAGAAAAGATCCTGAGGTTGCAAGGAACCTCAGTATCACTTTTACTTCTTCATTTATCTCTTAAAATTAAGATTTGACAGTGAAATCATTTCTTAAAGAATCTGAGTGGTTAAAGCTCAGGACTTGTTTAACCACTCGATTGAGAGGTTAAAACAAGTCAATAGATGTTAGCAGTTATAATTATATAGTTAATTAATAGTTTGAACTGTTCCTGAGCCGCCATGGACAGCTGAAAAAGAGCCATTTTCGCGCATTTGAAAGTCGTCAGAAATCGTAGTATAGTCGTGCAAAAACGTTCGTCAAAAATTGATTTCTAAAGATAACGAGACTTGAGTCCCGGTCGTTCGTCTCTGGGAGGCGTTGCTTTTACTTTTGAAATCAATCTTACTCTACTTTGTTTAGAATCGCATGCCAATTCGTGATTATTACGTATTGAGGTATGACATGCTTAGTTGCAAGAATATTAGGAATCAGAAACAGGCAACTTGAATCACACAAAAAGAATGACAATTATTAAGCTCATGGTGATTTCAAACATATAGAGACAAATATATATATAAGAATTTTTCATTCATTCAGCGGGAGAGTCATTTGCAACATAAAACGTAGAGGGAAGGTTGTACATAAATGCTTGAAAATTAAATCTAGGTACCAGAAAATGATCACATACAAGAATCGATGGGGGGATTTCGCATGCATCATTGGGGGAGAAGTAAGACTACACTACTAAGCAGTAAATAAAAGTAGTAAATATATGAAGAGCACAATCTAAATCTAGCAGAATGGAAGGGCATTCAGGGGTGGTCCCCGATGGCCTTTCAATGGTTGAGAGAAGAAGGAGGGGTAGCCAATGGAACTTAGGTCGGCCCTTGGAGAGAGGTTGGGGAGCTGATCCAGCTTCGTGGCGTGGAGATGGTGGCCTCCATGGTGGTGCTCAACTCGTGGAGGTGGAGTGGAGATGGAAGTGGCTAGCCTAAGTGGAATGGATGCCAAGGAAGTGAATGGGTGTAAATGGCCACCCAAGGGGTCTTTTTATAGACCTAAGGGAAGCTCTCTAGAGAATTATGGAATTCTCTAGAGTGGCCTATGGTGGGAGCTCGTGGGAGAGTGAGAGAGAGAGGGTGGATGGTGGTTTTTAGATCCACCAAATGTGAATCTAAAAATTGAATGGCTCTTGGTTGCTATTTTTGACAACCAAGGCAACCACACATGGTAGAGAGTTCTAGAGAACTCTAGGCTAGATATTTTCTTGTGGATGGTGTGTGTGGGTGTGTGCGGGTCGAATCTTAGGTGGCTAGGTTGATTAGGTTTGGTTCTAGTGGGTTTAGGTTAAGGTAGGTCTCAAATTCGGGTTATAAACCATAATTCACTAAGGTAAAGTGCAATTAAACTTAATACAAGTTTAATTGGGTGTGTGGAAACTTAATTGAGAGTAAAACAACTCAATTAAGTCAGGTCTAGGTCAATTGGACTCTCACTGAGTCCAATTGGACAGTGTGTGCTGAGATCAGGGCTCACTTGGACTCAATGAGTTCAATTGAATAGGCTGATGGAATTGACTAAGATCCAAGTTAATTAGGTTTAGTGAGGACCTAATTAGGTCCTTAGGGAGGTCTAGAGGTGATGTACTAGGGTTAGGGCACCTTAATTTAGGTTCCTATGGGGTTGGAATTGGGTTTAGGGACCTAGAGATCCAAGATCAAGGCTTAAATCTCAAAATAGGAATTGGAGAGCAGTATCAGACGTCTAATAATTGAATCAGACGTCTTATACTCAAAAATCAGAAGCCCAGACTTATTGTCTGGACGTCCAATCAGAGTCAGGAAGGATTTCGGGTTTTGCATTGGGTATTCTGTAGAAATTGGACGTTTGACAAAGTGTCTGGAGGTCAAATAATACTGCAGAAGTGGGTTTGAAGTGTGCGGGAGTTGGCTAAGGGTCCTGGACATCCTAAAACTTATCTGGATGTCCAGAGAAGGGTTGGAACTAGGGTTTTATGGCTTCCTAGGGTGCGGTGACCTAATCTAAGGGTGGCTAAGGCTTGGGGAAGTCTCTAGGCTATCCTAGGGCTAGGATGGACCTAAGATCTTCACATTTTACTGCTTTATTTCTACTTAATAGAATAGAAAACCTTTAACCGCCTTACATTATTATTCCTACATCTAATCTAAGCCTTCTGCTCCAGCTCTGCTGCAACTCCCGTTATTCCTGATCTAGCTTCAGATCCAGCTTCTGATCAGCTTATTTCCTGCAATCGACATAATGCACTTAATCAGCGCATTATAACATTATTTTATGCATAGCTAAAGGAAAGCAGTAAAGATGCCGATAATGCATATGCATGCATGAATAATCCTAACTTATGCTAAGTCCTAGCCTAATTTAGGTCAATTAAGACCTATGATTGCTGCGCAATCAACAGCAAGCTTGGGAACTAAATTAAAATTTGGGTGTTTAATTTTTAGATGATAATAATATGTATTATACTGTCGATTAGGGTTCATAAGTGGTGGATAGATGATGAAGAACCCAGTGGTGGTGAAATTATCTCTATTACTGTCACCATGGACAGTGATAGTAATCGGTGAAGGTGATATGTGAATTAGGCGATTAGGTGATTCAATTAGCGATTAAGTGATTTAGAAATGGTCATGGAAGATACAGGAAGGTGTATAGTGAATTAAAAGATGAAATTAAGTCTCTGGCGAGCTCAAGGAACTCGTCGGAGTTGGAGAAGATGAAACTAAAATCTAAAATTACTCTAATATAACTACCTAAACTAACTAACTAAGCTATCCTACTCCTACTCCTACTCCTAATCTACTGTTACCTAGACGAAGGGGTCAATAGGGTTCCGCCGAAGGTTCATAGCGGACGACGAAATCAGAGGGTGGAAGAAAGATCTCTGGCTGGCGGATTTGAGGTGGAGCGGAGGATTCCTTGGGTCGGCACCTGTGTCAGAGGTGCAGAAGACCACGACGAATCTCCTCGGCTACTTAAGATGGACGAAGGAAGTTGGAAAATGGAATGGGAAGTCGCCGGAGGTTTGGACGAATAGCTTATCGAAGTTGGCTACAGTGTTAGAAGAGGGAAGGCAGCCAACTTGAATAAAATCAGAGGTGTGAGGGGGTATTTATAGTAGTTTGTGGCGAAGTGAGTGGCGGGGTCTGGCCGAAGAAGGAGCTTGAGGAGCTTAATCTCCATCGTCGTCTCCGACGATTGTGAGGTTATCTCCCACTAAAAAATAGGATTTCCGGTTAATCCAGACCGGTGGATGAAGTGGAGGTGGTGAGCGCAAGCTGCAAGAGCTTGGACAAAGAAGGATGATGTCGGCAGGGTGGTGATCGTGCGGTGGGGTGACTCTCTGCCGCCAGCCGTTCATTCGGCTGAAGAAGAAGAAGACAAAGAGGGACATAAAAGTAATAAAACTTATGGACCTGTGTGAGAAATAAGGACCCGAATGTAATGAAAAATAAGGACTAAAATGTAAACCTAGGTTTTAAAGGTTTATTTTAATTTAGATCTTTCTCAACTTTTTATATATGTTAGAAAATAAGGTAAATATTATGTTTACACCTTGAATTTACATTTTTGACCTTTAGGTTAATTTATTAGATGAAGTAAAATTACTTAAGTTATTATATACTTAGGTATACATTATATTTAAGTTACTTAGCGTATTACTTAAGGGAATGGTTAATAAGATTTCGAGTCTAATTATTATCTAAAATATTAATAATGTTAATTGAATGATAAAATGTCATTTTTAACTTATTTTAAGGTCCTTGACTAAATATCCCTTATTCTATAATTAACCCTTATATGTTCATAATCTTAGCTAATTAACTAGGAAGACTAGTTAATTAGGGGTAATTAGAGATCATGATGAGTGTCTCATCAATGTCGCCTCCCCATGTTCGACCCGAGACTCACCTTTCGAGTTTCGATTAAAAATTTTACTTGATAACATGTTTTGCGGCTACAGCGATGGGTTTATCCTAACCCCAACTTTCCGTTTGCCAAAACACGTGCATTAACCAGCCTCTCTGTTGTGACAACCCTGCTTATGAAGCTATGTCGCCCCCTCCAACTCTGAAGGTTGATCTTCCTGAGGACTTAGAGTGAAATTTCGTTGTTGTGGGTATTGAAGGTGGTTTTTTTCTCTTTTTTTATTTTTCACTTTTCTTTTTATGGTCATTTGGTGGGAATGGCCCTTGTGGTATTGGGAATGGAAAAAGGAAAAGGTGAAAATTACGCCTGTGGATCGGACGAATACTAGAGGGGAGGGGTGAATAGTACTGCTTCTTGAAACAATAAAAAAAAATAAATTCACAACAACAATCAAGCACAGATAACACCTGGATTTAGAGTGGAAACCCAAACTGGGTGAAAACCACTACCTAAACCTTTCGACTTAGGATTTTTTTGACTAGTCAAAACTAATCAATCCACTATAGTACCACTTGAATGAGGGTGGCACAACCTCTTTACAATCACTTCTCGATTTGACTTGAAGAGAAGAATAACAACACCGATCTTTCCAGCACCTTGGAATCCATTAATTAAAGACAACAAAGTTGAATAACAAAATAGAAATGTCTTTGGAACCTCAATAAAAGATCAAACCAGAATTTCGGCAGAGGTTCGGAATGACGTGCTTTTGAAAGACATGAATAACGAAGCGTAGAACACTTTTGAAAGAAGCATAAGAAGCTCTGATTTTAAGAGTGTATTTCTATTGAAAGTTGTAAATTGAAAGGGCTGCGTACGACCTCTATTTATACAAAAAAATCAGCTTGAAATGGAAGTGATATTGATAGATCAATTAAGGTATTTTGGTCGATCAAAAAGATATTTGGTCAGTCAATTAAGTTGTTTGATCAATCATACGTTAGTCGATTAATTAGCTTGGTTGGTCGATCAATAGGATTTTAATCAACTTCCTAAAAAGGATTGGTTTGATCGATTAGCAAACTTGGTTGGTCAATCAAAAAGAAATGTTGGTCGATCAATAACCCTAAAATTTGATTTTCAAAGAAGCACGAAAAACTGTTTGATTACTTTATTTTTTAGGTTCCTTACAATGACATCCTAGACTCAAATAAAAAGGAAAACGACACACATCATCAGCCATTTGAACTTGATTCAAAAGAGAAGCTTTAATCTGGGATGGTCCTGAAATATTAGGGTAGCAATAAATGTAATTTTGGTGCATCAAAATAGAGGTGCATACAAAAGGATGTATTCACAGGTGACGAATGAACAAAGAACTTTTATTTCATTATTTCTTATGTATGGTACATCTTCAGATTGCTAGCGTGCCAAGTGTGAGGAATTGGCTTACAACTTAATGTTTGTAACCTATAATAGTTGCCTTCACTATCTTCGTAAACTTTGTAAGGTCCTTCCCATGGGCATCAAGCTTGCCGCTTGAAGCAGTCGGTTGCGATGCTTCACTACGACATAAGACTAAGTCTCCCTCAAAGAATTTTCTCTTTTGAACCTGCCTGTTATAGGCGACAACTATTTTCTCTTTGTGATGGAATGTTGATGTTGACGCTTTGTCCCTCATCTCATCTACCCAGTCCAGTGCCAAGCGAACTTGATCATCGTTAGTAAGGAGGTCATATAGCTGGGATCGATATGTAGGAAGGACTATCTCTACTGCTAGTTAGTTTTCCATGCCATACACTAGGTTGAAGGGTGTATGACCAGTCGAGTTCTTTTGACCGGTCCGATAACCCCATAAAACGTTTGGTAGTTCCTCAGTCCATCTGCCTTTAGAAGAGTCCAGCTAGCGTTTTAATGCACCGATGATAGTTCGATTGGTTACTTATGTTTGTCCATTTGCTTGTGGATGAGTGACGTCGGAAAACATTCTAAGTTAATTTGTTCATTGTAGTGTTCACTTACAACATCAATTTTAAAAAGAAGATGGATGGTAAGTCCAAGTGTCGACCTTAGAGAGGTGAGAAATCAAATCTTCTTGTTGCTCAATTTTATTTCCACATGATGCTCTATTTTATTTATGCAAAAAGGAGAGAGAGGGAGAGGGAGAGAGAGTAGAGTTAGAAACCAAGGTAATTGAAGTTGCTAGCTACATGTGAGAAAAGACAAGATAAAGTGATTTAATGAAAGTGTAAGACAATGTAAATAAAATCCAAACTTAGAATGAAAATGACATTGATGCTCGCCAAATCTACGTGATTAAAATATAAGCGATCGTTGTAGTGCATAAAAAGGCATTCAATTAAATTTTTAATACCGAACTACAAGGAGTCCGAGTCGAACATAGGGAGGCAGTTGATATTTAAACCTTTCAAGAAGATAATAAAATAATGATAGAATCAAGATATCACAAGAATAATGAACTTTATTGATATCTTGAAGAAAGTCTTACAAATGAAATCTATAGCATGATTACAATTATGAATCAAAGCAAATAAACTAGAGAAAGAGTAGAAAGATAGAGAGAGAGCGAAGCCACTTGAGGGATGCTTGTATGAAGCTTCTGGCGGAGCTTCAGATCCAAGACGCTAAGAGGAAGAAGATCAGAGAATGCTTGGAGGTAGAGAGGGCGTGGACTATGGTAGGTTATTTCTCTAAGTGGCTAATTCCCTCTAAGTGGTAGAGACTAGGTCTTTTTATAGGAATGTGGGTTTAATGAGGGTTGTAGGATCTAGATCTAAGGGTTAGGTATAGGCTAACAACACAAGGGAGTGGTTCACCCTTGGATGATGATCCAAGGGTGTGTGTGTGTGTGTTGTAGGCTGTCCATATGGCTTCCCAAGGAAGCCATATATGGTAGGCTATGGGTGTGGAAGGGAAGCCGTAGATGCTAGGATCAAGGGTGTAGATTAGTCTTAGTGTTAACAAAATATCTTATCTCTTTTGATCTTTCCATAAGAAAGATCAAAGAGATAAGATCTTTCTCATGTGGACAACTATAAGAGGATAAGCCTCTTACTTAGGGCCTAAGCAATGTGGGCATGGGTGTATGTGTGGGTGTGTGTGCGTGCACATGTGTGAGTGTGGGTGCATGAACATGTAGGCCTAGGTTGTGGGTTTAAGTGGGTTTGGATTGGTTCAACCTAGGTTGGGTTAGGTTTTAATCTAATTGGGTCTAATTAAACTAAGTGGTGTAGATGTGAACCTAATTGGATCTATGCTGACCTAGTCTAAATAGGTGTAAACCCAATTAGGTGGTAGCACACACAATTGGATTTGAGTTAGGTTCAATTAGACTTATTGAGTCTAATTGTGTTGACCTAATTAGGTTCCAACTGAACCTAATCAGAGTTGGTTGCATCCAATGAGGTTATACTACACCTAATTGGATTTAGCTAGGTCTAATAGGTTTAGGTTAGGCATAATTAGAATCAATTGAATCCAATCAACTTAGGTTTTGTCTAATCAGGTCCCATGGACCCAATTGATTGTAGGCTAGCCCAATTAACTCAGACCAAGTCAATTAGGTAAGGTATGGACTTAAATAGGTTTCTAGGCTAGGGATAGGGTATTGGATAAGTGGATTAGGGTTAGGGATAGTAGGATAGGACTATGGATAGGGTGGATAGGTACATGGATAATGTTATCCATGTTTTTGTCTTTTGAACTTAAATATCTAGTTTTGAGCTGGTTTAGAGATAGGTAATGGGATAAGGTTATCCTAAGGTTTTACGGATAGGGCATGGTTATCCTAGTCTCACTTTATCCTTCTCTATTCTTGTGTTTTCATTCCTTCTTTATTTTAGCTTTACTCTTCAACCAGCTCCTAGCTCTACTGCAGCTTCTTTTCCTATCCAGCTTTTATTCTTCAATGCTCTGGATTATTCTAAATTCTTTACCAACATTATTTATAAAAGGCTACAATTAGATAATTATTCATAAAATAAATACAAAGCCTAAATATGCATGCATGCTCTAAATGCAGTATTTATAAACCTAATGCATGATTTTACTAAGAAATTAGCCCTAGATTTAGCCAATTAGGATAATAGATTAGACTATTATCAGACATCAACTATGATAGCAAAAATTACTTCTTTGAATACTCAAAATTGTCTTACAATTATAGTCAACAAAACTAGAGGAATGATTGAAAGAATATAAACTATAAGCTAAAGAAGAACTAGAAATTATTACTAAAAAGAAGAGTATCGAGCAGCCACAATGGTGGAGAGGGCTTCGTCGATGGCTTGCTGCTCTGAGAACTCATTTTGAAGCTCAAGAGGGTGGAGGAATGCTTAGAGAAGAGATATCTAGAAATGGGGGTCTTGAGAGCCTTTTATAGGTGAAGAAAGGTCTTGGTTCGACCTTAAACAGCCCCCAATATCACCCCAAACCCCACTGAGCCATGTTGGACCGCCCAACACACGTGCTGAACTACCATGCATGCCCGAACCGAAGCCCACGTGCATGCACGTGTGCTGGCATGTGATTAGACACTCGGTGGCGATGTGGTGGCATCTTGCCCATTTATTGTTGATCGATGGGCTGAGAGGTGCACACGACTCGTGCCCGTTCATCACAGCGTTCATGATCACGGTGATCCTAGTTGGCCACGTGGCGTAGTGTGTGCCCACGGATTGCGTGCGGACGACTATGATGGAATCACAGACAGACTGTTGGATCGTGCATATTACCCTCAGGTGACATGCAAGCATGTCTGCCATTCATTGTTGATCACATGGTGCAATTAAATCCACATGTTCTCGCTGATTGAAAACCAAATGCACATCACGAGATTGAGGTACGTTGCCCGTTCCCATTGCATTGCGCAAGGTGTGGTGGCATCTCTACCATCAATCATTGATCGCACGATCCTGATTGCGCGGTGGTGTGGCGTTACATGGGGCGTTGGATAGAGATCTGGTAGCTGCAATCACATGTGCCTGTGTGATGAAGAGGAGCCACCGATGCTATTGGTGCGTGACGGAGCATGGAGTGGGTGCCACATGGCACTTCGTGGGCCATTGATCATCATATCAATGGTTAGAACTTCCTTGGCTCTTTGTGGGAGTTGTGGAGGTCAAATTTGGGGTAATTTCGGAGCAATTGGACTTCGATTTTTGTCCTAAATCCATCCGTGTGGCTCAATTACTCATCTGAGACTTGTTTCAATACACACTTGTACAACTTGGCCATTAAACGTTAATTTCAAGCAATCTTAATGTAAAGATTATACTATATGCATGCATTGCTCCCAAACCCACTATATTATTATATTTACATGCATGAGCCCTCGAAATCGACTCTAATCAATATAATTAACGTTGATAACTGTAATGTCATCATACGTCCATTCCCACCCCCTACTAGTCCCTAACAAGGTTAATGAAAGAATATGGAGCTGAGGAGCGACTGCCAGGGTAGAATTATTTACTATCTAGAGGAAATTTGATCCCAGGGTCTTAAACTACTAAGATTCAACAGTGTCATGATGCCGACCAAGATACAGATCACCCTAGTCCTTGCCTTATTCATATATATATATACTTTTTTTTGTGTTCAAGGTTTGGGGTAGCATTCTATAGCTACCCAACCCACCCAAGACTCGAAACGATCAAAAAGTGCTAAGCATCTTATTGTGTATGTGATTGACTCACTATAGGAGCAACTAAAGCGAACCTTAGGTACCCATAAGCTCTAGGTGACCCAAAAATGAAGTTATTGCCACCTAAAAGTTTGTCTCTCTGATGGTAGTTTTCTCCCTGCTACTTTTTTCTGGGTTCAACACCAAGTGCACCCAGTGTATATCTCCCTGGATCTTTTATTTCTACTTCTTCGCTTCTCCTTAATTAAGGATTTATTTGTGGTTTTCGTAGACTGGGCTCTGGAGAACCGGTAATGGGGGGTTACCCACGACAACTTTTTAACCATACCTATGCGGTAAAGTGTGGTTTATTGTATTTTTTTCTTTTCTTCTTTTCTTTTTTTTCTCTTTTTTTTCCCCTTTTTTTCCCTTTTTGTGGTACTTTTCTCTTTATTTTTTCAAGCAAGTGGCTTCCTTAATCTGAGATGTACCTAAAGGTGGTGGCCAAAGAGAGATATGTCTGATGGTTGGGCTTTAGACACCCAGCAATGGGGGGTTACCCACTGCAATGTGCTAGCCATACCACCACTAGTCTTATTGACTCCCTAATTTTTGCTATGAATGCCCGTACAATGAGTTAGTGCGTAATGTGTGTAGATGCTTAGACTTCTAGAATGCTCCAAATCGAAGGGTGAGTTGATAAGCCACCTACTTACCACCCCACTTTATTTACTTTATTGTGGTTAAATTAAGTTGATAAGGACCAGGGGAACGAATCTATATCTTAGTAAACATCAAGGCTAATTAAACTGCTCGAACTGAAGAGTCCTAGTGAGAAGATCCTAACTATATTATTTCCTAAGGTGGGTAAAATTTGGTGCCCAAACTTCCTAGCTCTTCTTATCTCTATTACAATAATTTCTTTTTTTAACAAAAATAGCAACAATTAATTCAAGCTGACAATTCTGTTCAGAAAATAAGAATTACCACCCCTCATGCCTATCTAGCACAATGTCCTCATTGGAAAAAGAAATGCATGCAAAGGAAAAAGGATAGAAATCACCTGGGTATCGAATTTGTAACAAGCCAGCTTGAATCATCTGGGTTACCTCCTAGGAAGCGCTAAGTTTATTGCCTCCAGTTGGGTGGATCTCTAAGTTAACCCTCAATGAGGGTTACTACTTCCTTTGGGGGTACCTGGGCAAGAAAATGTTTGTCTTTGTTCGTTTACTGTAAATGTTTACTCGATCTTAGGATCGGCAATTTCAACTGCCCTATTGTAAAATGGTCTGACCACCCGTAAGGTCCTATCCACTTGGATCGTAACTTCCTGGGGAGGAGTTTAAGTCATGCATGAAATAGCCAAACTTGTTGGTTTGGCTCAAAGTTTTTCCTATTAATGTGACAGTTGTGGATAACTTTCATCTTTTCTTTGTATAGTCTACTATTCTCATAAGCGTCCCGACGAATCTCTTTAAGCTTGGAGAGCTGAAGCTTCCTTTGGGTATCGGCCATATGGGAATCCATATTAGATTCTTTGACAACCCAATATGCTCGGTGCTCCAGCTTGACCGAAAGGTGGCAAGTTTTGCCAAAGGCCAATTGGTATGGTGACATTCCAATAGGGGTCTCATAAGCGGTGCTATATGACCAAAGGGCATCATCAAGTCGGGTGGACCAATCCTTCCGGACAGGTCTCACGATCTTTTGTAAGATGTTCTTGATCTGCCTATTTGTGACCTCAGTTTGCCCGTTCATTTGTGAGTGATACGGGGTGACAATGCTGTGAGTAACCCCATATTTTCTAAGTATGGAACTGGGCATTAATAAAGTGACTCCAACCATCGCTGATCATGGCCTTTGGTATCCCGAATTGGGAGAAGATGTTCTCCTTAACAAATTCCATGATGGTCTTATGATCACATTTTTGGGTAAGCACAGCTTCGATCCATTTCGAGACGTAGTCTACTGACATTAGTATATACTCGAAGATATTGGATGGTGGGAAGGGGCCCATGAAATCAATTCCCCAGACATCGAATATTTCGATGATAAGAATGGGCTAGAGAGGCATCATATGTTTTTTAGCCATGGTCCCAAGAGTCTAGCATCTAGTGCAGCTTTTAGCAAAATTGTGTGCATCCTTGAATAGAAATGGCCAATAAAAATCGAACTGCAAAACTTTTGCAGCTGTATGTTTTCTCGAGAAGTTGTAGGATCTGTAAATCACAAGCACACTAGAAGGGGGGATGAATAGTGTGGTAGAAAAAAATTTGCAACACAAAACAAAGCACAAATTGCACAAAATATATAGTGGTTCCCCTCACTTGGGTACTCCACTACCTAAGTCTCCTAACTTAGGATTTTTAACCTGATTCCCTCAACTCAGAGGGAATCAATTTACTAAAACCTGAGGTAATTAATAGGTTATTGTTGGGGAAAATCGTAGCTCGCGTTTTTGATAAAAGCGTCGTAGTATAATTGCGAAATACGATCCAACAAAGATATTGTTTTGTAAAAATAACGAGACTTGAGTCCCGATCGTTCGTCTCTGGGAGGCATTGCTTTTATTTTTGAAATCAATCTTACTCTACTTTGTTTATAATCGCATGTCGGTTCATGATTATTACGTATTTAGGTATGACATGCTTAGTTGCAAGAATATTAGGAATTGGAAACAGACAACTTGAATCACACAAAAAGAATGACAATTATTAAGATCATGATGATTTCAAACATATAGAGACAAATATATATATATAAAAGCATTCTTCATTCATTCAACGGGAGAGTTGTTTGCAACATGGAAATCTAGAGGAAAGCTTATACATGAATGCTTAAAAATTAAACCTAACTACCAGAAAACGATTGCATACAAGAATCGATGGGGGGATTTCGCATGCATCATTGGAGGAGAAGTAAGTGAAGGTTTTTCCTACTAGGAGGGGTGACGTAATAAAATGCGGAAATAAATATAAAAAATATCACAAAATAGACAACCACACAAAGTACACAAAGATTTTTAGGTGGAAACCCAAACCGGGTGAAAACCACCACCTAACCCTCTCGAGTTAGGATTTTCCGATCAACCTAGTTGATCAAATCCACTAACCGAATCACTTTAAAACGAGGGTGATTCAATCTCAGTACAACCACGCTACAAGTACGAGGGTAGCGTTCCTCAACCCCTTCTCTCCATGAGAAGGATTTTGTCCCACGAAGGAGACGGGAATTCGCAAAGCGAATACCCAACAAAATAACAAAGATAAAAGAAACAACAAGTCCTATAGAGCCAAGAAAATAATCATAAACCTAGCTTCTATAGGAATAAGGAAACTCCCCTTTGCAAGGAGTGCGTCGAGGACGCGGATGCGTGAGCCACGCGACGGCGCAACTTCGCTCTCGTAGACAACGGCGGGAGAGCGGGTGCGCAACGGTTTGATGCTCTCAAGATGTAGAACTTGAGCTTAGAGAGCAAGAGCTTCTTGGACACAAGAGTGTGAGAGTGTATTACAAGGTGTCTCTTGGTGTGTATCTTGTGTCTCTAGGTGTGTCTCTTGTGTTGCTAAGTGTGTCTTGTGTTTCTCTTGTTGTGTCTTGGTGTGTCAAAGGCTCCCCTCTATTTATAGAGGCCTTAGGAAAGCTTTGGAAGGCTTAGGAAAGGTTCTATAGCCGTTGGGTGCAAAGCCCAAGAGAATCAGCCCGAAATCAGGAACAATCATTGTTCTGACAAGCTTATCAGACGTCTAATTCTGGCATCAGACGTCTGGAACTTCACTTTAAGACGTCTGATTTTGGGTGGGTCTCTCCTTGACTTAAATCAGATCTAAACAGGGTTTTTGTTCAAGTCCATCAGACGACATACAGGACGTCTGGCACTAAGTCTGGACGTCTGGAAACCTACTTTTACTGTGGGAATTGATTTCCAAACGTTGCAATGGCTAGAAAATCTCTAAGAAGAGATTTTGGGTCAGCCGAGGCAAAACAGTCATTTATCAGACGTCTGGAAAGGCCTAAGGACGTCTGATAAGGCTCTAATGGTCATATTCTTGACTGTTTGCTAAGCCAGCTAACGGTCCACTAATTGGACGTCTGGCAAAGTCATCAGACATCTTCTAAGACGTCTGGACTAAGGTCTGGACGTCTGATTTCATCAGATAGAATACTAACTCCAGCCTAACAGTTATCAGACGTCTGAAACAACAGTTAGACGCCTTAAAATGCTTTATCAGACGTCTGATTTGGGAATTAGACGTCTGGAAGTGCTGTTTGAACCTTATATTGGTTTTCTAAGTATTCTACAGAAAACCTAAGTATCCTAGGGTTGTGCCGGTGTTCCTAGGACTACTGTTAGGGTTCTTTGAGGCTCTTTAACATAAAATATCTAAGGAAATAAAGAGCAACAAAAGAAACGAAAAATACAACAAGTACAAAAGAAGGAAATCTATCCTATTCTTCATTTCCTTCCATCTTCAATCTGTCGGTCCACGCGAACCTCCTATGTTTTCCGTCAAGCTCCTCCAATCCGTCCTGGATGCGAGTTCGAACTCCGTCTAAACACGTCCACATTTGCAATTGACCTGAAATCTAGGACTCAAATTGCAAATGTTAAATAACACGTGTTTTGTTATCATCAAAACAAATGATCGTGGTGCTCTAGCACCAACAATCTCCCCCTTTTTGATGATGACAAAACCGTAAATAATAATGCATAAAAATCCTCCCCCTTTTTGACATTATCAAAAATGTTTGATTGGTTTTAAAATTCTTATAACTTCACCTTAAAACATGCTCTTCTATGAATTTATTTTAACAAAGGTAATATTCTCCCCCCTTTTTGTAACAACAAGATAGCTATTATTTTTCTGCCCCTTACTAAAGGAAATTTAGCTACCTTATATCTCCCCCTTAAAAATTGACAATTAGCTCATCATTTTTCATTTTTTAACTCCCCCTATCTAAATGCTTATAACAAGATAGGTTTAAGAATTTTACCTCACCTACCATGGCCAATAAAGTGGGCTAAATGGTGGTGGTGGATGCCACATCGGATGGGGCTCCCATCCGTAGCTTGGAGGCCCGAGCATCGGCGCCGGTCTCCAATCTGGTGGTCGACGTGCGGCGGGTCCGTCGTTTGTTCGCCGTCTCGTCGGTCTTCTTGTTCTCCTCCTTGGTCTACTCCTTGGTTCTCCCAACTTGAGTTGAGCAGACTTGACTTGTAGGTCCAGTCCTTTATGTTGTAATTATCCCTGAACCCTACAAAATAAGATTCTAATTCTTTTTTCGGTATCCAAGTGGGCTTGGATCCGGATCTGTTAGCGGGTCTCCTTGATGGAGATCCTTTCTCAACCTTAGGGCTATAAAAATTATCTACTTTATTGATTAATTTGTTAGAATTTTCCCTAAGACATGCAATTTCTTTTTCTATAGTTTGCATCTTAGTCTTTAAATCATAGATTTCTAACTTTAGACTATCATTTTCCTCAATCAACTTATTATTTTCGTTGATGAGGTTATGATTTTCTAATAATAGGTTATCATTTTTAGGACAAGTTTCTAGATCCTTAAGTTTTATTTCTAACTTATCATTTTCATTTTTAAGAAAACTAAGGTTCTTTCTAATGCTTTTATTTTCTATCCTAAGTGATTTACTAATCTCAAAAAGTTCATTAAAAGCTTCTTGAAGATCGAGATTTACCTCGTCGTCAGAGTCGCTTCCGCTTTCACTGTCTCTATTGGTTCCTTTGGCCATGAAACCAAAGCAAGCGGTTTCTTCTTTTTCTTCTTCTTCTTCCTCCGAGCTTATCTCTTCATGAGTGTCTTCTAACTTCCTCTATATCTCGTGGGCAGTGGTGCACTCTTTGATTTTCTCGAACTCCTTTAGACTCAATGCGCAATACAGGGCATTCATTGCCTTTGCGTTGAGTGAAAGCTCTTGAATCTGCAGCTACGAGTAGCCTCCTTGGGGTCGCTTCGGGATCTCGTATGGGGTTTCGCAACATCCCCATACCTCGAATTCAGTGGCTTGGAGCCACGTCTTCATCCTCAACATCCAATATCCGAAGTCCCTCCCATCGAAATAGGGTGGTCGGACGGTGGACTGCCCTTCGGAGATTCTGATTGCGGCTATGCTTCCCTCCATGATCTTCTTGCCTGGTTGTTACGCCGAAACAGCAAGACCTGCTCTGATACCAAATGAAGGTTTTTCCAACTAGGAGGGGTGACGTAATAAAATGCGGAAATAAATATAAATAATATCACAAAATAGACAACCACACAAAGTACACAAAGATTTTTAGGTGGAAACCCAAACCGGGTGAAAACCACCACCTAACCCTCTCGAGTTAGGATTTTCCGATCAACTTAGTTGATCAAATCCACTAACCGAATCACTTTAAAACGAGGGTGATTCAACCTCAATACAACCACGCTACAAGTACGAGGGTAGCGTTCCTCAACCCCTTCTCTCAACGAGAAGGATTTTGTCCCACGAAGGAGACGGGAATTCGCAAAGCGAATACCCAACAAAATAACAAAGATAAAAGAAACAAGTCCTATAGAGCCAACAAAGTAATTATAAACCTAGCTTCTATAGGAATAAGGAAACTCCCCTTTGCAAGGAGTGCATCGAGGATGCGGATGCGTGAGCCACGCGACGGCGCAACTTCGCTCTCGTAGACAACGGCGGGAGAGCGGGTGCGCAACGGTTTGATGCTCTCAAGATGTAGAACTTGAGCTTAGAGAGCAAAAGCTTCTTGGACACAAGAGTGTGGGAGTGTTTTACAAGGTGTCTCTTGGTGTGTATCTTGTGTCTCTAGGTGTGTCTCTTGTGTTACTAAGTGTGTCTTGTGTTTCTCTTGTTGTGTCTTGGTGTGTCAAAGGCTCCCCTCTATTTATAGAGGCCTTAGGAAAGCTTTGGAAGGCTTAGGAAAGGTTTTATAGCCGTTGGGTGCAAAGCCCAAGAGAATCAGCCCGAAATCAGGAACAATCATTGTTCTGACAGGCTTATCAGACGTCTAATTCTGGCATCAGACGTCTGGAACTTCACTTTAAGACGTCTGATTCCAAGGTCAGACGTCTGATTTTGGGCGGGTCTCTCCCTGACTTGAATCAGATCTAAACAGGGTTTTTGTTCAAGTCCATCAGACGACATACAGGACGTCTGGCACTAAGTCTGGACGTCTGGAAACCTACTTTTACTGTGGGAATTGATTTCCAAACGTTGCAACGCTAGAAAATCTCTGAGAAGAGATTTTGGGTCAGCCGAGGCAAAACGGTCATTTATCAGACGTCTGGAAAGGCCTAAGGACGTCTGATAAGGCTCTAACGGTCATATTCTTGACTGTTTGCTAAGCCAGCCAACGGTCCACTAATTGGACGTCTGGCAAAGTCATCAGACGTCTTCTAAGACGTCTGGACTAAGGTCTGGACGTCTGATTTCATCAGACAGAATACTAACTCCAGCCTAACAGTTATCAGACGTCTGAAACAACAGTCAGACGTCTTAAAATGCTTTATCAGACGTCTGATTTGGGAATTAGACGTCTGGAAGTGCTGTTTGAACCCTATATTGATTTTCTAAGTATTCTACAGAAACCTAAGTATCCTAGGGTTGTGCCGGTGTTCCTAGGACTACTGTTAGGGTTCTTTGAGGCTCTTTAACATAAAATATCTAAGGAAATAAAGAGCAACAAAAGAAATGAAAAATACAACAAGTACAAAAGAAGGAAATCTATCCTATTCTTCATTTCCTTCCATCTTCAATCTGTCGCTCCACGCGAACCTCCTCTGTTTTCCGTCAAGCTCCTCCAATCCATCCTGGATGCGAGCTCGAACTCCATCTAAACACGTCCACATTTGCAGTTGACCTGAAATCTAGGACTCAAATTGCAAATGTTAAATAACACGTGTTTTGTTATCATCAAAACAAATGATCGTGGTGCTCTAGCACCAACAGTAAGACTATACTATTAAGCAGTAAATAAAAGTAGTAAATATACGAAAAGCTAAGCTACTAGTCTAGCAGAAGGAAGGGCATTCAGAGGTGGTCTCCGATGGCCTTTGAGTGGCTGAGAGAAGGAGGGGCGGCCAATGGAGCTTTGGCCGACCCTTGGAGAGAGGTTGGGGAGCTGATCCAGCTTCCTGGCATGGAGATGGTGGCCTCCATGGTGGTGCTCAACTCGTGGAGGTGGAGTGGAGATGGAAGTGGCTAGCCTAAGTGGAATGAATGCCAAGGAAGTGAATGGGTGCAAATGGCCACCCATTGGGTCCTTTTATATACCTAAGGGAAGTTCTCTAGAGAATTATGGAATTCTCTAGAGAGGCCTGTGGTGGGAGCTCATGGGAGAGTGAGAGAGAGAGGGTGGATGGTGGTTTTTAGATTCACCAAATGTGGATCTAAAAATTGAATGGCTCTTGGTTACTATTTTTGTCAACCAAGGCAACCACACATGGTAGAGAATTCTAGAGAACTCTAGGCTAGGTATTTTCATGTGGATGGTGTGTGTGGGTGTGTGTGGGTCGAAACTTAGGTGGCTAGGTTGATTAGGTTAGGTTCTAGTGGGTTTAGGTCAAGGTATGTCTCAAATTAGGGTTATAAACCATAATTCACTAAGGTAAAGTGCAATTAAACTTAATACAAGTTTAATTGGGTGTGTGGAAACTTAATTGAAACAACTTAATTAATTTAGGTCTAGGTCAATTGAACTCTCGTTGAGTCCAATTGGACAGTGTGTGCTGAGATCAGGACTCAATTTGACTCAATGAGTCCAATTGAATAGGATGATGTAATTGACTAAGATCCAAGTCAATTAGGTTTAGTGAGGACCTAATTAGGTCCTTAGGGAGGCCTAGAGGTGATGTACTAGGGTCAGGGCACCTTAATTTAGGTTCCTATGGGTTTGGAATTGGTTTTAAGGACCTAGAGATCCAAGATCAAGGCTTAAATCTCAAAACAGGAATTGGAGAGCAGTATCAGACGTCTTATACTAAAAAATCAGAAGTCCAAACTTGTTGTCTGGACGTCTAATTAGAGTCAGGAAGGATTTCGGGTTCTGTTTTGGGTATTCTACAGAAATTGGACGTCTGACAAAGTGTCTGGACGTCCAATAACATTGCAGAAGTGGGTTTGAAGTGTGCGGGAGATGGCTAAGTGTCCTGGACGTCCTATAACTTATCTGGACGTCCAGATAAGGGTTGGAACTAGGGTTTTAGGGCTTCCTATGGTGTTGTGACCTAATCTAAGGGTGGCTAAGGCTTGGGGAAGCCTCTAGGCTATCCTAGGACTAGGATGGACCTAAGCTCTTCACATTTTACTGCTTTATTTCTACTTAATAGAATAGAAAACCTTTAACCCCCTTACATTATTATTCCTACATCTAAACTAGGCCTTCTTCTCCAACTTTGCTACAACTCCCGTTATTTCAGATCGAGCTTCAGATCCTGCTCCAGATCCTGCTCCAGATCTGCTTATTGCCTGCAATCGACATAATATACTTAATCAGCACATTATAACATTATTTTATGCATAGCTAAAGTAAAGCAGTAAAGATGCAGATAATGCTTATGCATGCATGAATTTCCCTAACTTATGCTAATTTTAGCTTAATCTAGGTCAATTAAGACTTATGGCTGTTGCGCAATCATACCCCCATGCCTAAATCTTGCTAGTTCCTAGCAAATGCAAGACTAAATTATTTACAGCAAGGGTCCCTAAGGGATTGATTATTTTATCAAGTGTATGCCTCGAGGTTTTTCTCCTTTTTGTTTTCATCCTATGCTCTAGAAATCCAGACAGTTGTGAAAGTGCGGCAATGTAGCTTTTGCAACGGATTCGAGTGAAAACTAATACACCTCTAAAGCCTGTACTTGACCCTTAGTAGAAATTCTAGTGGGATAGGCGGACTTCTTCCCTCAGGGTATTCAAAATATTCTATGAATTTCACCCTGGCTTTGGGCTTAGGTAGAGAATCTCTGAGAGAAAGGGTTATATATTTGGTGGCTCATTCTCACTGGTGCTACACAGAGACTAGTACTACAGAGTCTAAATTCCCAGATTACTAAGTAACTCAACTTAGAGAAAGACGAGAAAAACTATGCTCTCTTTGATTCCTTTGTATTCATTCTCTCTTACTCTTTTTCTTTTCCTTTTCTTTGCTTAGAGCTCACAACCTCACCAAATTCACACATAGGATCTGTATTTGGTGGTCTCACTTGCTATTAACACTTTAATTGAGTTCTCATAACCCTAACACTAAGTTGGGATTCCTTAGCTAGTATTCGGGCGGTCAGAAACACAAAAAAAATAGGTTAAGGCCATATTTAGTGGAACTCAATTTTAGTTGGTGGTATTACCTCGATGAAATAAACACTAAATATTCATTCTTTTCTTTGCTTTTTATTCTTTTTCAAATTTTTTTCAGTTTTCCATCCTTTTCGTCATTCTTTTTCTTTTTTTTATTATTTATTATTTTTTAGAATAACACAACTGGCATACATCCATGAACTTTATTGAAGAGGCATTATTAGGGATTGGTGGTACTCAAGAGACATTGGGTGGCTTATTTGGTGGAAGTGCCTACTCACGGCACTGGGAGAGATGGATAGGATAATGTATTTCTGACCTTGACATCAATACCCTCCTTCAGCCGAGGATTCCGTAAAGAATGGTTGTAACCATCCACCTTAGCCCTAGTTTTATGAAAACTTGCTCTCTGCGTATTTGCCTTATTCGGTGGCTCTCACAATTTTGCACAGAAATGTATACACGGGAACCGAGAGTGAAAACCATGTCTCATTTCAGAGTATCATCACCTAATTATCTAGGATTCCAGATTCCTTGCACTAATCTTAGAGCACCAGTACACTCTACTCTCATCTCACACTATTTGGTGGATTTTTAGAGGAAAATCTGCCTGACTCCCAAAACACCGTCCAAGGGTTCAGGAAAAGAAGCGCTGCTTCTTCTCGATAGACTGAAGACGTTTATTAGCCTTCACCATGAATCTATTGCAAATTCTACGTGTGTGAAAAGTTGTACTGGATTCCTGATTACAGGAATCAACTAAAGGATAAAATCTCTAATACATTCTCATAATAAAATAATCTTATTCATGAATGCAATATCTATATATGCTATGATCATGTATCCTTATATAATTTGTACTTCGTGAATTTCCCGTATCGGGTTACAATCAGCTGGACCCTAAATTTAGAACAAAAGGTGAGCAGGTGAGTCGGAAGTGGCTGTTGCGAACGATTTCTAGCTCCAATGTGAGCATTGGAGGTGGAGTCGGTTGTTCTTTTTATTTAAGGTCCTAAAGTACATTTTACATGCAGCTCCGAGGTTTTCCTAAGTGTAGGCATAATTTTTTTTTTCAATTTTTCTGTATTTACCCCCCCATGCCTAAGTTCTTGCATGTCCTCATGCATGAATATAAAAGAAAATAAATCTGACAGAGGATAAGTGGGTAGAAGTCACCTGGAATTGCTCTTGAAACTATACATTCAGCACCAGCCAACATGTCAGCATTCACTATTCAAAGGAAATATGCTAAAGGAAAAATATGCTATGTATAAAAATGGTTATATATAAATGATGATGGAATGTGGGGTGAATGGTATCTATATGTGCTGAGTTTAATGCCTCCAGCTGGGCAAGCACTCAATCAGATGTGTCATTTCTAGCATAGGAGCCGGCTAAGATAAAGAGAAAGATGTGCTCATATGCTCCTAAGATTAGTGGCTCGGAGATGCGAACCAGCTGATTGTGCACCCCTACTCCAAAAAGTCTAGCTATAAGAAAGTGTGGAGTGGGTATGGGCTTCAATTTGATCACAGGTGGGTCTGAGTCAAAAATGGGAGTGGGAGGAGCAAACTCGAAGGTGGGAATCTGCTGATCTGTGTGCACGTGAATTCCCGCTGAGTCGCTCCCTGTGAAATCGGTTGTGACTGCGTTAATGAGAAACCCGTTAGCTATAGTCACGTCTTCCTGCAATAACAGGGGCGATTCAGTAATATATGGATCAAGATAGCTGGATTCAGGGGTGCTGTGGTCAGAAGCGCACCCCAAACAGTCAGATCCTCGGGGGGATATGTGTAGTGCAGTGGTTTCAGTCCCGTGTGGATCGAGGTCCGAGAAACCTGATAGTGTAGACGAATGAGACATTGGGTCGTCACAAAGGAGCCCAATGTTACCACAGTAAGCTGAATCTTCGTCTTCACCATCCTCCTCTATTCAATCACAGTCGAAGTTCTTTGCTGCCCTAAATATGTCTAGTCAAAGTCGCTCATTGCCTAGGGTAATCTCCATACACCTGGATGCACAATCGATGTTCTCTCGGGCTGTCGCCAGAAATGGGCGACCCAAAATAATTGGTGCATCTCGGAGATTAGGAGGTACTTCCATATTGAGAATGAAAAAATCTGCGGGAAAGCAGAACCCGCGGACTTTCACGATCACGTTCTCAACCACCCCCCTCGGTGTTTTGACTGATCTGTCAGCCAGCTGAATCGTAACCGAGGTGGGTTTCAACTCCCCAAATTGAAATCGATCAAATACGGCGGTGGGAGTTAAGTTGATGGACGAACCCAAGTCTAAAAGGGCCCGATCAAATGGAGAATCCTGCAAAAAGCAGGATATGAGTGGGGTGCCAGGGTCTTTCTTCTTCGATGGTAGGTCAGCTAGAATCACGGCTCTATCTTCTTTCGATAGTACCGCCTGTCGTCCAATTCTCGGCTGTCGCTTCGGGGTACAATAGTCCTTGAAGAACCTAGCGACAATGAGAATGTGATCGATAGACTCGAGGAGGGGGACCTGAATATGTACTTCCTTAAACATCGATTTCAGGTCCTCGAAATTCCGCGTGTCCTTTTTCCGTATTACATTTCGTGTCAGAGCCTCAGGAAAAGGGACGGGAATCTCAGGGTTAAGTGGCCTCTTACCCTTATCTACTGCAGGTGGCTCCTGAGATGATGAGGGGGTCGATTCTACCTGCGGTGAAGGGTGGGAAAAATCAGAACCCGCCTGCCTAGGTGGTGGGTCAAATGTTTTCCTTCCGCTTTGCAAAGAAACAGTGTGTGCGTCGGCTTGCTGTCCATGAGGTGGTGGGGGAGCGGAAGGTGCAGAATACGCGGGATTCTGCAAAGGCGGCTAGCCTTGCGCGTAACCGGGTGGCTCAGGAGGAGCCTGTAGTATGGCATGTGCCTGTCCCTATGGTGCCTGAAACCTAGGTGGGGCACCCTGGTTCTGCACATATCGAGGATTTGGGACGGGTTGGGAGGGCAAGGCTCCCTGAGTCCTATGCTCTTGCAGTAGATGGTTCTGCATATTCTGTATGGTCTGAATCTGATCAGCCATCGCCTTCATTATCTGCAAGCTATCTTGTGTAGACTTCCTCATCGATTCTTGTAGCTCCCCTTTCAGCGCCTCCAAAGGGTCGGCTTGCTTTTGAGGGTGGTTGGCAGCTTGGTGCAGCGGCTGGTATAATGAGCGAGGTTGCTGCTGCTGAGGCGGGAATGGCTACTGCCTAGGATATGTGTTTTGCGCATTCCCGTATTTCCTGGTCTGGTAGTGTCGATCTTGATGTGGTCTCTGTGAATTACCAGACCAGGAGAAGTTTAGATGCTGGCGCCAACCAGGGTTATACGTCTCCGAGTACGGGTTATTACGCCCGTATCCTTGGATAGCGCCAACGTCCTCGTAGGCCGAAGATATCTGAGACGTATATCCGTCAAGGGGATACGCATTATAATCTGCGGGAGGCGCGTAACCCTGGTCGTAAGGTGCCAGATCTGGATTATTCACGGGATCCTGATATGTGGGATCTCGTAAATATGGAGAAGATGCATCTCGAGTGAGTAGATTAACTCGAGAAGGTGGGGCTCGGGGTGCATAGGAGGATCTTGCGGCGACAGAGCTCGAGTCGGATTGACCTTGACTGATCTGGTCAATCTTCTTCTTAATTAGGTTTATTCTATCCAGCTGCTTGACGATGATATCCATGTCGGCTCGAATAGAATGGGTGTGAGCCTCGTGGACACCAACCCGCTGCTGACCAGGCCGCTGGAACTGGTTCATAGATGTAGCATTCATTGAGTTCTCCGCTAATGATTCGAACAGCTCAAATGAGATGTTCTTGTCTTTTGCGAGAAAATTTCCTCCACTAGATGCATCGGCCAGATACTGATGTGTGTCATCCAGCCCACGGTAAAAAATCTGAGCTAAGTGCCATCTGGGTATACCATGATGCGGGCATTTCCGGAGAAGGTCGTGAAATCTATCCCATGCTTCGTGTAATTTGTCCCTCAGCGAGAACGGGAAAAGCTTCATCAGAACGATCCTGAGATCAATATTCCTGGGTCGGATCGTTTCAGCGAGTCGACTCAGTTCCTCAAGGTGCTGGAACAGATCTTCGCTTGAGTTCCCGTAGAAATGAGTGCTGATCAACCCAATTACATTGGGCTTGAGCTCAAATGTGTCTCCGCCTATGGGAATTCTGACTAGCGGTGCGACGATAGGTGCGGCTGGGTCGTAGAAATCCCGCAGTTGTTCTCCTCGTGGCGGGTGCTGCATCCTGTCAAGCGTCGTCAGAATACGATCCATGCTTTGCTGATGCTGCTCCTCAGATTCGGCGACCCGGGCTTCGAGACGAGCCACGGGTCCAGATTCTCAATGTCTTGACCTGATCTAGGTCCAGGTCCAGGATTTGCCATGGTGGCTCTTGGAGTAGAAGAAATGGGGGAGAAGATGGTCCGGGCGAGGTGACTCACCTCCTTAGGAGTGGCTCCCAAGGTCCAACCAAGTGAGGTCGAAGTGACCTCCTTCCGTGTATACACCGCCCAACCCCTTGGTTGGTGTAGCCACGCAGGACAAGGCTAAGGCCCTGTCAATCAAATGGTCCTTATAGATCAAGTGACCAAATTTTTCGTTATGGATTTAAATTCTTGAAGATAAGTTCGTCGTACAACCGACTGAAAGTGAATCCCGCCTCTCAAGCTAACCTAGCTAGTCTAGTTACGAGGGGACTAAGGGGAAGGTTCTTCCTTTGGCTTACGCCTCAGGTTTCGTTGACCCCCGAGCCGCGGTCGTTTGACACTACCCCGCAGACTTAGTCACCAGGTTTGGCAAGAGAGATTAAACTCACCCAGTAGTACGACAATGAACTCGGGTTGATTTCGTATTTTAAAGTTAATTTTAACCCGTTTTCTTCAGTGGGGTTTGAGGTGAGTGGCCCACAAGGTGACCAAGCTCACTGGCTAACTAGACTTGATCAAGTCTAAGTTAGCCCAATGTGTGGTCTCTAGTTGTAACGTAAGGATTTAACCTAAGTTTATGCACTTCTAGGGTTTTTCTCTGTTTCAGTAGACCACAAAAATAATTTTGATTTTCTGATAATAATTGGAATCAAATTAATTTGAAATTTTGTGAGTAGATTCCTTTTTCAATTATTTTTTCAAACAATATTTTTTGGAATTTTTACTATTTCAATCGAATTTTTAGGAAATTTTGAATATCAGGGGGTCAGATTTGGAATTTTGACCCCTAATTGGTTTTTCACCTTGAAACAGTGTCAGATCTTCAAAAATTCAGGAAAAATATGGAAAATAAAGCTAATGAGATCAGCTTTCAAACCCCACCATTTGTACTCAAAACAAATTCATGGATTGCTCGGAATTGCTTTTTGAAATTTGAAAAATTTTGAATTTGGGTTAGTTTGACCCCCATGCACTTTACAAATTTTTAAAAATTTTATACTTGGAATTTTTTAAAGTAATGGTGGCATTTGAAAGATAGTTTGAAAATGAAGGTTTAGCACGAATTTCAGAATTTTTCGTTAACGAATTTTTCAGCAATCGAATTTTTAATTTAGATTTGAAATCTAGCCGAAAATCAGAAGATGGTGGAAAAGCTTTTAAAGAGGTTTGAACTTGAAATTCAAGCCTTCCACCAAAAAGATTTTTTTTTTCTGTTTCAAAACTTTTGCACTTTTTTTTTCAAAAAGAATTTTTCAAAAGATTCATAGAAAATCTCTTTTTTTTTTCTTCAAAGGAACCTAGATTCGAAAGGAAACCTAATCTAGATTTTTTTCAAAATTTTTCTTTTTAATTTTTTTTCATGCAAATGAGAAAAAACTTTTTTTCTTTTCACAAAGAATTTTTCAAAGGAAATTGCAGCAAGTAAATCTACTCGTAGGGTTCAGAAAGAGAAGCCTAATCTAAGATAGATGATGTGCACCTGATTTTTCTACGCCGCGCTTGATTTGTGCGCAGATCCCATTTTCGTTCCGTGTTGTCCTGTACATCGAAAACAAAGTAGAGGCAGATTTGTCAGTGATAAATTAAAGGATCGAAATCAAAGAAAATGACGTTGCCTCCACAGCAACGGCGCCATTTTGTTGGGAGAAAATTATAACTTGCGTTTTTGATAAAAGCGTCAAAGTATAGTTGCAAAATACGATCCAACAAAGATATTATTTTGTAAAAATAACGAGACTTGAGTCCCGGTCGTTCGTCTTTGGGAGGCATTACTTTTAGTTTTGAAATCGATCTTACTCTACTTTGTTTAGAATCGCATGTCGGTTCGTGATTATTACGTATTTAGGTATGACATGCTTAGTTGCAAGAATATTAGGAATTGGAAATAGGCAACTTGAATCACACAAAAAGAATGACAATTATTAAACTCATGGTGATTTCAAACATATAGAGACAAATATATATATAAAAGCATTCTTCATTCATTCTACGGGAGAGTTGTTTGCAACATGGAAATCTAGAGGAAAGTTTATACATGAATGCTTAAAAATTAAACCTAACTACCAGAAAATGATTGCATACAAGAATCAATGGGGGGATTTCGCATGCATCATTGGGGAAGAAGTAAGGCTGTACTACTAAGCAGTAAATAAAAGCAGTAAATATACGAAAAGCTAAGCTATTAATCTAGGAGAAGGAAGGGTATTCGGAGGTGGTCTCCAATGGCCTTTGAGTGGCTGAGAGGAGGGGCGGCCAATGGAGCTTAGGCCAACCCTTGGAGAGAGGTTGGGGAGGTGATCCAGCTTCCTGGCATGGAGATGGTGGCCTCCATGGTGGTGCTCAACTCGTGGAGTGGAGATGGAAGTGGCTAGCCTAAGTGGAATGAATGCCAAGGAAGTGAATGGGTGCAAATGGCCACCCATTGGGTCTTTTTATAGACTTAAGGGAAGCTCTCTAGAGAATTATGGAATTCTCTAGAGAGGCCTATGGTGGGAGCTCATGGGAGAGTGAGAGAGAGAGGGTGGATGGTGGTTTTTAGATCCACCAAATGTGGATCTAAAAATTGAATGGCTCTTGATTGCTATTTTTAGCAACCAAGGCAACCACACATGGTAGAGAATTCTAGAGAACTCTAGGCTAGGTATTTTCATGTGGGTGTGTGTGGGTGTGTGTGGGTCGAAACTTAGGTGGCTAGGTTGATTAGGTTAGGTTCTAGTGGGTTTAGGTCAAGGTATGTCTCAAATTAGGGTTATAAACCCTAATTCACTAAGGTAAAGTGCAATTAAACTTAATATAAGTTTAATCGGGTGTGTGGAAACTTAATTGAGAGTAAAATAACTCAATTAATTTAGGTCAAGGTCAATTGGACTCTCACTGAGTCCAATTGGATAGTGTGTGTTGAGATCTGGGCTCAATTGGACTCACTGAGTCCAATTGAATAGGCCGATGGAATTAATTAAGATCCAAGTCAATTAGGTTTAGTGAGGACCTAATTAGGTTCTTAGGGAGGTTTAGAGGTGATGTAGTAGGGTTAGGGCACCTTAATTTAGGTTCCTATGGGGTTGGAATTGGGTTTAGGGACCTAAAGATCCAAGATCAAGGCTTAAATCTCAAAACAGGAATTGGAGAGCAGTATCAGACATCTAATAATAGTGTCAGATGTCTTATACTAAAAAATTAGAAGTCCAGACTTGTTGTTTGGATGTCCAATCAAAGTTAGGAAAGATTTCGTGTTCTGTTTTGGGTATTCTGCAGAAATTGGACGTCTGACAAAGTGTCTGGACGTCCAATAACACTGTAGAAGTGGGTTTGAAGTGTGCGGGAGATGGCTAAGTGTCCTGGACGTCCTATAACTTATCTGGATGTCCAGATAAGGGTTAGAACTAGGGTTTTAGGGCTTCCTAGGGTGTTGTGACCTAATCTAAGGGTGGCTAAGGCTTGGGGAGGTCTCTAGGCTGTCCTAGGACTAGGATGGACCTAAGCTCTTCACATTTTACTGCTTTATTTCTACTTAATTGAATAGAAAACATTTAACCCCCTTACATTATTATTTCTACATCTAAACTAGGCCTTCTGCTCCAGCTCTACTACAACTCCCGTTATTTCAGATCCAGCTTCAGATCCCTCTCCAGATCCATCTCCAGATCTGCTTATTGCCTGCAATCGACATAATATACTTAATCGGCACATTATAACATTATTTTATGCAACGCTAAAGTAAAGCAGTAAAGATGCAGATAATGCTTATGCGTGCATGAATTTCCCTAACTTATGCTAAGTTCTAGCTTAATCTAGGTCAATTAAGACCTATGATTGTTGCGTAATCAGTTACCTCAACCAAATTGCAAGATGTAGAAAAGAAATAAAGATATAGGTGTAAGCAAAATATAAATAAAAGCTTACAACTAATTCCTAAGTCTCCAACAATTATATTACTTAATTTGAGTTTGTAAATTAATTTAACAAGAAAATTAAGGCGTAAAACAAATGAATTTTTCAGAGAACACAATCGCCTTGAAGACTTGTTGCAGGTGGAGAATGGCTTTGAAAGAATTGCAACAAGACAAGCTCTTTTGCAGCTAGTAATTTGAGAAATGAAGGTGTAGGCAAAGATATAATTTTGGCTTCTTGGTTGTGTGCAAAGACACTCAAGGAGTGCTTATATAACCCACTAAGCACCTTCCCTACGATTACTAGCCATTAGGAGTAATTTGGGAAGTTTAAGAATAGGTTTAATTACAAAATAGCCATTCAGATTGGTCACAACGGTTAGTTGGTACCGATACTAAACTTTTGGTACCCGTACTGACTGCTTATAGTCAGCCCAACTAAGTCACCAGGTACGGGTACTCATCATGAGTACCGGTACTTGTGGCTCATAGATTTGGGTCCAATGACCTACATGTACTGGTACTAATGATTAGTACCCATACTTGTAAGGTCCAGGAAAAAACCAAGTGTACAAACTGTGACCACTTGGTTCCGATACTCACGATGAGTATCGGTACTTGTTCACAGTTTGGATCTTAGGCTCAAACCTGTGTCTAGCATGTACCGGTACTTATGACCAATACCGATACTTACTACAAGTACCACATTTTGTAAGTTCAAGTCAGTTTTTAGAGAAATCCAACTTACTCTAAATGACTTGATTTTCAAAAAATCAATTTTGAGTTTTGAAACGAGTAAATGAATGATTTTTTGAATCCTAATTATCTCAACTTTGTTTTCAACTTCTAGATTTTGTTTTACTTGTTAGGAGACGTACAAAGATTTTAAAAAATAATTAATACAACAAAAATTAGTCTTCTAATCTTCTTCCTTCATATGCAATCTTGTTGCTTGCATTCATAGGTTCTTTTGACCTGTAATACTTCATAAACATATTAGATTTAAAAATAGTTTTGTTAATACCAAAACACAGTAGAGAGATGGAATTAGGTTCCAACAATCTCCCATTTTTTTGTGTTGACAAAACAAATAAGATAATACTCATATTTAAGAATAAATTGACTTAATAAGAGAAGAATAAAAAACTCCACAAGGAGTGAAAACCTCTCCCTCAAACTAAGCTCTCCCTATTTTAAATATGAATTATCAATCATTTCTCCCCCTTTTTGTCAAGCAAGAAAAAAGATGAGCAAATAATAATAATGAAACATAACATGATTCATGAATAAGCAACAATTTTTCATAAACAAACCAAGAAAATGAATCGTAACACGATAAAGTTAATTAAGATAAGATTTGAAACATTCTTAACACATAATTGTTTGAAAAGTCATACAAATTTAACAAGCATCAAAATGAAAATTAAGCTAATTTCTAGGACATTTTGTAATTAGCTTTTGCACATGTCCACCACCACCACCATCATCATCATCATCATTGTCTTCATCATCATCATTGTTGTCTTCATCTTCATCATCATCATCACTTTCTTCATAAGAAACTTCTTCTTCTTCCATGTCTTCTTCTTCTTCATCATCATCATGAAGAATAGGTTCTTCTTCTGCCATTGATACATGAGATGGATCTTGAAAATGCTTCTACCTTCTTTTACTTTACTCTTGAGGTGCTTTTGGTTGAGTTCACTTCCTTTATTTAAGTTGTTGAGTGGAAGAAGTGACATGAGAGGACTCAATAGAGAGAGAAAGATTATGGAATTTGTGTTCCATGTAATGGAAGGCAAAATTTAGATTGGTTAAATTTTGACCAATGTAGTTGAAGGTAATTATCAAATTGGGATCAGTTCCAGACACATTAGATAGATTTACCCAAGTTGTTTCCACTTCTGGATATGGATAGGTTATAGGAATGAAAGTGGAGGATAATTCAGGAGGTGGATGAGAAGAAGATTGAGCATTTGGATCAACTTCTTCGTCATCACTGGAGGATTCCTCTCTAACCGGTTTCACTCCCATTTTTCAGAGAGTGGACCACTTAAAATAAACCACTTTCCTGAGAGGAGTAAAATTAGAGAGGTCAATTTTATTTTTATGAAGGATATGTGACACCAAACTATCCAATGGTAAAGCTGATGCACGGTAATGAGGTCTAAGAAAGTGAATGAAAATTGTATTCCAATTGATCAAAAAGCTCATAATGATAGCATAAATCAAGGGTAAAATATCAACAGGTATTTTGTGAAATCCTGAATTTTTAGCCCTTAAATTCCATGCTAAGATATAGAAAAGGACGCGAGCAAAAAGGGTCATGTTTGGGGCAACCAATGCTTTGCCCTGACAGTTAGGGAACAAAAGAGTTTCATGGATTTTATGAGTAGAAAATTTCTCCTTAAGTGTGTTAAATGCATGACCTTCATTAAGACATTCAGTAATGGTTGATAAGAATTTAGGTGTGATGGTGATTTTTTGACGGAAAACATTTGTTGTTATGACAAGGTAACCTCGATTTTCTTGTTCTTGGAGGTTAGCAAAGAATAGATAATTAACATCAGGGTATACTCCAGGAACATCAACAAAGAATGACTCATCAAAGAAATGCATAAGTTTTTGTTCCGAAAGGCAAGTGGTAAAACTAAAGAGTTGAAGAGAGAAATCTTTCCACTCAACTGGCCTACAATGATGGAGTTTTAGTCCTTTATACCGATCAAATTTTGACTTAGCATCCTCATTAATGCAGAATTTATGAAAATCATCTTGAGGTGCTGTTCCCTTACTTTATGATTTAGGTGCCATCTGTGAACATGCAACAACAAGGAATAAGAAAATAATTAGAAATATAGATAATTTCCTTTCATCTATTTATATAAAAAAAAACACATTTAAGCCTGCAAGTATTGGTACTGATGATTGGTACTGGTACTGGTTGATTTCTATTCCAACCAGAAATTTGAGCTAGTACCAGTATTCCTCTTTAGTATGGGTACCTGCTCACTAAGGCAGGCACTGCTGCGCCAAGCTAGTACCGGTACCAGTGATGGGTATCGGTACCACCTGGTATCCGACGAAAACAAATGTAGCAACAAGAAAGGATTAAAGAGAAAGAAAACAAGATGCAAGATGACTCAAAGAAGCACAAAATGATAGGAAGATAAGAATGTACCTAGAGTTGAGGCTTGGAGATGATCTATCTCTTCGTGGCTAGGGCTTGGAGAAGAGGACTCTTGTGAAGTTGACTAGGGTTTGCAAGTGACAAAATAAGGCAAGTGTTTGCACTTGGCATCTTTTATATGGGATGGGTCATGTACTAGTCACATGACCACTTAAGTGGTTGAAAGAAATGAAACTGATAACTTAGGTGTTGAAAAATAATGTAGTCAACAACCTAAGTTAAGTAACCATATTGCAAACAATACCCTGATATTTCTAGACATATGAAAATATTATAGTTTGCCCCCTTTTTTTAAAAAAATGTGGGTAAATTGCAATGAGACCCTCATAGATTTTCATAAATACAAAAAAGTTCCATAATGATCAACTTATTAATTTTGAATTTCTTTTATTGTACAAAGTCCTAATTTTCTTCTTATAAAGCAGAATCTTTCTACTGCAAGAGGTTTTGTAAAGATGTCTGCCAATTGGTTTTGTGTATCAATGAATTCTAATTGAATTGATCCTTGAAGCACATTATCTCTAAAGAAATGATGTCTAACATCTATGTGCTTGGTACGTGAATAATGAACCGGATTTTTGGATAAATTTATTGCGCTTGTATTATCACATAAAATTTTGGATTGCGTAAAAATCAATCCAAAGTTAGACAAAGTCTGTCTCATCCAAATGACCTGAGAGCAAGCAAGTGAAGCAGCAATATATTCTGCTTTAGTTGTAGAAAGTGAAACACAAGTTTGTTTCTTAGAGAACCATGAGACTAGAGATTCTCTAATAAAATGACATGTGCTGCTAGTGCTCTTTCGGTCTGTCCGACTCCCTGCATAGTCAACATCACTATAAGATAGTAGATCTAAGGATTGTGCTTTAGGATAGAAAAGACCAAGGTCTTTTGTGCTATTTAGGTATCTAAATATTCTTTTTACTGCATTAAAATGAGATTCCTTGGGTTCGGATTGAAATCTCGCACATGAACATGTAGCAAAAAGAATATCAGGTCTAAAAGTTGTAAGATACAGTAGTGAACCTATCATGCCCTGGTATTTCTTTTCATCTGCTCTCTTGCCGGATAAATCTTCACTAAGAGAAGCAGATAGAGCAATCGGAGTTTCTTTGCCATTTACATTATCAAATTCAAATTTCTTGAGAATTTCAAGAACATATTTTGTTTGACTAATGTAAATTCCTATGTCTAATTGTTGAATTTGGAGTCCTAAAAAGAATCTGAGTTCACCCATCATACTCATTTCAAACTCAGTCTTCATAGTTTCACAGAAATGTTGACACAAGGACTCCTTAGTTGATCCAAATATAATATCGTCAACATATATTTGAACCAGTAGGATGTCATCTCCTTCTTTTACAAAAAGAGTTGAATCAACAACTCCAATCCTATATTCGTGTTGAAGAAGAAATGTCCTAAGCCTATCATACCAGGGCCTGGGAGCTTGTTTAAGTCCATATAAAGCCTTATTGAGCTTGTATATGTGCTCTGGGTTTGCTGGGTCCTCGAACTCGGGAGGTTGATGAACATAAACTTCTTCCTTAATATAACCATTAAGAAAGGTGCTCTTGACATCCATTTGATATAGCTTGAAGTCCTTTGCACTTGCAAAGGCAAGTAGCATCCGTATGGACTCCAAACGAGCAACAGGAGCATATGTCTCATTAAAATCAATACCCTCCTGTTGGTTATAGCCTTGAGCTACAAATCTGGCTTTATTCTTGATTACTGAACCAGATTCATCCAATTTATTTCGGAATACCCACTTGGTTCCAATGATGGAATTACCCTTAGGGGTGGGTACCAAGTTCCATACATTATTCCTAGTAAATTGGAGTAGCTCCTCTTGCATAGCTACAACCCATGATTCATCCTTTAATGCCTCATCAACTTTCTTAGGTTCAAGTTGTAAAACAAATGCATTAAGGACAAAATCAGCTCTAAAGTGAGATCGGGTTTTTACTTCTCGTTCAATATCACCTATGATTTGTTTTTGAGGGTGATCTTTATGGTGTACCCATTCTTTTGGAAGATCATGTACATTTCGTGTATCTTCCATTTTTGATACATCGATGAAGGGGGCATCTTCATCATCATAATCTAAATGATTTGGTTTAGGTTCACCTAAGTTTGTTTCATCAAATATAACATGCAGGGATTTTTCTATAACAAAGTTTCTTTTATTAAAGACTCGATAAGCTTTGCTTCTTGTTGAATAGCCAATAAAGATGTCTTCATCACCTTTAGCATCAAACTTATCAAGCCAATCACTGGTGTTTAATAAATAACATCGACTTCCAAACACCCTAAAATATGAAATCCTAAGAGACTTCTCATAATAAAGCTCATATGGAGTTTTCTTAATAATATGCCTTAAGAGAGTTCTATTTAGAACATAATATGCCGTATTAATGGCTTTTGCTCAGAAATATTTTTGAAGCCCAGACTCTAAGAGCAAAGTTCGGGTGCATTCTTGTAGAGTGCGATTCTTGCACTCTACAACACTATTTTGAGATGGTGCCCGAGGAAATGAAAATTCATGGGTTATGCCAGAATTGACATAAAAACTTGAAAATTTTTCATTTTCAAATTCACCCCCATAATTAGTCCTAAGTCTAAGAATAGAGGATGATTTTTTCTTTTGAAGTCTTCGAGCAAGACTTAGGAAGGAATCAAATGAGTTATCCTTATGTTTCAAGAAGATGACCCAAGTAAACCTAGAGAAGTCATCAATAATAACTAGATAAAATCTTGATCCATTTAGACTTTCAAATCGTGTTGGTCCAAATAAATCAAGATTGAACAATTCTAAAGGTCGTGTTGTTAAAACTAAATCTTTAGGTTTAAAAGAAGCCTTGTGCATTTTTCTGAGTTTACAAGACTTGCACAAAGCATCCTTTTTATAAGTTAGTTTGGGTAGGCCCCTTACTAACTCATTTTTAGCTAACCTATTAAGATGTTTGTGATTAATGTGACCTAGCCTACGGTGTCAAAGATCTACTTCAACATGGGATGTAAGCAGATATTTTACAAATTTCCCTTGTGAAAAATGAAGAGCATAGATATTTTCATATCTAAAGCCTTCAATTAAAATCGTATTTATTCCTTCTTTTAATATTTTAAATCCAATTTTAGTAAACAAAATATCACATCCATTATCGTATATTTGATTAACACTAAGCAGGTTGTGTTTTAAATTTTCTACTAATAGAACATTACGTACTTGCTTAGAAGAATTACCTATTATATCTTCACCAATAATGTGACAACATTTGTTGTTGCCCTACTTGACGTGTCCTCCATCTTCGATTCTGGTTCACTTGATAAAGAGGTCGGAGTGTCCCATCATGTGCTTGGAACACCCATTGTCTATGATCCATTTGTCCTTCTTGACCTGCAAAATAATTTATTAAATCTATTTTAGGTACCCATTTTCTTCTGGGTCTTTGATGGTTAGTACCCTTTAAATCCTTAGGTTTATAGATCACTTTAGTGTTAGATCTATAATTCTTAGAATTCTTGACCTTTTGATAAATCCATGCATGTCTAGGTGCATGTGATTTATTTTGTGTGTTCTTTTTATTATTGAACTTGGCTTTTAAATTATTACAAAATTCTGTATTCAGCCTAGTTGCTGTTTTTAGATTATTCAAAGTGTCCTCAAAATGTTCATAAATATCTTCTAATTCTATTATTTTAGCATGCAATTGATTATTAGTTTATTTTGACATTTCTAGCTCTATTTCTAAACAAGATTTCTTTATTTCTAAGGTTTTATAACTGTCATGCAAGACCTTATTTTCCTTTTTGATTAACTTAGCTTTATGATACAAACCTTCATATGCTTGTAATAACTCATCAAAAGTAACTTCAAATTCTACCACATTTTCTGAACTATCGTTGTTCGTCATTAAACAGAGATGTGCAACTTCTATTTCTTCGGATTCCTCAGAAGATGATTCCATGTTGGAATCACTATCATCCCAAGTCGCCTTGTATGCCTTTCTTGAAATCTTCTTCTTCCGATCGATTTCTTTGTCTTTCTTCTTTTCTTCCTTCTTTTTGATCATTGGACAATCCTTTCGTACGTGTCCCTTCTTCTTGCACTCAAAACAAATAATGTCATTTGTAAATTTATTCACTTTCTTACCTTATTTTCGGATGAATCTTCTGAAACTTCTCGTTAGAAGAGCAAGCTCCTCTTCTTCATCGGAGTTGGAATCATCGAGGTCTGATTCCTCCTTTAAAGCTTTAAATGCAAGCTCCTTTTTCTTGCTGATGGATTTTTCTTCAATCTTCTTCATATTTTCCAATTGGACTTCATAGCCATGAGGCTTTCAATCAAGTCATCCAAGGAGAGAGTAGAAAGGTCTTTCGCCTCTTGGATGGCTGTGGTCTTTGGGGATTAATCACTTGTAAGGGATCTCAATATCTTCCTTACAAGCTACTCCTCCTTCAGCATGACTCCAAGATTGTTCAATGGATTTATGATCTCTCCAAATCTTGTGTACATTCCTTTGATTGTTTCACCTTTCTGCATCCTGAAACACTCATAGTTTTCTGTTAGAATAGAAATATGTGTTTCTTTTACCTTACTCGTACCTTCGTAGGTGACTTGCAATGTGTTCCATATCTCGTATGCAGACTCGCATGTGGAGATACGGTTAAACTCTTCCCTTGATAACGCAAAATAGAGTGCGTTCATCGCTTTCACATTTCTCGCGATCCTTTTCTTTTGTTCTGTAGTCCAAACAACACCTTCCTGTGGCTTCGGATCCATGTACTTCTCTTGGATAAGCGTCCATGAGTCTTCATCCATGCCCTTGAGGAAGATTTGCATCCTCCTCTTCCAGTATCCATAGTCCATCCCATCAAAGTAGGGAGGACGTGTGGATGACTGTCCTTTGGTGTGCTTGAGTAGAGATGCCATTGTGAAAGAGAATTGTTACTTCTTCTATTCGCAACTTGCTCTGATACCACCTCTAGGATCTGTAAATCACAAGCACACTAGAAGGGGGGATGAATAGTGTGGTAGAAAAAAATTTGCAACACAAAACAAACCACAAAATGCACAAAATATATAGTGGTTCCCCTCACTTGAGTACTCCACTACCTAAGTCTCCCGACTTAAGATTTTTAACCTAATTCCCTCAACCCGGAGGGAATCAATTTACTGAAACATGAGGTAATTAACGGGTTACCTCAACCCAATTACAAGATATAGAAAAGAAATAAAGATACAGGTGTAAGCAAAATATAAATAAAAGCTTACAACTACTCTCTAGGTCTCCAACAATTATATTGCTTAATTTGAGTATGTAAATTAATCTAACAAGAAAATTAAGGCGTAAAACAAACAAATTTTTCAAAGAAGAACACGATCACCTTGAAGACTTGTTGCAAGTGGAGAATGACCTTGAGAGAATTGCAACAAGACAAGCTCTTTTGTAGCTAGTAATTTGAGAAATGAAGATGTAGGCAAAGATAGAATTTTGGCTTCTTGGTTGTGTGCAAAAGACACTCAAGGAGTGCTTATATAACCCACTAAACACCTTCCCTACGATTACTAGCTGTTAGGGGTAATTTGGGAAGTTTAAGGATAGGTTTAATTGCAAAATAATCGTTCAGATTGGTCACAATGGTTAGTTGGTATCGGTATTAAACTTTTGGTACCGGTACTGACTACTTATAGTTAGCCCAACTAAGTCACCAGGTATCGGTACTCATGATGAGTACCAGTACTTGTGACTCGCAGATTTGGGTCCAGTGATCTACATGTACTAGTACTAATGATTAGTACCGATACTTGTAAGGTCCAGGCAAAAACCAAGTGCACAAACTGTGACCACTTGGTACCAGTACTCATGATGAGTACTGGTACTTGTTGTTCACAGTTTGGAACTTAGGCCTAAACCTGTGCCAAGCATGTACCGGTACTTATGACCAGTACCGGTACCTGCTACAAGTACCACATTTCGTAAGTTTAAGTCAGTTTTTAGAGAAATCCAACTTACTCTAAATGACTTGATTTTCAAAAAATCAATTTTGAGTTTTGAAATGAGTGAATGAATTATTTTCTGAACCGTAATTATCTCTACTTTATTTTTAACTTCTAGATTCTATTTTACTTGTTAAGAGATGTACAAAGATTATAAAAAATAATTAATTCAACAAAAATTAGTCTTCTAATCTTCGTCCTTCATATGCAATCTTGTTGCTTGCATCCATAGGTTCTTTTGACCTGTAATACTTCATAAACACATTAGATTTAAAAATGATTTTGTTAACACCAAAACACAGAAGAAAGATGGAAATAGTTTCCAACAGAAGTGGCCACCACACACTTGGTCGTGACAGAAGGACAGCACACTTTGAACCTCATCCTCAGGGATGCATCTCCTAATGATCTAATCGGCACAAAGTCTAAATAACATGGGATCATCCTAGAAATAATGTTTGGTGTTAGCCATGAACTTATCCCGCTGTTGTCTAGACCAGCCATGTGGAATCTGCCCTACAACTAAGTAATTAACCAAGTCTGCATACCAAGGGAGATTCTTTCCATGCATAGCTAGAATACGCTCATCAGGAAATGTATCATTCATAGGTAGTGAAGGTCCAATATTCTCCGAGTTGAGTCTTGATAAGTGGTTGGCTAATGTTTTTGGATTTGACCTTGTTGCGTATTTCCAGGTCGAATTCCTACAAAAGTAGGATCCATCTGATTAGCTTGGGTTTTGTATCCCTTCTGGCTAACACATGCTGAATAGTCAAGTGGTTAGTATAGATTGTCACATGGGATCCTATAAGTTATGATTGAAACTTTTCTAAACCAAAAACTATGGCAAGCAACCCCTTTTCTGTGATAGTGTAGTTCCATTGAGTCTCATCTAAGGTTTTTCTCACATAGTAGATTACCACGGGTTTCTTCTACTGTCTTTGTCCTAAGACAACTCAAATTGCAAAATCTAATGCATCACACATTATCTCAAAGTCTTGGGACCAGTCTGGTGGTTTTAAAATAGGTGCATTTGAGGTTGTATCCCTTAAAGTGGTGTAGGCTTAGTTGCAATCAGGTGTCATATCAAATTGTACATCGTTGGCTAGAAGGTCAATCAGGGGCTTAGAGATTTTTAAGAAATCCTTTATGAACCTTTTGTAAAAGCCAATGTGCCCTAGGAAGGATCTTATTTATTTGACTAAGCTAGGTGGTAGGAGTTTAGAAATCAAGTCGACTTTATCTTAGTCAACTTCTATGCCCCTTTGCGAAATGATGTGGCCGACAATCCCTTCTTGAACCATAAAATGTCTCTTTTCTTAGATTAAAACAATATTGACCTTGATACATCCTTCAAGATTTTTGCCAGGTTGCTCAGGCAATGGTTGAATAAATCTCTGAAGACAGAGAAATCATTCATAAAGACCTCCATATATTCACCCACCATCTTAAAGAAGATGGCTAGTATGCAATGTTGAAAGGTAGTGGGTGCATTACATAACCTGAATGGCGTACAACGGAATGCAAACGTGCCATACGGGTAGGTAAACATGGTCTTCTCTTGATCCTCAGGTGCAATAGCAACCTAGTTATATCTTGAATTTCCATCCAGGAAGCTAAAATATTTCCACCCTGCCAGACGTTCAAGAATCTGGACAATGAATGGCAGGGAGAAATGATCTTTCTTGGTGGCCTCGTTTAGCTTCCTATAATCGAAACACACCCACTAAGTAGTGGTGGTGCAGATGGGGATGGATTTGCCTTTGCCATTTGTGACAATAGTGAGTCCAGCTTTCTTTGGCACCACTTGTGTAGGGCTCACCCAGGGGCTGTCAAAAATCAGATAGATGATTCTCGCATCAAGACATTTTATGATCTCTTTTATAATGACCTCTCGTATGTTTGGGTTCAGTCGCCTTTGCATTTGGCAAGAAGGTCGGGCCTTGTCTTCTAAGTAGATCTTGTGGGTGCAGTAGCTAGGGCTAAGCCCTCTGAGGTTAGAAATTATCCACCTAATGGTTGCCTCGTATTCCACTAGGGTCATAGTCAACCTAAGCTCTTAGTCCCTGGTTAAGTGTGCATTTATAATCACAGGGAAGGTGTTGTCAAGTCCTAGGAAGCCATATTTAAGGTTATCGCTCAAAGGTTTGAGTTCAGGTGTAGGTGGTACAATGTTGGATGGATTAGGGAAGGGAGGGAGTTGTGTGACATGAATGTCTTCATGGAGGGTTGTTGGAGATAGTTAGCTTTGTACAGATTCGCAACCTCCGGGGATTGGGATGGGTCAGGGTGACCTATAGCTGGTTGAGTTTGATGGTCCTCTAAGGAACTAACTGTTAGGCATTCTTCAACCAAGGTATCCACAGGATTGCACTCCTCGACCCAGCCACAATCAAAAGACTTAGTTGCCTTGAAGATATCCAGTTGCATCTTCTTATCTCTGAAGGAATTTCCATACATCCTGTGTCGCAGTCAATTTTTGCTTTGGCTATAACCAAAAGGGGTCTGCCTAGGATGATGGGCGTATTTTGTAATTGTTCGGGGACTTCCAAGGACCAAAAAGTCAACTGGAAAGTAGAAGTCCTTAACCCAAACAATTACATTCTCAACTACCCTATTTGGGGTTTTTATGGATCGGTCAGCAGTTGGATAGTCATTGGTGTAAGCTTGAGTTCTCTAAATTTGAACTGGAGAAAAGGGTAGTGAGGATCAGGTTTATCGAAGCACCTAAATCAAAGAGTGCTCTGTCAAAAGTCAAATCACCAATATTGCAAGAGATCAGAGGTGCTACAGGGTCTTTCCTTTTGGGAGGTAGGCGAAAAATCACCGACTTAGCCTTCTTTGATAGCACTACCTTCCTAGGCCTTGGGTTCTTGGCTTATGCTTGGGTGTACAAACATCTTTCAAAAATTTTGCGTAAGCCGGGATCCAATTAATTGCTTCAAAGAGGGTATGTTAATTTATACTTGTTTGAATATCTCCAATAACTCCTCGTTATCAGCCACATTTTTCTTCTTCTTCATGTTATCCAAGGCTTCAGGGTATGGGATTTGGGTTTGAATTGGGTCAGGTTCCTGAACCTTGGGTTCCTCTTACTCATCCTCAGAGTCATCAATTATCTCAGGATTTGCAATTATGGGAGGGATTGGACATTGGGGGTCCTGGGTTTGGGTATCACTTCTCAAGGTAACTGCATTGGCTGAGGCATTGGAACCAGGGTTGGATCCTTGAGAAGAAGAAGCAGTAAATCTAAGTTTGGGTATCGCTTCTCAAGGTACCATTGTTTGAGGGTATTGTAAAATCACATGTGCCTGCCCCTAGTTTTGTTGGAATCCTTGAGGATTGTGGCCCCTGTTCATTACATTCCTCGGGTTTGGTTGTGGCTGAGAAGGAAGGGATCCCTGTTATTTTGTATCCAATAGCTGACTCAATTGTCCCTTCACTAAAGCCATTTACTCTTGGTGTTTTTGGTTCATATCAGTCATCATCTTCATCAAGGTGTCCATTTGGCTTTTTTGTGTAGGACCTGCCATATTCTGGTTATAGGGTGGTCTATTAGGTTGTCCTTGCTGGTAGGGGGAAGGATTAGGCCTAGGTTGGTTCTGGTATTGGTTTGATTTTTTATTTGACCAAGAAAAGTTTGGGTTGTTGCACCATCCAAGGTTGTATATTTTGAGAAAGGATCAGGCTTAGAGTAGCCCTGGATGGCATTGGTATCTTTAAAAGTAGAAGATGCTGGAGGGGAGGCGAAGGAATAATCAGGGTATGCGAGAGCAAAGGTCTCTCCTTGGAACATAGTCAAGGGTTGTTCCAGGTGCATTTAATTCATTGACTGAACCAGGTCAACATTGTGTGCTCCCTTTGCTAGGGAGAAGGTTTGCATAGGGGCACAGGATTGGTTCAGAAGCTGATCAATCTTTTTATCCACAAACTCAACTCGATCTAGCTTTTTAGCTATGATGTCCATGTCAACCGTATTCGAATTAGTTTGCACTTCGTAAATTCCACCAGGGGTTGACTGGACCTATTGAATGTGGTCATGGAGGCATTATTAAGCGAGTTCTCACTCATTAACTCAAAGAGTTTGAATGCACTTTCCTTGTCTTTATTCAGAAAATTGCCTCCACATGTGGCATCGATGAAATTCCTTAGGGTGTTGTCTAGACCATGGTAGAAGATCTGAGCCAATTGCCACCTTGGAACCTCATGGTGTGGACATTTGCTCAATAATTCATTAAATTATTCCCATGCCTCATGAAATTGCTCTCCACTCTGAATGTGAATGTGGTAATGGCTCTTCTAAGGGCATTGGTTTTTCTTATGGGGAAAAACTTCTTTAGGAAGGCATGCCTCAGTTCCTCCCAAGTGGAGATGGGTCTCCCTAAAGTTCTAAGCCAATGGGAAGCTTTGCCTTTTAGGGAGAATGGGAACATCTTCACTATGACAATATCAAGGTGGATGTTCCTAGGTTTCATAGTCCAGGCAATCTGATCTAGATCCTCCAGGTGTTGGAAAGGATCTTCATTTGAGCTTCCCTTAAAATGGCTTTGGATCAAGCTAAGGACATTGGGTTTCAGCTCAAAATCATCTCCCCCTTTGGGGGCCCTAAGGTAAGGTTTGACTGGAATAGCAGAAGGATCATAGAAATCACGGAGCAGCCTAGGTTGTCCCTTAGGGGATCTTGGAGGGTTTGGTGGCCCTTGAGGGTTCTGTAATTGGTGTATAGCTTGCATAATGGTCTGGATCTATTATTGCTAGAGTTGGCGGTTAGCTGTAATCAAATCCTAGATAATGGCCTAAATAATGGCCATAGCATCAGGTTGAAGTGGATCCTCCATATCCTCAATTCGTGGGTTGGCCATTTCTTCAATTCTAGCCCTAGAATAACTAAGTCTCCTTCTTAGGATTCTCTCTAGCGTAACCAAATCAAGGTTAAGTGAGCACCTTCCATGCATACACTAGAAGAATCGGGAGAGATGAGGAGACAGAAGAGAGAATTGTGTGTGTACAACCAAGCAAACAAAACTAAGCCCTGTAGTGTTGACCTTAGTGACCTAAAGCCTTACAGAGAATAATTAATCTTGCAAGCACTTAGACCTTTCTTCCCAAAATCAATTTGGCTAGGTTGAATACAAGGGGGTTGATGGGAAGGTACTTGCCAAAGCTTTCACCTTAGGTTCCTTTGATACCCCCCAATCATGGTCGTTTGACCCTGCTCCGTAGCCTAGACACCAGATTTAACAATGGGAATTAAGACTAACTACTTAACAAACCCAATCACACTCTTAAGACTTAAATTGCTCTTACCTGAGGCATGTCTACTTGATTTTAATTTAGGGTTAGGACAATGCTTGTGCTCAAGGTAAGTGATGAGGTGTTGTTGGGGGTTTGTGCCTCTTAATTAATCTGATTTGAGCTTGTGTGTGCACTCAACAAAACATGGTGTTCAAGCAAGGTTATTTGGGATATGTCTTTTAATGATTTATCCTTACTTTAACAAATTTTTAGGTTAATATATTCAAGCAATGTTTGTAGTGGCCACACAAAGTTTTGCACACAACAGGTGGGGATAAATTTCCTTTAAGTGTAGTGTGGCCCTAGAAATAAGCAACCCTAATGTGTTCACCCCTAGAGTTTATGCGATTCTATCAGGTGAACTGATTTTAATTTTGAGTGGATTTGAGTGTGGATTACTCGAAGAGAGAAACACTCAGAAAGATTTTCTAAAGAAATTAGAGTGTAATCTTTTTTTTCGGGTGGTGGATTTGAGATGTGGATCAAATAGCAATTCACCAGACCAATTTTTTTAAGATTTTTATATTTTTTTAGATTTTTATTTTTGAAAGCAAGCAAACAATCTAATCTAAGATTTATGCACAAGCCTAAATGCCATTTTTTTCTTCTTTTTTTAATAAGAGAATGGATGAACTACGCTAGATAAGATGATACTCACCAAGGTCTTTGCCGCACTTTAGTCCCAATCTACCATCTTGGTGTGCTCTCCTCCTATTGCCTATGCACTGAATTCCTTCAATGAATCAATTAAGAGGGAGAAAGAGGGTAAGATCTCATGAATACCACCAATGCAAATATGAAAGTGACAAATAAGATCTGTTACCTCCCCAGCAAAGGTAACAAAAGTTGATGTTAGAAAACATGCTAAGTTAATTCGTTCGTTGTAGTGTATGCTTAACTGATAGATGGTGAGTCCAAGTGTTGGTCTCAGGGAGTTGAGAAATTAAATCTTCTTGTCGCTCAATTTTATTGCCACATGATGCTCTATTTTATTTGCACAAAAAGAGAGAGAGTGGGGAGAGAGAGAGAGAGTAGGGTTAGAAATCCTAGGTAATTGAAGTTGCTAGCTATGCTTGAGAAAAGAAAAGATGAAGCGATTTAATGAAAACATAAGATAATGTAAATAAAATCCTAACTTAGAATGAAAATGACATCAATTATGATAGCAGAACTTACTTCTTTGAATACTCAAAAATCATCTTACAATTATAATCAACAAAACTAGAGGAATGCTTAGAAGAATATAAATTATAAGCTAGAGAAGAACTAGAAATATTACTAAAAAGAACTGTGTCGAGGTAGCGACCACGGTGAAGAGGGCTCCGTCAGCGGCTTGGCAACTTCGGGAACTCATTTTAAAGCTCAAGAGGGTGGAGGAATGCTTGGAGAAGAGTGATGAATGCGATTTCTATGCTAAGAGATTTGAGTTTGAAAACCCTGTTGTTGTAGTTGCGTAAAAATCCGTCAGACAGATAATTTAACTGAAAGACTGGTGAGTCTCTGGTCGAACATAGGGAGGTGAACATTTGATAAAAAATCGTGTTGGATTTATTGTCGTGAAAGCAGATTAGCTGGTTGTAATTAATCTACTAGCTATTTTACTTAAAGAATAATTAATAGAAGAGAGAGAAAGAATAATACAAAGAAAGAGAAAATAGGGAGAGAATAAACAAATATTTCATAATGATAGAAACATGTTCGTTACATCTATGTGCTACACTAGAAAACAGGAAATCTACACTAGAAAGTGATAAAAGAGAATGGGATGAGAAATTATCCTCCTTGACGGCTGCTTGGAGGATGAGTTGCGTTGATGAGGTACCCTGACGAGGGTGGTGAGATGCTGGACGAAAGAGGATGAAGACGGAGGACGAAATAGGGCGACGTCATAGCGGGATCCGCTTCCATAAATGGTGGTGAGAGGACAACCGCGGGCGCTCCACGAACGAGGGTGAGAAGATGACAAATTATCTTTATAACTCTAATGGAGCATCTTGGGTTTGGGATGAGCTCATAGAGCTTTGGATGGGGTGAGAGAAGAGAAGGGATGGATAAAATGAGAGGTATGAGGTCCCTTTTATAGTTGAGGAAGAAGGGCATAAAAGTCTTTTTTAAAAAGCCTTTAAAACAAATATGCAGCCTTTAGTGATGCATGTAAGCATCACTAAAGGCACACGTTGTTGTTGGCACACATGCAAGGAGGGCCTCTCATCGCCGATCGCACGGCTCAGATCAAGCCATGTTGACACCTTCTCATCTTCGCAAGTTCGCGTGCCTCATCACGTTCAACTCATCTCAGCCGTCTGATTGTTTAATCGGACGGCTTAGATCGTGCAAGCGCCTTCACCTTACCACACACGCAGCACTCGTGTACGATCATGCATCATCACGCACGTGGGGTGCACTACTCCATCCAGCGCTCGAGATGGCTCCACATCACCGCCATCGTTGTTGTTCGATCATCATCGTGCGACCGAATTTTGATTGGGCGTGCATTCAACGAATTCGCCTCCTCGTCGCGATTCGAGTGCACGTCGCGTGTCATGCGTAAGGCTCATGACCACTATGCTACGCTTGATTCTTTGTCATGTTTTCATTTTAAGGGTTGGGCGCTCGCAATCGTTGGATACTGATCCAATGGTCAAGATCACCCGAGCCCTCTCCTTCAGGAGATGTAAGGCGTAGCTTGGGGAGCGATGTGGCGCATTCTCAACCGTTGGATCAAGATCCAACTATTGAGATCAAGGCTCCTTTGTTGAGGAGAGGAGCGTTGGTGCCTTCGAGCGGGTTGGATGGCTCCACGTGGTGCCATCTGGGTCATCGAACTTCTTTTGCTTGTAGGAGGTGACACGATTGTCGGATTGGATCGATTTTTGCATCGTTAAGCTGCGATCGTTGATCTGAACCCATCTGTGCAGTTGGATTTGTCGTTTGAAGTATGAATTTGCACCACCTTTCCCCTTGACCTTTTATCTTCCTTGGACTACATTTTATACTATGGAAGTCTGATCGAGGTGATCTCGGAGTCGTTGAACTCCGATCGTCGCCCTAATCAGATCCGTATGGTTGGATTTTCAATCTGAGGTCTCTATGAATATCACCCTATCTCCTAACCATAAAAGGGCAAATTAACCTAAAATTTATACAAACTAATCTAAATGCATGATGATACATGTTATGCAATATTTATAATGCATGATGCAGTTATATGCCTAAGAACATGCATAAATAGATAGTTTATGTGACATAAATGTGTCTACATCAAAGAGATATCTAGCAATGGGGGTCTTGAGAGCATTTTATAGGTGAAGAAAGGCCTTGGTTCAGCTTTGAATCGCCCCCAAAATCACCCCAAACTGTGCTGAGCAGCACTGGTTCACCCAACATGCGTGCTGAATCGTCCTGCATGCCCGAATCGAAGCCCACATGCGTGCATGCACGCTGGCATGCGGTTAGCCACGTGGTGGTGACGTGGCAACATCCTAGCTGTTGATAGAAGGGTTGAGAGGTGCTCTTGACTCTCGCTCGTTCATCGCGCAATCGCGATCACTGCTATCCTAGCTGTCCATGTGGTGTAGTGTGCGCCTAGGATTGTGCATGGACGATTGTGATGGAATCGCGGTCGAATGGCTAGATCGTGCATATCGCGGCCGGGTGATGTGGAAGCATGTCCACTATTCATTGTTGATCACATGGTGCACTTAAACCTATGTGTTCCTATGGATTGAGAACCGAATGTGCATTGCGTGATTGAGGTATGTTGTCCGTTCCCACTGCATTGTGCGAGGTGTGGTGGCATCTTGACCATCGATCACTAATCGCACGGTCTTGATTACGCGGTGACGTGGCATCACGTGGGGCATTGAATAGAGATTAGGTGGTTGCAATCGCATGTGCTGCACGATGAAGTGGAGGTACGGATGTTGCTGGCACACGATGGAGGGTGGAGCGGGTGCCACGTGGCGGGTTGTGGGCCATTGATTATTAGATCAATGATCAAAACTTTTTGGGCTCTTTGTGGGAGCTACAGAGGTTAGATTGGGGTGATTTTGAAGCTATTGGACTCTGATTTTCATCTTGAATCCATCAGTGGGGCTTGATTACTCATCTGAGACCTGTTTCACTATGCACTTGTACAACTTGGCCATTAAATGTTAATTTCAGGCAACCTTAATGTAAAGATTATACTATATGCAGGCATTGCTCCCAGACCCACTATATTATTATATTTATGCGCATGAGCCCTTAAAATCCCATATTGAGAAATAATATTTTTACTGATGAAGGTTATGACCTAACCAGCTGTTAGGCTAGCCATAGCTTCACCTTCGACCCATTTGGAAAAGTAATACACTTCCATCAAAATAAAATGCTTTTAGGCAAGTGTTGGTGGAAATGGACCAATGAAATCCATTCCCCATGTAGTAAAGGGGATTGGGGACATGATAGGCACCATTTCTCCATGCGGGAGATGGTGGATGGGAGTAAACCTTTGGCGCCTATCACATTTGCGCACAAAATTCTTGCAATGTTGCTTCATTTGAGGCCAAAAATGCCTCGACTGCAATAGTTGAGCTAAGAGGCTTTGTATCCTTCATGGTTGTCACAAATATCACTATGGGCTTCTTGAAGGGCCTTGTGAAGCCTCCTATAGGGAGAGACAACATAGTAAGGGGGTTGAATAACCCCACTTATATAGTTTCTTGCCTATTAATGTGTACCTGAAGGCTTTTAGCCGAAAAGCCTTAGGATGTGGTTCCTTCGAAGTTAATTCGTTTGTATTTAAGAACTGTATGATAGGTATCATCCAGGAGGCAGATTATTGTATCATAAGCACTTGTGGAAGCACCACTGTGGGTTCATTTATTGTTTGGAGAAATATGTCATCTTCTTGTCCTAGGGGAATTGCGGATGCCAATCGAGCTAGTGCATCTGCAAGGGGGTTGTTGGAGCGAGGAACCCCCCTAACTAAGGCAAACTTGAGGTTTGAAAATTCCTCTTTTACTCTGTTGGCATAAAGACTCGTGTTAGGGTCCTCAGCTTGATACTCTCCATTTATTTGGTTGGCCATCAGCTGCGAGTCTGTATATATTTCTAAGGATGGAGCACCCATGGACTTAGCTATTCGGATGGCTTCCAACAAGGCCTCATATTCTGCAACATTGTTAGAGGCGAGGAAGACCAACTTAATGGCATACTTATGAGTAGTACCACCTGGGGCAGTTAGTGTTATATCGGCTCTAGACCTAGCTGCCAAAGAAGATCCATCCACATAATTTCCAGGGAAGGGTAACAACGGAATTTGGATCTGTGAAGTCTGCCAAGACTTGGCCTTTCAGGGACTTTCATGACTGATGCTTGATATCAAACTCAGCCAACTCCATAGCCCATTTAATTGTTAGACTGACCCCATTAGCTGATGTAGCATTCGACATAAAGGGTAGTTGGATAGAACAATTATTGTATGGCTTGGGAATAGGGGCATAACTTCCTGGTGGTAGTTACAAGTCCTAGGCCAAGTTTCTCGATCACAGTATATTTAGCTTTTGCCCCTTGATAGGTTTTACTAACAAAATATATGGGTCGCTGATGTAAACACATTTACACTACTTAAGATGTCTATTTATGCATGTTCTTAAGCATACAATTGCATTTCATGATATAAATATTGCATTACATGCATCATCTTGCATTTAGAATAGTTTGAATAAAATGGAGGTTAATTGTCTCCTTTTATGTGCTTGGACAGGGCAAATATTTTGTCAGGGCCTCGGATCAAAGATCCAACCGTATGGATGTGATCAGGGCAACGATTGGAGTTCAACGACTCCAAGATCGCCCTAATCAGGCATCCGTAGCATCAGATAGTGACCCGGGAACCCTAGAAGATCAAGGGCCAGGATGGTGTAAATCCGCACTTCAGATGATAAATCCGACCGCACGGATGAATTCGTATCGACGATCGCAGCCCAACGACACAAAAATCGAGTCAATCCGACATCCGTGGCACCATCTACAACTTCCAGAAGATGGACGGCCAAGATAGCGCCACGTGGTGCCATCTCAGCCGCCCAAACGGCCGAAGGCTCCGCGCCGATCGCTCTCCGCCGTTGGATCTTAATCCAACGGCTGTGGTCGCTCACATTTAAAAGTGCCCGCTCAACCATCCGCGCCCCATAGCGCAGTGGTCGAGCGCAATATCGCGAGCGCGGGGCGCGGGTTCGATCCGCGGCGAGGGGCTGGAGGGCGCGATCAGTTGAGGCCCGTGGAGCGTCAGATGGAGATCGGACGGCCGCGCGCGCCCGATAGCGTCGACGTGTGATTGAAAGCGCAATTGGACGCGCAATCAAATGCGCGGGGGGTGCGCAACGCAGCGGGCGCGGACGCATTTTAAGCCGTTCGATCTCGCGATCGGACTGCTGAAAAGTGCTGGACGTGCGTGGACGTTGAGGAGCAGGCAGCCGAGGAGGCGCGCATGGGCGCGGAGGCGATGCCCACGTCGGGGCTTTAGTGACGGATTTATCCGTTACTAAAGACCCCTCTTTTATTATTTTGAAGTTGTAATGTCCATTTTGCCCCCACTCCTTGCAACTATAAAAGGAGACACCCTCCATACGAAATTCTCATCCCTTCTTTCTCCTCTCTACCCCTCCAAAGCTCAAAAGAAGCTTGTCCCACACCCGGGATGCTTCTTACGAGATAAAGTCCAATTTTCATTCCCCTTCGAAAGTGGATCCCGCGACGACGACGGCGTGCTGCTCCGTTCCCGTTCTTCTGCTTCGTCCAGGCGTCGTCCCGTCCGGCTCGTCCTCCAAGCAATCGTCGAGGAGGATAATTTCTCTCTCCCATTCTTATTTACAGCTTTTCTAGTGTAGAATTTTCCTGTTTTATAATGTAATTGATTTTCCGCTTTCTAGTGTAACTTTTATTTAGTTTGATTATATAAACAATTGGAATATTGAATGCATGTTCTCTCTCTCTCTCTCTCTTTCTTTTAGTCTGATAGCTCCATTGTAATTATATCGCCTTGCTTATAAAATCCTAAAAAAATATAATTGTGAATATAGATCAACGTAGCCTCCCTGTGTTCGACCCGGAATTATTTTCGGTATAAATTTTATTTGTTGAACACGAATTCTTCGCTTTCGAACTACAATGATAGGTTTTTCGAAACCAAACACGTAAGCGTAGCGATTCGCAAAACTCGTTCAACAGTCACTATACCCAATCATGATCACACACTAAGGCAGTGCTGACAGCGGACAAGGAGGCCGCCAAGTACAGAAGTAATAGTTACTCTGTATTAGGAGCCGTTGGGATTAGGGGTTGCTAAAGGGCTTCTTTAGCCTCCTCTAGAGCTTTTTGGCACTGAGGGGTCCAATGGGCTATCGTATAGCCTCTGCCCTTATTAATGCAAACGAAAAAGGGGAGACATTTATCAGAAGATCGAGACAAGAAGCATCCTAAGGGGCTATCTTGCCGACTAATGACTATACTTCCTTTAGAGTAGACGGAGGCTTTAGGGCCATGGTCACCTAAATTTTGTCAGGATTAGCCTCTATACCACGATTAGAGGCCATAAAGCCTAGAAATTTTCTCGAAGAAACACCAAAGGTGCATTTTTTAGGATTAAGGCACAGCCGAGTGCCTCTTAGAACTTGAAACACGTCAGCCAAATTCACCAAGTGTTGGAAAAAATTTAATCCCTTTACAAGCATATCATCAATATACACAAATCATATTTATAAGGCGCTGATAAATAGATCCTGCATTTTTCAGGCCAAAGGGCATGACTCTATATTGAAAGAGGCCCCTATCAGTTATAAGAGAAGTATAGGGTCTATCTGTAGGAGCTAAACTTATCTGATGGTAACCATTGTACACATCAAGAAAAGACATGTGAGATTTCCCACTGCATGATTTGAAGAGGGCGTCGATTTTTGGCAAAGGAAATTCATCTTTTGGGAAGGATTCATTTAGATTCGTGAAGTTGACGCACATCCCCCACTTGCCATTTGCTTTTCTGATGATATCTATATTGGACAGCCAAGTAGGATACACAGATTGGTCAATGAATCTGGACTGCAATAATTTGTCGACTTTTGATGCAGTCACTTGCCATTGCTCCGCAAACTTGTGCTGGAGAGCTTGCTTAATCGCTTGAGAATCTGGTTGAATATTGAGGTGGTGCTTAATAAGCATCAGGTATACTCCCAGCAAGTCATTGGTGGACCAAGCAAAAACGTCCTCATTAGCTCCTCAGTAGGAGTAGAAGTTCATGAGCCTCGGATGGAGGAAAATTACCTCCAACCTAGACTAATTTGCTAGTTACATCTGGGTGTATAGCTGAATCACCATGGTTGAGGAACCAGGCTGCACTTCTGCAACAGGCAACGGAATTACTAGTTCTTCTTGTTGTATAGTTTGGACTAGGTTTCTTTTCTTCCCCCATTTTTGAGGTTTGAGAGGCCTTCTTTCCACTGAGCATTCAAGCTCAATGCGCAAGAGTCTCGGTTAGAGGACTGATATCCATGAACAATTCCTACTCCTCTCAGAGAATGGAAAAGTATAAATTGGAAGTAGGAAGAGGGGATCACCCTAAAGGCATGAGTCTGGGGCGGACTATGATACTGTTAAATGCTGCCGCCAAGCCTACTACGATGAATATGGTCATCCGGTTAAGATGTTTGTCTCTGTCACATATCAACATGGGTAGGTTGATTTACCCTTTGGGCATCACCTTGTGATTCTCGAAGCCAACTATCGGGTGAGTTGATGGGGATAGATGTTCTTCTTTAAGACCCAACTATAAAAGGGTCTTGAGGAAAAGAACGTCCGCAACACTACCCTTGTTGAAGAGAAGTCAAGGCTAACGTTGTCCTGCCAAGAGGAGGGTAACCAAAAGTAGATTTGTATGATTAGCCAGATCTAGGAGGGAGAAAAAGACCCTCAAGGTGGCTTGCCTGACTGTGCTTCTCTCTCCCCACTTTAGGGTGGGGTATATCTCCTGGGTAGGGCTACCAAGTGAAGAGGTGATTTGTGCATTGGGAGTGGCGTTAATACCATAAATGACGTCTACTTACTTTGCAACTAATGCCCCTAGATGGAGTGATGACTGAAGTGACAAGGCCTCATCCTCTTGGCGATCTGAGCATCTTGTCCCCATAACTGCCAGAACTTGGCAGTGGTATTCTAAAGGCAGGAGTTTTGGTGAGATCCTTAGTTCAGCCATAATGACCATAGGATTTGCCAACACTCGCTCTGATGTGAGCATCACATTAACTCCATGGAGCTACTGGAGTTTTTCCCTATGGTACTCCTTTGGACCCTCCATGTCTCTCTTGCCCTTATCTAGGCCTTTATTTCACTTAACGAAATGGGCCAAGTTACCATGTCAGATTTGAGACTCAATTTGGTCGCACAAATCTCGACAGTCCTCCGTGGCATGTCCCTAGACCTAGCTATATTTACAATAAGGCCTTGAATTGGTCTTCTTCTTTAGAGGCTTTAGCGGTGGAAGTAGGTCTTTATTGGTCAATGTTCGGGGAGTAGATCGCGTAAAAGATAAATACGTCGTAGTATAGAATGAACTACGTCTCAACAAATAAAATTAACGGAATTAGGAGTCCCAGTCGATCACAGGGAGGCAGAAAAATACTTTTGATTTCATTCACTTATTCTAAATCTAGTTACTAAATAATAGACACAATGAATCACAATATATATCACATAGAGAACTCGAACAAGGATTGCATACATGAAACAAAACTAAATGATAACATGAGTTAAACTACTTATGGAATAGAACAAGGGCACCACAGGTAGATCATGGCAGCCTTTCGGAGAGGTCGAGAGAAGCAGCAGCGATCCGACAGGGTAGACTAATGGATTTTTCAGACAGAGGCAGAGAAGACGGGAAGAAGAAGAGAATTGTGAGAGAGTTGAGAGTTATCTCCAAGGGGGGCCCTTTTAGTCCTTTTATATCTTTTTTTCCCCATGCAAATCCTTTCTCGATTGGTTTATTATGGTGTTTCCACGTGGCGCTCTGCGTGCCCTCAGATGCAGATCGCATGGCTCCCGCTCCCCCACGCCTTCGTGTTTTTACTTTTGCCGCAAGCCTTCAAATCCCGCCTTAACATTGGACGGCGTAGACAGCTGCAGCACCGCACCTTTGCAAATCCTAAGCACAATTCACGTGCCTTCCTGATTTCACACAACCCACGCAATCACGTGTCCTGCCTGTAGTGCACTTTGATCGTGCCATGTGCGCACTATTCTCCATCGGATCGCTCAATTGCACCAGCACGCACCCACCCACCGACACTGCATCAATTTTGTGCAGCGCAGGGCTCAAACCTGCGTCCCGCGCTTACGTGTGCGCGTGCATGAGCCAACGTGCTGTGCAAAGCCTTTATCATATATATGTGCTTATTTATATTTATACTAATCCAATCTGGGTGGCGACATGGCACGTTCGTGGCCGTTGGATGAAGATCCAACGACCTACACTGCGAGGAGAGGTGCCTTCAGGAGTTGGGGGCACGGTGAGGGGAGGCTACGATGGTGCCACGTGGTGCCATCGTGGCTGTTCGTTCTTCTCTTTATATCTGATGATGTAGGCCTTCGATTAAGTTGATTTCTGCACCGTTGGACTGCGAATGTTGATCCGGATCCATCCGTATGGTTGGATTTATCATCTAAGGTTTGGATCTTCTTCAATTTTCCCCTTGGCTCTTGCTCTTCTGCAGACTCCCTAGGGTGCTACGGGAGTCTGATTGATGCGATCTTAGATGCGTTGGACTCCCATCATTATTTCAAACAGATCCATATGGTTGGATCGGTCATCTGCAGCCCTGGATTACCTGCAATCATAATACCTTTCAAATAACATAGTTTAATGCATAAAACACATATATCAACTATGATGCAGAATATGATGCGTATGCATGCAGAATGTTCATGTTAAGCTAAGTTCTAGCTTAATTCAGGCGAGTTAGGTTCTATGATTGCTGTGCAATCATACCCCCATGCCTAAATCTTGCTAGTCCCTAGCAAGTGCAAGACTAAATGCATTTTATCAAGAGTTAAACTAAAGATTGATTTCTTTTTGCTGCATCCAAAAATTCAGAATCCAGATAGCTATGAATATATAATGTTGTAGCTTCTGCAACAGATCCAAGCGAAGTGTCGATATACATTTAAAGCACTTGACCCCTAGTAAAATTCTATCGAGATAGGCGAACCTCTTCTCTCGGGGTTATAAATATTTTTTGATTTTGGCCTCGATGTTTGGCTTGGGTGGGAGATGTCTGAGTTAACTGGATTGTATTTGGTGGCTCACTCTCTTCTGGTGCTTCTTAGAGACTAGTATTTCAGAATTTAGATTTCCATATTATTGAATAAATCAACTTAGAAAGGGGCTGGAAAAACTGTGCTCTCTTTAATCTTTTGTACTCTTCTCTATTTCTTTCTTTTTCTTCCTGAGCTCACATCTCACCAGATTCGCAAATGTATTTGGTGGTCTCACATGGCATGATACTTTAATTAGGTTCTAATAACCCTACGACTAAGTCAAAAGCCCTCAGCCCATATTCAGGTGGTCAGAAATACAGAAAAAGTAGGTTAAGGCTGTATTTGGTGGTTCGTGAGGGTGGTAGGAGTTTTTGCCTCAAAACATTTAACTTGACTCACATCATGCAACTGTTTCACAAAACATTTTTTTTCTTTTTCTTCTTCTCTTTTTTTTTTTCGAGCAAACAACTCTTCGTATACAAATCTATAGGCATAATGCCACAACACAACATACTGCTATATTTATCAGCACAACATAACACGACATACGTACTTTTATACATAAGGCATTCTTGGGGAATTTTGAGATGACCAAGAGGATTTTGGGTGGCTTATTTGATGGAAGTGCTTATTCTCGGCACCGGGTGGGAACGGAAAGGATGACGTAATTCTGACCTTGACATCAGTACCCTCCTTCAGTCGAGGATTCCGCAAAGGATGGTCGTGACCATCCACCTCAGTCCTAGTTTTATCAAAACCCGCTCTCTGTGTTTTTGCCTTATTTTGTGTCTCTCTTATGGAATTTCTCACAGATTTAGTATGCAAGAACTAAGAGCGAAAACTATGCCCAACTCCAAGTGTCATTATTCAATTATTAAAAATTCCTTATATTAGCCTTAGAGCACCATTACTCTCTACTCTCACCTCACATATGTTTTGGTGGATCTATTAGAAGGTAGTTCATTTGACTCCCTGATTGTTGTCCAAGGGTTCAGGAGAAGAAGCGATGCTTCTTATCGACAAACTAGAGATGTCTATCGATTTTCACAGTGGATCCATTGCAAATTCTACATGCAAGTATGAAATTATATTGGATTCTAAGTCTAGGAATCTACTAAAGAATAATTCTCTAATAAAGCCTCTTGATAAAATGATTTAATCCCCTAATTGTTGGTAGAAAATTATCAGTTTTTATGAACTACCCCCCATGCCTAAGTGTTTGCATGTCCTCATGCATGAATAAAAGAAATAAGGCAGGGTGTATGTGGATAGAAATCACCTGAAACTGCTTCTGAGTTGTCGTTCAGTTCATGCCATCATTGCAATGCCATACACAATATGCAAAATAATATGCGAAAACTAAATATGCTATATATATATATGATATGTATATATGTATACGTGCTGAGTTTAACGCCTCCAGCTGGGCAACTCATCAATCATACATCCTCAAGAAGATGTACTGTTTCGTCAGCAGGAGGAGGTTCCTGGGCAAAGAATGGTTTGAGGCATTGGCCATTAATCGTAAAAACGTGCCCAGATTTTGGGTCTCTAATTTGGACCGCCCCGTTAGGATACGAGTGGACCACCAGAAACGGCTCAGTCCACTTGGTCTTGAGCTTTCCTGCAAAGAATTTGAGTTAGGAGTCAAACAAGCAAACCTACTAGTTAGGTGCGAACTCCTTCCTCCGGATGTGTTGATCATGGAAAGCTTTTCTCTTGTCATTGTATATTTTTGCATTCTCATATGCTTCTTGCCTAATCTCTTCTAACTCACTGAGTTGGAGCTTTCTTTCATAACTTCTGGCCTCGAGGTTAAAATTACACTTCTGCATGGCTCAAAAGGCACGATGCTCCAGCTCCACAGGAAGGTGATAGGCCTTTCCATACACCATGCGGTATGGTGACATTTCGAGCAGGGCCTTGTACGCGGTCCGATATGCCCATAGTGCATCGATCAATCGATTAGACCAATCCTTCCTATCAGGTCTAACCGTCTTTTGAAGGATAAGCTTGATTTGACAGTTTGATACTTCAGCCTGCCCATTGGTCTGTGGGTGATATGGGGTAGCAATGTGGTGATGCACCCCGTTTTTCTTCAATAATGACCTGAAATGGGGATGGATGAAATGGCTTCCTCCATCACTTATCAAGGCACGGGGAACTTCGAATCTCACAAAAATAAACTCTCTGACAAAGGATATAACAGTCTTATGATTAGCTTGTCTTGTCGGGATGGCTTCTACCCACTTTGAGACCTAGCCTACTGCAAGGAGTATGTACTCAAAGCCATGCGAGTTCGGGAAGGGGCCCATAAAGTCGATGCCCTAGACGTCAAACAGTTCTACGACAAGAATGGATTGGAGAGGCATCATATCTCTTCGAGTCATAGAACCAATTGCCTAGCATTGCTTACAGCTCTTGGCAAACTCGTGTGTATCTCTGAAAATGGTCGGCCAGAAAAATCTCGACTGCACAATTTTTGCAACAGTTTTTTGGCCTGAAAAGTGACCCCCACAAGCATCGCTGTGGCAGAAGGATAACACACTGGAGATTTCCGAATCAGGGGCGCAGCTACGGATGATCTGATCAGCCCAATGCGAAAGAGCAATGGGTCATCCCAAAAAAAGAACTTAGCCTCTGATATAAATTTGAGCTTTTGATCCTTGGATAATCCTGTAGGTAGCCTGCCTGCGACAAGATAGTTTGCTATATCAGCATACCAAGGAAACTCCACAGAGTTGATAGATAGTAGAGACTCATCTGGAAATCAGTCTGATATCGGCGGGGAGTACGAAATGTAGTCTGGGTCTAGCTGAGACAAGTGGTCCGCCACAACATTATGTGCTCCGGCTTTGTCACGGATCTCGACATCAAACTCTTGCAAAAGAAGGATCCATCGGATAAGGTGAGGTTTGGCATCTTTCATTGCCAACAAATGCCGGAGGGTGGAATGGTTAGTGTAGATGATAACTTTGGACCTAAGTAAGTATGACTTAAATTTCTCCAACCCGAATACTACGGCCAGCAATTCTTTCCTAGTGACTGTATAGTTATGCTGAGCCTCGTTCAGCGTTTTGCTGGCGTAGTATATTACAAATGGATGGCGCTCCCAACACTGGCCAAGAACAGCTCCGACAGCGAAGTCGGAGGCATCACACATCATCTCGAAGTCGAGCGACCAGTCGGGGGGTTTGAGAATAGGTGCACTGGAGATAGCGCTTGGCAAGGTCTCGAAAGCACTGAGACACGAGGAGTTGAATTCAAAAGGCGTGTCGATTACCAGAAGATTCGTTAATGGACGAGCAATTTTTGAGAAATCTCGAATAAATCTTCGATAAAATCTGACATGCCCTAAGAATGATCTGATTTTCCTGACAGAGCTAGGCGGAGGTAATCGCAAAATGATTTTGAACTTAGCTCGGTCGACCTCGAGTCCATTAGAGGAGATCTTGTGACCTAGTACGATGCCATCCCTCACCATAAAATGGCTTTTTTTCCATGCAAGCACTAGGTTAACTTCTATACATCTCCTCAGAATCTTTGTGAGGTTATCGAGACAAGATGAGAAATCGTCTCCAAACACGGAGAAGTCATCCATGAACACTTCTATGCAATCCCCGATCATGTCTGAAATGATGGCCATCATGCATCACTGAAATGTAGCTGGTGTGTTGTAGAGGCCGAAAGGCATTCGTTTAAAAGCGAATGTTCCAAAGGGACACATAAAAGTTATCTTGTCTTGGTCTTCTGGGTTGATTGCGACTTGATTGCATCCGGAGTATCCATCCAGAAAGTAGAAGAAACTATGGTCGGTTAGCCATTCTAGAATTTGATCAATAAAGGGCAAAGGAAAATATCCTTTTTAGTAGTTGAGTTTAGCTTTTTGTAGTCAATGCAGACCTACCAAGAAGTCGTGGTGCAGGTCGGGATGGATTCACCCAATTCATTTCTGATTACGATGAGTCCCGCCTTTTTGGGCACTATCTGAATGGGACTCACCCACTGGCTGTCGGAAATTGGATAGATAATGTTTGCGTCCAGCCATTTAATGATCTCCTTCTTGACAACCTCCAACATATTTGGATTTAGGTGTCTCTGAGGTTGTCTCAACGGTCTCACCCCTTCATCAATGTAGATATGGTGAGTGCAATATGAGGGGCGATTACCGTGGAGATCAGCAATGCCCCACTTGATAGCAGCCCTATGTGCTCACAAAACGGAGATCAACCGGTGTTCCTGATCTGGAGTCAAGTGAGCATTGATAATCACTAGATATGTCTCACTTTCTCCCAGAAACATGTATTTGAGCGAATCAAGTATGGGTTGTAGCTCTAGTAGCAGAGGGTGGGGAGGAGGGTTATGTAGGGGAGGAGAGGAAACAATAGTGGAAATTTGCTAATCCTGATTCATGAAGAATCTACCTGCAGTGGTCATGTAATCCTATCTTAAGATATCAGTGTTGGATAGGACAGGATAGTCAGGATCAGTGGTGTTAGGAGCAGATGAACACCCATGACAACCAGATCCATGGGATGAAATGTGTATATTAGTAGTCTCAGTCCCGTGTGGATCGTGATCAAAGACCCTTGATAATGAGGATGAATGTGCCATTGGGTCGCTGCAGAGGAGCCCAATGTTCCCACAGAAAGCTAAATCTTCGTCGTCACTATCCTCCTCGATCAAGTCACAATCAAAGTTCTTTGATGCCCTGAAAATGTCCAGTCTAAGCTTTTCGTTTCCGAAGGCAATCTCCATGCACCCTGATGCACAATCGATATTTGTGCGGGCGGTTGCCAAAAACGGGCGACCTAGGATAATCGGTGCATCACAGAGATTAGGAGGAACCTCCATATCAAGAACAAAAAAGTCCGCTGGAAAGCAGAATCCTTGGACTTTTACGCTCACATTTTCAACCACCCGCTCGGTGTTTTTACAGATCGGTCAGCCAACTGTATGGTAACCGAGGTGGGTTTTAACTCCCCAAATCGAAATCGATCAAATACTGCGGTGGGAGTTAGGTTGATGGACGACCCCAAGTCAAGAAGGGCCCTATCAAAAGGGGAATCTTGCAACAGGTAGGAAATCAATGGTGTGCCCATGTCCTTCTTGGGCGGTAAGTAAGCTAAAATAACTACATTAGCTTCCTCAGATAATATCGCTTGTCATTCGATCCTCTGCTACCGCTTCGAAACCTAGCGACAGCTGGGATGTGATCTATCACTTCAAGGAGAGGGACTTGAATGTGAACTTCCTTGAACATAGATTTCAGGTCCTCAAAATTTTGTGTGTCCTTTTTCCTTGCTGAATCTCGTGTTAGGGCCACAGGAAAAGGGACGGGAATTTCAGGGTCTAAAGGCTTCTTTCCATTATCTAATGAAGATGGCTTGTGAGTGGAAGAGGGTTGTGAGCCATCTCATGGTATGGTGGAGGAAAAATCGTTACTCACTTGCCTAGGTGTAGGTCCTGTGTAGTCTTTTTGCTCCTTAAGGTAACAACTTTTGCATCGGCGTGCTGTCCATGTAGGGGTAGAGGAGCGGGTTGGTTTGGATACACAAGGTTTGGCAATAGAAGTGGCTAACCGAGCCCATAACCAAGAGGTGCAAGAGGTGCTTGCATAACTGTGTGTGCCTGCCCCTGTGGTGCTTGGATTCTAGGCAGGGTGCCCTGATTCTGCACATATCTCGAGTTCGGGATAGGTTGGAAGGGTAAAGCTCCTTGTGATCTATGCTCCTGTATCATCTGGTTCTGCGTGTTCTGTATGCTCTATATTTGGTCAGCCATTGCCTTCATTATTTGGAGGTTGTCATGAGTAGATTTCTGAATAGATGCTTATAGTTCCTCCTTCAGCGACTCCAAAGGGTCGGCCTACTTTGGAGGGTAGTTGGCAGCTTGGTGCAGTGGCTGATAGATAGAGCATGTTTGTTGCTGCTGAGACGGGAATGGCTGCTGCCTAGGATACATGTTCTGCACATTCCCGTATTGTCTGGTCTGGTAGTGTGGAACTTGACTCGATCTCTGTGGATTACTAGACCAGGAGAAATTGGGATGCTGGTGCCAACCAGGGTTATATGTTTCAGAATACGGGTTGTTACGCTCGTATCCCTGAATGGCATTGACATCTTCGTAAGCCGAAGATGTCTCATATGCGAATTCATCAAAAGAATATGCATTTGCATCATCATGTGGTGCGAAACCCTGATTATACGGTGCCAGATCCATATTGTTCACGGGTTCCTGGTATGTAGGATCCCGAGAAGAAGGAGAGAAAACATCCCGAGTGACCGGATATATACGAGCAGAGGGGGCTCGGGATGCTTGAGAGGAGTGAGATGGAGCAGTGTTGCGAGAAGATTTGGATCTCGCTCGCATCAATTCATCGAGCTTCTTATCGAGCAGATCCACCTTATCCAGCTTTTTGGTGATAATGTCCATGTTGGCTCAGGCAGATTCGGCTTGATCTTCGTGGACACTAACTCGTTGCTATCCAAGTCACTGGAATTGGTTCATTGAGATGGCGTTCATCGAGTTCTCTGCTAAGGACTCGAACAGTTCAAATGCCCTGTTCTCGTCCTTCACAAGAAAATTCCCATCGCTAGATGCATTGGCCAGGTACCGATGTGTGTCATCCAGCCCATGGTAAAATACTTGTGCAAGGTGCCATTTGGGTACACCATGGTGTTGGCACTTCTTGAGAAGATCATGAAATCTGTCCTAGGCATCATGTAGCTTCTCTCCAGGGCCTTGAGCAAAAGTCGTGATTGCATGCCTCATGGCATTTGTTTGACCGATCGGGAAGAACTTTTGGAGGAATTCACGACGTAATTCCTCCCAGGTTCCAATTGGCCTCCCGATGGTCTTGAACCAATAAGCAGCTTTATCCTTGAGAGAAAAGGAAAAAGCTTCATGAGAACAATTCCAATATCAATATTCCTGGGTCGAACTGACTCTGCAATCCGACTTAGGTCTTCGAGGTGCTGGAAGGGATCCTCATTCGAGTTTCCATGGAAATGAGTCTGAATTAGACTTATGATATTCGGCTTTAACTCGAATGCGTCTCCGCCTGTGGGAATTCAAACCTGAGGTGCTACGATTGTTGCTGTCGGATCATAGAAGTCTTGCAGTTGTTCTCCGCATAGTGGATGCTGCATCCTATCGAGTGTCGTGAGAATCCGATCAATGCTCTGCTCATATTTTTGTTCTGTTTCCTCAACCTTGGTTTCCAGATGAGCCATTGGATCCTGATTCTCAGGGTCCTGACGAATTCGAGGACTGGGATTAGCCATCTTGGCTAATCGGGTGGAAGAAGGTTGAGACGAGAGGTCAGGCGAAAATCACCTTTGCCGCCTTGGGTTTGGCTCCCAAGGTCCGATGAGGTTAGGTCTTAATGATCTTCTTCCTTGCATACACCAACTCAAAGGGTTGGTGTAGTCAAGTAGAACAAGGCTAAGGCCTTGTTAATCAAAGTGGTCCTTTAGATCAGATGACCTGATTTTTCATTTAAGTTTGTGTTATTAAAAATTTGGCTAGAGACCAATTGTAAGAAGTTCCCGCCTCTCAGGCTAACCCGGCTAGTCTGGTTATGAGGAGACTATGGGGAAGGTTCTTCCTTCGACTTCCACCTCCGATTCCGTTACCCCACAGCCGTGGTCGTTTGACACTACCCCGCAGGCTTAGTTACCAGGTTTTGCAAGAGAGGTTGGAACTACCCAGTAGTCTCAAGCCAAATATAGGTTATTTGATGTATTTTCATGAATTCTTAACCTATTTCTTTAATGTAGTAGATGGCGGGCGGTCTACAAGGTGACTTGCCTTACCGACTAACTTTTGGACTCGTCGGGGTCCAAGTTAGTCCAATGTGGTCCTATTGGCTCATGCGTTTCTAAGTTATTTCAAATTAAAGACTACAAATCAAATATAAATTCTCAGTTAAAGATGGAATTCAAATGATTTGAAACTTGGTAAGAAGATTCTTTTTTTAATAGGATTTTCAGAGAGTATTTTTTCAAAATTTTTACTATTTCCAACAAATAGTTATGAATTTTTAACTAACAAGGGGTCAAATCTGGGATTTAGATCCCATGTTGGTTTTTATGTTGGAAACAGTATCAAATATACTCCAAAAATTTTGTAAAAATATGATAATGAAAGCTAACTTGATTATCTTTCAAACCCCACCAGTTGTGAGTAAATCAGATTTGTATGTTGGCTAGAATTGATTTTCAAAGTTCATAAAAGTTCTATTTTCAAGTAATCTGACACATATATACTCCACAAATTTCTAAAAATTCCACAGATGGATTTTCTTTTTGGGAATGGTGGCGTTGGAAAGAAAATTTGAAAATCTAGTTCCAATCCAAATTTCAAGATTTTTGGAGCATTAGAAACACGGTTGTTGAATTTTGAATATAACACTTACTTTCTGGCTGAATTTCCAATATGAATGTGTGCACCTGATTTCCGTAGCACCTACGTCGATTCGTTCGGTGCTTCTCTAATTTAATCCTACACACAAAAATAGTATGTTAGAGATGAAATCAAAAGGCGCCTCGCCTCCCTGGCAACGGTGCCAATTTGTTCGGGGCGTAGATCGCGTAAAAGATAAATACGTCGTAGTATAGCACGAACTACGTCTCGACAAATAAAATTAACGGAATTGGAAGTCCCGGTCGAACATAGGGAGGCAGAAAAATGCTTTTGATTTCATTCACTTATTCTAAATCTAGTTACTAAATAATAGACACAATGAATCACAATATATATCACGTAGAGAACTCGAACAAGGATTGCATACATGAAACTAAACTAAATGATAACATGAATTAAACTACTTATGGAATAGAACAAGGGCACCACAGGTAGATCGTGGTGGCCTTTCGGAGAGGTCGAGAGAAGTAGCAGCAATCCGGCAGGGTGGCGTTGAAGCTACGAGTTACTATGCTATTGTATTTGGTTTTGAAAAAAATCTGTCATTGTAGTTTGAAAGCGAAGAACTTGTGTCCAACAAATAAAATTTATACCGAAATAGAAATCCTGGGTCAAACTTAGGGAGGCTACGTTGATCTATATTCGCAATTATATTTTTTTAGGGCTTTTGTTGAAAAGCGAAGAGACATAATTACAATGAAGCAATATAATCAATCAGAATAAACGAGAGAGAGAGAGAAAACATGCACTTAATATTTCAAAATGTTTATACAATTAAACCAGAGAAAAATTACACTAGAAAGCGGAAAATCTATTACACTAGAAAGTAGGAAAATTCTACTCTAGAAAGCTGAAAAGAGGAATGGGAGAGAGAAGTTATCCTCCTCGACGATCGCTTGTAAGACGAGCCAGACGAGATGACACCTAGAAGACGAAGGACGGAGCGAGAAGGAGGTCGAGGCAGGAGGAACGAGAATGGGGCAGCACGTCATCGTTGTCGCGGGATGCACTTCCGAAATGAGGGCGAAAATTTGACTTTATCTCTCGAGGAGCATCTCGAGTGTGGGATAAGCTTCTCTTGATCTTTGGAGAGGGAGAGAAGAGAAGGAAGGGATGCCAATTTCGTATGGAGGGGCTCTCCTTTTATAGTTGCAAGGAGTGAGGGCATTATGGACATTACAATTTCAAAATATTAAATGAGGGCCTTTAGTGATGGAATTAAGCGTCGCAAAAGCCAAGATCGTGGGTGACGTGCACCGTGCCTGCTGTCTGCTCCTCTTCCGCACCGCCCACGTTCATCAATCTTCGGCCATCCGATCATAAGATCGGATGGCTTAAGATTCGCTAACCGCAATGCCTCAACGCATGCCTAGAGAGTGCGATCCCGCGTCACACGGGGGCGTGCGATTGCGCGTGGACTTGATTAAGTGCGCGTAGCCATTCGATCCCCATCGTACGGTTGAATGTGCCCACTTGCCTGTGCCAAACCACAGCGCCTCGAGGATTAGAACCTGTGTGTTAAGGCGACCGAGCACCTTATCCACTGCGTTGTGTGCGTGGATGGGCGGGCGGTGCATCATCGAGGTGCGCTCTCTGGACCGTTGGATTGTGATCCAACGGTTGAGGCTCCGTCTTCAAATGGGCTTCAGAGATTGAAGGTGCCAGTTGAGATCCACTCTCAGCTGTTGGATCTTGATCCAACGGCGGAGAGGCGTGGGAGCTAGAGGCTTCAGAGGATGAGGGCGGCCTGTTGGGCAGCCGAGATAGCACCCCGTGGCGCCATCTTGGCCGTCCATCTTCTGAATGATGTAGTTGGTGCCACAGGTATCGGATTGAGTCAATTTTCACACCGTTAAGCTGTGATCGTCGATCCGAATCCATCCGTGCGGTTGGATTTGTCGTCTGAAGTGCGGATTCATACCATCTTGGCCCTTGATCTTCTAGTGTTCCTCAGTCTCTGTCTGATGCTACGGATATCCGATTAGGGCGATCTTGGAGTCGTTGAACTCCAATCATCGTCCTGATTAGATCCGTATGGTTGGATCTTCGATCCGAGGCCCCGGTACTAAGTCACCCTGTCCCTGAACAAAAAAGGAGACAATTAGCCTCCATTTTATTCAGACTAATCTAAATGCAAGATGAGGCATGCTATGCAATATTTATAGTATGTAATGCAATTCTATGCTTAGGAACATGCATAAGTAGACATTTTATGTAATATAAACATGTTTACATCACACCTTGTTGAAGCTATGGGTTACTACGCTATCGTATTTTGTTTTGAAAAACCTGTCATTGTAGTTTGAAAGCGAAGAACTCGTGTTCAACAAATAAAATTTATACCAGAATAGAAATCCCGGGTCGAACTTAGGGAGGCTATGTCGATCTATATTCGCAATTATATTTTTTTAGGGCTTTTGTTGAAAAGTGAAGAGACTATTACAATGAAGTAATATAATCAATCAGAATAAATGAGAGAGAGAGAAAACATGCACTTAATATTTCAAAATGTTTATACAATTAAACCAGAGAAAAATTATACTATAAAGCAAGAAATCTATTACACTCGAAAGTAGGAAAATTCTACTCTAGAAAGCTGAAAAGAGGAATGGGAGAGAGAAGTTATCCTCCTTGAGGATCGCTTGGAGAATGAGCCAGACGAGATGACACCTAGAAGACGAAGGATGGAGTGAGAAGGAGGTTGAGGCAGGAGGAACGAGAACAGGGCAGCACGTCGTCGTCGTCGCAGGATCCGCTTCCAAAATGAGGACGAAAATTTGACTTGATCTCTCGAGGAGCATCCCGGGTGTGGGACAAGCTTCTTTTGAGCTTTGGAGAGGGAGAGAAGAGAAGGAAGGGATAAAAATTTCGTATGGAGGGGGTCTCCTTTTATAGTTGCAAGGAGTGAGGGCAATTTGGTCTTTTTAATTTGAAAAACATTAATTTAGGACCTTTAGTGACGGATAAATCCGTCGCTAAAGGTCCACACGTGGCCTTCGTGGGCGACGCTCGGGCGCCTGCTCGCCTCCTGCACGTGAAACGTGTAATCACATTCTTAAAATCTCAACCGTTCGATTGCGAGATCGAACAGCTGAGATGCATCCTCGCTGCGCCTCAGCTGTCGCTAGCCCGCGTCTGATCCCACGTTACGCGCGGGCGTCTGATGGAGCGTGCGCAACTGCTCGATCGCGATCATGTGGTCAATTGCACCTTCTCGCCGCGCCTCAGCTGCTGCTCACCAAGGCTCGAACGCTCGCCTCTTCATCGCGTAAGCGCGTTCGACTAACGTGCTACAAGCGCGTTTGTGTCACGCTTGTGTTTTGTGCACGCGCATCCACAGCCGTTGGATGGTCATCCAACGGTGGAGAAGCAGCGATTAGATTGAAGAGGAGGAGCGACGGGTGCAGCGGCTGGTTTGGTGGGTGAGATGGCACCACGTGGCGCCATCTTGGTCGTCCATCTTCTGGATGATGTAGATGGTGCCACGGTTGTCGGATTGAGTCGATTTTCGCGTCGTTAGGATGCAATCGTCGATCCAAATCCATCCGTGTGGTCGGATTTGTCGTCTGAAGTGTGAATTCACACCATCTTGGCCCTTGATTTTCTAGGGTTCCTCGATCTCTATCTGATGCTACAGATATCTGATTAGGGTGATCTTGGAGTCGTTGAACTCTAATCGTCTCCCTGATCAAATTTGTATGGTTGGATCTTTGATCCGAGGTCTCGATAAAAATTTATCCTGTCCCTGAACATAAAAGGAGACAATTAACCTCCATTTTATTCAAATTAATCTAAATGCAAAATGATGCATGCTATGCAATATTTATAGTATGTAATGCAATTCTGTGCTTAAGAACATGCATAAGCAGACATTTTGTATAATTTAAACATGTTTACATCACACCCCCATGCCTATCTTTTGCTAGTCCCTAGCAAAAACTATATGATATTTATAAAAGAATTAGGTTGGATTATTTGAGCATAAGTTATTTTCAACATTAAGAAAATGTTTACTTAGGATCTGAACTTTCAAAGATACAATAGTGCTCGGGTATCTACCAAAATGCAGACCGCCTCAAGCCCTCGCCTTATTCAAAGAAAAATTTCTTTTTCTCTTTTTCTTCTTTTCTTCTTTTTTTTTTGATTTTTTTTAGTTTAAGGTTTAAGAGTGCCTTTCTACGGCTATTTAACTCACCTAAGATTTGATGAGAACCCTAAGTTCTAAGCATCTTATTGTGAATGTGATAGACTCGTTGATCGGCAATTAGAATGGACTTTGGGTTTCTACGCCTCTAGGTGACCTTAAAAAGAGAGTTCTGCTTAAAGGTGTATCTTTCCAACCGGTAGCTTTCTCCCTACTTTTATTTTTATGGGATCACCATAAGGGTAAATCCAGTGTATATCTCCCCGGTTTATTCTACTTCTCCGCTTCTTCTTAAGTGTTTTGGGAATTTTCAGTGCATTTCTTGAGCTAGGTTCTAGACAACTGGTATATGAGATGTTACCATCGACAACTTGTCAGCCATACTCGTGTGGGGAAGTGTGGCTTATTTCTTTTGTTTTCTTTCTCTTTTCTCCTTTTCTTTTTCTTTTCTTTTTGTCTTTCTTTTTCTTTTTTTTTTTAAGTAGGTGGCTTCCGTAGTCTAAGATTTACCTAAAGGCAGTAAGAAGAGAATGGTCCAGTGATTGGGCTCTAGATAACCTACCTATGGGCTGTTACCCATGATAACTTGCCAGCCATATCATCCTAGAAGGTTCATTAGCTACCCAATTTCCATTAAAATCGCCGATCAACAAGTCAGTGAAAAGAAAGTGTGTAGATGCTCTAGACTTAAAGTTCCCTCAAATCAGAAGGTGGGTTGATAAGTCGTGTACTTATCACCCAAACTTATTTAATCAAATTACAATTGAGTTAAGATGGCAAGGACTCGAAAAACAAATCCACATTTTAGTGGATACAAGGCTGATTAAGTCTAAAGACTTGAAGGATCTTTGTGTTCAGATCCTAATGTAATATTTCCTAAGATTAAAAGGTCCTAATGTCCAATTATTCCTTCCTAATTCAAATTTTTTTTTATGTATATTAAGAAAAGAAATACAATTTACGAAAATTTCACAAAGCTGACAAAATGATTCAAAAATAAATCCACCCCCCCATGCCTAGCTGATGCAATGTCCACATTGAGAAAGAGACATGAAAGAAAGGGTAGAGTATGAAAGATATCACCTGAATATGAAGCTCGAGTCAACTTTGTGTCATATGTACAACTGCTGAGTTTAATGTCATCAGCTAGGCGAAGTCCAGCCAAAGAAGACACAATATGGCTAGAGCAACCGTGTCTGAGATGGGTTTTGGAAGAGTACGGTCAATAACAGGCTTCAGACGTTGACCATTGACTTTAAATGTGTTACCCGTCTTTGGGTCAGAGATTTGAACGACTCCATTTGGAAAAATCTGGTCAATAATGAGTGGACCATTCCATTTATATTTAAGTTTGCCGGGAAAGAGCTTTAGTCGAGAATCGAATAACCAGACCTTCTGGTTCAACTCAAAGCTCTTGCGGGAAATCAATTGACCATGTAGAGCTTTAGTTCGAGCCTTATAGATCTTGGCATTCTCATATGCATCATTTCTAAGCTCTTCCAACTCAGATAGTTGGAGTTTCCTGGTCTTCCCGGCTAAATTCAGATCTAAATTGCATTGCTTGATCACCCAGAATGCCCTATGTTCAATCTCTACGGGTAGATGACACGTATTTCCATACACCAAACGAAAAGGAGACATGCCGATGGGCGTTTTATATGCCGTACGGTAGGCCCAAAGAGCGTCCTCAAGCTTTTGAGTCCAGTCCTTGCAATTAGGCTTAATCGTTTTCTGCAGAATATTCTTGATCTCCAGATTGGAGATCTCAGCTTGTCCATTTGTATGGGGATGGTAAGGTGTGGAGATTTGGTGATTAACCCCGTATTTGGCCAACAAATTCTGGAATTGGGCATTAGTAAAACGAGTGCTACCGTCACTGATGATGGCCCTTGGAATCCCGAACCTGTTGAAGATATTTTTCTTAGAAAAATCGATGACCACCTTGTGGTCATTGGTTTGGGTGGGAATCGCCTCAATCCATTTAGACACAATCAACGGCAACATGAATGTACTGATGTCCAAATGAAGGGAGAAAGGGTCCCATGAAATTGATGCCCCAAACATCAAAAATTTCAACAGGAAGAATTGGGTTTAGGGGCATCATATCTCTCTTAGTTATGCTCCCAAGTGCCTGACATCAAGAACATGACCTTGAGAAATCCTGGGCATCCTTAAATAAAGACGGCCAATAGAAGCCAGATTGTAAAATTTTTGCAGCCGTCTTTTTCCCGGGGAAATATCCACCACACGTGATTAGCCCATATTTGTGGGCTATTTAAGTATTTAAGTCCCTAGATATTAAGTTAATTCTAACATTTATTTAGTATGCATTAGGATGTAAATAGATTAATTCATTTTTCTGATTTAATTACATAATTCATGCATTGCATTCATATTTAAATGCATTTAGAATTAACTTAGAGTTACATTCATTTAATTTGTTAACCAATTAGGTGCATTGCATGCATTATTTTACGTTAACATAAAGGTTGAGGGTTTGTAAATAAATAATCATAATATTTTATTATTATTTTATTCTTCTTCTTTCAGCAACGACTGCATTTTCTCCAACTGCCGCAGTCAAGGCCCAATTCATGGAGGAGCGGGTGTGTTGATCTGGTCGGGGCAGCTGACTACAAGAGAGAGGAGGAGACAGTCGAGCTAGTGGAGACACCACCTGCCCATCACCGTGCACCCGCTCCTCACTGTGGTCTCCAAAGCCAACCTCCACCACACCGTGGGCCGGCGAGGTGATAGCTCGCCGCGCCAATCCAGTGGGCTTGGCCATCACCATGTTTCTTCTTCATCAGCCTCGCGTGTTCCTCAGCACATCCGTGCCTACATACCCTACCCGCACCTTCATCTCCAATCCACCGCGCGCCTTCACCAGCAAGGAGCAGTTCCAACCCGCGCGCACCTTCGCGTGCGGCGGGCACGGCCAGCAGCACGCGACCATCACCTCACCGCCCTGCAGAAACCACACGTGTAGTAAGTGCTCCGTCGGCTCCCCGTGCAGCTGCACACACTTACTTGCCAGCATGCAGCACCGTCCACAGCTCCACCGCGCGCACTCATCTCTTGCAGCACTGCCATCCCCGCGCACGCCCTTGCTGCGTGCACCATCCTCCACGCTCCAGCCCCTAGCGCATGCCCACCAGCTCCCCTCGACGCGCCTCACCTCTTGCAGTAGCGCCACTCCAGCCTACACGCGCCCCTGCTGCACACCTGCAGTAGCAAATGCCCTCCAGTCGCGCGTGTAGAGTGCGCTGCACTTTCGCCGAACTCCCTGCAGTGCACCATCGACGCTTGCAGCGTGCGGCCAGCAGTACGCAGCAGCAGCAATTGCGGCTGAGCTTAGCTGCACCCGCGCACACCCGCACGGCCTGCACGTTCACCGCGTGAAGCACTTCAGCAGCCACCGGAACCCACCACCACTGTACCTCTGTCCGGGCACCTCGGGGCACCTCGCACTTCGCCGCGACCGCCATCACGGAGCCCTCGGTTTAAAGATCCTCCTCCGAGCTTCACACCTCCGACCATTCCCTCCTCCTCGCGCACAGACAAGGGGAAGAAGTTCCCCTATTTTGCTACAGTAAAGCCTATATTAATATTTACATTCTATGCCATTGGCAACTTTTATGATTATTTTATTAAGCTGCATTGCAAAATATATCCTTTAGTTGTGCAAAATTGCCATTTCAGCATGTTCTCTTGATGTTTTCTTAATTTGAAGGCAGATTTGGCTTGATTCTCGTCGAAACTAACTGTGAACATATGTTTTTTAATCGGTGCGAGTTTAAATATGTCATTGCCTCCCTGTGAACACAACCCGCTCTTCTGCGAGTGGTTATTTTAATTATTGATTAGTCGATTTTTTCACCACATAGAACTACAAACGATGCGTCATTTTATGTGACAAACGACTTTAAAAGCGAAGAATCATCATCAACACGCAGATGCATGGCAGAACTCGAGTATACTATTGAATTTATTCTCCGGAACACATCGGCGAATAATCTGACCAGAGCCGATGCGGTACAGTTTTGGGTCCTCCTAAAAGTAATATTTGGCCTCAGATTTAAGTCTATCCCGTTGTTGCTTGGTCCAACCTGGGGGATTTGACCAACGGCCAAATAGTTAACAATGTCAGCAAACCATGCGATTTGGACACCTGAAACTGCAAGGATAGCTTCGTTCGGAAAAGTGTCAGCAATTGGGATGTCCGAACGAGAAGAATCACTTAGGAGTCTCGACAAATGATCCTCCACCACATTTTGTACCCCAGTTTTATCCTTGATTTCAAGATCAAATTCTTGAAGCAGAAGAATCCAATGAATAAGTTGGGGTTTGGCATCCTTTTTGGCCAAGAGATGTCTCAAGGCTGAGTGGTCGATATAAATGATGACATGAGACCCTAAGAGATAAGCCCTAAATTTTTCCAAAGCAAATACTACGGCTAGTAATTCCTTTTCAATAATAGTGTAATTCCTCTGGGCTTCATCTAGAGTTTTACTAGCGTAGTAAATGAAAGAGGGCTTCCTATCTATTTTCTAACCCAAAATAGCCCCGACCACGTAATCAGAAGCGTCAGTCATGATCTCAAAAGGGGCTGCTCAAATCGGTGGTTGCAACACTGGAGCACAAGTGATTGCTGTTTTCAGGAAATCAAATGCCTTACGACATGATTCATAGAAAACAAACGGCGTTTCTTTGGCGAGAAGATTGCTCAGGGGACGAGCAACCTTCGAGAAATCCTTGATGAATCTTCTGTAGAATCCCACATGACCAAGAACTGATCGAATTTGTTTGATATATGTGGGAGGAGGAAGTTTAGCGATTGCATCAACCTTAGCTTTATCCACTTTAATTCCCCATTCAGAGATTACATGACCCAAGACAATGCCTTCTTGTGTCATGAAATGACTCTTTTCCCAGCTAAGGACCAATCATGTTTTGTTACATCGCTTAAGAATCATTTCCAGATTAGTCAAACAAGAGTCAAACGATTCTCCAAAAATAGAGAAATCATCCATGAAGACTTTCATAAACTCTCCCACCATGTTAGAGAATATGGCTAACATACACCTTTGAAAAGTCACAGGTGTATTGCATAAACCGAAAGGCATCCTACGGAAAGCAAAGGTGCCGTAGGGACAGGTGAAAGTAGTTTTTTCCTGATCCACGGGATGGATAGGAACTTGGTTATATCCTAAGTAGCCATCAAGAAAATAGTACTTCTGCTGGGCTAGTCTTTCCAAGATTTGATCAATGAAAGGTAGGGGAAAATGATCCTTTTTCATGGCCGTGTTAAGCTTCTTGCAATCAATACAAACCCTCCAAGAGGAAGCTGAACGAGTTGTGACAGATTCTCCTCTCTCGTTAGTCACAACGGTAATCCCGACTTTCTTAGGAACAATCTGTACAGGACTTACCCAAGGATTATTAGAAATTGGATAAATAATTCCTGCATCAAGCCACTTAATGATTTCCTTTTTGACCACTTCTCACATATTTGGATTTAATCTCCTCTGCATCTAGCGAGAAGGGAGGGATCCATCTTCCAAGAATATTCTATGATTGTAGTAAGATGGCTCGATCCCCCTAAGGTCATGAATGGTCCAACCAATTGCCTCCTTATGTTCCTTCAGGACCTTTATCAATTTAATCTCTTGCTCCTTTGTTAATTTAGCACTGATAATCACATGGAGCATCTTCTGAGGTCCTAAAAATTGATATTTCAAATTCTCAGGCAATGGTTTTAGTTCAAGCTAGGGCGAGGTGATGATTGATGGTAAGGAAGATGCTGAAGACTCATCAAGAGGAAGAGGTTGTGAGTGAACAAAATCAATAACCTCTTCAGAAGATGGCAGGTCTGCCATAGAGGGTTGCAGGTCCAATTCATCATCAAAGGAGGAACTTTCAATTGAAGAAACCATCAAATAAGTTTCAATGTTCACATCATCCTCCTCAAGTTCCTCAATAAATCCACAATCCTCAAATTTATTAATCGCATTAAAAATATCCAATTTCATTCGTTGATCCCCAAAAGCGATTTCCATGCTACCGCTTTCACAGTTAATGTTGGCTTTAGCGGTAGCCAGGAACGGACACCCCAGAATGATGGGCGTGTTCCTCAGATTTTCCGGTACATCCATGTTAAGGACAAGGAAATCTACAGGAAAATAGAAATCCTTGACCTTAACTATAACATCTTCAATAATGCCCTACAGATTTGTGATCGAATGGTCCGCTAACTGTAGCGTTACTGAAGTTAGCCGAAGTTTACTTAATCCAAACTTCTCGTAAAGAGATGTTGGAATTAGGTTGATGGATGCACCCAGATCCAGAAGTGCTCTATCAAACGTGTAAACTTCGATGACACAAGAAATCAGTGGAGCAGCTGGATCTCTCTTTTTCTGAGGGAGGTGGTGCAGGATAATAGAACTAGCTTGCTCGGAGAGTACCACCTTCCTCGAAACAGATTCTCTTGACTTTCGCTTTTGTGTACATAAATCCTTTAAAAATCTCACGTAAGCTGGTATATGCTTGATAGCATCGAGGAGTGGAATATTGATCTCAACATTCTTAAAGATATTTAGAAGCTCCTCATTACTATCAACAGACTTCTTTGATTTGATCAAGGCTTCCGGAAAAGGAACATGAGCCAGATCTTTGGAATCAAGTTCTTGAGCCTTGATTTCTTCTCAAGAATTCTTCTCTCTCTCCTCAGGTTCTTCAGGATTCGGTAGATCAGAATAGTGTGGTTGTGGATCCTGAGTCTGCTTACCACTCCTCAAGATAACAGAATTTGCAGATGCATAAGAATATGGGTCTTGGGGAGGGTTAGGAAAGATTGGAGGGGCTTGATTAGCCAAGAATTGTTGATGTGCAGAAGAAGAAGAGGAAGGACCCTGCTCAACCACCTGACCATGTGCGTGTGGGTCCCTCTTATTTCCATACCCATGGGCTTGGCTACCCAGATTTAGAATATTTCGTGGGTTGGGTATGGGTTGGGATGGTAGAGATCCGGGTTGATGAGAGTTAGCAATGAGCCCGGTCTGCAAGTTGTCCAACGAGGTTTTCATTTGCTGCATGAGCTAGAGCAAGGATCCTTACATCACTACCATTTGCCGGTTCAAATCAGCCTGCCCTACGGGTTGATGGGCATTCCAAGCTAGCTGATTAACTTGATTTGGGAGCAACTGAGTATACACATGACCCTAGCCCATTGGTCGTTGCAGAGCATAGTTTCTGGGTCGGAATTGGGTATGTTGCCCTGGGTTTTTCCAGGAGAAGTTAGGGTGATTTCTCCAACCCGGATTATAAGCATTAGAGTAGGGGTGGATCTAACATTCTCCTGTATAGCACAGACATCCTCATAGGGTGAGGATGGAGAGAATGAAAGGGAAGGATCAGAAAAACTGGGATCAAAGGCCCCAATTTGGAACCCATAGGGTTCCGAATAATGTTGACTCACTGATACGAAAAGTCGCATGATTTATAAAAGCGGGTTTTTAATGTCGTTGTAACATGCGAATTCGCATACGCTTTTAAATTTATATCCTAGATAGGGGAGTATTTAGGGTAATCCAAGGAGGACAATTGTTTGCAAAATTAATTCTCTTGCTTACAAAATAGATCTCAACTTTCTTTTTGGTATTTTAAATATATATAATTTTTTTGTGTTTTGAAATAATACGGGCAAAGTGCGAATTATGACGAAAAAGTGCTAACACCTAAAATGCTAAGCTGAAACTTAAGAGATTAAAATGTCCACTACCTAAGCTCACTCTAGGAAAGTGGAGGCCTATAGTAATTAGGGAGTGGAAGTAGAATAAGTGCTAGAACAACAGTAACAATTGCAATAGGAAATTAAAAAGAATGCAATTTGATTAACTAGAATTTGTGTTCTTTTCAAAGACAAGTAGAGGAATGCTTCTACTAGAAATGAAAAAATCTAAAAGAAATAAAAGAAACACAAATCCTCTTACAAAATTTGGTGAAGAAGAGAGTCTTCTTGCTCGAAGCCTAGCTGCTCCTTGGCTTGAAAAGAGGGCCTCCTTCTTCTCCTTCCTTGAGAGCTCCTCCAAGGTGGATGCTACCACCTTCAATGCTCTCCTCCAAGGGGTGGGGGTGCACCACCCTCAAATTCTCCTCCAAGATGGCGTGGACCACCTTCAAGATCTCCTCCAAAGATCTTCCTTGCCTGGCTCCTCCTTTGGCTGGCGTGGGCTCAAGAGAGATGGGAAGAGGGGAAGGCACCAAAGGGATAGAATATCCCCTTAATCTTCTTCTTCTTCTTCTTCTCTCTTGGGCGTGGGCTCTAGGTAGAGTATGAGAGTGAATTTGCTAGCCAAGGATGGTTTGAATGGTGGTGGGTAGTGGTCTTTTTATAGGGTAGGATGGGGGGTTAAGGTGACTCTTGAAATGGAGGGCTAAGATGGGAAGATGGAGGAGGCTAGTTGATCCTAGGGTTAAGGATGGTTGGTGCCACCTAAGGGGTGTAAGGGGGGTAGTTAGGGTTGGTCGAGGGGCACCTAAAAGTGGCACCAACCTTGGAGAGGTGCCATGGGTTGGTGCCAACTTTGAGACTTCTAGAAGGTGGGATTATGTGGATGGTGGAGATGGGTTTAAGGGGAGATGTGTGGTGGAGATGAAGGTGATTTTTGGAGGGAAAATTGGCGCCAACAAGGGGGTAGTTAGGGTGTTTTTTGCACCACTTTTAGGTGTCTTTTGGAGGTGGTGGGTAGGCTAGGTTGGCGCCAAGTAGGGTTAGCTTATGTGGAGCTTAGGTGGAGCTAGTTGGTGGAGTTGTTAGGTAGGGTTTTTGGGTGGTACAATCCAAGGAGGCTGGAGCATAGCTAATCTAAGCTAAGCTAAGCTAAGCTAGCTTAGCTAATGGTGGAGTAGAGGAGGTGTTGGAGCTAGGGTTTGGAGGGAGGAGCTAGTTCTGAAGAGTCCGGAGCTGAAGTGGAGCTGGCAACTGTTGAAGAGGTCAACATGGGGCTACTCCAGCTGGCTTAGCTTGCTAGTTCTTTGCTAGCTACTAAGCCAAGCTAAAGTGAGCTGGCTTCTTTTGAATGGAGCTGAGGTTAGCTGGGGTTGGTCCTCCCGGGGAGGATTGAGCTGGTTGTGACAGTTAAGGTAGCTTAGCTCAATTAGCTTCAGCTAAGCTAGGTCCCCGGGAGCTGGACTTGAGCTTCCTGAGTTGGGATGAGTTCTTCTTCAGCTGACGGGAGTTGAGTGGAGCTAGATGTAGCTGGATCTGAGCTGGGGTGAACTCTAGTCAACTCAACTGAGCTAGCTAGAGCTCCCTGTGGACTTGTGCGAGCTGAGATGAGCTAGACTCAACTAGGTTGAGCTGGATCTGAGCTGACTTGAGTTAGGGTGAGCTAATATGAGCTTTCTTGAGCTACCATTCAGCTGAGATTAGCTGAATGGAGCTGGGATGAGCTAACCCTAGTCCAAGTGAGCTAGGTTCCAACTGTGGTGAGCTGGATCAAGCTGAGTTCCAGTTGGTATGAGCTCTTCCTTCACCATTTGCCTTCTTGAGTGCTAGGGTTTTAGGGATCTGTATATCTATTCATCCCTAACAGTCACAAAAACACATTAAAACAACAAATGAAAATGCAATGCATGCCTAACCTAGTTAATGCCTAAATGTAGCCTAAAAACCAATTTGCGGAGCAAAACTCTAAGTGCTAGGTTTGTTTTAATGCGTAAGAATGATGATAAATTGTCGTTTATCACACCCCCATGCTTATCTTTTGCTAGTCTCTTAGCAAAACTTTAAATTTTGTGGAGAACGGAATTTTTGGAAAGTCTAATTTTTTTGACTTTTGAGGAGAAAAAGATTAAGGGACCTTGGTTGATCTAAACACAGGAGGCACGAGATTTGTTAAGGATAAACATTGGGATTTATTTTTAGATCCAACCATTAGACAAAACGGGATCAATATATCCTCCAAAAAAAATTCACAAATTAACCCCTTGTTAATTCAGATGACTTAAAATTTTTATTTTTAGGATTTTTCTGGCCCCTGAATCTGATTCGCAACTTGCATAGTCCTTTAAAACCTTGTGTTCGTGCTTGTGAAAAGCCAACATTTATAAGGGTGTGTTAATTAATTTATTATTATTTTTTTTTCCTCTCCCCCATGCTTATTTTTAGCTTAGTCTTATAACAGATGTGTTGGGATCATCATTCCCGTTACCAATCCTCGAGGGGGCTCTGGCGCCAATACTTCGGGATAACTCTGTCCATGACGCTGCCCAGGAGCTCACAACCCCAAAACACAAAGCGGTGTAAAGGGGTGCTCCAAGCAAACTCAAGTTCTTGCTTCGACACTATAGGTAGAGCACCATCCAAGACACTTGAGCTGCTAAAATGCGCTTTAATGCTCCATCTAAAGATATGAAATATAGATATGGAGCAGCGTCGAGGCGGTAACATGTTGACATTACGTCCTCAAAGGAGGCATTTTCCTCCTCCTCGGTGGTGAGAACTCAAACCAATGATCTGCTTCAGACTTTTACTAAGTCCAAACAAGAGAGTTTTTCCAAGTTTTAGTTGCTTTTAGGTGTTGGCTTGTGTGTGAAAATTGAAACAAGAAGTTCATCAAGGAATGCAAGTTTTTGAATCAGAGACTAAGCCAAATACTTTCCACATTACAAAATAGGATCAAGTCACCTGAACTATCATGAGTTCAGGTGAAATTTTAGAGAAGAATATCTGATCTAGTCTAAAAATAGACCTTGAAATTCTAATGATCATATTCGCATCCTCATCCATAGTTTGTTAAAGATTAAATCTCATTGTACCCAAAAGTGAATTTTTTTCAACTTTAGTCCCGATTTCAAAAATTTTTCCTCAAAAAGTTTTCAACATTTCTATTTTTTTGGGTATGCAAGCAGGAAAATAAAATAACTAAAGAAAAATACATGTTTTTAGGTTTTGAAAATCCCAAATCGATCGTCAAATTTTAAAAACACCCCCCCATGCTTAAGATATGCCATGTCCTCATGCATTAGGAGGGAAACGAGATCACCTTAATAAAGAATGGTCAATTTTAGGATGGTCAAAACCTGAAAGAAGAAAAAAAAAGGAAAGCAAGAAAAGAAATGATGGGTTACCTCTCATCCAGTGCTATCTTTTACGCCATTCAGCCGGGCGTAGTGTGCATTAGTGATCAAGGGTGGCTGGCTCAGTAAAATTAAAAGATTCAGACGAAAGATTGGGCGTATGATCAAAATAGGGCTTTAAACGTTGGCTGTTGGCTTGAAAGGTTGAATTAGTTTTTGGATAAAAAAGATCAACAGTGCTGTATGGATATGTTTTATGGACAATAAAGGGGCCGATCCATTTAGATTTTAATTTGCCAGGAAAAAGACGTAATCTCGCATCGAAAAGCCAAACACATTGATTAACATCAAAGTGTTTCCGAACAATATATTTATCATGAAATTTCTTTGTTCGGTCTTTATAAATCCTCGCATTTTCATAGGAAAAATTACGTAATTCTTCCAATTCAGTTAATTGTAATTTTCTATGGATACCGGCGTCAGATAAATCCATGTTGAGTTGTTTTATTGCCCAAAAAGCCCTATGTTCTAGCTCTACCGGGAGATGGCATGCCTTCCCAAAAATCAGACGGAAGGGAGACATGCTGAGCGAGGTTTTAAAAGTGGTACGATAGACCCATAAAGCATCGTCCAATTTGGTGGACCAATCTTTACTGTTGAGCCTAACCGTCTTTTGTAAAATATTTTTAATTTCCCGGTTAGAAACTTTAGCCTGGCCATTTGTTTGGGGGTGATAAGGTGTGAAAATTTTATGATTAACCCCATATTTAGAAAGAAGGTGACGGAATTGTGAGTAGGTGAAATGTGAGCCTCCGTCATTGATAATGGCTTTTGGTATGCCGAATCTTGAGAAAATAATTTTCTTAAGAAATTCGACAACCACACAGTGATCACTAGTGCGGGTGGGTATTGCTTCTATCCATTTTGAAACATAGTCGACTGCGACTAATATATATAAACACCCACTAGAGTTGATGAACGGTCCCATGAAATCGATGCCCCAAACATCAAAAATTTTAACCTCTAAAATAGGATTAAGGGGCATCATATCCTTCCAAGTCATGTTGCCGATGCTCTGGCAACGCACACAGGACCGAACAAAGTCATGAGCATCTTTGTGCAAGCTGGGCCAATAAAATCCCGCATTAAGGATTTTAGCTGCAGTTTTCTTGCCCGAAAAATGTCTGCCATAGGCCATTGAGTGACAATGTGTCAAAGTATCATGGATTTCAGAATCAGGTACACATCGTCGAATGACTTGATCGTCACAAATGCGGAAAAGGTTGGGCTCCTCCCAAAAATAATATTTAATATCAGTAAAGAACTTATCCCGTTTTGTTTTTGGCCAATCAACGGGGATTCGTTCTGTTGCTAAATAGTTTGCAATGGGCGCAAACCAAGGGAGGGTTGTAGTAGCTAAAATGCTTTCATCAGGGAACTGATCTGGTGGGGTCATTATGTCATTCGTCATAAGACGAGAGAGATGATCAGCCACCACATTGTGCGATGCTGCCTTATCCTTGATTTCCAGGTCAAATTCCTGGAGCAGCAGAATCCAACGGATAAGGCGGGGTTTCGCATCTTTCTTTATCAGCAAATATTTAATTGATGAGTGGTCGGTATATACAGTGACATGTGACCCCAACAGATAAGATCTAAATTTTTCTAAGGTAAATACAATGGCAAAAAGTTTCTTTTCAGTAATCGTGTAATTCCGTTGTGCATCATCAAGAGTTTTGCTAGCATAATAGATCACAACGGGCTTCTTGCCAATTCTTTGCCCTAGAACGGCCCCTACAACAAAATCTGAGGCATTTGTCATTAATTCAAAGGGACTATTCCAATCAGGTCCCTGCAATATTGGTGCCTCAGTGACTTCTTTCTTCAACCTCAAAAAACTCTCCAGGCACTTATCATTAAAATCAAATGGCTGGTCTTTAGTGAGAAGGTGACTTAAGGGCTTGGAGATTTGGGAAAAATTTTGTCTAAATCGATGGTAGAAACCCACATGACCCATAAAGGATCTGATTTGTTTGACAGTAGTGGGTAGTGGGAGTTTAGATATAGCATCTAGTTTTGCTTTATCTATCGGGATTCCATGTTTTGAAATAACATGGCCCAAGACAATACCTTCCTAGACCATGAAATGACTTTTTTCCCAACTGAGGACCAGATTGACTTCTATGCATTTTTGGAGAGTTCTTTCAAGGTTTTTGAGACAATGGTCAAAAGAATCTCTAAAAATAGAGAAGTCATCCGTAAAGACTTCTAAACATTCACCTACCAGGTCTGAAAAAATTGCAAGCATACACCTTTGAAAAGTCGCAGGTGCATTGCAAAGACCAAAGGGCATCCTTCGGAAAGTAAAGGTTCCGAAATGGCAGGTGAAAGTTGTTTTGTCCTGGTCCTCAAGATGAACCGCTACTTGATTATAACCATAATAACCATCCAGAAAACAGTAAAAATCCCGTCCGGCTAACCACTCCAAGATTTGATCAATAAAGGGGAGCGGAAAATGGTCCTTCTTGGTGGCGGTGTTTAATTTTAAGTAATCAATACACACGCGCCAAGAAGAAGTGGTTCAAGTGGCTACATTCTCCCCATTATCATTAGTGACAACTGTTAGTCCTGCCTTTTTGGGCTCAACTTGTGTTGGACTAACCCAGGAGCTGTCAGAAATGGGGTAGATGATATCAGCATCCAGCCACTTAATAATCTCCTTTTTTACCACCTCCTGCATAATTGGGTTCAAGCGCCTTTGTGGTTGGCGGGAGGGGCGAGAATCATCCTTTAAGTATATACGATGACTACAATAGGACGGATGAATACCCTTAAGATCAGAAAGGGTCCAACCAATAGCTTTCCGATATTTACTCAAAACCTAGAGAAGTTTATGCTCTTGTGCCCCGGTAAGTCCAGAATTTATAATCAAGGGTAGGGTCTGATTAGGACCCAGGAAGACATATTTAAGGGAGTCGGGCAAAGGTTTTAATTCCAATTGTGGGCCTGGCTCCGAAAGAGTTTCTGCATTGTGGGTTAGTGGTGAGGTGAGAGTGAAAGGGTCATCTGGAAGGTTAACTGGACGTGTGGTTAGGGTGGAAGGGTGAGAAGAAGTGGATTGTTCAAGAACTGTATTGATGGAAAAACAGGAACCTAAATGGAAAATCTGCAAAGTTTCCTCCACAATGTTTTCTATTTCTGAATCCGAATCATCAAAGAAATCTGGTTCTTGGGACTGCCTAGAAGCTTGAAAAATGTCTAGGGTTACAGATTCATCGCCACACATGATCTTCATCTTTCCAGAATCACAATCAATATTTGCGTAGGCGGTGGCTAAGAAAGGTCTTCCAAGAATAATGAGGGCAAACTTTAGTGCTTCTGGTGCCTCTATGTCCAGGACTAAAAAGTCTATTGCGAATAGACAATTTTTGACCTGGAAAAGAACATCCTTAACAATTCCCCTTGGTTTAATTGTAGATCGGTCGGCTAATTGGAGAGTAACCTCAACAGGCTTTAATTCACTGATCTTAAATTCCTCAAAAAGAACTGTGGGGATAAGATTAATTGAGGTACCAAGATCCAACAAAGCACGATCAAATGAGGTATCATTAATGATAACTTGAATTAGGGGGCGCTGGGATCTTTTCTCTTAAGAAGCAGTCGGCTTTGCACAATTGAGTTGACTATCTTTGGAAGGACACCTTTCCTAAATTTCTGGGTTGCCTTTTCGGAGTACATAAATCTTTTAGGAATTTTGCATAGGCAGGGATGTATTTAATGGCATCTAGGAGAGGGATATTAATTTCTACTTGCCTAAATAAATCCATTAATTCCTTCTCAATGGGCTTGGATTTCTTCTTTTTCTTATTTGAAGAGTGGAGGGCTTGTGGAAATAGAGCAGGGTTTCCCTATTTTGCATTAATTGGTTCCTAAATAATAGGAGGGGGAAATGGGGAAGAGTTAATCTATGTTTCATTAAAGCGAGCTTCTTTAACGAGCAGGGGATTGTGAGTGGTTTTCCCATTCCTCAAAGTAACTGCATTTGCAGTCTGGTTGTTTCTAGGATGAGGATGGGAAGGCTGACTGTTATTGAAACCCGGTGAATGCTGAGGTGCTGGTTGAATGGGTTGACTAGGATATCCACCTTGGAATTGATTCCTTTGATTATTTGGTTTGGGCATGGGTTGGGAAGGTAAATCCTAATAGGTCGATGATCAGGAGTAACCTCAACTTGGTGTTGCAAGTTGGTAATCATGCGGGTTACTTCTGTCATTTGAGTTTGCATTCCTTGCAGAGTTTTCATGACCTGATTATTAATATCATCCTGGGATGGTCCAGGTTGATACATAGGTTGCCCATAATTCCCAAAATAGTTTTGTTTGGGAAAAGGAATCTGGTTTGGGTTTTTCTAGGAGTGATTCGGGTTAGTCCTCCAGTTTTGATTGGAAGTGTTGGAGGGGTTTCTAAATTGCTCTTGGAGAGCATAAATATTTTTCGAGGTGGGATCAAAAATATTTTGATCAAAATTCCTGGTCAAATCTTGCGAGAAATCAGTCGGAAATTGCTGGCCAGCAGATGTGGCATCAATTGTTGTGTAGATTTTCTCTTCGGAGAATGTGTGGGGGGTTAGTGTGTGGAGAGTGAACGTGTGGAGCTTGTTTATTTATGAGCTTTTGTTCCATTTTCTTTTGGTGAATTTGCATCTGGTCTAATTGTTGAGCTAACATATATAGATCATCTTGAGTAACTAGAGCAGAGGTGGATTTGGAGTCAATTTCATGGACTCCATGTTTGGGGTTTTGTGATCTGCCAAAAGTGTCCATTGAAGTCATGTTAAATGAGTTTTCACTCATTTCTTCAAAGAGGAGATAGGCACTTTTGGCGTCTTTGTTAAAAAAATTGCCCCCACATGAGGCATCCACAAATCATTTCAATTAATCGTCTAATCCATGATAGAAGATCTGCACTAACTGCCATTGTGGAATTTCATGATGGGGGCAACTTCTTAGAAGTTCCTAAAATCTTTCCCAGGCTTCGTGGAGGGGTTCACCAATTTTCTGTTGAAAGGTCGTTTAGGATCTTCTTAATGCATTCGTTCGACCGATCGGAAAATTTTTTTTTAGAAAAGCACTTTTTAATTGGGGCCAAGTGGTAATAGGGTGCCCAACCGTCCTAAACCAATGAGAGGCTTTGTCTTTAAGAGAGAGAGGAAAAAGTCTCATTAACCACATGTCTTCCTGCACATTGCGGGAACGAGTGGTTTGAGTGAGGACAGTTAATTCCTCGAGATGACAAAAAGGGTCCTCTCTTGGAAGACCATGAAAATGTTTGATAATGTTTAGAATGGCTGGTTTGATCTCGAAATCCCCTTGTGGTATGACCACCCCTAGTCTTTCCTCATAATTGGAACGATCATAGAAATCCTTAAGAGGAACGACAGGCTATTGGTGGGGTGGTGGATTTTATCCTTGGTTAGCTAAGTTTGTGATAGTCCTAGCTAAATCTTCTTGATTTTGTTGTAGTCAAACCAAATGGTCAACCATTAATGCAAAGGGATTTGGATTTTGAGTTATAATTGGAGGGTCACTTGGCCCTGCTGGTATTTCTAGTTGCTCCAAGTTAGGGAGGTGAGGGAGGGTGAAATCAGCTTGTGGATCGGCTGACAAGTTAGAAGTGGAAGAAGAATTTTTTTGTCAACTTCTTGGGTTTTCCATTTTTTTAGAAGAGGAGGGGGGAGAAAACAATGATTTTCTGCTGCGGGGGGCGAAATCAGATGGTCCCTCAAGGTGTGGTTTTTGGGACCGTCGCTCATGCATGCACTGTTTGGGAAGAATTGGAGGGGAGGAGAAGAGAAAGAGATGAGAGAAAGTGTGTAATTCAAACAAACAAAGCTAGACCTAACTTAAGTGCGACTCCCTAACAATAAACCTAAGACTTGGTCTATGTAGGAAATAAATAATCAATAGTGAATACCCGTTCTGTCAACAAATCTAGCCAAGTTGCTTAAGGGGAGGTTCGGGCCCAAACGTTTCCCAGGGAAAACCCCAGGTGCTTGTACAAACTCGCGCTTGGTCGTTTGACACGGCCCCTCAACTTGAACACCAGATATAGATGACAGACTTTGTATTAACTAAAGAAAATTTAAGACCTATATAGCAAGCCTAAGTTTATGAAGCCTTAGGGGTTAAATTGCTATGAATTTTAGTTAGGTCTAGGATATTATAGTGCACACAGAATGTGGAGGGTGTTAATTGGGTTGTTGCCTTGTTAGTTCAATTTTTTTCTTTATGTGTGTGCAAGAATTGGAAAGTGGTTTTAATGAAAAGTAAGTTGTCATACAATCTTTTAAATTTATGTTTTTTAGGATTCAATTTAATTGAATGTGTTTTAGGGTTACTTTTTTTTAATGTTCAAATAAGTTTGAAACTCCACAATCAAAGGAAAAATAAGTTGTATGGGTTATGGTATATTTCCTTTATATTGTGGGACTAAAAAGCAAGAAAGAAACCCTAATTGGATTTGAACCCTAATACAGAAAATTACTACCAATGAATTCCTTTTAGACTTTCCAAATAGATAGTGGTCCAAACAATGCAACCAACACCACTACCTTATGTAAAATCAAACAAGGATTCCAGAAATAATTTTTGTAAGATTTTAAGAATTTGTTGGTAATTGTTTTAAATTTTTATTTGTACTAGTGTCAAAGTCTAGAAATGACACCTGTGGGTATTTTAGACTTTTCTGTATTACCACTGACCCCAGAAAATTTTGGTGATTTTATATGATGTGTAAAATTTTACAAGAATTTGAGAAAGCTAAATTTTACAAAAATTGGATGAGTATAAAAATTATAAAAATTCATGGATAGTAACAAAATAGGAAGATTAGAGGGTGTGACCCCTCTGCAGTCCATGAATTTTTAAAAATTAAATACAAAGCCAATTGGTCTGAAATTTGAAACAGATGTTTCTAATTTAATTTGGAATCACTATATGAAATTGTAAGATTTTAAGAGGCTTGTGGTGTTGGAAATTGATTTTTCAAATCCGGACAGAAATCTGAACCCGAAAAATAGAACACCAATACTTGAAATGGAGTGGTGTTAATGAAACATTCAAGCAAACAATGAATTTTAATGAAAACCACTCCACTTAATCAAGATGTTTGGGATCCTAAAAGCCAAGTTTAATATGTTTTTGGTCGTCTTAATTAATTATGTGACCAGAAAGGGGAACCAACCTGAATTTCGCAGGAAGAAAAGGAACTTGGAGCTCTCACTTCCAGATTCTCGCTTTCTTCCTGTAATAGTTCCTGCACACACGAAAGAAAAGACAGAGAAGGGGATGAGATCCACTTCAAGCAAGAGAAAAATGACTAATTCAAAGTCGTGCCTTCCCGGCAACGGCGCCAAAAAGTGATGCGAAAAGTCGCGTGATTTATAAAAGCCGATTTTTAATGTAGTTGTAACATGCGAATTCGCATACGATTTTAAATTTATATCCTAGATAAGGGAGTATCTAGGGTCGTCCAAGGAGGCCAATTGTTTACAAAATTAATTCTCTTGCTTACAAAATAGATCTCAACTTTCTTTTTGGTATTTTAAATATATATAATTTTTTTGTGTTTTGAAATAATACGGGCAAAGTGCGAATTGTGACGAAAAAGTGCTAACACCTAAAATGCTAAGCTGAAACTTAAGAGATTAAAATGTCCACTACCTAAGCTCACTCTAGGCAAGTGGAGGCCTAGAGTAATTAGGGAGTGGAAGTAGAATAAGTGCTAGAACAACAGTAACAATTGCAATAGGAAATTAAAAAGAAGGCAATTTGATTAACTAGAATTTGTGTTCTTTTCAAAGACAAGTAGAAGAATGCTTCTACTAGAAATGAAAAAATCTAAAAGCAATAAAAGAAACACAAATCCTCTTGAAAAATTTGGTGAAGAAGGGAGTCTTCTTGCTCGAAGCCTAGTTGCTCGTTGGCTTGAAAAGGGGGCCTCCTTCTTCTCCTTCCTTGAGAGCTCCTCCAAGGTGGATGCCACCACCTTCAATGCTCTCCTCCAAGGGTTGGGCATGCTCCACCCTCAAATTCTCCTCTAGGATGGCGTGGACCACCTTCAAGATCTCCTCCAAAGATCTTCCTTGCCTGGCTCCTCCTTTGGCTGGTGTGGGCTCAAGAGAGAAGGGAAGAGGGGCAGGCACCAAAGGGACAGAATATACCCTTAATCTTCTTCTTCTTCTTCTTATCTCTTGGGAGTGGGCTCTAGGTAGAGTATGAGAGTGAATTTGCTAGCCAAGGATGGTTTGAATGGTGGTGGGTAGTGGTCTTTTTATAGGGTAGGATGGGGGGTTAAGGTCTCTTGAAGTGGAGGGCTAAGATGGGAAGATGGAGGTGGCTAGTTGATCCTAGGGTTAAGGATGGTTGGCGCCACCTAAGGGGTGTAAGGGGGCTAGTTAGGGTTGGTCAAGGGGCACCTAAAAGTGGTGCCAACCATGGAGAGGTGCCATGGGTTGGAGCCAACTTTGAGGCTTCTAGAAGGTGGGATTATGTGGATGGTGGAGATGGGTTTAAGGGGAGATGTGTGGTGGAGATGAAGGGGATTTTTGGAGGGAAAATTGGTGCCAACAAGGGGGTAGTTAGGGTGGTTTTGGCGCCAGTTTTAGATGTCTTTTGGAGGTGGTGGGTAGGCTAGGTTGGTGCCAAGTAGGGTTAGCTTATGTGGAGCTTAGGTGGAGCTAGTTGGTGGAGTTGTTAGGTAGGGTTTTTGGGTGGTACAATCCAAGGAAGCTCGAGCATAACTAAGCTAAGCTAAGCTAGCTTAGCTAATGGTGGAGTAGAGGAGGAGATGTTGGAGCTGGTTCTGAAGAGTCCGGAGCTGAAGTGGAGCTGGCAGCTGTTGAAGAGGTAAACATGGGGCTACTCTAGCTGGCTTAGCTTGCTAGTTCTTTGCTAGCTACTAAGCCAAGCTAAAGTGAGCTGGCTTCTGTTGAATGGAGCTGAGGTGAGCTGGTTCTTGTGCTCCCGAGGAGGATTAAGCAGGTTGAGACAGCTAAGTTAGCTTAGCTCAATTAGCTTGAGCTAAGTTAGGTCCCGGGGAGTTGGACTTGAGCTTCCTGAGCTGGGATGAGTTCTTCTTCAGCTGGCGGGAGTTGAGTAGAGCTGGATGTAGCTGGATCTGAGCTGGGGTGAACTCCAGTCAGCTTAGCTGAGCTAGCTAGAGCTCCCTGTGGACTTGTGGGAGCTGAGATGGGCTAGACTCAACTAGGTTGAGCTGGATCTGAGCTGACTTGAGCTAGGGTGAGCTAAGATGGGCTTTCTTGAGCTGTCATTCAGCTGAGATTAGCTGAATGGAGATGGGATGAGCTAACCCTAGTCCAAGTGAGCTAGGTTCCAGCTGTGGTGAGCTGGATCAAGCTGAGTTCCAGTTGGTCTGAGCTCCTCCTTCACCATTTGCCTTCTTGAGTGCTAGGGTTTTAGGGATCTGTATATCTGTTCATCCCTAACACTCACAAAAACACATTAAAACAACAAAAGAAAATGCAATGCATGCTTAACCTAGTTACTGCCTAAATGCAGCCCAAAAACCTATTTGCGAAGCAAAACTCTAAGAGCTAGGTTTGTTTTAATGCATAAGAATGATGATAAACTGTCGTTTATCACTCATAGGTTGAGCCGCATTGAGTTGATTCACGAACTCCCATCTAGAAGGAGCTTGCGAAGAATGTAATCTCGAATTTTGGGATTGAGTGGATTGAAGTTGTTCATAGAATTTCCAGCCCTCCACTCTTCCATTCTCTTAACAACCAAGCCCACCTTGTCATGTTCGTTACAAATCAATTCCATATCAAATGAATGAGTCATGGACTTCATTAACATTTAATCTGGGCTGCTGGGATTGGTTAAAAGTATCCATGGAGGTATGATTGATTGAATTCTCGCTCATTTCCTCAAACAAATCATGTGCACTATCTGTGTCTTTGTTGAGGAAATTGCCTCTGCAAGAAGCATCCACGTGATTTTTGAGTTGCTCAGTCAACCCGTGATAGAAGAATTGCACGAGTTGCCATTTCGACACCTCGTGGTGTGGACACCTCTGTAATAGGTCCTGGAATTGCTCCTAGGCCACATGAAACTGCTCCCTCGGCCGCTGGGTAAAGGTAGTGATTGCCCGTCTCAGGGCATTGGTACGTCCGACTTGGAAGAATTTCTTCAGAAAGGTCGATTTCAACTCATTCCAAGTTGCAATTGGTCTTCCTATTGTCCTGTACCAATGAGCGGCCTTATCCCTAAGAGAGTAGGGGACGAGCCTAATGATCATTTGCTCCTCATTCACGTTTCGTGCCTTGGTGGTCTAGACCAAAGTGGTCAAGTCCTTCAAGTGCTGAAATGGGTCTTCGGAGCCAAGCCCATGATAATGTTTGATCAGGCTTAACACTTGGGGCTTGATTTCTACGTCTCCGACCAAAATCTGGACATCAAGACGTTCCCCGTAATTTGAAGGATCATAAGAATACTTCAAGAGCTGAGCGCCCTGCATTCTCTGCATTTGTTCCAGCTGCCGTTGGAATTCCTCCTGTGGATCCCAAGGCAAAGGAGGCTGTTGGTCGATAATGGGATCAATTTGACCAAAATCCAATTTGTGCCTCCTAGAATACTCCAGTGGTCCTTCCAATCGGGGAATCAATGACCGTCTTCCCAACATAAACTAGGAGAAGGTTAGAAGGACTGGGGATAACGACCCTGCAGCACAACAAAACAAGCCTATCCTTAAGTGGGGTAGCCTAAGGATCTACAAACTCCCAAAACCCACCTTCAGATTGTAAATGATTTACTCTACTTGTGTCTGCTCAATCCAACCAATTAGAAGGAGGGACTGAGGAGAAGGTTCTTCCTTCAGCTTGCGCCTCCGGTTCCTAGTGTACCCCTTAGCCGCGGTCGTTTGACGCTTTTCCCATAGCTAGACATCAAATTAATCAGTATAAGTAGGTTAATCAAAAACAATCTTAGACTAGGCCTCGAAGAGCGAATCAGTCCTTAAGGCCAACGTCTACTCGATTTTATTAAGGCCTGGGATTGTAGTGCTTATGGAATGTGATGGGCCCTTAAAATGGGTTGTGCCGTTAATGATTGATTGAGAATTGTGTAACTGTGTACACAACCAAGGTTTTCAAGCAAGGTTATTTGTGATGTGTAGATTTTAATGTTCAAATCTTGCTTAAGTAGCTTTTAGGGTTTAAAATTAGGTTGAATTCAATCAAGTTTGAGGCAAACCAGGTTTTCAAGTATGGGTGAAGATTGCTTTCCTTTAAAACCAAAATAAATTGGAGTGCCTAGAATAGACCTAGATTGAAAACCCTAAGGAGAAGCTACTTGATGAGTTGATTTTAGGTTGAGTGGTGCGGCCCAAACAACTTAAACAACTGGCCACAAATACACCACTAGATTAGGCACACAGAGATGGTTAACCTAGAATGATTTCAACTCTTTTATGTGTTGCTTTTTGTGTACCAGTTCCATAGATCAGAACCCGGTTGAGTAGAAACAAATCACGTAGGTTAAGTGCCTTGAATGTGGGTGTATGTTGTGTGTCTGTTGAAAATTACCCCACAAAATTATCTTTTTATTTTTTTTATAAGCGAGGGTGGAATGAATGTGAGTGAGAATCCAAACAACCAAACTAATCCTAGGATTTATGCAAACACCTAAGTTAATTGGAATTTGAATTTAATGTGACAAATGAAATCTATGGAGGGGGGAAGAATGGGGAGCACTTACAGTTGTCTTCAACTACACTTTACTCCAGTCTACTGATTGACGATTCCCTGATAGAGGTCTCTGCAAAATAATAGACACAGGAGGAAGCAAGTTAGAAGACAATAAAGTGCGTGAAATGCGAAAAGATCGGAAATCATTGCCTCCCCAGCAACGGTACCAAAATGTTGAAGTTACGGGTTACTACGCTATCGTACTTGTTTTTGAAAAAACCTGTCGTTGTAGTTTGAAAGCGAAGAACTCATATTCAACAAATAAAATTTATACCGGAATAGAAATCCCGGTTCGAACTTAGGGAGGCTACGTCGATCTATATTCACAATTATATTTTTTTAGGGTTTTTGTTGAAAAGCGAAGCGACGTAATTACAATGAAGCAATATAAATAATCAGAATAAACGAGAGAGAGAGAAAACATGCACTTAATATTTCAAAATGTTTATACAATTAAACCAAAGAAAAATTACACTAGAAAGTGGGAAATCTATTACACTAGAAAGTAGGAAAATTCTACTCTAGAAAGCTGAAAAGAGGAATGGGAGAGAGAAGTTATCCTCCTCGACGATCGCTTGGAGGATGAGCCGGACGAGATGACGCCTAGAAGACGAAGAACGGAGTGAGAAGGAGGTCGAGGCAAGAGGAACGAGAATGGGCACGTCGTCGTTGTCACAGGATCCACTTCCGAAATGAGGGCAAAAATTTGACTTTATCTCTCGAGGAGCATCCCGGGTGTGGGATAAGCTTCTCTTGAGCTTTGGAGAGGGAGAGAAGAGAAGGAAGGGATGCCAATTTCGTATGGAGGGGTCTCCTTTTATAGTTGCAAGGAGTGAAGGCATTATGGACATTACAATTTCAAAATATTAAATGAGGGGCCTTTAGTGACGGAATTAAGCATCACTAAAGCCCATGTCGTAGGCAACGTCCACCATGCCTACTGTCTGCTCCTCTTCCACGCTGCCCATGTTCATCAATCTTCGGCCGTCCGATCGTAAGATCGGATGGCTTAAGATTCGTTAATCGCAGTGCCTCAACACGTGCCTAGCGAGTGCGATCCCTCGTCATGCGGGGGCATGCGATGGCGTGTGGACTTGATTGAGTGCACGTAGCCATCCGATCCCCATCACACGGTCGAATGCACCCACTCGCCTGCACCCAACCGCAGCACCTCATGGATTCGAACCCACACGTTAAGGCGACCAAGCGCCTTATCCACTGCGCTACGTGCGTGGATGGGCGGGTGGTGCATCTTCGTGGCACACTATCTGGATCGTTGGATTGAGATCCAACGGTCGAGGTTACGTCTTTAAATGGGCTTCAGAGATTGAAGGTGCCGGTTGAGTTCCACTCTCAGTTGTTGGATCTTGATCCAATAGCGGAGAGGCGTGGGCGCTAGAGGCTTCAAAGGTTGAGGCCGACAGGTTGGGCGGCCGAGATGGCACCACGTGGTGCCATCTTGGCCATCCATCTTCTGGATGATGTAGATGGTGCCACAGGTATCAGATTGAGTCAATTTCACACCGTTAAGCTGCGATCGTCGATCTGAATCCATCCATGCAGTTGGATTTGTCGTCTGAAGTGCGGATTTACACCATCTTGGCCCTTGATCTTCTAGGGTTTCTCAGTCTCTGTTTGATGCTATGGATATCCGTACGATTGGATCTTCGATCTAAGGCCCCAATAAAAAGTCTCCTTGTCCCTAAACATAAAAGGAGATAATTAACCTCCATTTTATTCAGACTAATCTAAATGCAAGATTATGCATGCTGTGAAATATTTATAGTATGTAAGGCAATTCTATGCTTACGAACATGCATAAATAAACATTTTATGTAATATAAACATGTTTACATCAGGTGGCCCAACGGATTTTTCAGACGGAGGCAGAGAAGATGGGAAGAAGAAGAAGAGAATTGTGAGAGAGTTGAGAGTTATCTCCAAGGGAGGGCCCTTTTAGTCATTTTATAGCTTTTTTTCCCATGCAAATCCTTTTCGGATCAATTTATTCTGGTGCTGCCACGTGGCGCTCTGTGTGCCCTTAGATGCAAATCGCATGGCTCCCGCTCTCTTGCGCCTTCATGGTTTTGCTTTTGCCGCATGCCTTTAAATCCTACCTTAACATCGGATGGCTTAGACAGCTGCAGCACCACGCCTTCGCAAATCCTAAGCGTGATTCACACGCCTTCCCGATTTCACACAACCCACGCAATCGCGCGTCCTGCCCGTGGTGCACTCTGATCGCGCCACGTGGCGCACTGTGCACCGTCGGATCACGCAATTGCGCCTACACGTGCTCGCCCACCAACGCCGCATCAATTTTGCGCAGCGCAGGGCTCGAACCCGCATCCCACACTTACGTGCACACGCGCGTGAGCTAACACACTGTGCAAAGCCTTTATCATATATATGTGCTTATTTATATTTATACTAATCCAATCTGGGTGGCGACGTGGTACGTTTGTGGTCGTTGGATGAAGATCCAACGGCCCGCACTACGAGGAGAGGTGCCTTCAGGAGTTGGGGGCGCGGCGAGGGGCAATTGCGATGGTGCCATGTGACACCATTGTGGCCGTCCATTCTTCTTCTCTTTATATCTGATGACGTAGGCCTCAAATTAAGTTGATTTCTACACCGTTGGACTGTGAACGTCGATCTGGATCCATCTGTACAGTTGGATTTGTCATCTGAGGTCTAGATCTTCTTCAATTTGCCCCTTGGCTCTTACTCTTCTGTGGACTCCCTAAGGTGCTACAGGAGTCTGATTGATGCGATCTTGGATGCGTTGGACTCCCGTCGTTATTCCGAATAGATCCATGAGGATGGATTGGTCATCTGCAGCCCTGGATTACCTGCAATCATTAATACCTCTCAAATAACATAGTTTAATACATAAAACACATATATCAACTACGATGCAGAATATGATGCGTATGCATGCAGAATGTTCATGTTATGCTAAGTTTTAGCTTAATTTAGGAGAGTTAGGGCCTATGATTGTTGTGCAATAAGTCAACCAGACTTTTGCCATCACATCCACTTGATTCACAGTTAGGGGAATATGCTCCTCGAAGAAATCCCACCTAGGTTGGTGGGGACTATTAGGTTTGCTTTTATTTTACTGATCCCTTTGGTTTATGAAATTTCCTTTCTGCTTATGGAAGCGATTGCCTTCGCAAATTGAGGCGAGGGTGACTTCTATGGAGGCCTTCTTATCATTAGGGGAGTATTGGTCATCTCTGTGATTATCCACTAGGCAGCTACAGGAGCGGAACGAATCATCCTGCTCCATAAACTTTGTAACCTGATCCCAGATCTCTACCATGTCTCTAGGCGGGAAGTCATCAATGTCATACCAGAGCCTTTGAGTCAGTAGACCTGACTTAAAGTGCTGGATGGTAATAGCATCATGGGGCCACTTGCACTTGAAATACTGAATCTTGAACTGGTCAAGGTAAGATCGGAAAGACTCCTACCTCCGATGTCGGATCTTTAACAACCTCTCTGGGTTATCTCTAACATGTTGCTAGCCGACAAAATAATGGCAAAATTTATCTGCTAGCTCTTAGAAACACGTGATCTGTCCTGCTGGGTAGCTCATTAAACCACTTATGTGACATGTTAGACAAATAGGATGGGAATACTTAGTAGAGTACTCCAACAGGGCAACCATGAACCAACATCATTTGGCAATAACTCCCAACAATGTTATTGGAATCAAATGTCCAGTCATATTGAGTAAGGATGGGGTGTTTAAACTTCTCTAAGAGGGGAGCTGTCATCACTTCCTCCATGAAGGGGTATGTGGTTATGTATGTGCGTGGGCATATTCTCCTCATCACTCGAGTGACTTGATGAACAATCTCAGGGATTGATCCCACCCTGCTGGTCACCATGGATGGGCTATCGACTGCTCGTTTGACTCCCGTAGAGGTGGGAGGGAAGCTTTAGGTGGACCAAGGGGAACCTCGCTTTTCGGGCTACTAAGCTTGTGTTTTAACTTTTTGAGTTGTTTGTGCAGGTGAGCATTCTCTTCAACCACACGATCCCATTTCAATTGGTCATCAGTGGGGCTGGAATTCTAGGGCTCCTCCGACTGGATCTTAGCCTTTTCTTTGAACAGTTGGATCTCCTAGAGTTGATCTGCCACCAACTGCTATTCTACTCACAAGGTCACCAGTTTGTCCTCGTACTCTTCCTTCCTCGCCTACATCTCGAGGAGTGGATTCCCTTGAGGATTCTCCTGGAGAGAAGGCTCAGGTTGGAAGCTAGGATGCACCTCCTTCTCCTTTCTTGGTTCGGCAGCTTGGCGGTGTCTCCTTGACACAGAAACACTGAACTTCACCAGAGCTACGTTCTCGGGGTTAGCACATGAGGAATGACGAGTGGAAGGAGCCATTATCACACCTAAAGTTTGAGAGACGTGGCAATAGTACCGATGTTTCCCATAAATGATGCCAATTGATTGAGACCCTTAGAATAGGAATCCCAACTCAAACACAATTAAAAGAGGAACTCAAAGAATTGATGACCTAGTTCCACCTGGAAAGGTGTTTGTCTAGGGTGAGAGTAGGACTCCCAAATTTCACTAGCTCTTTTTGTTGGTGGTACAATCATACTTTCTTGCTTTCTTTCTCAAATTGTGTAAAAAACTAGAGCTAACTCGACCCAGGTATTTATAAGGCCAGCCACCTCTGATCGTGGGTCTCATGGAATTTCCCACGATCCCACAATCTACACATTAATGGAATTCAATTTTGTAACCATCAAATGGCTATCAACATAAATACCGATGTAATGGATGTGTGTTTCAACTTCAGTCAACAGCATCTGTTGACAGGTTATTGGATCTGTGAGTGCATCAGGTTTTTGGATCAAATGGACCCAGCAGGATGCCGGGTCAGGCAGATCTGACCAGATGCTCTCAGTCGGACCCGTTAGGATGACAAATTAGTCAGATCTGTCAAATATGTCGAAGTTTATGAAGAGGATTTTCTTCTCTCATCAATGCCCATTATTCCAAGAAAGTTACAAATGACATGGTGTGTAATTCAAGGATGCACTGGCCTTTACAAGTCATAACTTTGACCTATCCCAATAAATACTTGATCGGAGTTTTTGCGTTATTTATAATTAGGGTTTTTAAGATCGTTGCAATGCACAAAAATCGATTCACTTTTAAATTTCTAAACCTAGATAGGGAAGTATCTAGGGTCGTTCAAGTAGGCAATATGTTTGCAAAAATTGAGTTTCTTGCTTGGAAATGAAAATCAACTTTCTTTTTGTATTTTTGTGTATATATTTTTTAGGTTTTTTTTTTTAATAAACAAGGCAATGCAAAATGTTGGCAGGAAAAGGCTAGTTCTATTTTAGCAACTAGGTGACAAGAATGAACTCTTCCCAAGCTCACCCTATGCAAGTGAGGGCCTAGGATAATCGGGAAGAGGCTATGAAAGTGTTAAAACAAAATCAAAGCAAGAAGAAGATGCACCAAATTAAAGAGGCAACTTAGGATTTCTATTTTACAAATGTAGAGGAAAGCTTCTACTACAAAAAAGTAAAACTAAAGAGTAAATAAAATAAAAATCCTGATGATGGTGAAGAGGATGAAGCTCTTGCTCCAACTGCGGATGCTCTCATAGTTAAAAAGGGCCCCTCCTTCTTCTTCTTGAACCAAGATGTGGTCTCCCCTTGGCAAGCCTTAGAGGGGGGCATGCCTTGGCTCCTTCAATGTGGATGCTTCCACCTTAGTTGCTCCTTCATGGGTGGGCATGCACCACCCTTCTCCTCCAATACCTGGACATCCTCCAAGTTGGAAAGCTTGCTCCTCCTTGGCGTGGCACAAGGAAGAAGAGAGAAGGGGAAGAAGGCACCAAGGGGGAGGGTAGTATGCCCCCTTAATCTTCTTCTCTTCTTCTCCTTCCTTGGCCATGGGTTAGGGTGGATGTAGGGTGGAATTAAACTAAATGGAGGATGAGTTATGATGGTGGTTAAGGGGGGTATATATAAGGTTTAGGAGGGGAGGGGTTGGCGTGGACACATGTAGGGCTAGGATGGGCTTATAAGGTGGTTAAGGGTAGTTATAAGGATCCAATGGAGGGGACTAGGGGCACCACCTAAAGGGTGTGATGGGTGGTGGTTATGGTGGCCAAAGGGCATCTAAAAGTGGTGCCAACTTGAAGGCTTCTAGAAGGGAGGTGAGGTGGATGGTGGATGTGGCTTGGAAGGGGTAGATGTATGGTGGAGATCAAAGGAGAGTTGGAGACACTTTTATGGGTGCTTAAGGGTGGTTTTGGCGCCAACATGGAGGTGCCTTTTGGTGGTGGTTGAGGGGTGAAGAGGTGGCTATGTTCGTGCCAACTTAGGGGTGGACTAGGTAGAGCTTAGGTGGACTGAGGTTAGGTTACATGGTGGAGCTAGTTAGGTACAGTTTTAGGATGGTGGATGGCCAAGGGAGCTAGAGCATAGCTAAGCTAAGCTAGCTAAGCTAGCTTAGCTAGTAATAGAGTAGAGGAGGAGGCAATTGGAGCTAGGGTTTGAGGAGAGGAGCTAGACAGGAGAAGTCTGGAGCTAAACTGGAGCTGGCAGTTGTTGAAGAGGGTGGCATGGAGCTACTTTAGCTAGCTTCTACTGAAATATGTTGAGGTGAGCTGAGTCTGATATTCCCAGGGAGGACCTAGCTAGTTGAAGTAACTAAGGTAGCTTAGCTCAACTAAGTTGAGCTGAGTCCCCAGGAGTTGGACTTAAGCTTCCTGAGCTAAGATGAAGTCATCTTCAGCTGGCTGGAGTTGAGTGGAGCTGGATTTAGATAGTCCTGAGCTAAGGTGAACTCCAGTCAACTCAGCTAAACTAGCTAGAGCTCCCAGTGAATTGATGGGAGCTGAGATGAGCTAGACTCAGCTAAGTTAAGCTGGATCTGAGCTGACTTGAGCTAAGGTGAGCTAAGATGAGCTCTCTTGGGCTGCCATTCAGCTGAGATGAGCTGAATGGAGCTAGGATGAGCTAACCCTACTTCAAGTGAGCTAGAATCCAGCTATGGTGAGTTGGATCAAGCTGAGTCCCAGCTGGTTTGAGCTTCTCCTTCACAAGTTGCCTTCTTGAGTGCTAGGGCTCTAGGGATCTGACAATTTGCTTATTCCTAACACTCACAAAAACATATTAAAAAGACAACAAAATGCAAAATGCATGCCTAACCTAATTTATGCCTAATGCAGTCCAAAAACCCATTTGTGGAGTTAAATTCCTAAGAGCTAGGTTTGTTTTACTACATAAGAATGATGATAAATTGACGTTTATCAATACTTTATTTGTTGATATATCTATAGCTATCCAACTTATGTAGGTTGATACATGTATCATCATTTTGCTACAATTACTTTTGTAATTAAGAAGAATCGATTAGATTTAATTTTTGAAAATTGTATCTAATGGCTATATTCCTAACCTATGAGTTTCTAACTCTATAGGACCCAAATAAATATTCCTAAAACAATTGATTCCAATCTTCTTCAAAGTTCAAAGTAATTAATGCCTATTCATTTTCATCATTAGAAGTCATTCCTTTCCTTTGATACTATGTCTATTACTTGTAATCAAATAATCCATCAAAGAGGCGCAGGATTTTGTAAAATTATTTTACTGATTTTAATTCTTTCATTTGTGTTAGGTTGAGATAGTATATCAACTATCTTGGTTTTGTACTAGGAAGAGACAACTTATGAACTATCCCATTGTTATAATGCGTTAAGGCAGCATGTTGTTGTAGTGGATTTGATCGAATGAATTAGTCTAGAAATCTTAAGGGTGACTTAGGTCATGGTTTTACCCATTAAAGATTTAGTGCTTTAAATTGTAGTGTTATTTGTATGATTTATTATCTTATATAATTGCTTTATATTACTTTAACATTACACACCATTCACCCCTATTTATGGTATAGTAACTAAATTTATAAGACCTTTCATTTGGTGGAGCAAGTTCACAATAGGGACATAATAATTGATTTTTGCAATGCTCACTTCATTAAGGTATATAGAAAGATAGTCATCTATATGACCTTTACTTTTTGACAAAACCAACTATAGTTATAAGAGGTTTGGATGCTAAGAAATAGTTGAAAACAAGTACAAAACGTAGAAGGAAAAAGGAGTTGAATTCATGGTAAAGGAAAAGAAGGCTTCATATAATGCAAAAGGTGATGAAAATGTTATTTTGTACCTTGAAAAAGGAAGAATTCAACCAATATAACAACTTGAGCATAGACCTACTTGTTTGGTTATTGTTTTCTTTATGACTATGTGTTGGATGATTGCAAATCCTATGGTATGAATGAGAATTTGTATTCAGTGACTCAGGTCGTAGTTTAGTCAATTGTTCGAAGTGGGATCACACAATTGGGTCTTGGCTTGTGACATGGTATATGTGATTTCAAACACCCTAAGAAAGCCTGTGCTGCCTCTCCACTTGTTTAGAAGCTGCATCATCTTTCTCAATTCACTTGCATATGAGTAGAGAGAAGGATTTGACTCTATGTAATGGCTCAATTTTTAATTAATCATTCATTAAGCTAAAAGCTAGTTGGGTGTAATTAGATGTTTGATTATGTCATACATTGGATGATAATGAAATGTCATCGCATGAATACCCAAGAATTACACTAACGTCACCAAAGATGTGAAGTTAAGGAGCTAAATGCTAAGGAAATGAGCTTAAGGGGCTGATAATAACATCATCATCAGCCATATCTAGCTTTATTTAGTCATAATCTATTAATAAATGCTCCTATATAACCGCCAGAAGATTGTAATTCACTGCATATCCATTCTGAGAGATAAACATTAAAACAGAGGTAAAACTACAGTTTTAACAGAATATCCTAATTGCAGAATAATCACGGGGTTTCCCAAGGTTTAAATGAAGGTCAAATGGTCATAACTGTCTAATAAGTGTGTTCATGCAGACAGAAATGGGTTTTCACGAGTTTCGAGAATTAATGGACATCTGAAATCCTAAAAATAGACCTGCTTAATTAACTGAGGTTCCGGTCAGGATAAAATTCACCTAAACCTTCTAAAAATTATAGAAAAATATTCCCTAAGGTTTGGTACCTTTGAGTTGACCATTGGAACCTAATTTGACCTAAAATAGTCTTAGACAAACAGTTCCCTAATTTGGGTTTCTACGCAAATGACCCATTCAAACTTAGTAAAAACCAAAATCCGACTTCACCATCAGATTCCTTGGGTCAAAATTAGGTTTGTACCAGAATTTGGGCCCAATCAGAGATCATGTTGACCTAGTTTGCATTTTGGTTCAGTCTGATTCTTCTTCTCTCACTTAAACACCTAGCTTTCAAAATCTTTTGCAAATACCCCCCTAACTTCATCATCTTCTTTAAAAATAGGTCCCCACCACCTTCAGACTCCTAAACCCAACTCGAGCGACCTTCAATCAAGGAGTTCTCCCTGATTTCTCGCCCAATCTCTTCTAAACTTGGAATGGAGACTCCTGAGAGATTTCCCTACAATCTGAGCCACATCTTGGGCTCTAATTCCTATTCAAAATCATATGCGAATCATTTAAAGGAGTGGGTCTCCTATTTGATTAATCTTCAAAGCTTCCAAGCTTGGTCTCCAAGCTTGGAAAGCTCTTTTGAGGCCTATTTAACGACCCAGGTCGCAAGGCCGTTCTCCTTAGCTTGTTTTGGCCAGTGTCTCCACCTTCTTCTCCTCTCTTTAGCCGAAAGCTCCATGAGCTCCGGTGAGCTTCTTGTTCTACATTCTTCATTGGACGTCATAGACCATAACCGGCCAATCTACCCTCCTCAAGCTCCTCCGTCGCTTGCAATACTAGCGAGGGCCGTCTTCCCCTCTCTTCCTTGCCGTTCTCCATCATCAGAGGTTTCATCTTCCCCACGTCTGGCATACCACCAGCGTGAGCATTCCCCCCTTTCATCTGTTATTTTAGGTTTAGATTAGTTCCCTTAGATTCTTAGGTTAGCTTCCCCTATTCAAAATCTAAAAAGAATCCCTCGACTTAATGCCAACCACCTTCGTCCTCCGCTCCGGCCACCCCTCCAACGAGTTTGCCCCACTTCCACAACCCACCAAACAACTCGCCGACACTTCCACGAGCTCCACCGTGCACCCACAATCAAAAGCCCTAACCTACTTCATCCTCTTGATCTCCCAAACCACCCCCCGAACACACCCATCACCGACCTTCATCTTTAAGTTCGTCCGACTTCCACTCTCCACCAAACTCCACAAGACCACCGCCAATGCACTCCACACCCTTCAATGAAGCTTTTGAGGTGTTTTAATTAGGTCGTAAGGCCATATTGATTGTTTTAAGTATTTTGCCGGACCTCTGCCACCGCATTATTGTCTACAACGTGTTCTTCGCCCTGCAGCCCTGTTCTTCACCAAAGACCCCTCTAGGTTGTGCGGGTGTATTCCAGGTTCACCACCAGGTCTTCGATTAAGGTCTCTATCAACGACAGCCACACCAATTGAAGGAAGTTTTCACAAGCAGCCGCATGCAAAGAAAGGGGGACTGATTAGTCCCACATTGTTAACGAAGGAGACGCTTGTGCCTCATAAAGGTTTTTTGTTCTTTGGGTTGTTTGCCTTGAACACATGGGGTGAGGTCCCTCACACCCTTCACTGACTCGACTCGCCTATTAGCCTCACTCCTTGGCTGAGACCCCACGCTCGTAGCCCTGGACTCAATTATGCGACCCGAATAAGCGATTAAACATGATATTTGAGAAAGAGGAGAGGAGGAAAGAAAGAGAGAGAGCAGGGGAGGAGTAGGTTTTGCTTTTGAAGGATTTGAGTGACACTTGGTTGCTGGGAAGGAAAGAAGACAAGAGGAGAAAAGCTAAAGGAAGAAGGAGAAAGAAGGGTTGTGTGTAAGCAGAAGGAAGTAGAAGAAGAGTTTAAAGAGAAGAGCCGTGCCTAAGAAAAGAAGAAGAAGAGAGAAGAAGAAGAACAACAGAAGATTGAAGACATTGTAGTAGGCGACATTTAAGTCATCTGATCCACCTGCTAGACATCTAATTACTGTTCATTTATTTAACATGATTGAGTAATTGATATACATGTGCTTAGGTAATAATCGGAAATCTCAATCACCATTATTTTGTTCTAGGTATCTTTTTGTCTCTAGATGCATTGATCTTCATTGAATATTTAATGTGACAGATTATTATTCATTGAAAATCGATATTTTGCTCAATTTCTTGTACTCATTTATATTTTAATTGAAGATTAGCGTGTCTATTTGTTCCCTGTGTTCGACCTCGAATTTCATTTCTAGATTTTTGAGTTATAAATTTTATTTGTTGACAAGCGATTTTGACTATACTGCAACACAATGATTTTTAAAACAATGATTTCACCCTTCAATAAGGGCTCTTGGATAAAGAATGTCCATGAGTAGGAGAACACGGCCATAAATAACCCAACCATATAAAATGTCCAATGCTAAGCACGAGGAGTACCCTCAGCCTCTCGTCCCTACCAACACCTCCGTCTCCTCACCTCTCCTCTCCACTTCCCACTCGATTCCATTCCATTACCCTCTATCTTCACCTCATCTTCTAGTAAAGAAGGCCTTTTCTATTGCAGCAAATTGATGCAAAACACCTCCAATGTTGTGGAGGAAGAAGAGTCGGGGAGAAGGCAAGGAGTAAAGAAGAAAGGAAAATGGGAGGAGATGAGTTGTAACATTTGGATTCCTACCTTAGCCAAGGAACATCCCAGGGAAGCTTAAAAGGAGGAAAAGGAGGAGCTTGCAAAGAAGAAGAGAGGAGTCGTCCTCTCTTTGTTGCAGGTTAAGTAGAGGAAGACAAAGGACTTTAAGACCACCCAACAAGGTAGGGACTTTTTCTCATCCTCATTGATCTTTTATCTTCAATCTTAGTGTATGAATGCATGCTAGGAGATGGATTAGAACCTCGAAGATTGTTGTATGTAGAGATTTAGTTGCATGTAGCTTACCAAATATGCATGTGATGTTTATTGGTGTGGAGGCTATTTTGATTAGTGCTATGTGTTTTACACTTTTTCTACCTAAATAAACAAGGCTAGTATCTTGGGATCAATCCATGAAGGACATGCATGCAAGTGCTTAGGATAAGGAACCCTAAATTGGGTTTAAAATCATCAATTGCAACCAAAGAATTCATTAATAGTAAAACAAACGTTAGTTTTATTTTCCTGGGAGAGGTAGAGCGAAAATAACTAATCAAACTAACGTCAGCTTCCCTCGGTAACATTAGTTTCTTGATTTTTAACATTATTTAACCTCTTTTAAGGCTAAATAAGATAAAAAGTAATGTTAAATGTCCAAAAGTTAATATTAGATGGACTTGGGATCAGAAACTAATGTTAAGAAAGGATTAATTAGTGTTAAGGAGGCCTAGGGATGTGAAATAAAAGGGGTTTGGGAACCCTAACTTGAATCTAAGACAAGTATGGGTTAACCTTGGTTTTAACTTTGTAGCAACACAACCAATGGAAAGTTTGGGATGAGAAATTGAGAGGAAAGGACCAATGAACGCTAAATGATGAGGGATGAAAATTACCTCTATTTTTTTAATAATAAAATCATATATTTATAATCATAAGTTACTCAGCAATAGATTTGATGCTTGTAATGATGTAGGTAAACCAAATAACCTAAAAACCATATTTGAGTAATAACAAAGTTGGGTAACAAAAGTTCAAGAAATGAGTAGTGAAGGAAAAGATTGAGAAGACCAATGATCTACATCCAAGTAGGACTACTCGGACAAGTTAGATAACTCGAATTTGACTCAAATGATGAGAATCCAATCTTCTCAAATTGATGATTGAATAAAATTTAATAATGCTTGAGTACTATAAGAAGAAAAGGCCAACTCTACTGGAAAGTTGGATATGTCCAACTAAGAAAATGCTTACATTTGAGTACCCATAAGGGAAGAAGGGATCGAATCTCAAAAGAAAGTCCCAAATGGATGACAAGTTAGGGGGTAGGTGACTCAGAAAGGCTACTTAGCCTACATAAATCAGAAAGAAATGAAAGTAGGAAGCCTAAAATAAATATAACTAAGAAGGTTATGGTTATAAAAGATCCTTGAGGTCACAAGAATTACATGCAGGTGCCATGAGTTAGTTATATAATAAACATGGACAATGCTTTGGATAGGTTCATTGTAACAAAACTTGACACATTAGCAAGAAAGATACATTAACTTTGACTAAGTCAAAAGCAAACAAGTGTTGAGAGGTGATTGCTGCATGTGGATAGATGTTTCCAAAAGTTGAAGCTTCCATAAGAGGATTCCTTCATTCTAGAAGTCTATAAATAAGGGAAGAGGACATCAATTAAGGGCATTTTTCCAATTCTCCACCATTCCCACTACATGATACGTGGCCAAAGTGATCTTGAGCTCAACTGTTGTAGATCTCTACTCTTGTTCACTTGAATGAAGGTGATCTCTATAGAGTACAATTGAGTCCAATGTTAGAGCGTGCAATATAATTGTTTGTTGGTTGATGTAAAAATTACAAGAAACTTTCATTGTAATATTGCTATTGATTCAAAAAGGAATCTACAAAAGAATTGAATGTTATTTTTTGTTTGCTGAATTTAGATGGTATCACTCCGATGTAGCTTCGATCAATATTTCATCATTCTCGATTTCATTTGATTTGAACACTCTTTCCTTGTAACATAACTTTGATTAATTGGATTGATGAATGACTATTTCTAGGTTTATCTTTATTTTTCCTTGATTAGTATTTATAATATCAACACAATAAACCAAATTGAACTTAATCACTAAAGTTTATTGTACTGAAGATTGAATAATTCTATCCTTAATTCTAAAATAGATAATTTCAATATATGATTTGATTCTCTTCACGACAAGCTTCTTCTATGCCTCCATTAACTAATTTAGCTATTTCTTCTCCTTAACTTTGATTTGATGGGAGATTTCTTATTAATGGAAATTAAGATTAACATGATATCTTTCACTAAGAAGAGTAATAAACCCCTAATGGGTTAAGGATTTGGCTAATGAACTCAAAGAAGCCATTACCCTTGTCTAAAAAGGCTTGGGAGTTCCTAACATACAAATTAGGAGTTTAGGTTCTTTAAAGTATGAGATGGACCTTGGGAATGGAGTTATGATCATATATATATGTATACATATGTGTTTGTGTATGTGTGTATAGCAGAATTATCCATGAGCTTAAGGTTCAAATAATTTATTTGAACTCATTACAAAATGCTTTTATATCTTTTACAAAGTTACTGGTGATTTTATAAAGATTGTATTACATTCTTAGAAATTAGAACTATCTTATAAGACATGACTTGTAAGTTACAAATAATATTTTTATAACTTCTTTTATTAAGATGGCAAACAGGCTATTTGCATTTTCGATGAAATTTCATGTGCAACATATCCAACCGATAAACTTTCAATCATACAATTGGAGCTCCACATGAGTTTGAATGAGTTTGGCCCAAATAAGTTTTTTGAACCTTAGACTCACTAGATAACTCCTTTATATGTACATATACATATACATATACATATACATACATGTATAAACAACTAAGCAAGGGATTAGGGAGGCTTAGACCCATATGTAGAGTATGATTAAAAGGTGGCATAAGTTGGGCTGTGTTAGAGTTGATATCTGCGATATTAGTAAGTTCAAAGTCATGGTATAGTTGCAAAATCAACCTAAACAAAATATTTATAATGAAACTCCAGGTGAGTCTAGGTTGATCACTTGGAGGTGACGTGATGTGAAAATGAGTTATGATTTTTTTTTCGTGCTTGCAAAACTAACTAAATCTAAAGATGATGGCAGATTTAAATTCACCTGTTGCTCTTTCGAAATGTACAATCATAGTATAGTGTAAATAGATATAGAACATATAAGAATAGAACTAGTCTTGAAACTCACGTAATATATGTGTAATATTGAGAGAGTTTTGGTTGAGGATTGGTTCGTTAATGAGGGCAAGAACATCCATCCATATATATATATTTTTTTCGATTTTCTTTTTCATATTTTTTTGTGGTTTTGATTTTTGAAAGTAAACTAGAACTACTAATAGAGATTGCAATAAGAAAACATAATCAATTCTTCATTCATCAAGTATGGAGATAAATAAATTGTGTGTAGATGAGAGCTTGGAAAAACAACTTGCTATTAAAGAAACAACTAGAACAAATAGAAGAATTACTAGAACTACTAAAACAAATATTACTAGAACTAAAGATAGAGATAACTATTGATAAGATTATATTCTAAGGCTACTAGAAACAGGGCCCCAAGGAGTATCCCTTGGTTGCCTTGGAGGGTGGTAGTGGGCAGAGGATGGCCAGCCACCAAGGTTTGAAGGTGGATGGCTATGGAGATTTGGAGCAAGGAAGGTGGATGGCTATGGAGGTAGAAGAAGATAGATGGAGGGAGGAAGGGGGAGGGGGGGTGCTACATGGCTGTCGACCATGTGGTTCTATAGAGAGGAGGAGGGCTATGGCCAGCCACCGTAGGATCACCTCAGGATAAGATCCTAATTAAGGTGGTCTTTGGTAACAAAAGATCTTATCTCTTTCGATCTTTCCATAAGAAAGATCAAAGAGATAAGATCTTTCTTGTGTTGGGTGGCAACAAGAGGATTGACCTCCTCCTTAGGGCCTAAGTAAAGTGTGAGTGGATGTGTGTGTGTACATGTGTAAGTGAACATGTGTGGGTGTGTGTGCATGGGTTTTGTAGACCTAGTTTGTGAGTCTAAGTGGGTTTGGGTTGGTTCAACCTAGATTGGGTTAGATTCTACTCTAATCGGGTCTAATTAAACTGTGGTAAATGTGAACTAATGGGATCTATGGTGACCTAATCTAGATAGGGGTGAATCCATTTCGGTGTAAGTACACCCAATTGGATTTGGGTTAGGTTCAATTAGACTTACTGAGTCTAATTAGGTTGACCTAATTAGGTTCTAACTGGACCTAATCAGAGTTGGTTGCATCCAATTAGCTTATACTGCACCTAATTGGATGTGGATGGGTATAATAGGTTTAGGTCAGCATGATTAGACTCAATTGAGTCCAATCAACTTAGGCTTAGTCGAATCAGGTCCCATGATCCCAATTGACTACAGGCTAGCCTAATTGACTCAGACTGAGTTAATTAGGTAAGGTATGGACCTAAATAGATATCTAAGTTGGGGATTACATATAGAATAGGTAGACTAGGGTTATGGATAGTAGGATAGTGGTAGGGATAGGGTGGATAGGTACATGGATAGTGTTATCCATGTTTTTGATATTTGAGCTCAAATATCCTGATTTTGAGCTAGATTAAGAATAGGTATTGGGATAGGGCTGTCCTAGGGTTTTGAGGATAGGGTTATCCTAAATCTTCTCATTCTTTTCCTATATTCTTGTTCTAGACAGACAGTACATTGTTCTTTCTTTCTTCCTTCTCTCCAGCTGGTGTCTTTATTCTTTATTTTCATAATCCAGCTCCAGTTTTGCTACAGCTTTTGCTCCTACTAGCTTTATTCCATCCAGAATAGCTTCTCATCTAGTCATGACCTACAAATAAGAATAAATTCTAATTAGCATGGAAAAAATGGTTTTAAAACATATGCAGCTCAATAAAGAAATGTAATGAATGATATGAAATTTATGAATGCACTATTCACAGGTTAAACTAGATTCTAACATAATTTAGGTTAATTAAGTCCTATGATTGCTATGCAATCATACCCCCATACCTAAATTTTGCCAATCCCTAGCGAAACTAACATATGAAAATCCTGTGGAAAAAGATACGAAAATCAAATACACAGATTTATTTTTAGAAACAAAGTAAACAATCCCTTTTTTTTATGTATGTATATATATAGATATCTATATATACTTTTATTGCAAAACGAGTTGTTAAGGAATCAAGCAAGTTTGAATCAAAATCTTAATACGATTTTTCACCAATGGAAAGAAATTACGGACAAATCCTTAACGACAAAGACTTCAACTACTCTCTAGTACAGACTTAAATCCAGACCTCCCAAATCAAATCAGAAGTCCTATTAGCCTTTAGACTTGTGTTGCTAAAGCAACTTTTTCTGACTAAGTTGACCCACCGAAAGTTTGAATTGAATGTGAGAAACTAGCATCTTGTGTGTGATTATTATGTGACTCGTCAGACAGGTAACTAAGTTGATTCTTAGCATTCAATAAAATTTAGAATATTTTTAAACTCTCTTTGAGACAATCATTTCTTCGGTTAGGCCATACTAAGATTTGCCAGCTTTCTTCTCACCACTTTTCTACCCTAAGGTTAATACACTAGGTGTATATCTCCCCAGCTAGATGTTAATGCGTAATCGTCGAGTGTTAAGAGATGTGCATTGTAGTACACACAACAAAAACACAACAACATTAAAATTTATAAAACTCGAAAACACAAGGGAGTCAGAGATCATTCGTAGGGAGCAAATTAGCAACTTAATCCACTAATCATAGTATTAAGAATAATATGCAATTGAAACCAAAGTAATACTCAGAATAATATTTCAATAAAAATCAGAAAGTCAATGCAAAAAGATGGGGTTAAAATGGTGATTTGAATCACTAAGTTAACCCTAATATTTAAGATGTGTATAACCACTTAAATAATTATATAGTAACCGCAATCAAATATCCCAATAGTGTCAGAACCAACATAAGCTGAACCAAATCTGATGTCAAGTTTAGGCTTCAGATGCCTTAACCTTGAGAGAACCAAGTACTAGCACAAGGCATAAAGGCCTTATCTTAAGCCTCAAATGAACTAAGGCACAGCAGCAGTACACCAACACAAAGGCATAAGGGCCTCTTCAGATTTTAGCTAAGTGTTGAGAGAGAGGGAGGGCATGAATCCCAAAGCCACAGAGCAAAACCCATGCCCCTCATCTTCGCTTTCCTTCCCTGTCTCTCAAGTTAGACCTGAGTGAACAGTATCGGGTATATGGGTATTCAGACCAGGGACCAACCTGCCTACGTAGTGTAGTGGGTGAGGAGTGTGCACGTGCGGTGAGTGGGACCTCACTTCGTGTGCTGAGGCGAACAACCTCTGTCACAAAATCCTTTTGTATACTATAGCCGACTTCAAAATCCCCGATGTGTGGCTATCCATAAGCCTTCTTTTCTCGTGCAGCTCTAAGTGATGGTTGATCGGGCGTTTTTCACTTTTTAGAGACGATGTGTATCAGATAAAATAATGCATTGCAGTGAGATCGTGTGGTGGAAAAATCCCGAACAAAACTAATTATCAATAAAACTAACCACGAAAAGTTAGGTCGTATCCACAGGGAGGAACGACTGCAATAAATTCACGTGTAGAGCCATCATGTTTGCAGAAGCATTTGCAAAATCAATTTACTAAATATGCTGCTCTGAATGTCACTCACAATTTCATGAGAAGCTTAGGGTTATTTATGTAAATTTCATGTCAGAAATCAAGCTTTCAAAAATATGTAGATGATGCATGTGTTGTGGCGTGTCATGTAATTTTGAATTGCATGCAACTCTGATCCCAATTTCAATGAGAAATGCTGTGCATAATAGGAGTCAATCAAATACGTAAAAAGACAAGTGCATTGTCATAATTTTACCATAATAATTTAATCAAAAATAAATAAATAGTATAGTTGGAAATGGCATTGGTGGTAATTTTTAATTGGAGCTTTCCCTATAGCAAAACAAGAGATACTTCCACCTTGCTCGCGCGAGGAGAAGAAGCATCGGCTGGAGGCACGAAACTTCGAGGAGGTCGAGGAAGGTGAGGCCATTTCGATGAAGGTCACGGCGATGGGAACGGTGGCCAGAGCTCTTGCCGGCGACGAGGAGGGGCGGCGGTGACTCGCCAGCGCGTAGGTTGTCGACGGCGGCAGTCGTGGACGTGGGTGGACTTGTGAGGGTGAGGAGAGTTCAATGGCGTCGATGGAGCGAAGATTGGAGGCTCGTGGACATGGCTGCATGGAGGTGGTTGGACGCCTACTCTGGGTTCCTCTTTATTGGCCAAGAAGAAGAAGAAGAAGAAGAAGACCAGGCTTTGGCACATGGGTGTGCACGCGTGTGAAGGAGTGCGTGCAAGGGCTATGCGCGGGGTGGCTGGTACGCACGTGGGCATGCGGAAGGATGTGTTGGCACTGCGCGAGGAGATTGGAGGAGTGTGGATGGCACTGGAAGGCGGCTACACTATTTGGGTTCTTTTCGTGTAGTTGCAGGTGGTGGTGGTGGAAATGGGAGGTTGAAGAAGATGGGTTTGCTCTGCGGGTGTAGAAGAGGAAGAAGATGGTCAGTGGATGGTTTGGGGACTACACCTTGTCACAGTGCGATGGGTGACGATGGAGCTTGTTCAGGTCACCGTGCACACTCGATCCATGGTGCAAACGATGCTTCACGGTGTAGGCGAGAGGAAGAAGATGGAGAGCCCCTATTTATTCGAAAAGCGAAATCAGGTTTTAAAATAATTGCATCATAGTATAGTTGAAATCGCTTTGAAAATAAATAAATTTTATTACTCGAAATTTGAGTCCAAGGTTGAACACAGGCAGCAAATGGAATTCACGTACTAATCTCAATAATAGATTCAATTTGAACATATAAAACTAAAAATATAATTCAAAATGTAAAGCATGAGTATATGGATAATAAAATGTAGCTAGAAAACATATAAAAGAGAACTTGGGAAGAATTGGAATCTTTCTTGCAATCTTTCGTCATCTCTCTTTCTCTAGCTTTGATTCTTTCTTCTCTTCTTTCTTCTCTATTTTTTGGCTTCTTCCTTCTTCTTTGTTTCTTTCCTTTGCCTTTTCTTTTGTTCTCTGTCCTTCTTCTTCTTCTCCTTTCTTTGGCTCCTTTCTCTCTTTGTCTTCTTTCTTTATGCTCTTGCCTTTAGCTCTTCTTTCTTCTTTCTGTCTTAGCCCTTGTCTTTTTCTTCCTTCTTTCTCCTGACTTCAGTTCCTCATCAGCTGTGCCTTCTCCCTCAGCTTCCTCTGCAGCTTTTTCCTTCTTCTGTGGCTTCACCCTTAGCTTCTTCTTCAGTTTCCTCCTCCTTCAGTCCTTGCCGTGCCTTCTGCCTCTAGCTCCTCCTTCCTCTTCCTTTCCCTACAAGAGCAAAACCTACCCCTACCCTCCCCGCGAACTCTCTTTTTCTCTTAGGCTCGCTCTCCCAGAGCCTTCTCGAGTTAACGGGTCGGGTCAACACACCCGGGACTAGGCCCACCAGCATAGGTGGTGGGCGAGGAGTGCATGGGTAGTCGGGTCAGAGCCAGATCCACGGAGGCGTGGGTTGCAGATGAGGCGTATGGGATGAGTGGGACCTCACCCCGTGTCAGGAGGTGCTAAGCCCTTGGCACTTTTTCAACTTATATCACACCACCCGCTTCTGGATTTCCGAGGTGGGACTAAATGTTTGACCTTCCTCTTGCGCTTGCCCTCAGCAGGTGTTCTCGCTCAATTGCAGCAGCTGCGGGGCTCTAGGACTCCAATTGCTAGGCGAGAAGCGTGCGTGAAGGAAGTCCGTGCATCTGAGAACCTAACACCTGAAGCCTGGAGCCTGGAGTGAAGCTTGCAAACTTCTTCGAGCTTTCTCCAATGGTGACGGAGGTCTAAACATGCACTCATGCAACATGACCTTGCGGCCTCATCAAAACACGTAGGAGGCTTCGTTGTGGCATGGCAAAGGTGTCTCGGTGGTTGGCATGGTGCGAGGTGGCCTGGGCGTGCATGCCTAGGTCGTTCTGTGGATGTGGAGATGGGTGTGTTCGGGGGATGTGTGTTGAGTGTGTGGTGGTCAATGGAAAGAGGGATGATGATCAGTGGGATGTGGCGAAGCTTTTGAGGTGGCTTGCGAGGTGGGTGGTTGCGTGGAATGGCGGAAGCACCTCGTCGGTGATCTGCCAGAGGTGGAGAAGATGGTGGTGGTGTGTGAGCATTGACGGATATTTTAGGAAATAAAGAGGGGGAATCAGGAAGAGGAGAAAGGGGGAAGTACCTAACCTAGTTTAAGGATGAAGGGGGAAGGGATGGCGGGCAGCTCGTATCTACTGCCGCTGGAGACGAAGGTCCCAGTAGGAGGGGGACAGTGACGATGAGAGGGAGGTAGGTGCGTGCGCAGGTATGGCACGACGCGAACAAAGGAGGCAAAGACAACTCTGCCACTGGTATTGTGGCAGAGAGACGAGAAGAGGAGATAGAGGTCGCTGGAGCTCACTGGGAATTTAGCCGAAGGGGAAGAGAGGAAATTGGGATTATCTCCGGCTAAATCAAGCTTGAAAGGGGTGGGAGGATCTGGGGTCCCTTTTATAGCACCTGATAGAGGGCCTTGTGCTTGGAAAGCAAGTTTCCAAGCATGGCAACCTCACCGTACTTGGAAGGTTGGAAAAGACCCAAATCTCATGCGTTCGCATGAGAGATTGGGTAGGAATTGGAGCTCCAAATGGGTTCACACGAACGAGAATTCCTCAGAGAATCTCCCTTTCAAATTTGATAGGGATTCTCTGAGGAATCAGGGAGATGTTTCCCTTGAATCCTCGCCGGAGTAGGATTCCTCTGTTGTAATGGGAGAGGGACTTAATTGCAAAGAATGACGAGGAAGCTAGGGGAATAACTGCAATTGTTTTCAAAAGTTAGGGGCATAAATGTAATTGGGCTAGACTGATTTGCAAAGTAGGTCAAGGTGAACTCCCATTAGGTTCAAATTTTGGTAAAACCTAATTTGGACTTAAGGAATCCAATGGTGAAGTTGGATTTTAGGTTTGACCACGTTTGACTGGGAAATTTACACAAAAACCCAATTTAGGGCAAGTAATTGACTAAGGCCCCTATTTAGGTCAAAATAGGTTCTAAAGGTCAAAATAGGTTCTAAACCCTAGAGGATATTTTTCCATGAATTTTAGAGGGTTTAGGTGAATTTTATCATGACCAAAACTTTGTTAAATTAAGTGGGTCTATTTTTGGATTACAAGAAGTCATTTAATTCTCAGATTTCACATGAACCCTTTTATGTTTAAACCAACCCACTTTTTATCCTGTTAAGATCATTTGACCCATGTTTAGTCCCTGAGAAATCCTGTTGTTGTACTGTAATGGTAAAATTGTAGTTTTACTCCTTGTTTCCTACGTTTCTTTTAGATTGGTTATTCCTTGAGTTAGGACCTCTAATTAGTTATGTAGGAGCTTTTGTTCTCTTTTCTAGGTCAAAATGAGCTAATTAGGGCTCATGATGGTGTTCCCATCATCCTCGGTGTTGAGACCGCTGAATCGGTATTTAAGATATTGCACTGTAGTATAGCTGAAATAGCGTTCAAAATAAATACAATTTTATTACTCGAATATATTCCAATGTCGAACACAGGGAGCAAATGGAATTCACACAATAATCTCAATAATAAATGCAAATTGAACACATAATACTACTCAAAATATAATTAAGAATGTAGAGCATGAGTATATGAAGAATAAAAAGAGTTGTAGGCAAACTAATAAAGAACGTATGAAAATCGGACATCTGATTTTGCTATCAAACGTCTTAAAAGTCTTGTGCTACAGTGTCTTGCTTCTCTTCTGATTTCTCTTTCTCTGATTCTTCTTCTTCTTCTCTTCTTCCTTTGGCTTCTTCTTTCCTTAGCTTTCTCTGCCTTCTTTCTTTTCTACTTGACCTTCCCTTCTTCTTCAGTTTCTTCCTTCTTCTCTTTCTTTGATTTCTGCCTTTTCTCTGTCTTCTCCTTCCTTCTTTCTCTACCGTAAGCCCTGCGGTGCTCCTCCCTTTCTTCTTCCTCTTCCTTTTCTGCCTAACCTCCTCTTCTTCTTCTCTGAATTTGCTAAGTGTTGGGGCAATCTCTTCAGAGCAAAACCCCCCTTCCCCTGCGTAGCTCTCCTCTCTCTTTCTCTCTTTTCTATTTCAGAGCCACTCTCCCAGAGCCTTTAGTCGGTCGGGTAATCGGACCTAACGGAGACCCGGATCCAGGCTCACCGATGTGTGTGGTGAGCGAGGAGTGAAGAGGTTGGGCCAGGTCTGTGGGGTATATCGTGGATGAGTCCGTGAGAGGGGGGGAGGAGGACCTCACCCTCAATGTTGGAGGCGATAAGCCTCTAACACTTTTTCCCTTTATGCGTGCGCAGGCAGCCTTCCACTTCCGAGGTGGGACTTAATGTTCCACCTTCGTTCGTGCACTGTAGCAGTAGATGGTTTCCACAATTGGCGAGGCTACAGAGTCCTTCGACACTAATTAAAAGCCTGGATGCATGCCTACCTCAAATTTGCATCGCCTAGGGGTCTCTCCTGGAGCAGAGCGAGACTTAGAGCAGCTTGAAGCTTGCTTCAAGCTTGGCAGTAATGGCGGTCGGTGGTTGAACCTGAAATCACTAGCATAGACTTGCGGCCATGTCAAAATGTTCAGAAAGGTTCGCCGGAGCACGGCGAAGATGTTGGGGTGGTTGGCGTGGCATAGGGGTGCTTGTGTGAGCGTGCCTAGGGCACACTGTGTGCGAAGGTGTAGGTGTTCTAGGGAGTGTTTGGGTGGTTGATGGAGAGATTGGAGTGAGGGGATGTGATCAGGGAGTCGAGGCGAAGGTCGTAGGGTGGTTGGTGAGGTGGATGGAGGTGCGGAGAGTGGGAGCACCTCGCCGGAGGTATCGCCAGAGGTGGAGAAGGTGACGATGGTCAGTGGCGTCGGTGGGTGTTTTTAAGAATTAAAGAGAGGGGAAGAAAGTGGGAGAGAGAGAGAGTTGAAAAACCTATTTTTAAGGGAAGAAAGGGACAAAGGACCCATGCTAGTATGGCTGACGGCCGTGGGGAAGATGAAGCTCCGTAGATGAGGCGGCAGCAAAGACGGGGCAGAGGTAACGTCGGCTAGTGTTGCGCGATGTGGAGGATGGAAAGGAAGATAGCCCGACCATTGGTATTGTGGTTGGGCAACGAGTGAGTGAGGGAGAAACCACCAGAGCTTGCAGAGATTGTGGCTGGCAAGGTAGAGAGGAATATAGGGCGAACCAGCCCAATTTCAAGCTTGGAGAATACAGTTGGATCTGGGGCTCCTTTTATAGGTCATTTGGAGAGGGATTTTTGCTTGGAAACCAAACTTCCAAGCAAGGTCAGGTTATCGAAATTGGAAGCCGTTAGGTACCCATGTCTCTCATGCATTTGCATGAGAGATTGGGAAAGAATCTGGGATCAAAAATGAGTTTAGATGAGAGAGAATTTCTCAGAGAATCTCCCTTCCAATTTTGGAGGAGATCCTCTGAACAATCAGGGAGAACTCTCCTTCCAAAGCTCGCCGGAGTAGGATTCCTTCGCTATAATGGTAGAGGGACCTAATTGTGAAAATGATGAATAAGCTAGGGGGCTATTTGTAAGGGTTTTTGAAAGATAGGGGTACAAATGTAATCAAGGTAGACCATTTTGCAAACTAGGTCAAGGAAAACTCAACTTGGGTCCAAATTTTGGTACAAACCTAATTTGGACCTAAGAAATCCAATGGTGAAGTTGGATTTTGAGTTTGACCACGTTTGACTGAGAAATTTATGCAAAAATCTAATTTAGGGAAAATATCTTTCTGAGACCCCATTCTAGGTCAAGATGGGTTCCAATGGCCAAATTGAAGGTTATAAACCCTAGAGAATATTTGTCTATGATTTGTAGAGGGTTTAAGTGAATTTTATACTAACCAAAACCTTGGTTAATCAAGTAGGTCTGTTTTAGGATTTCAAAAAGTCATTTAATTCACAGGATACACACAAACACTTTTTCGTCTGATCCAACTCATTTATAATCTTGTTAAGACCATTTGACCTTTGTTTAGCCCTTGAGAAAATTCATTGTTGTACTACATTGGTAAAATTGTAGTTTTACCCCTAGTTTCTTATTTTTTCTCTCAGAAAGGTTATGTAGTGAATTAGGACCTTCAGTTGGTTATGTAGGAGGTTTTATTCTCTTCATTGGGTCAAAATGAGCTAGTTAGGGCTCATGATGGTGTTCCCATCACCCGGCCCTCTTTTAAATGCCTCGCCTGTTTACTGTTTGTTTGTTTCTCCTCCTCCTCCACTATGCATCTATACCTGCAACCCAATGATGCGTTACGACTGTTGCGAGAAGCCTCGCGGTGGTGGATGCGTTGCGGCTGTTGCGTTGGCTTCTGCAGGAGAAAAGAAGAAAAGAAAGAGAAAAAAATAAATGGGTTATTTACAAAGGTACTCCACAATAATTCAGGTAATGCATGCATGTCACCATAATGCACATTACCTTCTAAAACTTGTGAATGCAATGTATAAAATATACATGCAATCATTTTTATAAACTAATCTATTTATAAATTTAAGTATGCTATGTACATGTAGACATTATTCTAATAACTAGGTATTTATGCATATGATTACCCCACAAATGTGGTCTCATCAAATGCCCTCATGCCTAGTTTTTGCTAGTCCCTAGCAAAAGTGGAAAGTGAATGAAGTGACCAAAAGATTTCTTCTTTCCAAAAATTTAGAGGTCTAGACCAATGTAAAGTGATAGTAGCATAGGTAACGGATCCAATTGAAAAAGCCAACTTAATTTGAAGTTCATACTCAGCCCTTTACAAAATTCTATCGGGATAGGCAACTATCTCCCTCGGGAATAAAGCAGCAGATGATCTATAATTTGACCCCGACTTTTTGGCTTACGTAGGAGATACTGAGTTGAATGGATTTACATTTGGTGGCACACACTCATCTGGTGCTACATGTAATCTAGTACTACAGACTCTAGATCTCTACTATCAAACAAGTCAACTTAGAGAAAGACTAAACACTGTGCTCTCTTTGCATTCCCTTGCGCTCGCTCACTCTCTCTTTTTCCTTCTCTTTTGAGATCACATATCTTGCCAGATTTTGTAACTGTACTCAATATTTGGTGGCCTCACATGGCATTCACACATCAATAAAAGTCCTAATAACCCTACAACTAAGTTAGAAGTCCTTAGCCAGCATTCGGGCGATCAGAAATATTGAAAAGTAGGTATGGGTCATATTTGGTGGATCGTAATGGGTGTTTTTGTTGTTGCCTCAAAAACATGGACACTTGATATGAGGATAAAACTCCAAGCTTGGACCCCCCCTTTTTTTCTTTTTCTCTTTTTTTTTAAATATAAATATTTCTCTTTTCTTCTTCTTTCTATATATATTTTTTTCTTCCTTTTCTTTTATAACTCAAACACAACATGGCACAAACTTTTATTTATAAGGCAGTATTAAGGATGATGATGGTCAAGAGGATATTGTATGACTAATTTGGTGGAAGTGCCTACTCTTGACACTGGGAAGGAATGGATAGGACAATTGTATTTCTGACCTTTGACATTACTACCCTCCTTCAGCCGAGGACTTTATGAAGGACGGTCGTAACCATCCACCATAGTCATAGGTTTATTAGAACTCCATCTCTATGTATCTACCTTATTTGGTGACTCAAGAATTCACACAATGTACGCACATAGGAACAAAGAGCAAAAACTATGCCTAACTCTGAGGTATCATCATCTAATTATCCAAAACTTAAGAGTCCTTACACTAGACTTATCGCACTAGTAGTCTCTCTATTTTCCTCTCACAAATATTAGGTGGATCTAATAGAAGATAATATGCCTGACTCCCTATTAACTGTCCAAGGGTTTAGTAGACTAAAAATATTTATTGATTTTCTACAAGGATCCATTACCCAGTCTACGTGCAAGTGAAGTAACTACATTGGATTCTAAATTTAAGAAACAATTTAAGAAGAAAACCTTTAATGAAACTTCCTTGATAAGAACTTTTGCTCGGGACTAATCTAATTCAACTCAAGAAACAAAAGAGTTTTTTTTTTTTGACTAATGCACTATCCTAAATGCATGCAAATATTTATAAATGCTATAAACATCCTCAAGTTATACCCCCCCATGCCTAAGACTGATAATGCCCTCATTGAAAAAAATAAAGACATAGAAGAATATCACCTAAAGAGGAGAATGGGAGGAGCTAAGGCTCCTCAAGCCGAAGTAGTCCAAAACTTGGCCACCTGAAAGAGTAACATAAAGTTTAAGTCGTTGGCCATTTACCTTAAAGCTCATGCCAGAAGTAGGGTTCTGAATCTCAACAGTCCATGAGGGAAGGCATTGATAATAATGTATGGCCCATCCCAGCGGGACTTGAGCTTTCCTGGAAATAATTTAAGTATGGAACTGAAAAGTCAGACCCACTGGTTGGGCTCAAAGGTCTTTCTAATGAAGTACTTATCATGGAAGACTTTTTTATGTTGCTTGTAAGCTTGAGAAGTTTCATAGGCTTCATTATGAAGCTCCTTAAGCTCACTTAACTCCAGCATACGTGCCTTTCTCACTTTATCTATATTCAAGTTAACATTTTTAATAGCCCAATAGGCTTTGTGTTGGATTTCAACAGGAAGATGGCACACCTTTCTGTAGACAAGCCAGAAAGGAGACATGCCCAAGTGTAACGAGCGCGTGCCCCAGACGTCTTTTAAGACGTCTGGGAGGTGGCCCAGACGTCTGTAAAGACGTCTGGGATCACATCCAGACGTCTGACCAGACGTCCGGGATAGTTTACAGACGTCTGGCGAACAGTTATGCTCGCACGGGATATTCGTCTGCGCGCCTGTGCGCGCAGAACTGCGATCCCGCATCTTCTCTGCGGCTGCAGGCGACTGCGACCGTCTCTCCCTCCTCTCCGCGCGGCGTTAAAAGGGGGAGGGGGCGCGCCTCCCCTCCCGTCTCCACCATCTTCCTCCTTCTCTCCTGCCTGTGCGCGAGAGCGAGCGGACGCGAGGGCGCAGCGGCAGCGGCGGCCGCAGTAGGCGCGGAGGAGCTGCGGCGTGCGAGGGCGGGGCTCTGCCGTGAGGGCGAGCTCGCCGGGAGCGGCTTGGCCGGCCGGCGGAGGGCGCAGGGGGCGCAGAGCGTCGCGGAGAGGGACCTGCAGCGGGCGGAGCAGCGGACGTGCGAGGTGCGACGCGGGCGGCGTCGCGAGCGGAGGCCGAGCAAGGTTCTGATTCTGGAAAAATTTCCAGAATCAGACGTCTGGACTGATATCCAGACGGCAAGGTCGACGTCTGTGAGATCATACAGACGTCTGAAAGGTGAGTTCCGCTTTCCCCTTCTTTTTGTCGACTGACCGTACTGAGGGAGGAGGGTTGGCTGTGCGCAGGTGTTCGGATTCGTCATCCTTTGCGAATCCGACGTCTGGAAGTTGTACCAGACGGCGGGAGTGACCTCCAGACGTCCGGAGAGACCATCGGACGTCTGGGATCTAGGAGAGACGTCCCCACAGACTTCTGGACGTCCGGGGAACCAAGCCGAACAGGTAATTCTCTGATCCACCGTTTAAGACGTCTGGAAGGAGTTCCAGACGTCTGATTTTGCACAGTATTGTCTTTCTCGACCCGTTTAGGGCCCATTTGGGCTCCGTTTTCCGCGATTCGAGTTGCGTTCGTTTCAGAATTTATTCCTCTACCCGCCTACAGTAGCTATACACTGTTTTGAGACACTCCTTGTGTTTGATCCTTGTGATAGGACCTCGTTCGGTTGCCGTCTTGAGAGTCGCGGAGGCGCGCGGGATTCCCGACCACGCCCCCATTACTCCCGTTGTACCTGGTAGAGTGGTTTTAAGTATTAATAAAATCTGTTAAAGTATGGAACCATAACTAGAACCTAGGGCATTGCATGAATCCTAGGAATGAGAAATATATGGAATGATAGCTCCTAGGTGTTGCATGAATCCTAGGGCCGGAAAAACTAGATTGTATGATAGATCCTAGGATATGGCATGAATCCTAGGATGGAAAAACTAGTGGAATGTACATTACTGCAGTCTTGGAAAAATGGAAAGGAATATATAAAGCTGCCTGTAAATTTAATTAACAGCTGCATGTTATGCATAAAGAATCATGTTGAGATCATGGAATGTGAGAACGAGAATCTGGAAAGTGAAACATATGATGTTCTGAGATAAAGAGCTGGAACCCTACGGGGAAATAGGAGTGGAACTCCTGGAAAGAAAAGGAATGGAACTGAGATGTAGTTTGTACTGTCTCTTGGGTACGCAGTACCAAGGGAAGTACCTGTACCTGTTTTAGTGCAGAGTGGGGCCAGCCGCCCCAGGGACCCGGGGTTAGGCTTGGCCGCTCTGTACCGACTTGTTGGCCCTCGTGTACGTAGTACCGAGGAGAGCTAGTAGTGTTAGGAGAGTACTAGCTACCTGATGATAAGCGTGGGTTCGACCGGGTTGTGTTATATCGTTGTAGTAAAGCCGGTTGTTACCAACGTTTTCATATAAAATTTTTTACTCGGAAAAATAAAAGAGTTCCCGAGGTCGAACTCAGGGAGCAAGTTGTATTCTAGAGATATACAAGTTCTATTACAAAAATAAAGAGAGAGAGAGAGATGAAAATTTGGCTTCTTCTTCTTTTCTCTTTCTTCCTCTTTGTCTTTGGTTCTTCCTGTTCTTTGTTCTTCTTCTTCTTCTTCTTCTTCTGCTTTCTTCAGATCTTCCCCTCGTGCTCTTCTTCTGTTCTTCCTTGTTTCCTTTCTTTCTTTTTCGTCAGATCGTCTTCTTCTTCTTCCTTCTTCTTGCTTCTCTTCATTCCTTCTTCTTCTTTGTCTTCACCTGCCTTGACCTCTCTTTTTCTTCTTTCGCGATGGCCGTTGCTCTTCCTTTTTCTTCAGCGGGTCTGCTTCTTCTTCTTTGGCCTGCACACTTCAGAGTTTATTCGTCAAGGCAAAAACCTACTCTACCCCCCTCCCCCGCGTATCTCTCTCTCTGAAATCACTCATCGGAAGCTCTCCCAGAGCGCTACCGGGTAATCGGGTTCGGATCAGGCCCGGGTCCAGGCCCACCGGCGTGCGTGGTGGGCGAGGAGTGCAGGTCAGTCTAATCGGGTCGGGCCAGGTCCGCGGAGCGTGGTCACGGACGAGGCCGAGTCGGGTCGGGTCGGGTGAGAGGGACCTCACCCCGTGGTAACTGAGGCAAACAGCATAAGGCAGTTTTTGCCTTTATGCATCCGCGCGCCTTCGAGAGATTCCGAGGTGGGACTAAATGTCCCACCCCAATTCTCTCACGCCTGCAGCAGGGATGGTGCTCCCAATTGCATCGGCTGTTGAGGCGCACAGCTCCAATTGAGGGCCAGGGTGTGTGCGCGAGACTCTTCCGCGCTGGCCGTGGCTTTTCAACCTGGGATATCTCGGCTTGAAGCAACCTCGAGCAGGCTTCGAGCTTCCTCGCCAATGGCGGTCAAGGCCTGGAACCTGAAACCAATGGCACGGCCTCTCGGCCAGATCAGACAGGCGGGGGACCTTCGCCGTGGCACGGTGAAGGTGGTCAGGGGGTCTGCAGGGGGCGAGATGGAGCTGTCAGGTCGTCCTAGGTCAAACTGTGAGCGAGGGAGTGGGTGTGTTCGGTGGGTCTGCAGAGGGTGTTTGGTGGGAAGTGGAGGGGCGGAAGAGGATCAGGGTGAGGAGGCGGAGGTTCTGCGGTAGTCGGCGAGCCGTGTGGGTCGCTGAGGTGATGGGAGTGGCTCGCCGGAGGGTGGTCGGAGGCGGAGAGGATGAGGGTGAACAGGGTCGGTAGAGGGCTTAATTGACTAAATCGAAAGCGGGGAAAGAAAGAGGAGGAGAAGGGGAGTAAGTCTAACTTAACTGCAGGGACGAAGGGGGAGGAACAGGGCGACAGTCGTATCGACTGTCGCCGGAGAAGACGATGCTCAGGGAGAGGGGCGGCGGCGAGCAGAAGGCTGGAGAGGCGCCAGCTGGGTGCGGCGTGGCGCGGGAAGAGCAGGGGAGGAGGTCTCTGCAGCTGGTAGTGCGGCAGAGCGAAGAGGTGGAGGGGGAGGAAGTCGCCGGAGCTGGTGAGCGTCTGCCGGAGAAAGAAGAGAAGAAAGCTGGGGGTTTTCTCCGTCAGGTCCAGGCTGCCTTCGTCGGTGGAGCGGCGGGGGGTATTTATAGGGTTGAAGCAGGGAGGAAGGCGGAGGGAGACGACGTGTCTCCCTCGCCGGAGAATGGTCGGAATACGAACCCATACCGTCCGTGCGTTCGCACGGCCGGTATGGGGGGCTACAATGACCATGGGGGTGCTCCTGCGACGGCTGACGACGCAGGGCACCCCCGGTACACTTGCCAGGTCCCCCACCTCACCCTGCGCGGCGCCATGCTCCACGCAAGGTCGCCGGAGCATGGTGCTGGCAGGGTTTTGCAGGAGGGACCTGTTTGCAAAGAACGAAGGAGAGTTAGGGGCCAAAATGCGAGGGTTCAAAAGTTGAGGGCCAAAGAGTAAATATATGAGGACCAAAGTGTGAAGTCGGTCAAGGAGGTTTCTTCTTAGGCTCAAGTTTTTATACATGACTAATTAGGACCTAAGGAATCTGATGGTGAATTTTATTTTCATATTAAACCTTGTTTGACCGGTCAATTTGCGCAAAAACCCAAATTAAGTTATTAATTGGGCATGGTTCTCAATGTAGGTCAAAATGGGTTCTAAAGGCCAAATTGATGGTTCTAAACCCCAAAGATTATTTTTCTATGAATTTTAGAGGGTTTATTCTATTTTTACTTTGCCTCGAACCTTGTGAATTGAAGTGGGTTGTTTTAGGGTTACAGATTATCATTTGGTTCCTTGGAAGTGCTGTAGCCCTTGCTAGATCATCTCATCCCACTTTTATTCTTATTAAGCTGTTTTGACCTATGTTTGGGCCCTGAATTACCCTGTATGCAGATTATACTGGTAAAATTGCACTTTTACCCCTTATGACTTGTTTTCTTCTCAAACTCAGAATTCTCTGAGTTAAGCTTTTCCTTGAGATATGTAGGAGCTTTTATCCTTTGTATTGGGTCAAAATGGGCTAGTTATGGCTCATGATGAGGTTCTCATCATACCCCCATGCCTAGCTTTTGCTAGTCCCTTAGCAAAAAAACTTAAGGTTTCAACCCTTGTTCTAGACCATGAAGTTTTCAATGGTTTTAGATAAGTGCCTTTTTATTTGAGCATAGATTAGGTTAGAATGCTGACCATAGGCCTAAAAGATACTCTAGTACCAATCAAGATCCAAATCTGTCTAGCCTTAGCCTCAGTCTTTTAGCAAAGGTTTTTAAGGCCCACAAGAACTAACCTAAGGTTTATTGGACTTCGTGGTTAAAGCACCCGTGCTTGAAATGATTTTAGCCCTGGCTCAGTTCGCAGTGCGTTTTGTAAGAGAGAGATAGAAAGTTTTTTCTGTTTGGAGAGTTTTCTCTCTCTTTTTCTTTTTAGTTCTAGTCTAGGATTGGCTTTTCAACACGGTCTGTATCAGATTCCTTGCTCCCATCATCAATCCTCAAGGGTTCCTGGCGATCGATGCTTCGAGATAGCACCGCCCATGGCAACCCCCGGAACCCTGGCTATTGAGATTTCGAGATAATCCCATCCATGGTATTCCGTGGCCGAATCCAGACCCTGGCAATTGACACTTCGAGATAATGCCATCCATGGAATCTGAACCAGCAGAGTGCTTACATGCCCCCCGTAGGATATGTAAATATCCTAAGAGACAAGCACCGAGGAGATGATATTTTGTTACGCATCTTCGAGGGGATTTCCCGCCTCTCCGCGCTGGGAACTCGTCCAAATCAACTTGTGTTGATCGGCCATTCCTATTCTAGGTGTTCTTTTCAGATTTTTGCGACGCTTCTGCGTGATTCTGATTTTTACGCTTACTGAACCAGGCTGTGTGTGAGATTAGGGTGCTTAGGTTACTGAGTCCCGTAAACCAAAAATTAGTTAACGAGGCCGAATACTCCCTAAGCCTTAGACCTAATACTTCAGCTTTTCATTTTCCTCAACCTCTTGAGGAGTGTCCAGATCTTAATGGGTACTAAGAGTCTATTCAAGAATGCCTAAGGTTTGCATTCTTACTAATCTCATTGTGCACTTTTCAGTTATTTTCTTGAATGAGGTCTAGAACTTAGGTTAATTCCTTAGTTTCTTACTAATGACTATCACTCTTTTCTTATAATTTTGTGCTCCTTTTTCATTTTGTTTCTTCTCTCCTTCACAAAATTTTCCTTCTCCTCTTTTCCTCTTATTCTTTTTCGAAAAATTTTTTAATTTTTATGGTATTTTTGGCATATGTGAATTTTTTTTGTTTGAAACCTTTTCTTACAAGTTTTTGCACTTTCCTACCCCCCCATGCCTAAGATTTGCAATGTCCTCATTGTAACCTAGGGGGTCTTAGTTCAGGGTGAACTTCGAGTGCTGAAAGGTGTCAGAACAAGTTTCAGGTTTTCAAAGAGAATGACGGGCTGCCTCCCGTTAAGCGCTGAGTTTTACGCCATCGGCTGGGCGCAATAAGCTCAAGGGGAAAGGAGGATATGAGATGCCTCAGCCAAATCAGTAGACGTTACATCAATGAACGGCTTGAGTCTTTGACCATTCACGATGAAAGGTTCAGAATCGTGGCTGAGTGGACTGATTTCGATTGCTCCATTTCCAAAAACCTGTCGGACCAAATATGGTCCGACCCACTTAGATCTCAGTTTTCCTGGGAAGAGTTTGAGTCGGGCATCAAAGAGTAGGACCTTTTGACCAGGATGAAAGATCTTTCTCGAGATGTGTTTGTCGTGGAAGGCTTTAACCCGCTCCTTGTAGATTTGCGAGTTCTCGTACGCGTCTGTGCGTAATTCATCGATCTCGCTGATTTGGAGTTTTCTGTGGGTCCCAGCCTTGGAAAGATCTAGATTACAGTTCCGTACTGCCCAATAGGCTTTATGCTCCAGTTCGACGGGAAGGTGGCATGCCTTTCCGTACACCAATCTAAAGGGAGACATGCCCAATTGGGTCTTGTGGGCGGTCCTATAGGCCCACAATGCTTCCGGAAGTCGGGACGACCAGTCCTTCCTGTCAGGTCGAACAGTGACCTGTAGGATTTTCTTGATCTCCCGATTCGACAGCTCAGCTAGACCATTAGTTTGGGGGTGGTAAGGAGTAGAGATTTGGTGAGACACCCCGTATTTGGTCATCAGTGACCTAAACTGAGCATTTGTGAAATGGGTCCCCCCATCAGAGATTATTGCACGAGGAATCCCGAACCTTGAGAAAATGTGTTGATGAATGAATTTGAGAACGATTTTGTGATCACAGGTTCGGGTCGGTATGGCTTCGATCCATTTGGACACGTAGTCCACAGCCAACAGAATGTATTCGAAACCATCCGAAACAGGAAAGGGGCCCATAAAATCAATCCCCCAAACATCAAAGATTTCGCATACTAGAATCGGTTGCAGAGGCATCATGTCGCGATGGCTCATGTTGCCCAAAGTCTGGCAACGACTGCATGCCTTGCAATGACTGTATGCGTCTTTGAACAGTGTGGGCCAGTAAAAGCCGCACTGGAGGACTTTTGATGCGGTTTTATGCCCGGCAAAATGGCCACCGCATGCCTGGTCATGGCAGAAAGAGAGGATATTGTTGACTTCCCCTTCCGGGATACATCTCCGGATGATCTGATCGGCACCTATGCGGAAGAGGTACGGGTCTTCCCAAATGTAATACTTGGCATCGGAGCGTAATTTGTCTTTCTTGGCCTTCGGCCAATCGGACGGGGTCTGATGAGATGCCAAGTAATTTACAATATTAGCAAACCATGGAAGGCTAGTACCAATAGTCAGCAGGTGCTCATCGGGAAAATGCTCAGTGATGGGTCCGGAAGGGTCTATCATTTCAGAAGGAAGACGGGACAAGTGATCAGCTACCACGTTTTGTTTTCCCGCTTTATCGCGAATCTCGAGGTCAAATTCTTGCAACAGCAAGATCCATCGGATCAATCGAGGTTTCGCGTCCTTCTTTGCAAGGAGATGCCTCACAGCCGTGTGATCCGAGTATATGATGACATGGGAACCCAGAAGGTATGATCTGAATTTCTCTAGGGCAAATACTACAGCTAGCAGCTCTTTCTCAGTAACTGTATAGTTACGCTGAGCCTCATCGAGTGTTTTGCTGGCGTAGTAAATGACCACAGGTTTCTTGTCATTTTTCTGCCCCAAAACCGCTCCTACAGCGAAGTCGGATGCATCACACATGATCTCAAAGGGTTGAGACCAATCAGGGGACTGTAGGATCGGGGCTTGGGTGACTCGGTCACGCAGGATTTCAAATGCTTGAGTGCATTCCTTGGAGATTTCGAAGGGAACATCCTTGGAGAGAAGAGTGGTCAGGGGGCGTGCGATTTTTGAAAAATCAGGGATAAATCGTCGATAAAAACCGACATGCCCTAAAAAGGATCGGATGTCCCTGATCGAGCTAGGCATGGGAAGGCGAGAAATCAGATTAACCTTAGCTCGATCCACTTGGATACCTTTCTCCGAAATTGAGTGTCCCAGGACAATTCCCTCAGGCACCATGAAATGGCTCTTTTCCCAGGAAAGAACCAAATTCACGTCGATGCACCGCCTGAGTATCTGGACCAAGTGCTGGAGGCAATCGTCGAATGATGCTCCGAAAACTGAAAAGTCATCCATGAAGACTTCCAGATAATCACCTACCATATCTGAGAATATGGCAAGCATGCATCGCTGAAAAGTAGCGGGTGCATTGCAAAGACCAAAAGGCATCCTTCGGAAAGCGTATGTTCCGAAGGGGCAGGTGAATGTGGTCTTTTCTTGGTCCTCAGGATGGATTGCCACCTGGTTATAACCGGAGTACCCGTCAAGAAAGCAGAAGAACCTATTTCCCGCTAGTTTTTCGAGAATTTGATCAATGAAGGGTAGTGGGAAATGATCCTTCTTCGTGGAGGAATTGAGTCGACGGTAATCTATACAGACTCTCCACGAGTTGGCTAATCGGGTAGGAATGATTTCTCCGGTCTCAGTCGTTATAGTGGTGAGTCCTGCCTTTTTAGGCACGACCTGAATCGGGCTCACCCAACGACTATCGGAGATCGGGTAGATGATCCCGGCATCTAACCACTTGATGATCTCCTTTTTCACGACCTCCTGCAGATTGGGGTTTAAGCGTCTCTGCATTTCACGAGAAGGTCGTGTGCCCTCTTCTGAATAGATATGATGAGTACAATAAGAGGGACTTATTCCAGTCAAATCATCGAGGGTCCATCCGATGGCTCTGCGATGTTGCTGGAGGACAACAATCAGACGGTATTCCTGTTCAGGATTGAGGTTGGAATTGATGATCACAGGAAGGGTCTGATTAGAACCCAAAAAGATGTATTTCAAATGAGCAGGAAGGGGTTTCAGTTCAAGGATGGGGTTTTCAGTGGCAGCGGGTGGTTCAGTATAGATGTGAGGTTCAAGGGTGGGAGTTACTGGGTTGTTCACATCCGGATTGGACTCCTCTATTTGCGGGTCAAGATCCTTCTGTGGTTGATGAGGAATACTCAAGTCATTCTGGAGGTGTGATTCATCAACCAAAGTCTTGATGTCACAAATTTGTTCGATGACGCCGCAATTAATTCCTTGTTGGGCCTTAAATATATCAATTTTCAGTGTTTGATCTCCAAACTTAAGCTCTATTTGGCCCTCCTCACAGCTGATGTTGGCTCTAGCAGTAGCCAAGAAAGGTCTCCCTAGAATGATTGGTGTATCCCTAGGGTTCTCAGGTGCATCCATGTCTAAGACTATAAAGTCCACTGGAAAATAGAAATCCCGTACTCTTACGATAACATCCTCGAGAATCCCTTTTGGTGACTTTATAGATCGATCTGCTAATTGTAATGTCACCTCAGTTGGTTTCAGCTCAGATTCTTCCAGATGGTCAAGTAAGGATGTGGGTATCAGATTTATAGATGCACCTAAGTCTAATAATGCTCTGTCCAATTGGGTACCACCTATCTTACAGGAGATCAGGGGAGTTCCAGGATCTTTTGCCTTGGGTGGGAGTCTACTAAGGATTACAGAGCTGGCTTGCTCTGACAGAACAATTGGGCTCCCTCCCTTGGTTCGCGGCTTACGCTGGGGTGTACATATATTCTTTAGAAATCGTGCGTAAGCTGGTACGTGGCGGATTGCATCCATCAAGGGGATGTTTATGTGGACCTGCTCAAAGAGCTTGACCAGGTCCTCCTCAGGGGCCACGGGTTTGGTGGTCTTCTTTCCCTTGGTCAGGGCTTCAGGAAACGGGATCTTGGTTGGTTCCTCTAGGATAGGTCCTGGTTGTGGGTCTGGAACAGCGGTACCTTGGATAACTATCCTAGGGTCATGATTATCAGGCTGGGCGTGGTTTGGATAATGCTGGTCCTGAGTTGTCTTACCACTACGTGTTGTTACAGAATTTAATCCGGCCTGATTTTGGTTTGGATTTGGTAGGAGGGGTGGCTGCTGCTGAAATCCCGTACGAGAAGTAGAGGCTTCCATCTCGTCTGGAGATGGAGCAGTGGGGGCCTGATAAATCCATTGAGCTTGGCCTAAATTTGGATTCATAACGCGCTTCTGGGTTGGCACGTTGTTTGGGTTAGGAAGGGGTTGGGAAGGGAGTGTGCCTGGCTGGCGAGAATTTGCCAACTGGGCCAGCTGAGTTTTAACTTCAGTAAGCTCGTCCTTGTGCTGTTTTTGAATGGCCGCATTCGATTTTTGAATGTCAGCCAGAGTCTGAAGGATTAAGGACATTTGATCTTGATTTGGCCCTGATGGATAAGTAGGGTTGGGCCGAGGCTGAGGCGGCTGGTAGTGATGAGAGGGCTGTGGGCGGGACTGAAAAGGTGGTCTTTGGGTTTGAGAATTTCCCGCCCACTGAAAATTTGGATGGTTTCGCCATCCAGGGTTGTAAGTGTTGGAGAATGGGTCATTCTGGATGGCATTGAGGTCCTCGCAGGTCTGAGGAACCTCCTGAGAATCAGGGAAAGGGGGAATGGAGTTCCCCCGGCTGGTGAAGAAAGGATCGGATGATCTTCCAGTCCAAGAATCAGATGGGGATGGATATGGATCCATCCCAGGGGAGGATCGGTGTAGGATGTTTTGCACAGTCTCCTGTGTGGAAGGAGGTTGTGCAAAGGAGTTACGCGCAGAGGTGGCTCGCTGCAAGTGCTGAGTCAGCTCATCCACCTTCTTTTCAATGATTGAGACCTTGTCCAATCGACTGGCCATTAATTCCAGGTCGACTGATGCGGACAGGCCCTGCGTCTCATGTGCTCCCTTAAGATTCGTCGCTGCGCGGGTATTCGTCCTGTCGAATAATCCCATGGAGTCATTGTTGATGGAGTTCTCGCACATGTTTTCGAGAATCTCCCATACGGTGTCTTCATGTTGACCCATGATGTTTCCTCCGCAGGTTGCATTGACGAAAAGGCGGATGTCCTCACGGAGTCCCTGGTAAAAAGATTGGACTTGTTCCCATTTAGGAACTCCGTGATGGGGGCACTTCCTCATGAGATCCTGAAAACGATCCCATGCCTCATGGAGAGGTTCTCCTGATTGTTGAGTGAAGTGTGTAATCTGATGGCGCAAGGCGTTGGTCCGACCAACGGGAAAGAACTTTTTCAAAAACTCGGATTGAAGTTCTTCCCAAGTGTTGATCGGCCGGGTCTGAGTTTGATACCAATGGGCGGCCTTGTCCATAAGAGAAAAGGAGAACATCTTCATGAGAAGAATATCCCGATTTTGCGCATCTGATCCAAAAGTGTGGGCCAGATGCTTAAGCTGTTTGATGTGCTGGAAGGGATCTTCAGAATTAAGCCCATGGAATTTAGGTATAGCGTGAATCATGTTGGGCTTTAGTTCGGAATCAGGTCCTCCAATCGGGATTCTAACTCGAGGCTCAATTGCCACCGCAGCAGGATTGTAGTGGTCCCGCATCATAGGACGCTGTGGTGGGTGCACGAAGTTTTGGAAGAGGTCATTGAGTCGCTGGAGCTGGTGTTCCAGATTATTTTCTTCCTCAACTGGCTGAGCCATGATGGGGGAAGAAGAAGAGCTTGGTTCTGAATCAGAAGAGAGAATAATGTGAGGGTGTTGCTGCACAAACACGGGCGTCGAGGCTTGGCCTTGACGAGAGTAAATTTCTAAAGGAGGTCTTAAGGGTGGTCTTAGAGACCTCCTTCCGTACATGCACAGTTGGGAGAGGTAAGTTTAGAAGGTGATGGACCCAATCAAGACACCCAAAAATGTGTTGGGTGACTATAGAGGTGCGGGGCAGATGGACCCCTTGATCAGAAAGATCGTCCACCTGAGAATTACCTGGGCAGCCAGAGAGGGAGAGTCCCGCGAAGACCCCTACACGGTAGAGCGTCCCCACGGGTTACAGGGTTTCCCCCACCCGACCTCTCTTGTCACTGCGGTTCCAGGTAGACCAGAATGGGGATCTTGACCTCTTAAGTCTACCAATTTTAAGATCAGGGTGCTTAAGGTTTCACTTGAACTTTAGTCTTTTTAAGTGCAAAGAGTGACCTAATTTAAGGTTGGTTAACCCAAGGGGTCAACTTTACCTATTGTTTTCTTTAAGAGCTTTTAGGTCCTGTCTTTTAGGGTTCAAGTGTTTAGAGAGAGCCAATTGTTTAGGATTTTTCTTGTATAGGTATTTTCAGACAAGGGCTTGGGCACACTTCATTTGGTTTTCTCAATTCTTGAGTTAAGTAGTGTGTCTCTAAATCCCTAGTGTTGGATCCTAGGTTGGCTCTACTTGGTCCAGTTAATTCTTTGTTGGGTAATTAGGGCTCAAGCAAGAATGTGTTAGCCCTTAAATACCCTTGATAGTGTGCAGAAATAATGAGTTGAAAACATGCAACTTTTATGGTTACTAAATATGGAAAACAGGTTAGCCCTATATTGCTTGTTCTTTTCTTTTCTTTCTCTTTAGAGTGTAGGGGTTAATAGTGAGAGAAAAGATTTACCTGTCTTCGGAGTGGTTGTCGTGTGGTTGCTTGTCTTCTTGAGTTCCTGTAGCTGCACAAAAGAGAGGAGATTATCAGAAATTAAAAGATACAGGAATGTTTACCTCTAGAATTAGCCGTTGCTCCCCGGCAACGGCGCCAAAATGATAAGCGTTGGTTCTGACCGGTTTCGGTGTTATATCGTTGTAGTAAAGCCGGTTGTTACCAACGTTTTCATATAAAATTTTTTACTCGGAAAAATAAAAGAGTTCCCGAGGTCGAACTCAGGGAGCAAGTTGTATTCTAGAGATATACAAGTTCTATTACAAAAATAAAGAGAGAGAGAGAGATGAAAATTTGGCTTCTTCTTCTTTTCTTCTTTCTTCCTCTTTGTCTTTGGTTCTTCCTGTTCTTTGTTCTTCTTCTTCTTCTTCTTCTTTTTCTTCTGCTTTCTTCAGATTTTCCCCTCGTGCTCTTCTTCTGTTCTTCCTTGTTTCCTTTCTTTCTTTTTCGTCAGATCGTCTTCTTCTTCTTCCTTCTTCTTCTTTGTCTTCACCTGCCTTGACCTCTCTTTTTCTTCTTTCGCGATGGCCGTTGCTCTTCCTTTTTCTTCAGCGGGTCTTCTTCTTCTTTGGCCTGCACACTTCAGAGTCTATTCGTCAAGGCAAAAACCTACTCTACCCCCCTCCCCCGCGTATCTCTCTCTCTGAAATCACTCATCGGAAGCTCTCCCAGAGCGCTACCGGGTAATCGGGTTCGGATCAGGCCCGGGTCCAGGCCCACCGGCGTGCGTGGTGGGCGAGGAGTGCAGGTCAGTCTAATCGGGTCGGGCCAGGTCCGCGGAGCGTGGTCACGGACGAGGCCGAGTCGGGTCGGGTCGGGTGAGAGGGACCTCACCCCGTGGTAACTGAGGCAAACAGCATAAGGCAGTTTTTGCCTTTATGCATCCGCGCGCCTTCGAGAGATTCCGAGGTGGGACTAAATGTCCCACCCCAATTCTCTCACGCCTGCAGCAGGGATGGTGCTCCCAATTGCATCGGCTGTTGAGGCGCACAGCTCCAATTGAGGGCCAGGGTGTGTGCGCGAGACTCTTCCGCGCTGGCCGTGGCTTTTCAACCTGGGATATCTCGGCTTGAAGCAACCTCGAGCAGGCTTCGAGCTTCCTCGCCAATGGCGGTCAAGGCCTGGAACCTGAAACCAATGGCACGGCCTCTCGGCCAGATCAGACAGGCGGGGGACCTTCGCCGTGGCACGGTGAAGGTGGTCAGGGGGTCTGCAGGGGGCGAGATGGAGCTGTCAGGTCGTCCTAGGTCAAACTGTGAGCGAGGGAGTGGGTGTGTTCGGTGGGTCTGCAGAGGGTGTTTGGTGGGAAGTGGAGGGGCGGAAGAGGATCAGGGTGAGGAGGCGGAGGTTCTGCGGTAGTCGGCGAGCCGTGTGGGTCGCTGAGGTGATGGGAGCGGCTCGCCGGAGGGTGGTCGGAGGCGGAGAGGATGAGGGTGAACAGGGTCGGTAGAGGGCTTAATTGACTAAATCGAAAGCGGGGAAAGAAAGAGGAGGAGAAGGGGAGTAAGTCTAACTTAACTGCAGGGACGAAGGGGGAGGAACAGGGCGACAGTCGTATCGACTGTCGCCGGAGAAGACGATGCTCAGGGAGAGGGGCGGCGGCGAGCAGAAGGCTGGAGAGGCGCCAGCTGGGTGCGGCGTGGCGCGGGAAGAGCAGGGGAGGAGGTCTCTGCAGCTGGTAGTGCGGCAGAGCGAAGAGGTGGAGGGGGAGGAAGTCGCCGGAGCTGGTGAGCGTCTGCCGGAGAAAGAAGAGAAGAAAGCTGGGGGTTTTCTCCGTCAGGTCCAGGCTGCCTTCGTCGGTGGAGCGGCGGGGGGTATTTATAGGGTTGAAGCAGGGAGGAAGGCGGAGGGAGACGACGTGTCTCCCTCGCCGGAGAATGGTCGGAATACGAACCCATACCGTCCGTGCGTTCGCACGGCCGGTATGGGGGGCTACAATGACCATGGGGGTGCTCCTGCGACGGCTGACGACGCAGGGCACCCCCGGTACACTTGCCAGGTCCCCCACCTCACCCTGCGCGGCGCCATGCTCCGCGCAAGGTCGCCGGAGCATGGTGCTGGCAGGGTTTTGCAGGAGGGACCTGTTTGCAAAGAACGAAGGAGAGTTAGGGGCCAAAATGCGAGGGTTCAAAAGTTGAGGGCCAAAGAGTAAATATATGAGGACCAAAGTGTGAAGTCGGTCAAGGAGGTTTCTTCTTAGGCTCAAGTTTTTATACATGACTAATTAGGACCTAAGGAATCTGATGGTGAATTTTATTTTCATATTAAACCTTGTTTGACCGGTCAATTTGCGCAAAAACCCAAATTAAGTTATTAATTGGGCATGGTTCTCAATGTAGGTCAAAATGGGTTCTAAAGGCCAAATTGATGGTTCTAAACCCCAAAGATTATTTTTCTATGAATTTTAGAGGGTTTATTCTATTTTTACTTTGCCTCGAACCTTGTGAATTGAAGTGGGTTGTTTTAGGGTTACAGATTATCATTTGGTTCCTTGGAAGTGCTGTAGCCCTTGCTAGATCATCTCATCCCACTTTTATTCTTATTAAGCTGTTTTGACCTATGTTTGGGCCCTGAATTACCCTGTATGCAGATTATACTGGTAAAATTGCACTTTTACCCCTTATGACTTGTTTTCTTCTCAAACTCAGAATTCTCTGAGTTAAGCTTTTCCTTGAGATATGTAGGAGCTTTTATCCTTTGTATTGGGTCAAAATGGGCTAGTTATGGCTCATGATGAGGTTCTCATCACTACCCCACGGGCCCCGGGGTTCTGCTAGCCTCCTTCACCGACTTGTTAGGCCCACTAGGGCAAACCAGGGTAGTCAGGCGAGGGTGCGCGGACTGTGGAGGGGCAAGGCCCCGGTTTGGTTACTGTGGAGGGGTTGGACCCCTGTTACTGAGAGGGCTCTGCCCTGGTTCCGTGCTGTGCTTTGGGCGCACCCGTTAACGGAAACGACTGACCGCGTGCCAGTACGGGCTAGCTACCTGTGCGTTTATCGCGCGTGCCGTAGTCACCGTTACGTCTGTCAGTGACCTTGGGGTGGTTGACTGAGGGTAGGATCACCACGGGGGACTCTCCCGGCCAGGAGAGCACCACGTGCTACTTCTACTGTTGGAAAAGACTGCAATCAAGATCGTCCCACGAGGACATTCGAGATCAAGTAAAGGATCTGAGAAGTAAATGAAATAGTGAGAAAAATTGAAAGATGTAAATAAAGGAAGTAATAGAACATAACAGCTACTGTACACTCTACTGTTGCCTTTAGTTAGTTTGTCACTCTACTCAGCGTTTTGCTGACGTGTTACACTCGTTACCTTTTTCAGGACCAGGTGTTGAGCAGCCAGGGTCGGCGGCTGCAGAGGACGCTGGGCCGAGTAGGGTCCAGTAGAGTTACCACAGCTTTGTACCTTCTTTTTGTTTCTGTTCTAGTGAGTAGTTTCTGTTTCCGCTGTGCCTTCTTTACCTGCAGTTTTTGTTATATGATAAATGTTGTTTTACTGTTGTGGTGGTGCCTACTGTAGTAGTTTCTTTCCTTACTGCTGTACTTTCTTACTGTTAGTTATATTCATGCTGAATGTGGTTTATTTTACTGTCTTTTGGTTACTTCCTCGTTGGACGACTGGGTCTTGGGATTAGTCGAGTCGGTCCGGTTCTCGTGTCTCGTAGGGGCTCGGGAATCGGGTCGTTACACCAAGGGAGTCTTATAAGCTGTTCTGTAGGCCCAAAGAGCATCATTTAGGTTTTTAGACCAATCCTTACGATTAGGCCTGACAGTTTTTTCTAAAATTCATTTAATCTCCCTATCAGAAACTTCAACTTGTCCACTCGTTTGGGGATGGTAAGGTGTGGCTATCATGTGGTTGACTCCCAAATTTTGGAGTAGTCTTGTGAAGTGTACGTTCTTGAAGTGAGGTCCTCCATCATTTATGATTGTCCTTGGGTACTTATACCGGCAAAATGATATTAGCCTTAACAAAATCCAAGCCCATGGAATGGTCATTGGTTCACATGGGTACGGTTTCTATCTATTTCGATATATAGTCCATAGCCACAAGGATGTACTCATATCTGAAGGACACAAGAAAGGGACCCATGAAGTCGATGCCCCAAATATCAAGGATCTCAACGGGGAGAATAGGTTGCTGGGGCACTCATCCCTTTTTCTGATGGATCCCGTCTGCTGGCAACGTAGATAGGCGCCCACATATGTATGTGCATCTCAGAATAATGTGGGCCACAAAAAGCCAGACTGAAGAACCTTATGGGCAATCTTTTTTCCACTAAAATATCCTCCACAGTGGAGGTCATGGCAGAAACTTAGAACACTCCTTTGTTCTTCATCAGGGATGCAATAGCGAAAAAGCTGGTTAGGGCCTATTCTAAAATGCTCAGGTTCCTGCCAGTGATAAAATTTAGCATCAGCAAGAAACCTATCTCGCTTCTGCTTGTCCTAAGTACTAGGGGTAATGCGCATGACAAGATAGTTCACTATGACAGCGAACCAAGGAGTTTTGGCTTCCACAGCCATCAGAGACTCATAAGGAAAAGTTTCTTTGATATCTCCAGTAGGGGTTGATGCCTCAATAGGGATCCTAAACAGATGATCTGCTACCACATTCTCAACTCCTTTCTTGTCTTTAATTTCCAGGTCAAACTCCTGGAGTAGTAGAATCCAACGAATTAGGCGAGGTTTGGTATCCTTTTTAGCAAGAAGATGCTTTAAAGTAGAATGATCAGTGAACACCACAACCTTGGATCCCAAAAGATAAGACCGAAACTTTTTCAAACCAAACACTACAGCAAGAAGCTCCTTCTTAGTGACTGTATAGTTTTGTTGAGGATCTGTAAGGGTCTTGCTGGCATAATGTAGCACATGAGGTTTGCCATCAACCCGTTGACCTAAGACTACTCCCACTGTGAAATCAGAAGCATCGCACATTAGCTCAAATGGGAGGGTCCAATCTGGTGCTTGGAGAATCGATGTGGTAATAAGGGCTTTCTTCAAGACTAGGAAAGCCTCGCCACATCTGTCATCAAAATCGAAGGAAACATCCTTTGCTAACAGGTCACAGAGTGGCTTAGAGATTTTATTGAAATCTCTAATGAAGCGCCTATAGAACCCAGCATGGCCAAGGAAAGATCTAACCTGACGAACATGGGTGGGCGATGGAAGCAGAGATGGAATCAATTTTTGTGGTATCCACCTCTAATCCTCTCTCGGAAACTACATGCCCTAACACAATGCCCTGCTGGACCATAAAGTGGCTTTTTCCCCAGCTAAGCATCAGCTTTGCCTCTTCGCAACGGGTTAAGACTTTATCAAGGTGCGAAAGGCATAGGTCAAACGACGAGCCATAAATGGAGAAGTCATCCATGAAAATCTCAACAAACTCGTCAATCATATCAGAAAAGGTAGCCATCATACATCGTTGGAAAGTGGCAGGAGCATTACATAACCCGAATGACATTCGGCGGAACGCAAATGTGCCATACAGACTCGTGAAGGTGGTAGACTCCTGATCGTCAGGAAAGATGGCTATCTGACTATACCCAGAGTACCCATCAAGGAAACAAAAGTACTTGTTCCCTGCCAGTTGTTCCAAAATCTGATTGATAAACGGGAAGGGGAAATGGTCTTTCTAGGTAGCTATGTTTAAACGGCGATAATCAATGTAGACCCTCCAACTAGTTGAGGGTCTAGTGGTTACCAACTCTCCTTGGTCGTTCTCTTCCACAGTGATTCCTGCCTTTTTGGGCACCACATGAATATGACTGACCCATTTACTATCTGAAATGGGATAGATAATTCTTGCATCCAACCATTTTAGAATCTCCTTGTTAACAACCTCTGGCATATTGGGGTTGAGCTTTCTCTGCATGTCTTGGAAGGGTTTCACGGACTCGTCCATGTATATATGATGCATGCAAAGGGAGGGATCAACACCCTTAGTATCAGCAATTGACCAAGCAATTTGCTCCCTTGATATAGACACATCTATTTAGGTTAAAATGCCTATTTGTGCATGTTCCTAGGCTTAGATTTGCATTCCATATTATAAATATTGCATAGCATACATCATTCTACATTTAGAGTAGTTATGTATATTTTAGGTTAATTACGTTCTTTTTGTGGTAGGAGAGAGGGAGATTTATTTCGGAGCCTTGGATTGTCGATCCAATCATACAGATCTGATTAGGATGATGATCAAAGTCCAACGCCTTTGAAATCACCATGATCGGAGTCCCGTAGCACCATATGCAGTCCGAGGAGGATCAACATCCAAGGGACTAGGTGACATAATTCGGAGCTTCAAATGACAAATCTGATTGCACTGATGGATTCAGGTTGACGATTGCAGCCCAACGGCGTAAAAATCGACTCAATCCGATCGTGCCACATGGCGCAACCCAGGCCACCCATTCTCACGCACGCTCCACCACACGCGCACATCAGCTTAGGTGCGCCCACGTGTGCAGCAACAACGCACACAAGCACGTAGCACGCAGAGGCACGTGGAGCGTACACCAGCACAGCAGCAACGTGGGCACGTGGGCTATCTTTAGCTACGTTTGCGACGGATCTTCAGAGACGTTTATGGCCATCACTAAATGTCCTGTGTACAAATTTGATTCTTTTCTCCACTATAAAAGGACCCCTACCGCTCCCATTTTTCTTTATATCTTTCTTTCTTCCTCTTACCACCTCCAAGGCTATAGAGAGAGTTTGTCCCAAGCCCAGGATGCTCTCTAAAGTAGAAAATCAAATAGTTTTCCCACCTCTCATCCCCATTCGTGGAGCATCCCGTGGCCATCCTCTCACCGCCCTTCGGGAAGAAGATCCTTGCTGCGATGCCATTATGCCCCATCCTCCGTCCTCCGGCTCTGTTCCTGTTCATCATGCTCCTCACCACATTCCTCCAGGCGACGTCAGAGCGAGTCATCCTCCAAGTGACCATCAAGGGGGATTTCTCTCACCTCATTCTATCTTTTTACGCTTTCGTAGTGTAACAAACATTCATTTATAAATAGATGACTGTTTCTCTCTCTTTCTCTCTCTCTTATATTATTGCAAGTAGATTAGCTAGAAGTCATCGACCTAATCTCTTGCTTGCTAAAAATACCAAAAAAATTAGAAAAGATAAAAATGACCAAAAAACAAATAGAAAAGAAATGCGGATTTTCAGAACCAAACGTTTGCCTCCCCGTGTTCGACTCGGGACTCACTTTTCGAGTTTTGGTTATAAAGTTTATCTGATAGACACGTTTTGCGAGCTGCGATGACAGGTCCTCCGAACCCTGATTTTAATTTGCGAAGCCCCCCTCCATCATTTTGGCACCGTTGCCGGGGAGGCAACGGAATTTACTTTATTGTTTTCTGCGGTTCTTTGCATTTACATAGCACTAACCCCACTTGTCTTTGATCTACTATCTTGCAGGTACCCTAGCATGGAGATCCAAGTATGGTAGACCGGAGTAAAGTGCGGGTAGAGTACTTTGTAAGTGTCCCCCACATTCGCCCCATACTAGTTCATTTCGCCACATCCATAACCAAGACTTAATCTACTTAGGTGTTTGCATAAACCCTAAGATTGAATTGTTTGTTTTGTTTGCCACCTTCATCTACCTCACCCCTGCATTTAAAATAAAAAAAACAAAAAAAAGATACTTTCTGTGAGACGAATCAATATACACACTTCATACACCCACATTTGAGGCACATAATCGGACTTGATTTTCATCTACTCAACCGGGATTCTAACCTGTGGACCCGGTACACGAATTCAACACATAAAAGAGTAGAAATCATATTAGGTTAATCACCTTTTTGTGTGCCTTAATCGGTGGTGCATTTGAGCCGATTGATTGAATTGCTTGGGCCGCACCACCTAATTTAAAAGAGATTCATTTTGTAGCTGCCCTATAGGATTCAATACTTAGGTCAAGATAGGCACTCCATATTTTCTTGATTTACAAAGGAAAAATACTTGAACTCGTGCTTGCAAAACTTGGATTGCCTCACAAAACTTGATTGAATATACTTAGTATTTGAATCCTAAAAGCTACTAAGGAAGATTCGAACCCTAAAATTCACCTCATCCCCAATAATCTTTCTTGAAAACATTTTGGTTGTGCACATACACACATTCTCGAACAAATTATTAAGGGCAAAATCCATTAAGGGCCCATCACATTCCAGAAGCACCAATATCCTAAGCCTAACTAAAATTGAGTAGACGTTGGTCCTAAGGACTGGTTCGCTCTACAAGATCCAGATTGAGATTATTCATGATTAACCTACTTATACTAGTCAATCTGATGTCTAGCTGGGGGAGTAGCGTCAAACGACCGCGGTTGGGGGGTACACTAGGAATCGGAGGTGCAAGCCAAAGGAAGAACCTTCTCCCCAGTTCCTCCTTCTAACTAGTTGGATTGATCGGATAAAAGTAGAGTAAATCATTTATAATCTTAAGATAGGTCCTAGGAGTCTGTAGGTCTTTAGGCTACCCACATAAGGACACGTTTGGTTGATTGTAATGTAGGGAACCTTTCTCTCTTCTATTTTCCCTCCTACTCCACAATGTATCCTTCCATATCTTTTACACATTTCCAATCCTATCCTCCTACCACCACTTATCCCCAAGATGATTACTATTCTGACTTGACTTGTAATTACCCATCCACTAGCCAGGATGAGTTTGATTGGGGATATGAATACGGACCTCAATGTCCAAGGCTTAACTCTGGACAATAAGACTATGATTACTATCCATCCCAGAGCTACAATGATTATAGATCTTCATCCTTTGATCACAAAACCAACCCGATCTACAATTAGGAAGGATATAATGATTATAACACCTACCCTCCCCAGTATTCCACTGAATATAGGTCTCCACCATCCTTTAAACATCCTGAAATGACTTACTATCAGGGAGGGACCCAAGAACCTCGATATCTTGACTCCCTTAGATTTAACTCAAATGCACCCAAACTTGAACCAAACCATTCGATTCAGGTGAATCAGATCCAGGATAGGGTGTTGGCTAATTTGAGGAACACTGTACAATCTTTAAAAGCTCAGCCAACACCATGCACTGAAGCATTGGAGCCTATGGTCAAAATGATTGATGAACTTAATAGTTCTCTATTGGATTTGCTCCAAAGTGTTAGGGATAGGGACCTGGGTGAGTTTCTTCTTAGGAAATTGTCGAGGTTGAGGATGAAATTTGTGGTTGCCCTAGTCAAATTTTGGGATGATTCTCAAGATGAAACCCCTTCAGGAGAGCCAATGTCTGAACCCGCTCAGGCGCTTGTCGGGGGGGAGACACATTCTGAGATTTGAGATGACTAGGTTGGTCTAGAGCAATCCTTTGAGGATGAATCGAGTTTCTCACCCGAGATCCCAAAGCCAGGGAATGACGAAAAATATATCTCCACGAACCATGAAATGGCATATGATTTTGAGACATATACAAATGAGGATCATGGATTCTTTGATTCTGAGGGTGAGGAATCTCTTAGTGAAGTCTCACTTGAGCTTAAGGAAGATGACTTTAGTGAGACAAACATGCTTGAGGAGCATGACGAACTATTTGATAGCCCGATCATTGAAGATTATGATCATGTTGGGGCTAACTTGGATGATTCGAATCTTGATGATTCAATCAGTAGCCCCATTCCTCAACCACACCCTAAAGAGCTGAATTATGATATTCCTGAGATCACCAGACCCAAGTCAATCCTAATTGAGGCACAATTATTGGACTTGGGTATTTTAGATGGGGTGTACAATGATCTGGAGGTCCCAAAAACCTTGATTTTGGAGGATAGAATTGTTGAAATAAAAATTTGGGAGGCTAATTCTGAGGGAACTTTGATTTTGGATCTAAGGGTACCTATGGGCCTGAAACCACCTACTTTCTACCAGGACCCTTACGATATCTTTCACGTGCAACCTAAGCTCAAAATAACTGATTATTTTTCTGAGCTAAATGTCAAGTGAACATATGAACCTATTGAACTATCTTTACCCATTGTTCGGCACTTTGGTCTTGGGTTGCACACCACAAAATTGCAGGCCCAACCCCGCAAACACAATAATCTTAGGTTTTGGGTGATTTTCATCTAGAACCTTAGAATCACTCGACCTTGGGACATGGGTTTGCATCATAATCTGGTCTATGTCTGTGGTCATCTTCTGCTGGCAGGTCAGAGGATTAATCTTTTGATTTTGATTCTAACCCACACTTGTGAATTCTCAATTTCTTCTTTGTATGTATATTATGCCTAGCTGAAGGCATTAAACTTAGCGCGTGTGTATACTCTCTTCTTTCTGCAGAGCTGACTGGGTTGTCATGAAATTCAGGCCATATTCTGCTTACTCTGCCCTTTTCATGTCTTTATTTTTACAATGAGGACATTACATCATTTAGGCATAGAGGGGTGGATACTTTATCCTGAAATCATTTTGTTAACTCAGTAGAATTTCTTTTAGTTTCTTTTTTTAAAAAAAAAAAGAATGAAAATTCAAAAAGATAAAAAAAAAGAAAATAGAATTAGGGGAAGAAAACTTAGGCTTTTAGGCATTATTAACTTTAGGAAATGATACGAGAGGACCTAAACACTTAGACTGTTCTGGTCTTCGGGCTTAATTAGCCTAGGTGTCTACTCGAATGTGGACTTAGTCTCGAGTCCTCGCCAAGTCAATCTTATTTTAATTCAGTAAATAAATTGGGGTGATTAGCATACGACTTATCAACCCGCCCTCTGATTTGAGGGGACTTTAAGCCTAAGCATCTACACACTTTTTGCACTAACTCACTTTTCGGTGGTTTCTTCGGAAGTTGGATAGCTAATGAACTATCTAGGGTTGTATGGCTGGCAAGTTGTCGGTGGTAACATCTCATCGACCGGTTGTCCAAAGCCCAGCCACAAGACCATTTTCGTTGTACTGCCTTTAGGTAAATCTTAGAGCAGAGAAGCCACCTACTTAAAAAAAAAAGAGAGAAAAAAGAGAAAGAAAGAAAATTAGAAAAAGAAAAAAAAAAATAAAGCCACACTTCATCGCATGAGTATGGTTGGCAAGTTATCATGGGTAACAACCCATTGGCCGGTTGTCCAGAGCCCAACTCACAAAAATGCACAATAATTCCCAAAACACTTAGGGAAGAAGTAGTGAAGTAGAATAAATCAGGGAGATATACACTGGGTTTGCCCTTGTGTTGACCCTATAAATAAAAGAAGTAGGGAGAAAGCTACCGTTAGAAAAGATAAACCTCCAAGCAAGGTCACATAGGGTGGTAGAAACCCGAAGTCCGTTTTAATGGCCGCCTAGTGAGTCTTTCACTCTTTTCACTAGATGCTTAGCACTTAGCATCTTTTTCGAGTCTTGGGCAAGTCGGGTAGCCATAAAAAGTTATCGCGGAACTCCCAAACTCCAAAAGTACAAAAAAATTGAAAAAGAAGAAAAATAAAAAAAATGTATCTTCCCTTTTCAAGTAAGGCGAGGACTTGGGCGGTCTGCATTCTGGCAGGCACCTGGGTACTATTGAGTTTTCGTTGTTTAGGACCTCAGTTGAAATTTTCTATTATTAATAAATGACATAGGCCTAAGCGATCTAATCCTAATTTTGATTTTATATATAGCATGTAGTTTAATTTTGCTAGGGACTAGCAAAAGATAGGCATGGGGGTATGATATGAACACATCTATTTAGGTTAAAATGCCTATTTATGCATGTTCCTAGGCTTATATTTGTATTCCATATTATAAATATTACATAGTATGTATCATTTTGTATTTAGAGTAGTTGTGTATATTTTAGGTTAATTGCATCCTTTTTGTGGTCAGGAGAGAAGGAGATTTATTTCGGAGCCTCCGATTGACGATCCAACCATACGGATCTTATCAGGACGACAATTAGAGTCCAACGCCTCCAAAATCACCTTGATCAAAGTCTTGTAGCACCATATGTAGTCCAAGGAAGATCAATGTCCGAGGGACTAGGTGACATAATTTGGAGCATCAAACGAAAAATTTGACCATGCGGATGGATTCGAGTCGACGATTACAGCCCAACAGTGCAAAAATCGATTCAATCCGACCTCTGTAGTAGCCCCTACAACGAAAAGATGGACAGCCCAGATCACACCACATGGTGCAACCCAGGCCGCCCATGCGCATGCACACGCCACCGCACATGCACAGTAGTGAGGGCATGCACGTGCGCGCAGCGGTAGCTCGCACAAGCGCAAAGCGTGTGCTAGTGTAGCAGCAACGTGGGTGCGTGGGCTGTTTCAGTGATTTTGTGATGGATCTTCAGCGATGTTTATGGCCATCACTAAATGTCTTGTATATGAATTTGATTCTTTCCTCCACTATAAAAGGACTCCTACCCCTCCCATTTTTCTTCATCTCTTCCTTTCTTCCTCTCACCACCTTCAAGGCTCTAGAGAGAGCTTGTCCCAAGCTCAGGATGCTCCTCTAGAGTAGAAAATCAAATAGTTTTCCCTCCCCTCATCCCCATTCGCGGAGCATCCTGTGGCCATCCTCTCACCGCCCTTCGGGAAGAAGATCCTCGCCGTGACGCCATCCTGCCCCACCCTTCGTCCTCCAGCTCCATCCTCGTTCGTCCCGCTCCTCACCACCTTCCTCCAGGCGACAGTAGAGCGAGTCATCCTCCAAGCAACCGTCGAGGAGGATTTCTTTCACCTTATTCTATCTTTTTACACTTTCGTAGTGTATATTTTTCGCTTTCGTAGTGTAACAAACATTCATTTTTGAATAGATGATTATTTCTCTCTCTTTCTCTCTCTGTCAAATTATTGCAAGTATATTAGCTAGAAGTCATCGACCTAATCTCTTGCTTGCTAAAAATACCAAAAAAATTAGAAAAAATAAAAATGACCAAAAAACAATTAGAAGAGAAACACGGATTTTCAAAACCAAACGTTCACCTCCCCGTGTTCGACCTGGGAGTCACTTTTCGAGTTTTAGTTATAAATTTTATCTGATAGACATGTTTTGCGAGCTACGACGATGGGTCCTCCGAACCCCAATTTTAATTCACGAAGCGAGCCCCCATCATCCCTCCTATGATTCAGATAATGCAAACGAGATAATAATAGGGAGTGTGTCATTAAGGCTGAGGAAAGCATACTTCAATGTGCTTGGGAAGGGTTTCAGCTCAAACTCAGGAGCCTTTTGGATTGAGGGTTTAAGTTGAGATGTCCCCGCCTCAGGTAGCAGATCTACCTTCACAGTCTAGGGTGGGGACAGAGACTCTGTGTGTATCCCTAGCAACTCTTCTAATTCGGGTATTTCCCCTTCAGTTTGTTTAATAATCTGAGGATGGTCCTTAGATATGACCTTTTGAAGGGGATCTCTACATAGGAGTGCTAGAGTAGTCTCCTCAATTATTTCATCAACAACCTCAATCTGAGAATAATCTTCAAATCCGGATTGCTTGTAAGTATCAAAAACATTCAACTGGATCTTCTTGTTCCTAAAGCCCATTTTAAGTGCCCCTGATCTACAATTGATAGAGGCGTTGGCTGTAGCCAAGAAGGGGCATCCCAGAATAATGGATAGCTTGGTGGGCTTATTAGATGGGTCAGTATCTAGCACAAGAAAGCCAACAGGGAAGAAGAAGTCCTCCACTCTCAATAGGACATCTTCCAGTAATCCCCGTGGTGTCTTAAGCGATCTATTTGCGACTTGGAGGATGACTGGACTAGGCTTTAACTCACCTCCTCCCAAAAGGTTGTAGACAGATCTCCGTAAAATGTTCACCCTCGCACCCAGATCGAGTAGAGCCTCGTCAATGTGTTAGTTACCTATAACCACTGAAATATATGGGGCCCCTGGGTCTTTCATTTTGGGGGGTGTTCCATGTTGGAGAATCGAGCTAACATGGTCAGGTAGGATGACCTTGCCTTGGACCTGTCTCCTAAATCGGCTCTTCTGGGTGCACAGGTCCTTTAGAAACTTGGCATAGGATAGGATCTGTTTGATAGCTTCCAATAGAGGAAAGTTGATATGGACTTGCCTAAAAGTGTCCATAATCTCCTCCGTCCTATCCTTGGCTCTAGATGAGCCAGCAGAAGATTCCCCAGGAGTAGATAGTGCTCTGGATAGGGCACCCTCGACTTCTGGGTAGAGGGGTCGTCATGGCAGGAGAGGGGTGGCGGACTGACGACATCCTCAGGGTGGGTGATTTCAAGTGAGGGAGAGCAGTGTGGCTCTTCCTCGGTGGAGATGGAAGTTTGGTCGGGTGTAGGAGGGGAATCCTGAGACATGATCGTAGGAGTGCTATCAGGCTTGTCATTTTTCTTTCCACTCCTAAGTATGATCACAGCTTAGGCGTGCTCCCTGAATGTGACCCCCTTTCCCTTTGGGTTCTCCTCAGAAGAGCTAGGCAACTTCCCCGGATCACGCTGCCTAACTACCTCAATAAGATGACCAATTTGGGATTGCATATCAGTAATCATCTTATTTTGAGATTGGATGACCATATTCTGATGCTCTTGCATCGCTTTCATCATGGCTTTAAGTTTATCCATCTCAAAGAGCTTTTTTTGAGGAGGGTTTTCATAGGATGGCTGGTATATGGGTTGGGGAAGTAGGGGTCTTGCATTCCCTGAATTGGAAGCATCACCTTGCTTCCATGAGAAGTTTGGATGGTTCCGCCACCCTAGATTATAGGTATTAGAATACGGTTATTATGAGGAGGTGGGCAGAAACCTTGGGCCGGGTTCAGATTGGCCTGAATCAACTCAGGGAAGTGATTTTCCTGGTGGCACTCCGCAGTGGCGTGAGTTATGCTTTGGCAAATGGAGCATTCACTTGAAGCCTGAAAGATAGAGGCTGCTTCCGGGTTCATGCTGGGGTTTGCTAAAAGCCTATCAAAGTTTTTGTTCAACAATTGAATCTGATAAGCTAAATCCTGAGTAGCCCCGGCTTCATGGGCCTCTATCTTCCTCTGCAAGATTGATGGTTTTCTTTCTTGATAGGCAAACGACATATGTATGTAGTTGTCACTTAATGTTTCAAATAATGCCCAAGGTTCATCCTCAGTTTTGGTCATGAAGTTTGCCTCCGATAATGAGATCGATGCCTATAGTCTTAAGGGTTCAAGTCCTAGTGCAGTGCCTATAGTGTGTGCTAAGTGCAGGAAGTGTGCATCACACTGCGAAAAGTGATTTTTCTTTTAAAAATTGCAATCAAGTTATTCAAACACTTCTTGTATATTTTATTTTATTTTCGAGAAGCAATACGATCGCTTGATTAATCTTTTCAAGTCACGTTAAGTGATCTTCTTTAATTATATCCAAATGTAATGCGTGTGCAGATAACTAATGCAAAAGATAGGAAGTACATACCTTGCTCTAGCACTCTTCAATGCAGAAATGCATGCAATGAATAAGAAAATCTAGATGCTGCTCAAGCAATCATAGATGGTCGTCCTAAAGATATGCAGCTTCTAGTAGGCAGTTCGGATTTATTTTCTTTTTTTTTTGTAAAAATAAATGTGCAATCAAAAGATCTAACTACCACAGAATGATCCTAGAATCTAAAGAATTGGGGACACACCCCTACAAACTAGCCCCAGAGTATAAGGGCGAGAAAACAAATAACTAGGCTAATCCTAAAGAGACTATTCTAAAATTCTAAATTAGAAGTCTAAGAGGAAGAATCCTCCTAGATGGTCCTCCGTGCATCTCCACGCATGTGGGATCAAGGCCACAAGCTCCTGCGATTATCTCCACGTGTAGATGTCGCTCAAGGTAGACGTCGTCTCTTAACTACGCCTGTCGCCTCGTTAGATTCCTCGCACAGAAAAGATAAAGAACGATTGGCAATGGTGCCATTTCATCAGGCATTTTTCGCTTTTCAGAGATGATGGGTATCAAATAAAATAATGCATTGTAGTGAAATCACGTGGTGGAAAAATCTCGAACAAAACTAATTATCAATAAAACTAACCATGACAAGTTAGGTCATATCCACAGGGAGGAACGACTGTAATAAATTCACAAGTGTAGAGCCATCATGTTTGTAGAAGCATTCGCGAAATCAATTTACTGAATATGCTGCTCTAAATGTCACTCACAATTTCATGAGAAGCTTAGGGTTATTTATGTAAATTTCATGCTAGAAATAAAGCATTCAAAAATATGTAGATGATGCATGTGTAGTGGCATGTCATGTAATTTTGAATTGCATGCAACTCTGAACCCAATTTCAATGAGAAATGATGTGCATAACAAGAGTCAATCAAATATGCAAAAAGATAAGTGCATTGTCATAATTTTACCATAATAATTTAATAAAAAATAAATAAATAGTATAGTTGGCAATGGCATTGGTGGTAATTTTTAATTGGAGCTTTCCTTGTAGCAAAATAGGGGATATTTCCACCTTCTTTGCACGAGGAGAAGAAGCGTCAGCTGGAGGCGTGAAGCTCTGAGGAGGTCGAGGAAGGCGAGGTCGTTTCTATGAAGGCCACGGCGACGGGAACGGTGGCTGGAGCTCTCACCAGCGATGAGGAGGGGCGATGGCAGTGGCGGCGGGTCCTCAGCGCACGGGTTGTCGACAGTAGCAGTCGTGGACGTGGGTGGCCTTTTGAGGGTGAGGAGAGTTCAACGGCATCGATGGAGAGGAGATTGGAGGCTTGTGGATGTGGTTGCGTGGAGGTGGTTGGATGCCTGCTTTAGGTTCCTCTCTGTCGACCGAGAAGAAGGAGAAGAAGAAGACCCGACTGTGGCACGCGGGGGTGCATGTGCGTGAAGGAGTGCGTGCAAGGGCTGTGCGCACAGTGGTTGGTGCACCGCGAGCACGTGGAAGGATGTGTTGGCACTACGCGAGGAGATTGGAGGAGCGTGGACAATGCTGGAAGGCGACTATGCTGTTTGGGTTCTTTTTGTTTAGTTACAAGTGGTGGTGGTGGAGATGGGAGGTTGAAGAAGATGGGTTTGCTCTACGGGTGTAGAAGAGGAAGAAGATGGTCGGTGAATGGTTTGGGGACCGCACCCTGTCACAGTGAGATGGGTGACGATGGAGCTTGTTCAGACCACTGTGAACACTCGGTCCACAGTGCAAACGATGCTTCACGGTGCAGGCGAGAGGAAGATGGAGAGCCCCAGTCCTCTTTTAAATGCCTCACCTGTTTGCTGTTTGTTTGTTTCTCCCCCCAGCCTCTGCCGCACATCTCGACCCGCAACCTGACAATGCGTTGCGGCTGTCACGAGAAGCCTGGCGATGGTGGATGCGTTGCGGCCATTGCACTGGCTTCTATAAGAGAAAAGAAGAATAGAAAGAGAAAAAAATAAATGGGTTATTTACAAAGGTACTCCACAATAGTTCAGGTAATGCATGCATGTCACCATAATGCACATTACCTTCTAGAACTTATGAATGCAATGTATAAAATATGCATGCAATCATTTTTATAAACTAATCTATTTATAAATTTAAGTATGCTATTTACATGTTGACATTATTCTAATAACTAGGTATTTATGCATACGATTACGCCACTGTTACGACTCGATTCCCGAATCCCTACGAGACACGAGAGTCGGACCGACTCGATTGATCCCAAAACCTAGTCGTCCAACGAGAAAGTAACCAAAAGAGTAGTAAAATAAACCACATTCACCATGTATATAACTAGCAGTAACAAAATATAGCAGTAAAGAAAAGAACTACTACAGTATACACCACCACAGCAGTAGAGAATAAATAGATACATAAACATGATGCTTGCAATAAAAGAGTACAGTGGTAACAGAAAAATATTCACTACACAAAAGAAACGGTACAGTAGGTACTACACAAGTAAGACTACTGGGCTCCACTAGGCCCAGCTCCCTCTGCAGCCGCCGGCTCTGGATACTCAACACCTTATCCTGAAAGGGTGACAAAGGTGACACGTCAGCGAAACGCTGAGTAGAGTGGCAACCAAAAGCTAAGAAAAATAGTAAGGTGGACAGTAGCTGTTATATTTTTAATCTCTTTCTTTATTTCTCCATTTACTCATTATTGAACTATTCCTCAGATCTTTCTCTTGATTTTGAATGTTCCTCGTGGGAACGATCTTTAATCCATTTACTCCGATTAAAGGGGCCACTCTACCTGCAAAATCGGGAGTACTGGGGGCGTGATCGGCAAGCCCACGTGCCTCCACAACGGAATGGGGTCCTAACACAAGGATCAATTTCAAGGAGCTACTCAGAACAGGATACAAATACTGTAAATAGGTAGAGGAACTAAATCTGAGAAAAACGAAACTTGAAATGCGGAAAACAAACTTCGAACGGACCCTAAACGGGTCAAAAATGATAAGTCTGCCCAAAATCAGACGTCTGGAACATCTTCCAGACATCTTAAACAATGGCTCAGGTCATACCTTGATCCTGCGCGATCCTTTAGACGTCCAGAATCTTGCTGAACCGTCTGGACTTAGTTTCCAGACGTCCGATTGTCACTCGGACGTCTAGAGACCTTCTTCGTCGTCTGGTGCTGTGCCCAAACGTCCGATCTGTGTGGGAGGGCATGCCCTTGCACCTTCCCAAATGAGACCTACACACATATGCGACCGTCCTCAACACGGAACGAAGCAGAACCCTTCGGCGGAATGGCTGCATGGCCGTACACGTGAAAGAAGAAGGGGACAAAAAATATAGTACCTTTCAGACGTCTGGACCTTCCTCCAGACGTCTCCTACGTCGTCTAGACGTATGTCCAAACGTCTGATTCTGGGAAATTTTCCCAGAATCAGGACCTCCTCGCCCTCCGCCTGCAGTGCACGGCCGTGCCACGCCGCGCTCGCCTGTTGCCTGAGCTGCAGCAGCTCCTCCCAAACACCACGCTCCTGCTGCGCACCCATCGACCGGCCCTGGCTGCTTTGGCGAGCTAGCACCCTCACGATCTAGCTCTCTCCCTCTCGTAGCAACCGCTCCTCCCCACGCACTCACGGCAGCGGCTGCTGCTGCCCTCGCCTGCTCACTCTCTCGCTAACAGGAAGACGAAGAAGAAGAAGGCGTTCAGTGAGGGTGAGGGAGAGGAGAGGGGGGTACTTGAAGGCTGCAGTGGGGAGAGAGAGAGAAAAAGATGGCTGCACCTGCAGGGAGGAAGGAAAGAGAAGAAAGGAGGGCGGCGGTTCAGTCTGCGCAGGTATGCGTGTAGACACGAACTTGTACGCCGAAAAAATTTAATTCCAGACGTCTGGGAAGGCTTCCAGACATCTGACCAGATATCTGGACCAATTCCCAGACGTATTAAACGACGTTTGATGCCGGGGTCATAACAGCCAGAAATGTGGTCTCATCAATGGTTTTGTCAAATTGGAGCAGCTACAGGTGCGAGGTGTTCTGATTAGGCACCTAGGATGCTTTAGGAGCTGGAGCCGTGTCGAGTGGAAGTTGTAGTAGGATGAAATCGGTCGGACAATTGCGAACAGAACCAGAGAAAGTAGTGGTAGCGACAGTGCTTCGGCATGTACCTGAAATGCAAAATACAACCTCTCAACCATTTTCGGATATGCTCATAAGGTTCATCGTGAAGAGGCGAACGTGATGGTGGTGGTTTCAAGGTGTGTGGTGGTCGGTGGAGTGTTGTCGGTGATAGAGGTGGTGTGTGCGAGTGGGTGTGTTTGGTGGAGTGCATGAGAGATCAAAGGCCCAAATTTCTTTGGGGCTTTTGATCAGTGAGGTGAGGTGGAGCTCTCAGACTTAGTGGCGATGAGTTTCGTGCGGTGGAGCGAGGATGTAGACTCATCTGAGTCAGGCCAGAGTTGGGGAAGATGATGGAGATGAGACTAATGTGGTGTGCGAACCTAGAGTCTAAGTAGGCAAGGAAAATCAGGGAAGTAAGAGGAGTCGAGAGAGTGTGCTTACGAACGAGGGGAGAGATTATGGCACCAGCTATTATGGGCCGATGCTGGAGAATAGGAAAGCTCCGGTGAGGGAGAACAGCGACGTTGAAGGGAGAGGGAGCTCTTGGTTGGTATGGCGAGGAGCAGATGATGGAGAGAAGAAGATTCCCTCTACCTATCGTATGTGGCAGAGGGCGACGAAGGTAGAGTAGAGGTGTTGCCAAAGCTTTGTCGGAGTAGGCTGAGGAAGAGAGAGAAGAGGGTATTTCTGGCCCTAGACCGTGCTAAGGAGGACGGTTTGGCAAATGGGGTCTTTTTAAAGGGCCAAGGTTGAGCTCTAAGCTTGGAAAGGAGTTTGAATAGCTTGAAATTTCAGGGAGAAGGATCCCTAGAAATCTTGAGTTCTCTCGAGCTCAAGAGCTCGATTTGGAGGTCGAGATGTGGTCTGGTAGATCGGGCAAGTTCTCGTGGATCTTACCTCCAAGTTTGGAGGTGATTGGACCTGATTAGAGGGAGAAAATCTCCCTCGAACCTTGCTGAAGATGCGTTCCCACCTCCAATGGCAGTAGGGACCAAAGTGAAGAAAACAATGAGAAGTTAGGGTCCTTTTGCAAATAATTCAAAACCTGAGGGGGTAAATGTAAGAAAATGAGTTTTATAGGGCTAAATTACACACTAGGTCAAGATGGACTCTGATTGGGCCTAAATTTTGGTTCCAGCTTAATTTGAACCCAAGGAATCTAATGGTGAAGTTAGATTTTAGTTTGACCATGTTTGACTGGGAAATTTGCACAGAAGCCTAAATTAGGGCAAAATTCTGTTTGAGACTCTATTCTAGGTCAAAATGGATTCAGATGGTCAAACCAAGGATACCAAACCTCTTATAATATTTTTATATGATTTTTAGGAGGTTTAGATGAATTTTATCCTAACCAGGACCTCTTTAATTTAAGCAGGTCTGAAATTAGGGTTTTGTGTGTTGCGGTTCTCGAACATGTGAAACCCTATTTCTGTTTGTGTTGACCCACTTTTTGGACTTTTGAGCTGATTTGACCTTCACTTAACCCTTGAGTGACCCTGTGATTAATCTATGTTCCTGATGTGCTGTTAAAATTATAGAATTAACCCCAATTTACCGTTCTCTTCTCAAATCAGAATAATGAGGAGTTATCACCCTTAGATGATTATGTAGGAGCTCGAATTAATAAAACCAGACTAGATGTGGCTAGTTAGGGCCTATGTTGGGGTTTCCATCACTAGACCCATTGGTCTCTTATTCCTAATTTTTTTCTCTGTATTTTTGTCTTATTCCGAATAAAACACCCTTTTGTAGTGAGGTGTTTTTATTCGGAAATGGAAAGGGATAGCATCCATATTGAGATGCTTTTATTTGGTGGAATATATATTAATATATATATATATATATTTCTTTTTTCCTTCTAATTCTTTTGGCTAAATGTTTTTTTTTCTCCAAATCCTTTTTCTGAGTGGCTCTCCTTCATCCGTTCTAAATGCTTTCCCTTACAAACAAAAATAGTCCTAAGAGCTAGAAACACGACAAGGTCCTTTGGATCTGCAAGCCCTAAGACTAAATCTTATTGACCACTAAGGACTCAACAAAATCACCCAAAAGATGAGTCAGTGCAATTTGCAAGTGAAGATGCTTGGAACTCCAAGACTATCCAAACCTGAGGGTGGAACGATAAGTCATTCACTCATTACTCATTTGACTTAATACTTCTAGCTTTTTCAAACTCCTCTCAAAGTCTCGAGAAAATAAATCTAGATTTAGGTAAATACTCAAGAAATTAAGTCCATAAAGACCTAAGGAGTCTAGGCGGAAAGACTTTGTTATGCATTTCCTAACATCGGTAAATCCTCAGAATCAAGAATTCTCGATTCCTCCTTACTTAAATTCCAGAAACAACACTGAAAACACACTTTTTTTTAAAAGTTATTCACAAGGAATACTATGAGAAAATATGCAAAATACAAATGCAATAATGAAAATTTTACTAAAAATCTTAGGTGTTGGCAGAAAATTATCAGTGTATGTGTACTACTCCCCCATGCCTAAATTCTTGCATTTCCTCATGCATGAATATAACAGAATGAAAAGTAATGAAGGACAAGAGGTATAAAAGGGTAAAAATCACCTGGAATAGCTCTTAAATTTCTCGTTCAGCTTATTCCAACACCTATGAAATAAGACAAATTTGCTATATATTAAAGAAAAATAAATACTATTCATAAATGTTGAGTTTAATGCCTCTAGGTGGATTATATTAAGCTCAATCTGACAGATCAGTGATTGCTTAAGAGAGGGTCAAGATCAATAGGAAGATGTGTTCATATGCTCCAAGAATCAGTGGTCCACAAATGTGAATCTGTTGTTGGTGCATCCCTACTCCGAAGAGTTTTTTTAGTCTAGAGTATGGAATAGGGACAGACAAATAAGGGGAATGAGACTGAGGTTCATGACGCAAAGCCTGCTCATTAATCCAGTTCTAGAGTTCAATGAGAGGTTGCTGAGGAAGTAGATTGATATTATGATTGAAATGCCATTTAGCTTCAAAGTTTGAATCATAAGGATCTTCATAATGGTGAATGACATCAAAAATCATGATTTCTCTAATCTTCGAGTCATATGAGACTAAAGGTAAAGGTTGAGATTGGGAGTTATGTGTAGAATTCACTAAAATTCTCTTCAGAGATTGGCTCTTCATCATCAGAAATAATTTCATACTCATCAGAATTTGTCTTAGTTTCATAGTTGAGCCATCCATTAGATTGACTAGGATTATAAGTTAGTCATAAATTTACTCTGTTTTGAACTCCAATCTCTTTTTCCTCATCATTCACATCATGTTCCTCATAATTCCCTGATTCATATGACATTTCCACTTTCTTAAGTAAATCGTCAGAAGTCATTCCCAATAATTGGGGATCAAGGTCAGGAGTAGAGAGTGCAGAATCAGGGTTTTCCTTAGGACCCTAGTAGATGGGAAGAGAAAGTTGCAAATCAGATGATATAGAAGTGAAAGTAGATTCATTTCTTGCAGTAAGTGTCTCAGAGTAATCAGTAGTGTTAAATCCAGATACTGTAATCAATTCATCCAAGCACATATGATCATTAAAATCCTTAGACAAAATTATCTCTGAACTACCTAGGTGTGCCTGACTAGAGGTGTCAAGGTCATTAGTCACTCTATCTCCCAGGGGAGGTTTCTTCTGTTTGTCCATAATTTTCGTCGTATTCATCTTTTTTTTTCTCAAATTCCCCTAGATCTCCCAAGACATCTAACTCTAGATCACCCTCATGGTCTAACTGTGTATCCTCGAGTACTAAGTGATGATAACATCATCATCAGTCATATTCCATTGATAAATGCTCCTACATAATCTCCAGAAGATCGTAATTTATTGCATATCCTTTCTGAGAGAAATGCATTAAAACAGGCGTAAAACTGTAGTTTTAACAGAATATGCTAATTGCAGAACAATCATGGGCTTTCCCAGGGGTTAAATGAAGGTCAAATGGTCATAAATGTCTAATAAGTGGGTTCATGCAAACAGTAACGGGTTTTCATGCATTTCGAGAATTAATGGACATCTAAAACCCTAAAAATAGACCCACTTAATTAACTAAGGTTTTGGTCAAGATAAAATTCACCTAAACCTTCTAAAAATTATAGAAAAATATTCCATAAGGTTTAGTACCTTTGATTTGACTATTGGAACCCAATTTGACCTAAAATAGAGACTCAAACAGATAATTGCCCTAATTTGGGTTTCTATGCAAATTATCTAATCAACTTGGTCAAAACCTAAATATGACTTCACCATCAGATTCCTTGGGTCCAAATTAGGTTTGTACCAAAATTTGGGCCCAATCAGAGATCATATTGACCTAGTTTGCATTTTGGTCCAATCTGATTCTTCTCACTTAAACCCCTAGTTTTCAAAATATGTTGCAAATACCCCCCTAACTTTATCATCTCCTTCACCAACTAGTCCCCACTGCCTTCAAACTCCTAAACCCATCACTGACGACCTTCAATCAGGGATTACTCCCTGATTTCACTGCCAAACCCTTCCAAAATTGGAAGGAAGATTCATGACGAGGTCCTCTTCAATTTGGACCTACTCCTACCTTCCAAATCCCTTCATGGAGCTCATGCGAACTCCTTGAATCCGTATGTCCTACTTGCGAAAACCATGGAGTTACAAGTTTGGTTTCCAAGCTTAGAACTCCTCCTTAGGACCTATAAAAGAACCCTGGACGCATGCCTTACCTCCTTAGCTCGTTTTGGCTGGTTTCTCCACCTTCTTCTCCTCTCTCCGACCGAAAGCTCCGCGAGCTCTGGCGAGCTTCCCCATCTACATTCTTCATTGACCATCACAGACTATAGCCGGCCAGTTGCTCTTCCTCAAGCTCCTCCACCTCTCGCAATACCAGTGAGGGTCATCTTCCGCTCTCTTCCTCGCCGTTCTCCCTCATTGGAGGCATTCCCTTCTTTGGTGCCAGCCATACCATAATCGGTGCCATCCTACCCCCTTCGACCAATTAAATTAGGTAGCTAGGTTTATTTCCTCCCCTCTTATCATTCCCTATATCCAAAACTGAAAAAGAACCCCTCTCCATCTCTATGTCATCCCTCTGACATTATTCTTCGTGTTCAAGGCCATGCAAACCCCAAGTCTTCTCTCCAGGTGGTGCGGAATCAGCCCAGGACCACTCCTAGGTGGTTAATCGAAGACCACATTCTTTGCAGCTGCTGCAATCAGAGGGATTTCCTTGCTACAGACACACGCGAAGGGGCTATTCATTTTAGTCCCACATCGTGGGATCTCAGTCGAGTAGTAGCGCATAAATTGATTTTCTTCATATGGCTTACTACCACCAAACACATGGGGTGAGGTCCCTTCACCCTTACACTGACCCGACCTGCCTACTCACTCCTCGACTGTGACCCCATGCACGCAGCCCTGGACCTGGTTACTGTGCTCGACCCGAATACCCGATTAAGATCGATTATTTGAGAGAAGAGGAAAGGAAAGGAAGGAAAGCGAGAGAGTGGGGAAGGGGAGGATTTTTCTCCGCTGTGCATTGTGTGACACGTAGTCGTTGGGATGGAAAGAGGAGAAAGAAGAAGAAGAGGAGAGGTCGTACTTGAAGGGAAGCTATAAAGGAAAGAAAGAGAAGAGAAGAGGTGAAGAGCTGAAGAAGACTTGAAGAGAAGTAGAGAAAGAGAGCAAAGCTGAAGAGAAAAAGGCTCTTTATACAGCACTGTAGAAGGTGACATTTAAGTCATCTGACTTGAAAGCCAAATGTTTGATTACTATTGGATTATTTGGTTAAATTGTGATGCATGCTTAAAAGGCTTAATTGGTGATTTAAATCACCACTTTTGGCTTTTTCTTTTTATCTCGAGATACATTGAGCTTCATTGAATATTTAATGTGACAAATTAGTATTCATTGAAACATCTTTATAGTGCTTCATTCATTGTGCTCATTTATATTTTAATTGAAGATTAATGCGTGAATTCCATATTTGCTCCCTGTGTTCGACCTCGAACTTCTTTTAGATATTTGAGTTATAAATTGTATTTGTTGAGAAATCTATTTAGGAGACTTTACTACAACGAGACACATTCAAAACTCCTATCTAGATCCCCTTAAACACTAAGGAATCATATTCAGGCCTATAAAAGATTAGTTCCTCGAAATGGAATGCTTGCAGTTTAGGGCCTCCATTAGGATCTAGATCCTCAAGTGAATTTTCCTCCTTAATCTCGAAAGGGTTGTCTGACAATGTAAATTTAATTCCATGAACATAAGGTGTCTCCCAATATTCAAGGTCTTCAAATTGAGAATCAGTCTTGGAGGTGCCATCCCTATTCTCATTACTTTCCAGGATGGGGCTCTCAAATGATTCCATTCTAGATATGCCAAGATCATGTCCCATGACCCCATCAGATGTCTCTTCCCTCGAATCATCTTTTATTTCAAAATCACCTTTTAAGACATAGGCATTATCCACTTCAGGTATCTGACCCAAAGAATCTTCGATAGCAATCTCAGTCACAACCAAGTCAAGTTCCCTAAGGTGCTCAAGACTATTCTCCACTTGGTATTACAAAAGAACTATATCTTGAAGTGTGCAATTTTGTTGAGTCAGCCTAGTCATGGATTCTAATTCTTGAAGGACTGATAAGTGAATATTTCATGCGACAAAAATGATTTAAAGTCATTACGTTGCAGAAATTCACTATCAGATAATTTTACCGAAACTTTGATGAGTCCCGAGTTGAACATGGGGAGGCTACTTTCGATTTCTGGAAATGTACGTTAGTTTTTTTTTATTTTCTATATAAGTGATTACATCAGAATAATAGCTACTCTACTGTAAACTACTTGCAGCAAACTACAAAGAAAGAGAGGGAGAGAGAAATTACTTCTAGATCTAAACAAATGTTTATTACAAATTATTTGCTACAAAACTAATTAAAATCTACACTTGAAAGCTGTAATGAGATAGGGGAAGAGAAATTATCCTCCTTGACGACTGCTTGGAGGATGAGCTAGTTGAACAATGCCTGGAGGAAGAGGAATAGAGATGGAGGAAGGAGAACGAAGTTGGATGAATCAGGGATGAGGTAGGACGTCGTCGTCGTGGGATCCACTTCCGAAATGGGGATGAGAAGACAGTTGGCAAATGGGATGAGAAGACAGAAAATATTTGTTTTTAACTCTAACAGAACTTCCTGTAGCTTAGGAGCACTAAAGTGATCTATAGAATGCTTGTTCTTAGCTCTTAGGAGAGGTGAGAAGGGAAGGAAGTGATGAAGATGAAGGTGGGGTGTAGGTGCCTTTTTATAGGTAAGGAGAAGGGCAATTTCGGCCTTAAAATTGATTACAAGGACTTTAGTGACGCATGCAGCCGTCAGTGGAGGTAAATGTAACTGTCGAATGAGGGTCATTTGATGGAGATCCAAAGCCTCACGATGGGGCACCTCTTTGATCACACCTGATGAGGCATTTTTGGCTTGGACGACTCTCCTTGTGCCACATGGTGCCTTCATCTCCCTCCGATGGTGATCACATGGCCAATTGGAGTGCAAGCCTTGTGATTGGTGGATTTTGGAGCTCACTGGGGCTTGAATCTGTGCCCCTCCTTAAGGATAAGGCTCTTGACCACTGTGCTACGGCCCATGGATCGTCAAGTGGATGAATTGATGGTCTCACACTCAAGATCGTTGGATCATCTTCCAACAATGGGGAGGGAAGGTTGTGGTTGGCCTTGGGGGACCTAGAGATGCCATGTGGAACAATCTAAGTTGTCCATCTTCAAATGCACATAGAGGATCCATTGGGCTGTGATCGTCGATCCGAATTCATTCGTATGGTTGGATTCTCCATCTAGAGCCCCGAAATATGTCACCCTATCCCCTAACCATAGATATAAGAAAATTATTATATGATCAATACAACTCAACCTAAGTGCAATATGATGAATGTTATGTAATATTTATAATGTCAAATGCAATGCTACACTTAGGAACTCACATAAATAAACATTTTATCTTGAATAAATGAGTATTTATTATACCCCCATGCCTATCTTTTGTTAGTCCCTAAAACAAATTAAACTAAAAGCTATATATAAACTGACTAAGGATTCGATTGCTTAGACACTTGTTATTTATCAACAATATGAAAATTCAACTAAGGACCTAAACTACAAAGTCTCAGTAGTGCTCGGGTGCCTGCCAAAATGTAGATCGCCTAAACCCTCATCTTATTTCAAGAAACAAATAAAAGAGATGATTTTTTTTGCTAATTTGTTGGAATTTTTGAGTTTAAGGTTTCGAAGCAACTTTCTATGGCTACTCCACCCACCCAAGACTCAAGAGGACTCTAAGTTCTAAGCATGTTATTTGTGAAAGTGATAGACTCACTAAGCAGCAGTTAGAACGGACTTCAGGTTTCTACGAACTCTAATGACCCTAAAGAAAATTCCTTTCCAAACGTTTATCTTTTCGACCAGTCACTTTCTCCTTACTTTTTATTTTAATGGGCTCAACATAAGGGTGAACCCGATGTATATTTGCTTGGTTTATTCTACTTCCTGCTTCTTCCTAATTGTTTAGGAATTATTTATTCATTTTGTGAGGTGGGCACTGGACAATCAGCCAATAGGGCGTCAAAGCCACAGCAACTTGCCAGCCATACTCATGCAGTGAAGTGTGCTTTTTTTTCTTCTTTTTCTTTTTTTTCTTCTTTTTTTTTTAAAGCAGGTGGCTTCCCTGATATAAGATTTACCTAAAGGTAGCAGTCAAAGAGAATTGCTCGTGTGGCTGGGCTCTGGACAATCGGCGAATGGGGCGTCAAACCCACGACAACTTGCTAAGCATACCACCCTAGAAAGTTCATTAGCTACCTAATTTCCGTTAAAACTATTGAGAAGTGAGTCAGTGCAAAAAGTGTACAGATGCTTAGACTATAAGTTCCCGCAAATCAAAAGGCGGGTTGATAGGTCGTATACTTGTCAGCCCAACTTATTAACCAATTAGACATGAATTAAAGATGGCGAGGACTCGAGCAACAAGTCCACAATTTAGTGGACACCCGGGCTGATTAAGCCCGAAGACCTGAAGAGTCTAAGTGTTCAGATCCTATTGTATCATTTCCTAAAATTGAAAAACTCCTAATGCCTAAGTTCTATTTTCATAATTCAATTTTTTTTATAAATAAAGAGAAAATAAAAGAAATCTACAGAGTTGACAAAATAATTAAGAAATGAATCCACCCCCCCATGCCTAGCTTATGCAATGTCCTCATTGTAAATTGAAGGTGTGAAAAAGGGTAGAATAAGCAAATATCACCTGCATTTCATGATGCTTTGGTCAGCTCTGAGATAGCCTATACCAATGCTAAATTTATTGTCGTCAACTAGGTGGGGTCTAGCCAAAAACAGTCAGATCAAGATCAAGACAACCTTGTCCGAGATGGGTTCAGGAATAACATGGTTAACGTAAGGTTTGAGATGTTGTCTGTTGACCTTAAAAGAGTTATCTGCCTTTGGGTTAGAAATCTCAACGACTCCATTTGAAAATATCCGATCAATAATGAACGGGCCGTTCCATTTGGACCTAAGCTTGCTGGGAAAGAGCTTAACTCGAGAATTAAAGAGCCAGACCTTCTGGTTTGTCTTAAAGCTCTTACGGGAAATCATCTGGTCATGAAGAGCTTTGGTCCTTGCCTTATAGATTTTAGTGTTCGCATATGCATCATTTCTAAGTTCCTCCAACTCAGATAGTTGGAGTTTCCTGGTCTTTCCAGCTAAGTCTAGGTCAAAATTGCATTTCTTTATTACCCAGAATGCCCGATGTTCAATTTCTACGGGAAGATGACATGCCTTGCCATACACCAGAAAAAATAGAGACATGCTGATAGGCATCTTGTACGTTGTACGGTAGGCCCAAAGAGCATCATCAAGTTTTTGAGTCCAGTCTTTCCTATCGGGCCTAACCATCTTCTGCAAGCTGCTCTTTATCTCTCGATTGGAGATCTTGGCTTATCTGTTCATCTGCGGGTAGTAAGGAGTAGAAATTTGGTGATTCACTTTGTATTTAGCCAGTAAATTTCTGAACTGGGCATTGGTGAAATGAGTGCCACCATCGCTAATGATGGCTCTCGGTATCTCGAACCGACTAAAGATATTCTCCTTTACAAAGTCAATGACCACCTTGTGGTCATTGGTTCGGGTGGGAATAGCCTCAATCCATTTGGACATGTAATCTATAGCAACCAGAATATACTGGTGTCCAAATGAAGGGAGGAAGGGTCCCATGAAGTTGATGCCCCAAACATCAAAAATTTCAACTAGAAGTATCGGGTTTAGGGGCATCATATCTCTCTTAGCTATGCTCCCGAGTGCTTGGCATCGGGAACATGTCCTTGAGAAATCCTGGGCATCTTTGAATAAAGACAACCAATAAAATCTAAATTGCAGAATCTTTGCAGCCGTCTTTTTCCTAAAAAAATGTCCACCACATGCAGATGCATCGCAAAATTCAAGTATACTCTGGAACTCATTCTTTGAGACACATCGATGAATAATTTGATCAGACCGATGCGATACTGCACGAGGTCATCCCAAAAGTAATATTTGGCCTCAGATACAAGTCTATCCCATTGTTGCTTAGTCCGGTCCTGGGGGACTTGACCAATGGCCAAATATTAACCATGTCTGCAAACCAAGGGGTTTGGACACCCAAGACTTTAAGGATAGCCTCGCTCAAAAAAGTATCAATAATCAAAATATTCAGATGAGGAGATTCAATTAGGATTCTCAAAAGATGATTCGCTACTACATTTTGTGCCCTGGCTTTGTCCTTAATTTCAAGATTAAATTGTTGAAGCAATAAGATCCATTGAATGAGCCAGGGTTTGGCATCTTTTTTGGCCAAGAAATGTCTCAGGATTGAGTGGTCGGTATAGATTATAACATGAGATCCTAAGAGATAAGCCCTGAATTTCTCTAGAGTAAAGACTATAGCTAGCAATTCTTTTTTGTGATAGTATAGTTCTTCTGGGTGTCGTCTAGAGTTTTGCTAGCGTAGTAAATGATAGAGGGCTTCTTATCTATTTTTTGATCCAAGACAGCCCCAACTGCGTAATCAAAAGCATCGGTCATAATATCAAATGGGGCTATCCAGACCAGTGGTTGCAACATCGAAGTACAGATGACTGTCGTTTTAAGTAAATCAAACACCTTATGGCATGATTCGTCAAAATTGAACAGCTTATCTTTGGCCAGAGGTTTACTCAAAGGCCAAGCAACCTTCTAGAAGTCCTTGATGAACCTCCGATAGAAACCCACATGACCAAGGAATGATTGGATTTGCTTAACAGATGTGGGTGGGGGAAGTTTAGAGATAGCATCCACCTTAGCTTTGTCAACTTCAATTTCCCGATTAGAGACTACATGATCCAAGATGATGCCTTTTTGTGTCATGAAGTGACTCTTTTCTCAGCTAAGGACCAACCGCATTTGGATACATCTCTTAAGGATCAATTCCAAGTTACCTAGGAAAGACTTGAAAGAATCTCCGAAAATGGAGAAATCATCCATGAATACCTCAAGACAATCTCCCGGTTTGCTATCGTCCTCGGTAGCATTCCTCATCATTTTCAAAAAAGAAAAACCTCAAGACAATCTCCCAGCATGTCTGAGAAGATGACTAGTATGCACCTTTGAAAAGTTGCAAGTGCATTGCAAATCCCAAAAGGCATTCTACGAAATGCAAAGGTTTTGTAGGGATAGGTGAAAGTTGTTTTTTCCTGGTCTTTGGGATGGATAGGGACTTGGTTATATCCTGAATAATCATCCAGGAAATAGAAACACTTTTAGCTAGCTAACCTTTTAAGGATATGATCAATGAAGGGAAATGGGAAATGATCCTTTTTCGTGGCTGTGTTCAGCTTCTTGTAATCAATACAGACTCTCTAAGAGGAACCTAAACGGGTCATGATAGATTCCCCTTTCTCGTTATTCACTACCGTTATCCCCATCTTCTTGGGAACAATTTACATAGGGCTAACCCAGAGACTATTCCGAAATCAGGCATATAATTCCTGCATTGATCCACTTGATGATTTCATTTTTGACCACTCATCGCATATTAGGGTTTAATCTTCTCTACATCTGGCCAGAAGGGCAGGATCCATCTTCTATATAAATGCTATGATTACAATAAGATGGCTCGATCCCCCTAAGGTCATGAATGGTCCAACCAATTATCTCTTTATGTGCCTTAAGGACCTTAATCAGTTTTAATTCTTTCTCCTTAGTTAACTTTGCACTGATAATCACAGGGAGCATCTTCTTAGGCCCTAAGAACTTGTATTTCAAATTTTCAGGCAATGGTTTAAGCTCAAGTTGGGGTGGGCTCAAAATAGAGGGGAGGAAGGATGCTGATGAAGATTCATCAGGACAATCCAAAGGAAGAGGTTTGGAATGAATAAAATTAATAACCTCTTCAAGGTGTAGTGGATTTTCCACAGAGGGTTGTGGGACAGGCTCATTAGCACCGATAGAATCCCTGAGAACATTGAAAGCCATACATGTCTTAATATCATGATCAGTATCCTCGAGTTCCTTAATTTATCCACAATCCTTAAATTTATTTATCACCTTAAAAATATCAAGTGTCAATTTTTTGTCTCCAAAGGCGATCTCCACACTACTGCTTTCAAAATTTATGTTGGCCTTAGTGGTAGCAAGGAATGGACACCCCAGAATGATGGGTATGTTCCTCAATTCTTAGGTACATCTATGTCAAGGACAAGGAAATCTACAAGAAAATAGAAATCCTTGACCTTGACGATAACATCCTCAATAACACATTTCGAGTTGGCGACTAAACAGTCCACTAACTGTAGTGTTACTAAGGTCGGCCTGAGTTCACCTAACCTAAACTTTTCATATAGGGAAGTCAGGATTAGCTTGATGGATGCACTTAAATCCAAGAGTGCCTAGTCAAAAGTTTAATCCCCAATAACACATGAAATCAAGGGGGTACCTGGATCTCTCTTTTTTTGGGGAAGGTGATGTAGGATAACAGAATTAGCCTGCTCAGAGAGTATCACCTTCCCTGAGGTATGTTCCTTTGGCTTACATTTTTTAGTACATAAATCCTTTAAGAACTTAGCATAAGCCAGAATGTGTCTAATAGCATCGAGGAGTGGAATATTGATTTCTACATTCTTGAACAAATTCTGGAACTCCTCGTTGCTATCTATAGGTTTCTTCTTCCTAGGTTTCAGTAGAGTTTCAGGAAATGGGATATGAGTAGGATCATTAGCTTCAGGTTCCTGAGCCTTATTATCTTCTTCGATTTTCTCCTTTTCTTTCTCAGGCTCACCAGGGCTTTATTTGCTTGATAATCGTAATCTTGGGTCTTGGGTTTGCTTTCCACTCCTTAAGGTGACAGAGTTTGTAGACGCATATGGGTTCGGTTCTTGGGGAGGGTTAGGAAAGATCGAAGGGGCTTAACTAGCTAAATATCCAGGATTAGAAGAAAAGGAAGAAGAACAAGGACCCTGCTCAACCACCTGAGTGTGTGCATGTCTGTTATTCCTCCAATTAGGATTGTATGAATAGGAAGAATTTCTAAAATTATCTTGGAGAGCAGAGATATTCCCAGTAGCAGGGCTAAAAGAATTGGGAAAATCATATGTCCCAATCATTTTCGATACAACCTCGGGAAAATAATTAGGCTCAATCGGGATGGCACCTATGTTGTGCAAGTTTTCTCTCTTCATGATGTTAGGCGAAGTTAGATGTGGAGCTTGTTTCTAATTTAATTTTTCCTTTAATTTCTTTTGGTAAATTGGCATTTGGTCCAATCTCTATGCAATCATCTGCATATCATCCTAAGTCACTGGAACAGAAGCAGATCTAGAGTCAATTTCATTTAAGCTGAGTTTGGGATTAGAATTCCTTGTGAAAGTATCAATTGAGGTATGATTAAATGAGTTTTCACTCATTTCCTCAAATAATTGGAATGCACTTTCGGCATCTTTATTCAGGAAGTTACCACCACATGAGGCATCCATGAATTTTTGTAATTGATCATCTAATCCTTGATAAAAGATCTGAACTAACTACCAAAGTGGGATTATATGATGAGGGAAACTCCGCAGTAAATCCTGAAATCACTCCCATAACTCATGTAAAGATTCATTGTGTTTTTGTTGGAAGGTTGTAATTAATCTTCTCAATGCATTTGTATGACTGATTGGGAAAATTTTTTTGAGAAAAACACTTTTGAGTTACGGCCAAGTGGTTATAGGTCAGCCGACAGTCCTAAACCAGTAAGTAGCTTATCCTTAAGACTGAGAGGAAATAATGCCATGAGCCATAGGTCCTCCTACATATTGCGGGAGTGAGTAGTTTGGGCAACGATGGTTACTTCCTCCAAATGGCTAAAGGGGTCCTCTCTGGGAAGGCCATGAAAATGCTTAATGATGTTCAAGATAGTCAGCTTAATTTCAAAGTCCCTCATGGGAATTACTACTCCCCGTCTTTCTTTATAGTTAGAAGGATCATAAAAATCCTTTAGAGGAATGACGAGATCTTGGGGTGGTAAATTGCCTCATTGATTGGCTAGGTTTGTCACAGTCCTTGCCAATTGTTGTTGATTGGTGTGAAGTTGAGCCAATTGCTCAACCATCATCACTAATGGATTAGGCGGGGGGGCTTAATTTTGATTTGGCAGCAACTTAGGATTTTTGGGAAGCTCCAAGTTAAGAATGTTAGGGATGGGAAAATTAGCCTGCGAGTTAGAGGCAGGTTGAGAGGTGGAAGAAGTGGACATGTTTTGAGTGTTTTCCATATTAAAATAGGAAGAAGAAGAAGGCAGATATGAAGAAGCATTCAAATGTCTAGTGCGAGGGGCAAAATCAAGAGGTCCCTCTAAGTGTGGATTTTGAGACCTTCGCCTATGCATACACTTATCAGAAGAACCAGGGGGAGGAGAGAAGGGAAGAGAATAGTGAAGCAAAAGTCCATAAATCAAGCAAACAAAATCTAAACCTAACTTATAGTAGACTCCCTAACCTAAGACTTGGGAACCCAGAAAATTAAGAGATCATTAATGGAACTTGCTTCCCTAAATCGACCTGGGTAGACTTGGTGGCTTATGCCCAAGCATGTCCTGGGAAAATCACCAGGGGCTTGTATAAACCCTTACTCATCATTTGACCTCCCTCCTAGTCTTAGATGCCAAGAATGATTTGGGGAATTAAAAATAATTAGAGAAAACTTAAGATCCGAATTTCAAGCCTAAAAATGTATGAAATCCTTAAGGTTCAAGTTGCTACAAATTTTACTTAGGCTTAGGAACTTAGAAGTGCAGGGAAAAGTGAAGGGCATTGATTGGGGTAATGCCTGATTATTTCTTTTTTTTGCATGTGCGAATTGGGCAGGAAATGTGACGCCCAAGCTAAACCAAGCAGGTTTGCAAACAAGGATTAAAATTGAGGATTTTAGGATTTTATAAGGTTTAAGTGAATTTTAAGGTTTTCTCTTGTTAAATGTTCAAACAAGTTGAAAAGTGATTCACACAATAAAGTAATTCACCAATTCACAGAATTGGTGAAAAGGTGCCCTAAGTTGGCACCACTAGGGTAGATAGGGTAGGGTTTAGGTAGGGTTAAGGTGGAAGCTTGTGTAGGTGGTGGTGGAGTAGGTGGATGACCATGGTTTAAAGGAGGTGGAGCTAAGCTAAGCTAGCTTAGCTAGTAGGGTAGTAGAGGAAAGATTAAAGGATCTAGGGTTTTGATTGTTGTAGAGGAGCTGAGTAATATGTCTACCTGGATCTGAAAGCTGCTAAAGAGGACAGCATCTAAGCTCATTAGCTAGCTTCGCTAGCTAGTTCTTTCCTAGCTACTAAGCCAAGCTAATGTGAGCTGGCTTCTACTATTGTGAGCTGAGGTGAGCTGGGTTTGATATTCCCGAAGACTACCAAACTAGCTAAGCTAGCTAGCTTAGGTCAAGTAGCTAAGCTCAACCAAGTTGAGCTAAGTTGAGTCTTCGGGAGTTGGACTTGAGAGAACTTGAGCTGGTTGAGAGCTTCTTTAGCAGACCAGGCTTAGCTAGTTGATAATTGTAGCTAAGCCTAAGCAGATGGAGCTTCCATGAGTTGGATGGAGCTAGGAGGAGCTAAAAGGAGATGAGTTTAGCTGAGTTGAGCTGACCTGAGTTGCCATCTAGCTGAGGTGAGCTAAATGGAGCTGAGATGAGCTCGAAGATAGTTGAGCTAGAATGGAGCTAAGATGAGCTGGATTCAGCTGAGATCCAACTAAATTGGGCTTCTCCTTCATCTTCTGCCTTTCTCAATGCCAGGGTTTGCAAGATATTCTAATTTTGTTCATCCCTAACATTGAAATAAATATGTAAGAAAACAAAAGCAATGCAATGCATGCCTATCCTAGGAAATACCTAAATGCAGCCTAAAGCCATAATGCAATGTGCAAAACTTAAGAGCTAAATGTGTTTTTAGGCATAATAGTGATGATAAACTGGTGTTTATCAATCCCTACCTGTGGAAGTGGTTGAGGGCAAGGGTGAGGACGATGTCGAGCTCGTGGGAGGCGTGAAGTTGGCAGACATAGAGGTTCACAAGGTTGGGGAGAATAGCTACATCTTCATGACGAGCATCTAAAGCATGTTCCTGACCAGCTAGAACCTGATGTAGAGCACTTGCAGCATCCTGATGCCAAGATGTATGACGTACATCTTCATGAGGAGTAGCCATAGCACAATCCTAACCAGCCAAAGCCTAATGCAGAGCACCTGCAACATCCTAATGTCGAGTAGGAGGAGATAAAGCAACTCCATGACGAGCAACTAGAGCATCATGCAGAGCAGTTACAGCATGTTGATGCCCCATGGGAGAAAGTACAGCATCTTGATGTCGAGCCAGAGTGAGATACCCATGATACTTACGTGGAGGGATATCATCAGGATGGGGATGATACAAAATTCGTTACTCCCTAGGATCGATAGTAGACACTGGTCTGACTATTCCAACGCCGCCACAGAAGATACGAGGAGAATTTGGAGATGTTACACAAGCCTCCTTTTCCCTTCCTACAGATGTACCACCTCAATCTCCATTATTTATGAAACTTGAAGGGTCACAAATTGACAATATTGATGTACTTATGCAAATCGAGATTCATCTACCTCCATTGAAGACATATCATAGGAAGATGGGAAAGGAACTATAGTATCTCTTCTCATGTATCCTAGACTTATGTATTGTATGATATTTCTCTCCTTTGATGTGTTATGTATACATCTATTATTTTGAAAAGTGATGTACCTCTTTTATTGGAATGGTGAAATATATTTTCTCATTCCTTGCCTTCTCTTTATTTTTTCAGGTTATTCAATGTAGTGTTTTGCGAATAGTATACTCGTGTTGTTAATCCTACTATCCCCATCTTAGTTTATTGTGATGCCTAATATACTATTGTGATGCCAATCTACTGGTTTTGTCAATCTCATGTTCCTCATACCTACCAAAAACTTTCCAATGCTTTTAAGAAACAAAATCGCTAAGTAGATATAAGGAAGGGGGTGGTCTTATCAAAGTCAGCTTTCCAAGGGTCAACTCTCAGTAAAATCAACTTTTGAAAAGTAGACTCTTAGTTAAAATTGACCTTTGAAAAGTCGACACTCAGTAAAAATTGACCTTTGAAAAGTTGACTTTAATATGTTTAAATCGACTTCTCAAAAGTTGATTTTCCTATAAGCCCTCGAAGAACCCATTTCTACAAGTGTTACCAGTAGTAAAGTTGACTTTTGTAGAGTTGACTTCATTTGAAGTGAAGCAGCTCTTGAAAAGTTGACCTTGCTATCAGTCTCACCATATTATCTTTTCTCCGACCATAATCATCCATTTTACTCTTTTTACTATCTGTATAAATTTTTTTCCTCACTTCCCTCCTCTTCTCCTCCTCACCCACTCCCCGCCCTCACACATGCGCACTTCTTCCTTGCCTCAAGTCCCAGGACTCACTACTTGCTAGCTCAAGCAATGCCCCCTTTCGAGGACTATGGCCTCTCCTTGAGAGACAAGCTCAAATATGCAAATGGGTTGGTGGATTTGGTGGAGGAGAAGCTCAAATATGATGCCTTCTTCTGGACACGGTAGGACTGGAGGTGCGTCGATAACATAAGGATGATGGTGGTTGATTCAGTGTAGAAGCGGAAGTTGGCGACCTCTTGTATACTCACGTCATGAGGTATAACCCCAACAACCCCAAGTGGTTTAACAGGGACCGGCTTGTGCTTACCGCCAGACATGGGTGCTTGCTGCAGCACGTCTACCTTCGTCTTGTTGGCTTCCAATATGTTTAGGTGATATTTTCTATCTAAAGCATTTCCCAATGGTGCATTCAGTTCAAAATGAGTGTTGTTGAATGTAATGGATAACTCTTCCATATATAAGAAGACCCTTTTGGCCATGGACTAATTTTAAGTTCAACCTCCCAAAGAAACCAATTTGGAGCTGTTGCCTTTTTCATGAAATGTAAAAAGTGTAACACCATCTTTCCACCATATCAAGATGACGTATCGAGAGAAAAAAAAAACTTGGAGGTTGTGCTATTGATTTCTTCATGTGAGTGTGGATGGAGGTGTTAGGGGATTTCGTTCATAACCACACTATGTATAGGGGTGACTTGTGTACTTTTATTTAGCTCTGTGGCTTCGTACAGTTTGGACATGCTATTAATTTTTTTGCATAGAATACTTGTGGTTTGAAGTGTAGGTTGATCCTTTAGTATCTTGCAATCTTAGGGTAACCTAGTGGCAAATAGAACTTCAAACATTGGATTGATTTCAAGGTGTACCTCTTAGAGGTTTTCATTGTATTGTTATTATTTCTTTCCAATGGAAAAAGTAATCATATGAGAAGACTCCCATAAGATCCCTTCTAGTAGAGTCTTAGAGCTAAAATCTAGGTGCCAAGTTGTGTAAAAAAAAAAAGTCAGCAACTTTAGTTGTAGATGGGATTAACTTGGCACACCTCTTTCTTATGTGCCATCTCTTATGTCACATTTGAATAAAGTAAATGAGTTGTAATAGTATTTGCTTGCCAAAAGATCCTACTTCTACAATTGGTGGGACACGAAGTTATTCAAATTTGTTGGACTCCTTTCTTGTTATTTTTATTTTATGTCTAATTTTGTACTGATATTTACCCACACCTCTTCTTATATAAGAGGTGTAGGGGTCTTTTGATGGAATATGATTGATCATTACTTCCTACTTGGTATCAGAGCACTGACTGTAGATCGTAGCCCTGGTATCCTACTCAAGTAAGCCTTTGAAACCCTAACCACCCAAATCTCCCTCTCTCCTTGTTGTATCGTCATTGCCCCTGGCTGCTATTATCGCCAGCGACCACCATAGGCTACAACAGCCTTGCCAGCGATAGCTAGCGACGTTGCCTTTTCGTTGTAGCACCTTCAGTGGGTGCTTCAGGGGCAAGCGGTGACCACTAGGGTCAGTGCTGATCTACCACTAGCGCTACAGGTAGGGGTGCTAATAAAATCGAACATACTCGAACATAGATATGTTTGAGTTTGAGTTAGATAAATTGTTTGATGTTTGAGTTTGGTTTGAGTTCGTTAAGTGTTCGATTACCCATGTGAGATTTTGATTCAATGACGAAATCGAATGTCTGAGTTCAGTTTGTTATTAGTTTGCTTGCATTATTCGAACGAACATGTTTAATTAAGTTTGATAACATGTTTGAAAGTAGAATTCTATAACAGTTCATTCGATAACGATTCATTCAATTAATGTTTTAACTTAAATGTTTTTTTTAAGTTTAAGCATATTATATGTTTCAAAAAGGACTTAGGGGTGGTTTTTTGTTTTCTAATGGTGATGGAAACATTGGGAAGTGGTGGAACCGTGGCTTGGGAGAGTGGGGGGAGTAGAACTAGACAAGCTGTGGATGGGTTTTATTTTTTGGTTTCTTTTTTTTTTGTGGGGGGGGGATGGGATGGGATGGGAGGGGTCACTCTTTTTTCTTTCTTGAAAAATCAAATGGGTTCTTTATATTTACATAAATGCATAATTACACATACACAACATATGAAAGTTTGTGTTTTAGAATTCAAACTTTTATCAAACAAATATACACTTTGTTCATGCTTGGTTTGTTAAGCTAACAAACTTAATTCTAATATTTATGTTCACTTCAATTTTTTTCGAATGAACTTTTATCGACTATTTTATCAAACAAATTTGAGTCAAATTCGAATTGTTCAATTCAAACCCCTAGCTGCAAGCCATTGTTGATTGCTCACTAGCAAGCAGAGGCATCGCCGATGAGGGTCCTCCTCTTCTAGCGGTGGTAAGGAGGGGCAACAGTCCCTGGATGGCTACACTAAGGTGAATCACCGCACCCTAGTGCTGCCTTGTTTGATTTGAGGGGCTCTATTGAAACTCTTGGTCTAATTTTTGATTTATGGGTGCTTGGATCTTGTGAACAAGAGGTTCAACTTTTGTTCTCAGAGTTTTCTATGGTCTAAAATTAGAGATTCGGATCTAATTTCTAGGTTTTTTCCTCCCTCTTAAGGCATGATGGCATCATCTGAATCATCAGAACTATCATCGGGTATCGCTATGGAGGTGAGGACGTATAAAAATCTATTCTTTGTGCCCATATCCAAGCTTGATGAGACTAATTATGCACGATGATCTCATATGTTCCTCATGACTATGGAGGGTCATGACAAGGATCATATATTATTGGAGGGTGAACTTGCTAATAAGACCAGCAAATATCTTACATGGAAGAAAGATAATGCGATGGTGCACTCCTAGATCATGAATATAGTACAACTATGGATTGGAGATGGGATAATGTATTATAAGATGGCCAAGGAGATGTAGGGTTTGTTACATGGCACATATTCCTATGAGAAGAATTTTAATAAGGTTTTCATAATCTAGGAAGCCTTAAATAGGAGGGATAGTCACTTGCTCAGTGTTATACTTCTCTTAAGGGACTCTTTGAGAAGTATAATGCCTCTTGTCTTATGTGTACTTGTGGTAGTTAGACGGAGTATTGTCGGGAGTATGTAGTACTTCAGATTTGAAATGGCCTTGGACCAGACTATGATAGAGCACATTCTCAGATCTTGGCTCTTTCTAAGCTTCCTTCACTAGAGGATGCGTATAGTCGACTTAACAGGATTGCGATGAAGTTATCCACTACTGATACTCTTGGGCAGATGACAGCTTTGGTAGCTTCTGAAGGTCGTGGAGGATGTGCTCATATGTAGCAGAAGATATGAATGGGGTCAGCCTAGTAAGCCTCGGACTATGTGTACCTTTTGTTGTAGAGTTGGCCAAGTTGAGGTTACATTTAGATCAAACATGGTGGACCTCCTGTGGCTAACCATGCCACTACTTCTTCTTCTAAGGATCGGTTAGACATGTGTCCTGATGATAATGTCATCATCAGCCATATCTAGCTTTAATTAGTCAGAATCCACTGATAAATGCTCCTACACAATTGCCAAAGAGCCGTAATTCACTACACATCCTTTATGAGAGATAAACATGAAAACAGGCATAAAACTACAGTTTCAATAGAATATCCTAATTGTAGAACAATCAAGGGGTTTCTCAGGGGTTAATTGAAGGCCAAATGATCATAAATGCCTAATAAGTAGGTTCATGCAAACAGAAACAAGTTTTCACGTGTTTTGAGAATTAAATGACATCTGAAACCCTAGAAACAAACTCACTTAATTCACTGAAGTTCTGGTCAGAATAAAATTCACCTAAACCTTCTAAAAATTATAGAAAAATATTCTCTAAGGTTTGGTATGCTTACTTTGACCATTGGAACCCAATTTGACCTAAAATAGAGTTTCTGATAGATAGTTGCCCTAATTTGAGTTTCTACACAATTTACCCAGTCAAATTTGGTCAAAACCTAAATCTGACTTCACCATCAGATTCCTTGGGTCCAAATTAGGTTTGTACCAAAATTTGGGCCCAATCAGAGATCACCTTGACTAAGTTTTCATTTTTGTCCTATCTGACTCCTTTCTCTCACACACATACCCCTAACTTTTGAAACCTTTGCAAAAGCACCCCTAACTTCCAACAGGTCCCCGCTTCCTCAACTCCTAAACCTACTTCACCGGAGACCTTCAATCAAGGATTACTCCCTAATTTCTCGGCCAAACTCTTCTAAATTTGGAAGGGAGATTCCTGAGAGGATCGTTTACAATCTAAACCTATTCTTGGGCTCCAATTCTTTCCCGATTTCCCATGCGAATGCATGGGAGATGTGGGTTTCCTATTGTGTGAAGCTTGCAAGGTTTCAAGCTTGGTTTCCAAGCTTGAAACTATCACCTAAGTCCTATGAAAGGACCTAGGTCGCAAGGCCATGCACCTTAGCAAGGTTTAGGGCCAAAAATCTCTTCCAAACCCTACCTCCGACCCCTCTCCAACCAAGCTCTGGCAAGCTTCTCAACCTCCTTCTTCCGGCCATTAGATGGTCAAATCAAGAGGCATATTATCTTCCTCATATTCCTTCGATGGTGGCCGGCCAAAGCCCCATCGTCCCAGACCTCATTCTTCCTCGCTGCCCCCCTCCGGAGATCTTCACCTTCCACAGTGCCAGCCTGCCAACGCCGGTGTCATTCCTACCCCTTTCGTCCAATTATATTAGGTAGATTAGCTCCTTTAGATTCTTAGGTTAGTTTCCCTCACACAAAATCGAAAAATATCCCCTCAACCGAATGCACACCATCGTCTCCCTCACCTTCGGCCACCCCTCCGGCGAGTCTGCCCACCTCCACAATCCACCAATCAACTTGCCAATACGTCCTACACCACCACCTCATCCACCCGAACTAAAGCCCTCTCCTATTTAGGGCTATTCACCCATCCAAGCACGCCCCTGATCAACCCACTGCTGCACCACCATCTCAGAATCCGTCCAACCACCATACACCCTCACATGCCACGCCACCACTACCCACACACTCACCAAGGTTCAGTGAAAGTCCTAGGCTATTTTAATGCGGCCGTGAGGCCTTATTCTTGAGTTTCATGTCTTGCCAGTCTCCACCATCGTTGCCGCTGTCACCGCCTTGTTCTTCATGTTCGAAGGCCATGAAGAGCCCAGATCTTAACTCCAGGTGACGCGGAATCACCTAAGGCATCTTCCCAAGTGGTCAATTGGGAGCATTGACTGCTCCAAGGACTTCAATTTGATGCCACCTGCTGCTGTTGTGCATACGTGAAGAAGGGGACTCAATTGTCCCACATCGTGGGATTAGGAGCAACAGACGCCACATAAGTTGTTTTTTCGCTCTTAGCTTACTGCCTCGAACACATGGGGTGAGGTCCCTCTCACCTGCACTTGACCTGACCCGACCTACCACTCCTTGGCTGCAACCCATGCTTGTAGCCCTGGACCCAAGTATGCATATCCGATTACCCAATCAAATTGAATTTCAGAGGAAGAGAAGAGGAGGAAGGAAAGAGAAAAGAGAGAGAGAGCACGGGGAAGGGGAGCGTTTTGCTCCTCTGTGTATATGCTCAACACTTAGCCGTTGAGAAAGAAAGGGAAGCTTTGCTTGAGAAGAAGGCTGAAAAGAGAAGGGAGGAAGAAGAAGAATAAGAGGAGGCACTGTAGCAAGACGACGTTTAAGTCATCTGATATTCATTACCGACGTCTGATGAGGCTGATTTAGCTTGATACATTTGCTTACATGGAATTAAACTTAAGTGGTTCAAGCCACTGTTCATTTATTTCAAATATTGAGTGATTGATATGTATATACTTAAGACTAATAATTGGTGATTCAAATCACCATTATTTTCTCTTAGACATCTTTTTGCCTCATTAAACTCTTGATATACTCATGCTTTACATTGAATATCAATTTTGAGTAGATATTATTCATTGATAATCATTCTTGACTTGATTCCTTGTGCTCATTTATATATTAATCAAGATTAGTATGTGAATTCCTATTTACTTCCTGTGTTCGACCTCGGACTTCATTTATAGATATTCGAGTTATAAATTTTACTTGTTGAAGAGCTGTTTAGGAGACTTTACTACAACGAGACACTTTAATCTCCTGAATAGCCCCCTTAAACATGTCCCGTGCAGTATGATGCTGTTGTGCAAAGACTCTCTCAGTTGACACAGGATTCTACTCCTACTACAGATATCACAACCTTTGCATCCTCCTTAGGTAGTAACCTTTCCTTTAGTTTATACAATGGATCTTCAGAAGGTACTAGGTGGTTAGTTGACTCAGGTGCTTATAGGCACCTAAGTGGGAATCATACATCTTTGAAGAAGATGTAGTCTGTTCCCCAGGTCGAACAGTACAAGTTGCAGATGGCTGTCACTTTCAAGCAGATGGATAGGGGGATGTTGTAGTTACCCTCACTCTTAGATTGCTTAATATTTTATTTATTTTGGATTTTCCAATTAACCTATTATCTGTCAGTAGCAATGTTTTAAAAATTGAACCGATCATTAAACTAGTTAGGTGCTAGTTTGGTTTTTTAGTGGTTCAACCAGCAGTTTGTACTAGTTGAATCAGTGATGATGCTAACATGATGTCATCATATGAAAAAATAAAAAAAAAGAATCGTAAGACCTTTTGATTAGTTTGTATTGGTTCAACCAAGTCCAACTGAGTTGAACCGGTGTTCAATAAAAAATCATTGAAGATATGTAATAGAAAAAATTATTTTGCAACTATAATTATACAAAAATTGACATGTTTTTATCAAACACTCAACAAAAATAAATGCTAGAATCGAAATTGTGAGTTTAACCTTAAAGAATATGTAGCTCTTTAAATCTTTGTTTCAAGTTCTAAAGTTACATACATTTTCCTTTTTTTTTTAATTTTTAGCTCTTAAGAGAATGGTCAAATCAAATGGTCGGTTTAACCAAACTATTTGGTTCAACCTGATTTTGGCTGGTTTACACTGGTTTTGACTTGTATCACTAGAACCAGTCGATCCAATCAGTGAGGCACCAGTTTCTAGTTGAACCGGCTAGTTTGGTTTGATTTTTAAAACATTGGTCAGTAGGATTACAAAGGATCTCAATTGCTGTGCTATTTTTGATGATATCAGATGTATATTTTAGGACAAACTCATGGAAAGGATGATTGGTGGCGAATATGAGGAGGGTGTGTTTAGTGCCTGATCTAGACTCCTATTGCAGCTTCTTGTTAGGGCGAGGTTGCCTTTACTACTGGTACAGCATTACAGTGGCACTGATGACTGGGACATCTTTCTTTGAATAGGCTATGCCAAGTGACATCAATCATCTCTCCTACTACTGAGCTCCTGTGTGATGCATGTCAAATGGGAAACATCATTGATTTACATATTCTGCTAGCTCTTCCTTGAGTTCTACTGCCTATTTTGATTTAGTTCATGATATGGATGTATGGGGTCCTAGTCGTACTTCTGATAGACTAGATCATCGTTATTATTTGGTGATAGTTGATGATTTTTCCAGATTATCCTAGTTATTTTCGTTAAAGAATAAGTCCGAAGTTGGTGATGTAATTTAGACATTTATTATGCAAATAGAAACTCAGTTTTCAACAATGATTAAGATAGTTCGATATGACAATGCACTTGAATTTTGTACCATTAAATTGGCTGCTTTCTATCACATACATGGAATTGTATACCAGATTACTTGTCCCCATACATCATAACAAAATGGGGTTGTAGAAAGAAAACATCGCCATCTTTTGGATGTAGCCAAAACATTGTTGATACACCACAACTTGCCATCTTTGTATTAGGGGGATGTAGTTCTTACTACATGTTATTTGATTAATAGAATGACCAACTTAGCTATTCAAGAATAGATACCTTGGCAAATCCTTTATCCTGGCAAAGATTTGTTTCATGTGCCACCTAAGATTTTTGGATGTGTAGCATTTGCACACTTGGTCTAGGACATGATAAGTTGGCACCACAGGTTGCAAAATATATCTTTTCAGGTTATAGCAATACCCAAAAAGGATATCGGTGTTATGCTCCTTTGTCCAGGAAACATTATTCCAGTGCAAATGTTACTTTGCATGAGGTAGTGTCGTATTTCTCTACTATAGGGCATTAGTTGTTGTTTGAGCCAATGATAGCTCCTATGCCAGTACCTCCTATTCATTTAGACCATATTCTTGTCCATTCTAGCATGGCTAAATCTAAGTCAAAGCAAGATAGTTAGATTTCATGATCCAATTAAAGTTTACAGACTACCGATTTCTTATACACAGAGACACCCCCTCCCCTATGCCACCATCTCCCCCATGATAGGTCCACTTTAGTGGACTAAATTAGAGTCTAAGTGCATTATCATTGAGATGAGAATTTAATTTAGAGCATGTATTACATTGGTAAAATTATTTAAGCTCGTGAATTATCATTTCCACATTTTTATGGAGGTGCCTCCATTATATTCATGTGATAATACATATATATATTTTTTTTTGCATGAATAAATTGGGCATATCAATTTTGGTATCTTGGGTTTTTATCAAAAAAGAAACAAAGAAAGACAATCTAAAATCGTCATTTTTGGAAACTAGGATTATCTCCCATAATCATATCTTTCCATCGGTGGTCTTCTTCCTTATTTGAGCCAAAAATATCCACCACTCTCTTATTTCCATGCATTCCTTCCTTATTCTCTCTCTCCCTCTCTGATAATCTCTCTCACTGATTGTGTTTTCTTTTTCTATGCTTCTTTATATAACAAGGATACAAAGGACTAGGGGCCATTATCTGCCCCCTCCCCCATGACACTCATCATCTTCTTCCTCATGGAGTGAGAACCTTCTCTCCAACAGAACCTCTCCACCACCGCAAGCCTCGACTACAACCGCAACACCGCCACCACATCCACTACCGCGTCTCCAACATCATGATTGTGTGCCATCCTCTCCCCTTCATTTAAGTCATTTGGGAACCTTCCCGAATGTCTAGAGAACTGCTAAATCCCTCCTTCGTCCACCTGTGACATGGATTGGCCCACCGCTCCATCTTGCCTCCACGCATCTGCAAAGAAGATCACCACCACCATGCCTTCAGCTCCATCTTCCTTAGTGTCACCCTCAGCCACAAGACCACCATTGCAACGGAGCATCTCTAACCGCACCCACCTTTATTAACCATCACGTAACCGAGGGCACGACTGCGGCTACTCCTTCCCTACTAGAAGCAGCCACCGACGCCACCACGTGACCACGCCCTCACGCACAACCACAGTGCAGCCGACCACCTCATACAATCACTGATCGAGTGCCCGGCCTCCTCCTCTTCTTCTTCTTCTCCGTCGACATAGACGAAGAAACCCAAAGTCCACTGTCGACGCCAACATGCAACAGGCATCTCTGACCACAAAACTCCACGCCGTCAACGCTAACATGATCCCCTTGCCCTCACGAGCACAGCCACGCCTCTAATCGCATCAAACGGTTGTCGTCTCGCCTGCTGGAAGACCCCCTGCTGCCGGCCACCCTTCCCTTCAATCGGTGACCGTCAGGCACTGTTCTCCTCGCTGCGACCTACGACGTGAAGCTCTCATCTACCTCAACCTTCTTCGAGCTCCTAGGCCCTCGCCATCGGCTCCTCAACACGCACGACAAGGAGAAGCATTTCCTATGTTTGGGTTTAAATAGATATTACATTTCATGCCATTGAAGAAGAGGATTTTTATTTTAATTAATATTATATTATGGAGGTTTTGTGGTAAAGGCCCTCCCCTTTTTGAGTAAATATCATTTCAGGTGAATCTCGACATTGTTAGCCTAATTCAAAGGGGTTTCTTGAGGAATCAATAGCAAACAATAATTTTCTACTATTACGAGTTTAATTAGGCATGTGCCTCCCTGTGGACACGACCCTCTCTCCTGTAAGTGGTTTATCTTAATTGTTAATGATCAATTTTCCACCACTCAGTTCTACTTCGACCACTTATATTTTCTTGTGCGAAAGTTATTTCAAAGCGAAAATCGTTTGTTCAAATGGTGCCATTGCCAGGGAGGCAACAAACGCAATAGGTTCACCTAATTTTATTTCTGATCAATTTTGAGGTGCACATTGCTCTGATTATTGGCTATTTTTCTATGTGAGAAATCTGACGAGATGACAGGCGCAGCAGAGCGACGATGTCAACCTTGAGCGATGCCCACACACGTAGAGAGGATGCAAAGAGAAGGTGACCTGGATCCCGCTTTCATAGGGGATTCTCCTTTCGCCGTTGATTTTATTTCATTTCAGTCTTCTCACCCTTGTAGCATCAGGGCTAATTTTTGGGGGTCTGTCCCCAATTTCTTTAGTGACTAGAGCTATTTCTCTATGTGTAAGAAGCTTCTGCTTGCTTGCTCTAAAATGAAGAGACAAAAAATATCAAGCTTCCTGTTTAGGAGTTGCATACCCTTAGGTGAGTGCATTTAGGGGTGATTGAGCAGCACGTTAGATCTCATTTTGCTTTGCGTTCATTATCTGCGCGAAGATTGCTGGAGTCAGGTATACTTTTCTATCTTTACATCCAACTCCTGTCACGAATTGCATTGGGATTAAATTTCAAGACCACCAAATTGATTGAATTGACCTAAGTCAATGGTCGCCTAACAAAAATTGGGACTACTAATCGGATTCGACCTTAAAATCAAAATCACATTTGATCTGATCAAAAGGGACTCGTGTATGATTTTTCTTAAAATCAAACTGATTTACGGTGTGATACATGCTCCTGACACTGAGCACGCATACTAAGCACCACACTAGGTCTTGGTCCCTTAAGGCTATAGGCATCGATCTCTTTATCGGTGCAGACTCTCTTATTTCACTTTGTGGTGGTGGTACTATCCTGTGATCAAGTGTTTTGATACTTCAAGGAGGGGGATACCCCTTAAAGGAATAAAAGGGTAGTCAAGAGGCACTGCATTCGCATCGCCTGAAAGGAAGTGTTCTCCCTACTTGCATCCTTTAGTTCCATCCTTATGGTCACTTCTCACTAGATCACTTGAGAGTATCATTGAAGCAAGGTATAGTTCCTACGGCACTTGAAGATTGGATTAGGTATCGTAACTGCATTGAATAACTTGTTTGGCCATCTATATCAACCAATTCTACCTCTGTCCCTCAAAATAGAGTAGGTCAAGATCTCAAGTTGCCACTTCCTCTTATACCACTTACATGAAAATGGAGGGTCATTGCCCTGACCCTTTTTGACCAATCTATTGAGTGGGGGTTTCACTTACTCAATTGGCAAGAACTTGAATTATGATTGGTAGATATTGTATGCTTGGTAGACTCTCTCTTGAGGATAGTCTAGTGTTTGATCCTGAGCCTAAGAGAATCCTTAGGAGAGCTCACTAAAGAGAAAAGAGAGAAGAAATGGCTGTTCAAGGAGAAAATTAACGAAGGACCCTGAGGGACTACATTATTCCAGCCAACCAACCTGCTCAAGCAATAAGACGACCAGCAGGGGATAATCCATATGAGATCAAGAGTAGTACCATATCCTTGTTGCCCTCCTTTATGGTACTACTAGGGAGGACTCCTACCGGCATTTAGAGGAATTCACTGAGGTCTACTCCACGGTGAAACTTCAGAACTTTATTGATGAAGCTCTGATGAGGACCCTCCTTCCCTTCTCCCTTAAGGACAAGGCAAAACACTGGTATCACACCTTGGATGCAAGGGTGAATGATTGGAACACCCTTAAGGGAGAATTCTTGAAGAAATACTTCCCGATGAGCAAAACCAACCACTTCAGGAGGGAGATTGATATGGATTTTGCATGGTCTATAAATACGTTGTTGTAACGCGTAAAACCAATCAATTGTTAAATTTATAAGACCTAGATAGGGGAGTATCTAGGGTTGTCCAAGGAGGAAATTTTTGTGAAATTAAATCTCTTGCTTGGAAAGCAAATTCAACTTTCTTTTTGGTTAAATATATATATGATTTTTATGGGTTTTGAAATAATGGGCACTTGTGAATCTTGGCAGGAAAGGAACTAACACCTAAAATGCTAAAATCTAATTGACAAAAGATAACCTCTTTCTAAGCTCAACCTAGGCGCATGGAGGACTAGGTTAATTAGAAAAAGGGAGTGAAACTACACTAGAAATAAAGCAAGTAATGCAATAAAAAGTGAAACAAAAATTTAAGGCAACTTTAAAATTAGGACCAAAAATGTTTTACATAAAACCCTAATAGAGGAAAGCTTGTCCTACAACTATCAAGGTAAAAAAATAAAATAAGAACTAAAGATCCTAATGATGAAGATGGTGAAGAGGGGAAGCTCCTTGCTCCAAGCTTAGTGGCTTCTAGGCTTGAAAAGGGCTCCTCCTTCTCCTTCCTTGCTATGATCCTCCAAGATGGTGTCCTCCAAGGTAGAAGCTACCACCTTCATTGATCTCCTTCAAGGGTGGGCGTGCACCACCCTTACTCCTCCTTGCCTGGCCGTCCCCCTAGTGGGGGAGTGCTCCTCCTCCTTGGCGTGGCACAAGGAAGAAGAAAAAGGGGAAGAAGGCACAAAGGGGGTGGGTAGGATGCCCCCTTAATCTTTTTCTCTTCTTCTTCTTCCTTGGCCGTGGATATGGTGGTTGTAGGGTGGAATTATACTAAAGGGAGGATGGGAATTATGTGGTGGTAGGGTAGGGTATTTCTAGGATGGGAAGGGGGGTGGTTATGCTGTTTTTTTGGAGGGAAAGGAAGGGGTGCTTGGATATTTTTGGAGGGAAAAATGGGAGGGAAATGAAGAGTTACCTTGGTCTTCCCTCCAAAAATACCTTCTAGAAGGTATTGATTTTGGAGGGAAAAAATCGAGGGTGGAGATGGGTTTTGATGGTGGAGGTAGGGTGGTGATGGAAGGGATAGTTGGCACCAAAATAAAGTAGGAGTAGGTGGTCTTTTTGCTGGAGCTTAGGTAGTAGGGTAGTAGGTTTTGGTGCCATGGAGGTGGACTGGCTAAGCTAAGCTAAGCTAGCTTAGCTAGCTTAGCTAATAGGGAGTAGGGTTGGAGGCATTAGGAGCTAGGGTTTTGAGGGAGAAGAGATGGAGGTAGCCATCTTGAGCTGCACTAGAGCTAGTGGCTACTGAAGAGAGCTGCAAGGAGCTACCTTAGCTGGCTTAGCTTGCTAGTTCTTTGCTAGCTGCCAAGCCAAGCTAAGGCAAGCTGGCTTCTACTGAAAGGAGTTGAGGTGAGCTGGGTCTGATGCTCCCAGGGAGGACCTAGCTAGTTCGGGTAGCTAAGGTTGCTTAGCTCAACTAAGTTGAGCTAAGCTGAGTTCCCAGGAGCTAGACTTGAGCTTCCTGAGCTAAGATGAGTCATCTTTAGCTGGTTGGAGGAGTGGAGCTGGATGTAGCTAGTCCTGAGCTAAGGTGAACTCTAGTCAACTCAGCTGAGCTAGATAGAGCTTTTAGTGAACTGATGGGAGCTGAGATGAGCTAGACCTAGCTAAGTTGAGCTGGATTTGAGCTGACTTGAGCTAAGGTGATCTAAGATGAGCTCTCTTGAGCTGCCATTCAGCTGAGATGAGCTCAATGGAGCTAGGATGAGCTAACCCTAGTTCAAGTGAGCTAGATTCTAGCTATGGTTAGCTGGATTAAGCTGAGTTCAAACTAGTTTAAGCTTCTCCTTCACCAGTTGCCTTCCTGAGTGCTAGGGTTCTAGGGATCTGACAATCTGTTTATCCCTAACACTCACAAAAATACCTCAAAAACACAATAAAAAATGCAATGCATGCCTAACCTAATTAATGCCTAAATGTAACCGAAAAACCCATTTGCGGAGCAAAATCCTAAGAGCTAGGTTTGTTTTAATGCATAAGAATGATGATAAATTGGCATTTATCACACCCCCATGCTTATCTTTTGCTAGTCTCTTAGCAAAACTTTAATTTTTACAAAATAAAATTTTTGGGAAATCCAATTTTTTGACTTTTGAGGAGATAGAGATTACGGGACATAGGATAATCCAAACACAGGAGGTACGGGATTTGTTTCCGGATCCAAAAATTTGACAAAAACGGAATCAATATATCCTCCAAAAAATTCACATATTAACCCCTTGTTAATTCAGATGACTTGAAGTTTTTGCTTTTAGGATTTTTCTGACTCTTGAAACTGATTTGCAACTTGTAATAACCTTTAAAACTTTGTGTCCATGCTTGTGAAAAGCCAACATTTATAAGGGTGTGTTTTTGGTTTAAAACTTTTTTTTTCTTTTTTTCCCCCAAGCTTATTTTTAGCTTAGTCTTATAACAGATGTGTCGGGATCATCATTCCCATTACCAATCCTCGAGGGGGCTCTAGCACTAGTACTTCGAGATAGCACTGTCCATGACACCACCTAGGAGCTCACAACCCCAAAGCACAATGTGGTGTAAAGGGGCGTGTTGAAGCGGAAAACTATGCGTTCAGAGTTGGATTCGAAAACTCGTCATTGTAGTTTGAGTCGTGAAGAAATCCATTCAACAGATAAAATTTATATCAAAAAATTCATAAAGAAGTTCCAGGTTGAACACAGGGAGCTACATTGATCTCAAAATTTGCAGTTATATTTTTTTTGGATTTTTGTTTAAAAGGTGAAATAATCACAATGGAATCGATATAAACAATAAGAGAGAGAGAGAACAATCACTTGATATTTGAATAATGTTTTACAACGAAGAAAACAAGAAATGATTACACTAGAAAGCGAAAAATTGTTACAACTAGAAAGCGGGAAAATTCTACTCTAGAAAGCGGAAAAAGAAGGGAGAGAGAAATTATCCTCCTCGATGATCTCTTGGAGGATGAGCAGGATGGGATGACGCTTGGAAGACGGGGAACAGAGTAGGAGGAAGGATGACAAGGCAGGAAGAACAGGAACGAAGTAGCACGTCATCGTCGTCGCGGGATCTGCTTCCGGAATGGGGGCGAAAACTTGGTTTTAGCTCTTGAGGAGCATCCGAGTGTGGGGCAAGCTTCTCTTAGGCTTTGGAGAGGGAGAGAGGAGAAAGAAAGGATGAGAAATATGTGGGGGTTGTGGGGCCTTTTATAGGTGAAGATTGAAGGGGGTATAAAGGTCATTTCACTTAAAAACATTAATTCAGGACCTTTAGTGATGGATTTATCCGTCATTAAAGGCCTTAACATGGCTGAAGAACCGCACGCATGCCTACCTCCTTGCCTTCGACTGCCTCAATGCCCACGCACAATCTCGCCTTATCAGTTGTCTGATTGTGAGATCGAATGGCTTAGATTGCTTCTCGCCAGCGCTTCCTCACCTGCCTAACGCTTGATCGTGCGTTCGATTGCACGTGAAGCGAGGCGTCTGATCCCACGTACGCCTAATTGGACAATCAGCGTCGTCCGCAGCCGATTGAGCGGTTGTGATGGGGCACCCGCACACAAGAAGGGGACGCTGCTTTGCGATTCGAACCCTCTTCTCTTGCCTACGCAGCTCCTTAACCGCTGCGCTACACGTGTGGTTGAGGCACGTTGGTGATTTTGTGCACGGCCGATCTTGGTCATTGGATCTTCATCCAATGGTCGAGATCAGGCGTTGATTATGCTTTCAGATGAGGAGAGGCACTGGATGAGTGATGACGTGGCACATTCTCGATCATTGGATGGGCATCCAATGGCAAAGATTTGTCAAGCAGGTGAAGAAGAAGAGCTGCGGTCGGTGCTGGGCGGCTATGATGGCACCACATGGCGCCATCATGGTCGTGTATTTTCGTTGAATTGTAGATGGTGCTACAGATGTTGGATTGGACCGATTTTTACGTCGTTAGGCTGCAATCGTCGATCCGAACCCATCCGTGTGGTTGGATTTGTCATTTGAAGTGTGGATTGGCACCATCTTGGCCCTTGATCTTTAGGGTTCCTCAGTCTCTATCTGGTGCTACGGATGTCTGATCAGGGCGATCTTGGAGTCGTTGAACTCCAATCGTCGCCTTGATCAGATCCATATAGTTGGATCTTCGATCCGAGGCTCCGATTAACAAGTTGCTCTGTCCCTAGCCATAAAAAGAGACAATTACTATACAATTTATACAACTTGACCTAAATTCATGATTATGCATGTTATGCAATATTTACAATGTATGATGCTAATATGACACTAAGAACATGCATTAATAGACATGTTAGGTTAATCAGATGTATGCACATCAAGGCACTCCAAACAAACTCAAGCTCTTGCTCCGACACTATAAGTGGAGCACCGTCCAAGACACTTGAGCTGCAAAAATGCGCTTTAATGCTCCATCTAAAGATATGTAATATAGATATAGAGTAGCATCGAGGCGGTAACATGTTAACATCGCATCCTTAATGGAGGCATTTTCCTCCTTCTCGATGGTGGAACTTAAACCAATGATCTGCTTCAGACTTTTACTAAGGCCAAACAAGGAGGTTTTTCTAATTTTTAGTTGTTTTTAGGTGTTGGCTTGCGTGTGAAATTTGACACAGGAAGTTTCACATGAAATGCAAGTTTTTGAATCAGAAACTAAACCAGATACTTTCCATATTACAAAAGAGGATCAGGTCACCTGAACTATCACGAGTTCAGGTGGAATTCTAGAGAAGGATATTTGATTTAGTCTAAAAATAGACCCTGAAATTCTAATGATCGGATCCGTATCCTCATCCCTAATTTGTTAAAGATAAAATCCCATTGTACCAAAAGTGTGTTACATCCTTAGTCCTGATTTCAAAATTTTCCTAAAAAAGTTTTCAATATTTTTATTTTTTTTGGGTATGCAAGCAAGAAACAAGAAAATAACAAAAGAAAAAATTGCATATTTTTAGGTTTTGAAAATCCTAAATTGATCGTCAAAATTTTAAAAACACCCCCATGCTTATGATATGCAATATCCTCATGCATTAGGAGGGAGAAGGGATTACCTTAGTGAAAGGCAGTCGGGTTTAGGATGGTCAAAACCTGGAAAAAGAAAGGGAAAAAGAAAGTAGGAAAAATGATGGGTTACCTCCCATCTAGTGCTATCTTTAATGCCATTTAGCTGGGCGTGAAGGTATGCACAGAAGACGGACAATCATGTAAATAGTTGGACACTTGAATGTCCTCAAGAATTATACCCTCCTCAAGATCCCTAAAAAGATGATTGGTAAAGAAATTGGGATCAAAATGAAATGGAAAAATGGAAGAATGACTCGGGACTGGCCATGGTTTAAGTTCATGTAAAATGCCAGAGTCGGGTGGGTCAGGTTGTAGGTCCAATGGAAAGGGAGGGAGAAAGTAGTCAGTGAGATGTAGGGTGGGTGAAGTTAGTGTGGATGTTTTTGGTGAAAAATCAGGAAGATTGAAAGAGTAAAAGTCAAACCCTAGTTGATCTGAAAAGTTTTGGATCACAAAATCATTAATAAAATCTAGATCCATGGTGGTCAGAGATGAGTAGGACTTGATCAACATCGACTTCTCAAATATTGCTTCCATTGTATTGTTAGTGTCCTAAAAAATGTCCTGATCAATGGACCTCTTGGAAGCTTGAAATAAATCTAATGAGAAAATCTGGTTACCGCAACTTATATTCATTTTCCCAGAATGAGAGTTGATATTAGCTATTGCGGTAATCAGAAAGGGTCTTCCAAGGATGGAATTAATGAGGGCATTAGGTACCTTTATGTCAAGGACCAGAAAATTCACCAAAAATAGATAATTCTAGACCTTAACCATACTATCCTCAAAAATTCCCCATGGTTGAATGATAGATTGGTCTTCGAATTGAAATTGAACCTTAATAGGTTTAAAATCATCGAATTGAGATTTCTTGAATAAGATCGAGGGAATGATATTAATGGAGGTACCTAAGTCGAGAGGGCCACGAAAGAAAGTGGTGTCATTGATGACAATCGAGATGGGTGATGTGCCTGGGTCCTTTGTTGTGAAAGGCAGCTTGCTCTGAAAAACTGAGCTAGCTGTCTTTGAAAGGACCATCCGTCCTAGATTCTGAGCTTGCCCTTTTGGAGTAAACCTTTCTTTCAAACATTTAGCAAAGGCAGGGGTGGCATTTAGGAGGGGGATATTCTTCTCAACTTGCCCAAATAAGTTCGAAAGATCTTGGTGAGAAGGCTCTGATTTCTAATTATAAAGATTGGATTACAGTGTTTGAGAGTGAGAAGTAGCATTTGAATCAAGTGTTTTTGGGATTTCTTTTTCTTATTCCTGATTGAGGTTAGGAGAGTCAATCTGCATAGGTTAAGAGTGGGTTTCATTAGTTTGATGTGAAGGCCCTAAATTAGTGGTGGTTTTCCCACTCAATGTTTCTGCATACGCAGTTTGGTTATCACTGAGAGGAGGTGGGGGGGCCTGATGTTGATAGAAACTGGGTTGGTGCTGAGATATCGAGTTAATAGAAGGCTAAATAGTGTGGTTCTGATGCTGGTGTCCACACAGCTGCTGGTTCCTGTGATTGAAAATATTTGGTGTGGGCTGGGATGGTGAGTGTCATGCATGTCTTTGGTTTGAAATAACCCCAATTTGATCATTGAGATTGTTAATAACACGGGTGATTTCCATAGTTTTTCTTTACATCTCCTGTAGGGTTTTCATCATCTGGGCATTGATGTCTTCTTGAGATGGCCCAGATTGATAAGTTTGATTTCAACCATACCTTCTAAAAGGGTTTTGTTGTTGGTGAGGAACCGGATTGGTCCAGGAGTGAGTCGGATAATTCCTCCAATTAGATGAATTTTGCAACTACTCCTGGAAGGTGGAGACATTTTGAGTGGGATAATGATTTGAATAAGTATAATTCCCCATTGAACCATAGAAAGCCTCAGAAAAGTAATTACACTCAGCACGGGAATTATGTAGATCTTCTTTCTTTGGGGTGTTAGAAGGGGTGAAATGTAGAATGTGTGGAGCTTGGGTAGGTGTGGCAGGATTCCCTTGGTTGGCTAGGCTTGTTAATTCCTTATGCAACTGTTGTTGCTTAACTTGTTGCTGAGCCATTATGGAGTAGAAATTAGGTGGAGGGGCCTGATTAAGAAGCTCCTGGGTGGAAAGATTGGGATAAGAATAATTAGCATGTAGGTTAGAGGACCAATTTTGATTTTCCATTTTTAAAGAAGAGAAAAATTGCAGGAAAAATCTTTTTTGGGGAGGCAAAAATCAAGTGGTCCCTCCAAGTGTGGAGTTTTGGACCGTCGCCCGTGCAAAATGGAAGAAACGGGAGGGGAGGAGAAGAGATGGAGATGAGAGAAAGTGTGCAAACAATCAATCAAAAATCTAGACCTAGCTTAAGTGTGACTCCCTAAAAATTTAACCTAAGACTCGGTCTATCTAGGAAATAAGTAATAAATAGTGAATACCTGTTCTGTCAACAATTCTAGCCAAGTTGTTTAAGGGGAGGTTTGGGCTGAAGCGTTTCCTAGGAAAATCCCCAGGTGCTTGTACAAACTTACGCCTAGTCGTTTGACAAGGCCCCTCAGCCTGAACACTACATATAGGTGATAGAATTGATATTAACTAAAGAAAACTTAAGTCATAGATATCAAGCCTAAGTTGATGAAACCTTAGGGGTCAAACTACTACAAATTTTAATTACGTGTAGGATACTAAAGTGCACACGAAATGTGGAGGGCGTTGATTGGGTTATTGCCCTATTATTTCAATTTTTTGTGTATATGTGTGCGGGAATTGGAAATTGATTCCAATGAAATGCAAGTTCTCACACAATTTAATGTATTTCTATCTTTTAGAATTGGATTTAAGTTAGTGTATTTTAGGGTTTCCTTGTTAAGTTTTCAAACAAGTTTCAAGCTCAACAATCAAAGAAAAATAAGTTGTATTGGTGAAGATTAATTTCCTTTAAAGTGGGTCTCTAAAAATGAAAAGGAAATCCTAATCCAATTGATCCTAAGACAGAAGTTTAACTACCAATGAATCTTTTTTAGGCTTTCTATATTAAGTAGTGGTCCAAACAGATCAAACAACATAACTAGTTTATGGAAAATCAAACAAGGATTCCAGAAAATATTTTTTTAAAATTTTAGGATTTTTTTTGATATTTTTAAATAATTTTTCTTTGTGCTTGTGTAAAAGCCCTAAATTGATACCTGTGAGTATTTTGGACTTTTTAGTATGACCACCAGCCCCAGAAAAATTTTGGTGGTTTTATGTGATGTGTAAAATTTCACAAGGATTCTAGAAAACTAAATTTCACAAAAATTAGATGAGTATAAAAATTCTAAAAATTTGCGGATAGTAGCAAAATAGGAATATTAGAGGGTGTGACCCCTCTATATCCATGAATTTTTAAAAATTAAATACAAATCCAATTAGTTTAAAATTTGGAACAGATGTTCCCAAGTTGATTTGGAATCTCTGGGGGAAATTTAAAGATTTTAGAAGGCCTATAGTGTTGGGAAATAATTTTTGAAATCCGGATAGAAGTTTGGACCCGAAAATCAGAATACCAACACTTGAAGTGAAGTGGTGTTTAATGAAGCATACAAGCAAACAATGGATTTTAAATTGCACCACTCCACTTAATTAAGATATTTAAGATCCTAAAAGCCAAGTTTAATAATTTTTTGGTAGTTTTTAAGGATAAATATGACAAGAAAGGAGAACCAACTTGAAATCATGGGAAGAAAAGGAACTTTTGAGCTCTCGCTTCCAAATTCCCGCTTCCTTCCTGCAATACCTGCACACACAAGAGAAAAGAAAGAGAAGAGGATGAGATCCACTTCAAGAAAGAGAAAATTTGATTAAGCAAAGTCTTGCCTCCTCTTCAATGATGCCAAAAAGTGATCGCATTTTACGCGGTTTATAAAATACGTTGTTGTAACGCATAAAATCGATCAACTCTTAAATTTATAAGACCTAGCTAAGGGAGTATCTAGGATCATCCACGGAGACAACTTCTACAAAATTAATTCTCTTTCTTGGAAAGCGAATTCAACCTTCTTTTTGTTTTATATATATATGATTTTTATGGGTTTTGAAATAACGGGCACTTGCGAATCTTGGCAGGAAAGGAACTAACACCTAAAATGCTAAAATCTAACTAACAAAAGATAACCTCTTTCTAAGCTCAACCTAGGCACATGGAGGACTAGGTTAATTAGAAAAAGGGAGTGAAATTACACTAGAGATAAAGCAAGTAATGAAACAAAAAGTGCAACAAAAATTTAAGGCAACTTTAAAATTAGGACCAAAAATGTTTTACATAAAACCCTAATAGAGGAAAGCTTGTCCTACAACTATCAAGGTACAAAAATAAAATAAGAACTAAAGGTCCTGATGATGAAGATGGTGAAGAGGGGAAGCTCCTTGCTCCAAGCTTAGTGGCTCCTAGGCTTGAAAAGGGCTCCTCCTCCTTCCTTGCTATGCTCCTCTAAGATGGTGTCCTCCATGGTGGAAGCTACCACCTTCAATGATCTCCTTCAAGGGTGGGCGTGCACCACCCTTACTCCTCCTTGCTTGGCCGTCCTCCTAGTGGGGGAGTGCTCCTCCTCCTTGGCATGGCACAAGGGAGAAGAAAAAGGGGAAGAAGGCACTGACGAGGTGGGTAGGATGCCCCCTTAATGTTCTTCTCTTCTTCTTCTTCCTTGGTCGTGGATATGGTGGTTGTAGGGTGGAATTATACTAAAGGGAGGATGGGAATTATGTGGTCGTAGGGTAGGGTATTTCTAGGATGGGAAGGGGGGTGGTTATGGTGTTTTTTTGGAGGAAAATAAAGGGGTGCTTGGATATTTTTGGAGGGAAAAATAGGAGGGAAATGAAGAGGTGCCTTGGTTTTCCCTCCAAAAATACCTTCTAGAAGGTATTGATTTTGGAGGGGAAAAAATGGAGGGTGAAGATGGGTTTTGATGGTGGATGTAGGGTGGTGATGGAAGGGATAGTTGGCACCAAAATAAAGTAGGAGTAGGTGGTCTTTTTGCTGGAGCTTAGGTAGTACGGTAGTAGGTTTTGGTGCCATGGAGGTGGACTAGCAAAGCTAAGCTATCTTAGCTAGCTTAGCTAGTAGGGAGTAGGGTTGGAGGCATTTGGAGCTAAGGTTTTGAGGGAGAAGAGCTGGAGGTAGTCATCTTGAGCTACACTGGAGCTGGTGGCTACTGAAGAGAGTTGCAAGGAGCTACCTTAGCTAGCTTAGCTTGCTAGTTCTTTACTAGCTGCTAAGCCAAGCTAAAGCAAGCTGGCTTCTGCTAAAAGGAGCTGGGGTGAGCTTGGTCTGATGCTCTCGAGGAGGACCTACCTAGTTGAGGTTGCTAAGGTAGCTTAGCTCAACTAAGTTGATCTAAGCTGAGTCCTCGGGAGCTGGACTTGAGCTTCCTGCGCTAAGATGAAGTCATCTTTAGCTGGCTGGAGTTGAGTGGAGCTGGATGTAGCTAGTCCTGAGCTGAGGTGAACTCCAGTCAACTCATCTGAGCTAGCTAGAGCTCCCAGTGAATTGATGGGAGCTAAGATGAGCTAGACCTAGCTAACTTGAGCTAGATCTGAGCTGACTTGAGCTAAAGTGAACTAAGATGAGCTCTCTTGAGTTTCCATTCAGTTGAGTTGAGATGAATGGAGCTAAGATGAGCTAACCCTAGTTCAATTGAGCTGGATTCCGGCTATGGTGACTGGATCAAGATGAGTTCCAGCTGGTTTAAGCTTCTCCTTCACCAGTTGCCATCCTGAGTGCTATGGTTCTAGGGATTTGACAATCTGTTTATCCCTAACACTCACAAAAACACGTCAAAAACATAATAAATAGTGCAATGCATGCCTAACTTAATTAATGCCTAAATGTAGCCCAAAAACCCATTTGCGGAACAAAATCCTAAGTGCTAGGTCTGTTTTAATGCATAAGAATGTTGATAAACTGGTGCTTATCAGAGATCATGTGTTTTACTCAATTAGTTGGGGAATAATTCCTTGAGACTTGGGTGCACTTCAATGATCTAATTCGATTATGCCCCCATCATCAAGTGCTTAAATGGCAATTGATAGAAAGGTTTTATACTGGACAATCTGATAGGCATAGGTGATGTAAACACATTTACACTACTTAAGATGTCTATTTATGCATATTCTTAAGCATAGGATTGCATTTCATGATATAAATATTGCATAACATGCATCATCTTGCATTTAGAGTAGTTTGAATAAAATGGAGGTTAATTATCTCTTCTTATGTGCTTGGATAGGGCAAACATTTTATCGGGGCCTCAGATCGAAGATCCAATCGTACGGATGTGATCAGGGCGACGATTGGAGTTCAACGACTCCAAGATAGCCCTAATCAGGCATCTGTAGCATCTGATAGTGACCGGGAAACCCTAGAAGATCAAGGGCCAAGATGGTGTAAATTTACACTTCAAATGACAAATCCGAGCACACGGATGGATTCGGATTGACGATCGCAGCCTAACAATGCAAAAATCGAGTCAATCCGACACCCGTGGCACCATCTACATCATCCAGAAGATGGACAGCCAAGATGGCACCACGTGGCGCCATCTTGACCGCCCAAACACCCGCATGCACCCGCTGAAGCTCCTGCATTTGCTCTTCTTTGCCGTTGGATCAAGATCCAATGGCTGTGGATGCGGCGCGTTGAAATCATCCACGTGACCATCCGCGATCCGCAGCGCAGTGGGCGAGGGATTTAGCACGTTCACAAGACGCGAGTTCGAGCCGCAGCGAGCGGGCACGAGCGAGTGTCAGATCTTGATCGGGCAGCCGTCTGCGCTCAATAACGTTGATGAGCTATCGCACTCCCGTGCCTCACGCAGCATCGCATGCATTGGGGCAGGCGCACAGGGAGTGGGCAAAGGCGCGATCTGGGTCATCCGATCTCGCGATTGGACGGTTGTGGATGGCTGAACGTGCGGCATGCGTTGAGTGCGAGCAGACGAGTGAGCGTGCGCAGGCAGCGGCCACTACGCCCACATTGGGGCTTTAGCGACAGTTTTATCCGTCACTAAAGACCCCTTATTTAATGTTTTAAAGATGTAATGACCAATTTTCCCCCATTCCTTGCAACTATAAAAGGAGACCCCCTCCACACGAAATTCTCATCCCTTCCTTCTCTTCTCTACCTCTCCAAAGCTCAAGAGAAGCTTGTCCCACACCTGGGATGCTCCTCGTGAGATAAAGTCCAAATTTTCATCCTCGTTCGGAAGTGGATCCCGCGACGACAACGACGTGCTACTCCGTTCCTGTTCTTCTGCTTCGTCCTCCTTTGTCCTGCTCCGTCCTCCTTCATCTAGGTGTCGTCCCGTCCGGCTCATCCTCCAAGCGATCGTCTAGGAGGATAACTTCTCTCTCCCATTCTTCTTTATAGCTTTTCTAGTGTAGAATTTTCCTGCTTTCTAGTGTAGCTGATTTCCCGCTTTCTAGTGTAATTTTTATTTGGTTTGATTGTATAAATATTTTGAAATATTGAATGCATGTTCTCTCTCTCACTCTCTCTCTTTCTATCTCTCTTCCCTTTAGTCTAATAGCTTCATTGTAATTACATCGCCTCACTTTTCAAAATTTCCAAAAAAATATAATTGCGAATATAGATTGACGTAGCCTCCCTGTGTTCAACTCAGAATTTAAATTTCGGTATAAATTTTATTTGTTGAACATGAATTCTTCGCTTTCAAGCTACAACGACAAGGTTTTAAAACCAAACACGTTAGTGTAGCAACTCGTGCGTTCAACATTTTGGCGCCGTTGCCGGGGAGGCAACAATTTCCGATCTTCTTTTCACATTTCTTGCACTTTATTGTTTTCTAACTTGCTTTCTCCTGTGTCTATTATTTTGCAGAAACCTCCATCAAGGAATCAAGTGGTAGACTGGAGTAAAGTGCAGTTGAAGACAACTGTAAGTGCTCCCTATTCTTCCCCCCTCCATAGATTTCATTCGCCACATTAAATCCTGATTCCAATTAACCTAGGTGTTTGCATAAATCCTAGGAATAGTTTGGTTGTTTGGATTCTCACTCACATTCATTCCACCCTCATTTATAAAAAAGACAACAAAAAGATAATTTTGTGGGGTAATTTTCAACAAACACATAACATACACCCACATTCAAGGCACTTAATTAAATTGATTTGTTTCTACTCAACCGGGTTCTGATCTGTGGAACCGGTACACACAAAGCAACATATAACAGAGTAGAAATCATTCTAGGTTAACTATCTTTGAGTGCCTAACTTAGTGGTGCATTTGTGGCCAATTATTTGAGTTGTTTGGGCCACACCACTCTATTTAAAATCAACTCATCAAGTAGCTCCACCTTGGGGTTTTCAATCTAGGTCTATTCCAGGCACTCCACTTTCTTTCTGGTTTTAAAGGAAAACAATCTTCACTCGTGTTTTACAACTTGGTTTGCCTAGAAACTTGATTGCAGTCCACCTAATTTGAAACCCTAAAAGCTACTTAAGCAAGATTTGAACATTAAAATTCACGCATCACAAATAATCTTGCTTGAAAATCGTGGTTGTGCACGCACTTACGTAAATCTCAATCAATCATTAAGGGCACAACCCATTTTAAGGACTCATCACATTCCATAAGCACCACAATCCCAGGCCTTAATAAAATTAAGTAGACGTTGGCCTTAAGGTCTGATTCGCTCTTCAGGGCCTAGTCTGAGATTGTTTTTGATTAACTTACTTGTACTGATTAATCTGATGTCTAGCTAGGGGAGTAGCATCAAACGACCGTGGCTGGGGGGTACACTAGGAACCGGAGGCGAAAGCCAAAGGAAGAACCTTCTCCCCAGTCCCTCCTTCTAACTGGTTGGATTAAACAGACGCAAGTAGAGTAAATCATTTACAGTCTTAAGGCAGGTTTTGGGAGTCAATAAATCCTTAGGCTACCCCACTTAAGGATAGCCTTATTTTGTTGTGCTGCAAGGTCCCTATCCCCAGTCCTTCCAACCTTCTCCTAGTTTATGCTGGGAAGACGGTCATTGAATCCCCGATTGGAAGGACCATTAGAACATTCTAGGAGGCGCAAGTTGGATTTTGGTCAATTTGATCCCATGGCTGAACAACAGCCTCCTCTGCTTGGAAATCCACAGGAAGAATTTCGAAGGCAGCTGGAACAAATGCAGAAAATGCAGGAGTGGTTCCAGAGAATGCAGGGAGCTCAGCCCTTGAAGGATTTTTATGATCCTTCAAATTATGGGGAACGTCTCGGCATCCAGATTCCAGCCGGTGACGTAGAAATCAAGCCCCAGGTGTTAAGCTTGATTAAACATTATCATGGGCTTGGCTCTGAAGATCCATTTCAGCACTTGGAGGACTTGACCACTTTGGTCCAGACCACCAAGGCACGAAACGTAAACGAGGAGCAAATGATCATAAGGCTCTTCCCCCACTCTCTTAGGGATAAGGCCGCGCATTGGTATAGGACAATAAGAAGACCAATTACGACTTGGAATGAGTTGAAATCAGCCTTTCTGAAGAAATTCTTCCCAGTCGGACGTACCAATGCTTTGAGACGGGCAATCACTACCTTTACCCAAGGCCGGGGGAGCAGTTTCATGTGGCCTGGGAGCGATTCCAGGACTTATTGCGGAGGTGTCCGCACCACGAGGTGCCAAAATGGCAACTTGTGCAGATCTTCTATCATGGGTTGACTGAGCAACTCATAAATCATGTGGATGCTTCTTGCGGAGGCAATTTCCTCAATAAAGATGCAGATAGTGCACATGATTTATTTTAGGAAATGAATGAGAATTCAATTAATCATGCCTCCATGGATACTTTTAACCAGTCCCAGCAGCCCAGATCAAATGTCAATGAAGTCCATGACTCTCATTCATTTGATATGGAATTGATTTGTAACAAACTTGATAAGGTGGACTTGGTTGCTAAAAGAATGGAAGAGTGGATGGCTGGCAATTCTATGAACAACTCTCAATCCACTCAATCCCAAAATTTGGGATTCCATTCCTCATGAGCTCCTTCTGGATGGGAGTTCGTGAATCAACTCGATGCGGCTCAACCTGTGAGTCAGCATTTTTCGGAACCCCACGGGTTCCAAACTAGGGCCTTTGATCCTAGTTTTTCTGATCCTTCCCTTTCTTTCTCTCCATCCTCACCCTATGAGGATGTCTGTGCTGTACAAAAGAATGTTAGATCCAACCCCTACTCGAATGCCTATAATCCAGGTTGGAGAAACCACCCTAACTTCTCTTGGAAAAATCTGGGGCAACAGACCCAATTCTGACCTAGCAACTATGCTCCGCAACGACCAATGGGTCAGGGTCAAGTATATACTCAGTTGCCTCCGAATTAGGTCAATTAGCCAACTTGGAATGCCCGTCAACCCGCAGGGTAGGCTGATTTGAACCGTCAAATGGTAGAGATGCAAGGATCCATGCTCCAGCTCATGCAGCAAATGAAAAACTCGCTAGACAACTTGCAATTTGGGCTCATTGCTAATTCTCGTCAACCCGAATCTCTACCATCCCAACCCGTACTCAACCCGCGAAATATTATGAATTCAGGTAATCAAGCCCATGGGTACGGAAATCAGAGGGACCCACACGCACATGCTCAGGTGGTTGAGCAGGGTTCCTCATCTTCTTCTTCTGTAAATCAACAATTCATGGTCAATCAAGACCCTCCAATCTTTCCTAACCCTCCCCAAGACCCAAATTCTTATGCATCTGCAAATTCTGTCACTTTGAGAAGTGGTAAGCAGACTCAGGATCCACAACCAAAATATTCTGATCTTTTGAATTCTGAAGAACCTGAGGAGAGAGAGGAGAATTCTGAAGGAGAAATCAAGGCTCAGGAACCTGATTCCAAAGATCTGACTCATGTTCCTTTTCCTGAAGCCTTAACCAAATCAAAGAAGAAGTCTATTGATAGCAATGAGGATCTTCTGAATCTATTTAAGAATGTTGAGATCAATATCCCACTCCTTGATGCTATCAGGCACATACTGGCTTACGCAAGATTTTTAAAGGAATTATGTACACAAAAGCGTAAGTCGAGAGAATCTGTTCTGAGGAAGGTGGCACACTCCAAGCAGGCTAGTTTTGTTATCCTGCACTACCTCCCTCAGAAAAAGAGAGATCCTGGTGCTCCATTAATTTCTTGCATTATCAGAGATTACACATTTGATAGAGCACTTTTGGATTTGGGTGCATCTATCAACCTAATTCCGACTTCTCTTTACGAGAAGTTTGGATTAGGTGAACTTCGGCCAACTTTAGTAACGCTACAGTTAGCAGACTGCTCGGTCACAAACCTGCGAGGCATTATTGAAGATGTTATAGCTAAGGTCAAGGATTTATATTTTCCTGTAGATTTCCTTGTCCTTGACATGGATGTACCTGATAATCTGAGGAACACACCCATCATTCTGGGACGTCCGTTCCTGGCTACCGCTAAAGCCAACATTAATTGTGAAAGCGGTAGTATGGAAATCACCTTTGGGGACCAACGAATGAAATTGGATATTTTTAAGGCGATCAACAAATTTAAGGATTGTGGATTTATTAAGGAACTTGATGAAGATAATGATAATATTGAAACTTGTTTGACAGTTTCTTCAATCGAAAGTTCCTCTTTGGATGATGAATTTGACCTGCAACCCTCTATGGCTGACCTGACATCTTCGGAAGAGGTTATTGATTTTATTCACTCACAACCTCTTCCTCTTTTTGAATCTTCAGCATCTACCCTACCATCAATCATCAACCTGCCCCAGCTTGAATTGAAACCGTTGCCCAAGAATTTGAAATATCAATTTTTAGGACCTCAGAATACGCTCCCTGTGATCATCAGTGCTAAATTGACAAAGGAGCAAGAGATTAAATTGATCAAGGTCCTAAAGGAACATAAGGAGGCAATTGGTTGGACCATTCATGACCTCAGGGGGATCGAGCCATCTTACTGTAATCATAGAATATTCTTGGAAGATGGATCCTGCCCTTCTAGCCAGATGCAGAGGAGATTGAATCCAAATATGCAAGAAGTGGTCAAAATGGAAATCATCAAGTGGCTCGATGTAGGAATTATTTATCTAATCTCTAATAGTCCCGGGGTAAGTCCCGTTCAGATTGTTCCAAAGAAAGTCGGGATTACTGTTGTGACTAACGAGAGAGGAGAATCTGTCACAACTCGTTCAGCTTCCTCTTAGAGAGTTTGTATTGATTACAGGAAGCTGAACACAGCCACTAAAAAGGATCATTTTCCCTTGCCCTTCATCGATCAAATCTTGGAGAAATTAGTCGAGCAGAAGTACTTCTATTTTCTTGATGGCTACTCGGGATACAACCAAGTTTCTATCCATCCCGAGGATCAGGAAAAAACTACTTTCACCTATTCCTACAGAACCTTTGCTTTTCGTAGGATACCTTTCGGGTTATGCAATGCACCTGCGACTTTTCAAAGGTGTATGCTAGCCATATTTTCTGACATGGTGGGAGAGTTTATGGAAGTCTTCATGGATGATTTGTCTATTTTTGGAGAATCATTTGACTCTTGTTTGGCTAATTTGGAAATGATTCTTAAGCGATGTATCAAAACACGATTGGTCCTTAGCTGGGAAAAGAGTCATTTCATGACCCAAGAGGGCATCATTTTGGGTCATGTAATCTCTGAACAGGGAATTGAAGTGGATAAAGCTAAGGTTGATGCTATCGCTAAACTTCCTCCTCCCACATCTGTTAAACAAATCCGATCATTTCTTGGCCATGTGGGATTTTATCGAAGATTCATCAAGGATATCTCGAAGGTTGCTCGTCCTTTGAGCAATATTCTTGCCAAAGAAACGTCGTTTATTTTTGACGAATCATGCCAAAAGGCATTTGATTTCCTGAAAACGGCAGTCACCTGTGCTCCAGTTTTGCAGCCACCAATTTGGACAGCCCCTTTTGAGATCATGACCGATGCTTCTGATTACGCGGTCGAGGCTGTCCTGGGTCAGAAAATTGATCGAAAGCCCTCTATCATCTACTACGCTAGTAAAACTCTGGATGAAGCCCAGAGGAATTACACTGTTACTAAAAAGGAATTACTAGCTGTAGTGTTTGCTTTGGAAAAATTCATGGCTTATCTCTTAAGGTCTCATGTTATCATCTATGCCGACCACTCGGCCTTGAGACATCTCTTGGCCAAAAAGGATGCTAAACCCCAGCTTATTCGTTGGGTTCTTCTTCAAGAATTTGATCTTGAAATCAAGGATAAAACTGGGGTACAAAATGTGGTAGCGGATCATTTGTCGAGACTCCTAGGTGATTCTTTTTGTCCGGACATTCCGATTGCTGACACTTTTTTGGATGAAACTATTCTTACAATTTTAGGTGTCCACACCCCATGGTTTGCTGACATTATTAACTATTTGGCCGTTGGTCAAATCCCCCAGGATTGGATCAAGCAACAACGGGATAGACTCAAATCTGAGGCCAAATACTACTTTTGGGAGGACCCTGAACTATATCGCATCAGCTCTGATCAGATTATTCGCCGATGTATACCGGAGAATGAATTCAACAGTATACTCGAGTTCTACCATGCATCTAGGTGTGGTGGACATTTCTCTGGGAAAAAGACGGCTGCAAAAATCTTGCAATCTGGCTTCTATTGGCCGTCTTTATTCAAGGATGCCCAAGATTTCTCAAGGTCATGTTCTCGATGTCAGGCACTCAGGAGCATAACTAAGAGGGACATGATGCCCCTAAACCCTATTCTTCCTATCGAAATTTTTGATGTTTGGGGCATCGATTTCATGGGACCCTTTATCCCTTCATTTGGACATCAGTACATTCTTGTTGCTGTTGATTATGTGTCCAAATGGATTGAGGCGATTCCCACCTGAACTAATGACCACAAGGTGGTCATTAATTTTGTTAAGAAAAATATCTTCAGTAGGTTCAGGATTCCGAGGGCTATCATCAGTGATGGTGGCACTCATTTTACTAATGCCCAATTCCAGAATTTATTGGCCAAATATGGGGTTAATCACCGAATTTCCACACCTTACCATCCCCAGATGAATGGACAAGCCGAGATCTCCAATCGTGAGATCAAGAACATTCTACAGAAAATGGTTAGGCCTGATCGTAAGGATTGGACTCAAAAGCTTGAGGACGCTCTTTGGGCCTACCGTACGGCATATAAAACGCCCATCGGCATGTCTCCATTCCGTTTGGTGTATGAAAAGGCTTGCCATCTACCCATAGATATTGAACACAGGGCATTCTGGGCAATCAAACAATGAAATTTAGATCTGAATCTAGTTGGGAAGACCAGGAAACTCCAACTATCTGAGTTGGAGGAGCTTAGAAATGATGCTTATGAGAATGCCAAGATCTACAAGGCTCGGACCAAAGCTCTACATGATCAACTAATTTCCCGCAAGAGCTTTGAGCCAAACCAGAAGGTCTAGTTATTCGATTGTAAACTTAAGCTCTTTCCTGGCAAACTTAGATCTAAATGGAATGGCCCATTCATAATTGACCAGATTTTTCCAAATGGTGCCGTTCAGATTTCTGGCCCAAAGACGGGTAACACATTTAAAGTCAACGGTTATCGTCTGAAGCCTATTATTGACCGTATTCTTTCAGAACCCGTCTCAGACTCAGTTGCTCTAGCCATTCTGTGACTTCTTTGGCTGGACTTCGCCTAGCTGACGGCATTAAACTCAGCAGTTGTACATATGACACAAGCCTAGTATGAGCTTCATATTCAGGTGACATCTTTCATATTCTACCATTTCTTTCATGTCTCTTTTTCAATGAGGACATTGCATCAGCTAGGCATGGGGGGGTGGATTCATTTTTGAATCATTTGGTCAGCTTTGTGAAATTCATGTAAATTGTTTTTCTCTTCTTATTTATACATTAAAAAAAAATCAAAATTAGGAAGGATTAGTTGGACATTAGGACTTTTCAATCCTAATAAATTTTAAATTAGGATCTGAACACAAAGACCCTTCAGGTCTTTTGGACTTAATTAGCCTATGTATCCACTAAAATGTGGATTTGTCTTCCGAGTCCTCACCATCTTAATTCTATCGTAATTGGAATAAATAAGTTTGGGTGATAAGTACACGACTTATCAACCCACCCTCTGATTTGAGGGAATTTCTGAGTTTTAAGCATCTACACACTTTCTTTGCACTGACTCGTTGTTCGATGATTCTAACGGAAATTGGGTAGCTAATGAACCTTCTACAGTGATATGGTTGGCAAGTTATCGTGGGTAACAACCCATAGGTAGGTTGTCCAGAGCCCAGTCACTGGACCTTTCTCTTTTTGCTGCCTTTAGGTAAATCTTAAACCAGCGAAGCCACCTACTTAAAAAAAAAAAAATCAAAAAGAAAAGGAGAAAAGGAAAAAAAAAGAAATAAGCCACACTTTGCTGCACGAGTATGGCTGGCAAGTTGTCGGTGGTAACAGCTCATCGATCGGTTGTCCAGAACTCAGCTAGTAAATGCACTAAAAAAAATTCCCAAAACACTTAGGAAGAAGCGGAGAAGTAGAATAATCCGGGGAGATATACACTGGATTCACCCTTATGTTGACCCCGTAAAAAATAAAAGTAGGGAGAAAGCTACCGGTTGTAAAGATACACCTTTAGGCAGAATTCTTTTTAGGTCACCTAGAGACAAAGAAATCCGAAGTCCGTTTTAATTGCCGGTCAACGAGTCTATCACATTCACAATAAGATGCTTAAAACTTAGGATTCTCATCAAATCTTGGGTGAGTTGAATGGCCGTAGAAAGCCACTCTTTAACCCTAAAACTTGAAAATCCGAAAAAAATTAGAAAAGAGGAAAAAGAGAAAAAGAAATTTTTCTTTGAATAAGGCGAGGGCTTGAGGCGGTCTGCATTTTGGTAGATACTCGGGCACTGTTGTGTCTTTGAAAGTTCAAACCCTAAGTAGATAATTTCTTAATGATTGAAAATAACTCATGCCCAAATAATCCAACCTAATTCTTTTATAGATAGCATATAGTTTTTGTAGGGACTAGTAAAAGATAGGCATGGGGGTATGATGTAAACACATTTACACTACTTAAGATGTCTATTTATGCATGTTCTTAAGCATAGGATTGCATTTTATGCTATAAATATTGCATAACATGCATCATCTTGCATTTAGAGTAGTTTGAATAAAATGGAGGTTAATTATCTCCTTTTATGTGCTTGGATAGGGAAAACTTTTTATCGGGGCCTCGGATCGAAGATCCAACCGTACGGATGTGATCAGGGCGACGATTGGAGTTCAACGACTCCAAAATCGCCCTAATCAGGTATCTGTAGCATCTGATAGTGATCGGGGAACCCTAGAAGATCAAGGGCCAAGATGGTGTAAATTCACACTTCAAATGATAAATCCAACCACACGGATGGATTTGGATTGACGATCGCAACCTAACGACGCAAAAATCGAGTCAATCCGACACCCGTGGCACCATCTACATCATCCAAAAGATGGACGGCCAAGATGGCACCACGTGGCACCATCTCGGCTTCCCAAACGCCCGCACGCACCCACTGAAGCTCCTACATCCGCTCTTCTCTGTCGTTGGATCAAGATCCAACAGCTGTGGATGCGATGCGTTGAAATCATCCCCACGACCATCCGCGCTCCGCAACGTAGTGGGTAAGGGAGTTAGTGCGTTCAAAAGACGTGGGTTCGAGCCACAGCGAGTGGGCGCACAGCGCGGGCGAGCGTCGGATCTTGATTGGGTGGCCGTCCGCGCTCAGTAGCGTTAACGAGCTATCACACGCCCGCGCCTCAAGCAGCATCGCACGCGTTGGGGCAGGCACGCAACGAGCGGGCGAAGGCGCGATCTGGGCCGTCCGATCTTTAGATCGGACGGCTATCGACGGCTGAACATGCGGCATGCATTGAGTGCGAGCAGATGAGCGGGCGTGCGCAAGCAACGGCCACTACGCCCACGTTGGGGCTTTAGCGACGGTTTCATCCATCACTAAAGACCCCTTATTTAATGTTTTAAAGATGTAATGACCAATTTGCCCCCACTCCTTGCAACTATAAAACGAGACCCCCTCCACACAAAATTCTCATCCCTTCCTTCTCTTCTCTACCTCTCCAAAGCTCAAGAGAAGCTTGTCCCACACTCGAGATGCTCCTCGCAAGATAAAGTCCAAATTTTCGTCCCTATTCGGAAGTGGATCCCACGATGACGACGACGTGCTGCTCCGTTCCCATTCTTCTGCTTCGTCCTCCTTCGTCCTGCTCCATCCTCCTTCGTCCAGGCATCGTCCCGTCCAGTTCATCCTCCAAGCGATCTTCGAGGAGGATAACTTCTCTCGCCCATTCTTCTTTACAGCTTTTCTAGTGTAGAATTTTCCTGCTTTCTAGTGTAGCTGATTTCCCGCTTTCTAGTGTAATTTTTATTTGGTTTGATTGTATAAACATTTTGAAATATTGAATGCATGTTCTCTCTCTCTCTCTCTTTCTTTGTTTCTATCTCTCTTCCCTTTAGTCTGATAGCTTCATTGTAATTACATCGTCTCACTTTTCAAAAATTCTAAAAAAATATAATTGAGAATATAGATTGACGTAGCCTCCCAGTGTTCGACCCGGAATTTAAATTTCGATATAAATTTTATTTGTTGAACACGAATTCTTCACTTTCACGCTACAACGACAAGGTCTTGAAACCAAACACGTTAGCGTAGCAACTCGTGCGTTCAACAAAAGGCAAATGTGGATGTTGCTTATGCTGGAACCTTTCTTACCAATACGGAGGATGAGGCTTGGACGTTATTTAAATCACTAAGTGACAATTCTATCCACTTTACCTCAGCCTATTAGGATAGAAAACCTTCCATCCTCCAAAAGAAAGTGGAAGCTAGTGAAGCTAGGGCTACTCAAAATTTAGCCTTCCAAATCCAATTTTTGAACCAGAACTTTGAAAGACTTATGACAAACCCCGACACAATCCTAAAATCAACTTCCCAAGTCCAGGCTCTTTTTGACTGTTCCATTTTCTAAAACACTCTTCATGCCACTGTTGAGTGCCATTTGGCTAATCAATTCCCTAAATTAGTTCAGGCAGACCTGCATGCTGCTCAAGGGTTTCGTTCACCTCCCAGGAACAACCCTTTTGGAAACAATTACAATCCTGGGTGGAGAAACCATCCCAATTTCTCATGGAATCAAGGTGATGCTTCCAACTCAGGGAATTCAAGAGCCCAACCCACCCAACCCTTTCAGGCACAACAATTCTAGCCTCCTTCTCAGCCCAACAATTCTGAGATGGATGATCTTGACACTATGTTGAAAGCCATGCAAGAAAGCCAGAGTATGATCATTCACTCTCAGAATAAGGCAATTGATCGATCGATCTTTTACTTAAGCAAATATTTTATTGAAGTAGGAATTGAGTGGCAAAAAAATCAATCGTTAATAATTAAAATAAACCACTCACAAGAGAGTGGGTCGTATCCACAGAGAGGACTAGATCTAATAAATTCACGAGTAGAGAGCCATTGTGTTTGCAGAAGTATTCGTGAAATCAATTTAATAAACATGCTGCTCTTAATGTACTTGCGATTTTATGAAAAGTTATGGACTATTTATGTAAATTTTGCATTAGAGCTCAAGCTTCCAAAATCTGTAAATGACACAAGTGTAGTGGCAGAGGATGTACTTCTTAATTGCATGCAAATATGAATCAAATTTTAATGTGAAATGATATGTATAACAGGAACCAATCAAATATGTGGAAATATAAGTGCACACTTGCAAGTTCACCAGAATATAATAATCAAACAATTAAATCCCACAACTTCCAATGGCATGAAAATGTAAATTTTAATATGTGTAAAAATAGGGGAAACTTTCTCTCTCTTCACCACACATTGGAGGAGGCATCGCCGGCAGCCTGCTTGGGTGGAGGAGTTCCACCAGAGGAGAGGATCTCATAGACGATGGTGGTGAGGCAGGAGATGGCCAGTGGCAGTCGGCTGGATGGCAGGTGGCAGCGGAGAGGAGCGGCAGGGACTGCTGCCGCATGAGGGTGGTTGCTACGCGCGGAGGTTTTGCACGTGCACGAGGGCGCAGCTGCGCGAGGGCGTAGCTGCACGTGGGCGTGGCTGGTGAGAGGCATGGCCGTGAGGTGGTTGGCTGCGGGGCTGTGGTGGGTTCCTTCAGTTTGGTTGTAGGCGGGTTGAAGGAAGCAAAGGAAGAAGAGAAGGGATCGACTGTGGAAGGGGGTGCGCTCAAGGAGGCTGCACACGGGCATGGCTGGTGAGCGGTGAGGGGGAGCACGTGGGCGTGGTTGGCGAGCGGTGAGGGGAGCACACGCGGTCTATTGCTAGCTGCTAGTAGATGTGCGAAGCGGTGCTAGTAGAGCATGCGGGCAGCACGTGGAAAAGAGACAGAAGGGGATATGCGGACTGGTTGCAAAGGTGGTGGCTACGCGAGGGGGGTTGGCTGCGAGGCAGTGCACTGTCACCGCTGTTGGTGCTAGAGCACCACGATCATTTGTTTTGATGATAACAAAACACGTGTTATTTAACATTTGCACTTTGAGTCCTAGATTTCAGGTCAATCGCAAATGGATACGTGATTAGACGGAGTTCGAGCTCGCATCCAGGATGGATTGGAGGAGCTTGATGGAGAACAGAAGAGATTCGCGAGGAGCGATCGATTGAAGATGGAATGTCAAGAAGAATAGGATAGATTTTTGTTTAAACCTTTCATGTATCTTTTGTCCTTGTTTTCTTGCTCTTTATTTCCTTAGAACATTATGTTAAAGAGCCTCAAAGTACCCTAACAGTAGCCCTAGGAACACCTGCACAACCCTAGGATACTTAGGTTTTCTGTAGAGAACTTAGAAAACCAATATAGGGTTCAAACAGCATTTCCAGACTTCTAATTCCAAAATCAGACGTCTGATAAAGTGTTTTAAGACGTCTGACTGTTGATTCAGACATCTGATAACTATTAGGCTGGACATAAGTAGTTCTGTCTGATGAAATCAGACGTCCAGACCTTAGACCAGACGTCTTAGAAGACGTCTGATGACTTTGCCAGACGTCCAATTAGTGGACCGTTGGCTGGCTTAACAAACACTCAAGAATATGACCGCTAGAGCCTTATCAGACATCCTTAGGCCTTTCCTGACGTCTGATAAATGACCGTTTTGCCTCGGCTGACCCAAAATCGCTTCTCAGAGATTTTCTAGCCATTGCAATGTTTGGAAAATCCATTCCCACAGTAAAAGTAGGTTTCCAGACGTCCAAACATAGTGCCAGACGTCCTATATGTCGTCTGATGGACTTGTACAAGAACCCTGTTTAGATCTGCTTCAAGTCAGGAAGGAACCCGCCCAAAATCAGACGTCTGACCTTGGAATCAGACGTCTTAAAGTGAACTTCCAGACGTCTGATGCCATAATTAGACGTCTGATAAGCCTGTCAGAGCATTGATTGTTCCTGATTTCGGGCTGATTCACTTGGGCTTTGTACCCAACGGCTATGGAAGCTTTTCTAAGCCTTCCAAAGCCTTCCTAAGGCCTCTATAAATAGAGGGGAGCCTTTACACACCAACACACACCAAGATACACAAGAAACACTTTGTAATACACTTTCCACTCTCTTGTGTCCTAGCTAGCTCTTGCTCTCCAAGCTCAAGTTCCATTCATCTTGAGAGCATCAAGCTTCGCGCACCCGCTCTCCCGCCGTAGTTCACGAGAGCAAAGTTGCACCGTCGCGTGGCTCACGCACTGCGTCATCAACTCGACGCACTCCTTGCAAAGGGGAGTTTCCTAATTCCTATAGAAGCTAGGTTCATAATTACTTTGTTGGCTTTATAGGATTACTTATTTATTTTATCTTTGTTATTTGGTTGGGTATTCGCTTTGCGAATTCCCGTCTCCTTCGCGAGACAAAATCCTTCTTGTGGAGAGAAGGGGTTGAGGTACGCTACCCCCGTTTAAGTAGTGTGGTTGTATTGAGGTTGAATCACCCTCGTTTAAAGTGATTCGGTTTAGTGGATTTTGATCAACTTGGTTGATCAGAAAATCCTAACTCGAGAGGGTTAGGTGGTGGTTTTCACCCGGTTTGGGTTTCCACCTAAAAATACTTTGTGCCTCTTGTGTGATTGTTATTTTGTGAAGATTGTTTATTATTTCATTTCCGCAATTATTACGTCACCCCCTCCTGGTAGGGCCGAAACTTTCATTTGGTATCAGAGCAGGTCTCGCGTTATCGGCGTTACAAACCGGCGAGGATTCAGATATGGAGGGAAAAGCGTTCGTGTGCACCGAAGGACACGATACCTCACGACCACCATACTTTGCAGGTACATATTTTGCTTATTGGAAAAATCGTATGACAATGTGGTTGCAGGCTACGACTTCTGGGTGTGGGAAAAATGCGAATCCGCATTTGTGATTCCCAAGAAACCTGCAAGAGGTTACTCAGAAGATCAGGTTCGGAATCTCAACCTCAACGCAAAGGCAATGAATGCCTTGTATTACGCGTTGAGTCCGAAGGAATTCGAACGAATCCAAGAGTGCACCACCACCCACGAGATACGGAGGAGGTTGGAAGGCACTCATGAGGAGACGAGCTCAGAGGAAGAAAAAGAAGAAAAAGAAGAAACCGCTTGCTTTGGTTTCATGGCCAGAGGAAGCTACAGCGAAAGTGGAAGTGACTCAGACAACGTTGTAAGTTACGATTTACAAGAAGCTTTTAATGAACTATTTGAGCTTAGTAAATCACTAAAAATAGAAAACAAAAGAATGAAAAAGAATCTTAGCTTTCCTAAATCTGAAAATGATAGGTTAGAAATAAAACTTAAGGATCTAGAAGCTTATCCTAAAAATGATAACCTACTATTAGAAAATCATAACCTCATCAATGAAAATAATAAATTGATTGAGGAAAATGTTAGTCTAAAAATAGAAATTTCTGATTTAAAGACTAAGATGAGTATTATAGAAAAATAAATTGCATGTCCTAGGGAAAACTCTAACAAATTAATCAAAAAGTAGATGATTTATATAGCCCTAAGATCTCTTAGCGGATCTCCATCAAGGAGACCCGCTAAGAGATCCGGATCCAAGCCCACTTGGATACCGAAAAAAGAATTAGAATCTTGTTTTGTAGGGTTAAGGGATAATTATTACACAAAGGACTGGACCTACAAACTCAAAGCTGGTCAACTCAAGTTGGGAGAAGCAAGGAGTAGACCAAGGAGGAGAACAAGAAGACCGACGAGACGGCGAACAAGAAACGTACCCGCCGCACGTCGACCACCAGATTGGAGACTGACGCCAATGCTCGGGCCTCCAAGCTACGGATGGGAGCCCCATCCGATGTAGCATTCACCACTACCATTCGGGCCATTTTATTGGCTATGGTAGGTGAGGTAAAAAATTCTTTACCCTATCCTTTTATCATAAGCATTTAGATAGGGGGAAATTATAAGCTAATTGTCAATTTTTAAGGGGGAGATATAAGGTAGTTAAATTTCCTTTAGAAAGGGGGAGAGAAATAGTAGCTATCTTGTTGTTATAAAAAAGGGGGAGGCATTACCTTTGTCAAAATAAATTTATAAAAGAGCATGTTTTAAGTGTGAGTTATAGGAAATGTAAAATCAATTAAACCTTTTTAATAATGTCAAAAAGGGGGAGGATTTTTTTGCATTATTATTTATGGTTTTGTCATCATCAAAAAGGGGGAGATTGTTGGTGCTAGAGCACCACGATCATTTATTTTGATGATAACAAAACACGTCTTATTTAACATTTGCACTTTGAGTCCCAGATTTCAGGTCAATCGCAAATGAATACATGATTAGACGGAGTTCGAGCTCGCATCCAGGACGGATTGGAGGAGCTTGATGGAGAACAGAAGAGATTCACGAGGAGCGATCGATTGAAGATGGAATGTCAAGAAGAATAGGATAGATTTTTGTTTAAACCTTTCATGTATCTTTTGTCCTTATTTTCTTGCTCTTTATTTCCTTAGAACATTATGTTAAAGAGTCTCAAAGTACCCTAACAGTAGTCCTAGCAACACCTGCACAACCCTAGGATACTTAGGTTTTCTGTAGAGAACTTAGAAAACCAATATAGGGTTCAAACAGCATTTCCAGACGTCTAATTCCAAAATCAGACGTCTGATAAAGTGTTTTAAGACGTCTGACTATTGATTCAGACGTATGATAACTATTAAGCTGGACATAAGTAGTTCTGTCTGATGAAATCAGACGTTCAGACCTTAGACCAGACGTCTTAGAAGACGTCTGATGACTTTGCCAGACGTCCAATTTGTGGACCGTTGGCTGGCTTAACAAACACTCAAGAATATGACCGTTAGAGCCTTATCAGACGTCCTTAGGCCTTTCCAGACGTCTGATAAATGACCGTTTTGCCTCGGCTGACCCAAAATCTCTTCTCAGAGATTTTCTAGCCGTTGCAACGTTTGGAAAATCCATTCCCACAGTAAAAGTAGGTTTCCAGACGTCCAGACATAGTGTCAGACGTCCTATATGTCGTCTGATGGACTTGCACAAGAATCCTGTTTAGATCTGATTCAAGTCAGGAAGGAACCCGCCCAAAATCAGACGTCTTAAAATGAACTTCCAGACGTCTGATGCCATAATTAGACGTCTGATAAGCCTGTCAGAGCATTGATTGTTCCTGATTTCAGGCTAATTCACTTGGGCTTTGTACCCAACGGCTATGGAAGCTTTTCTAAGCCTTCCAAAGCCTTCCTAAGGCCTCTATAAATAGAGGGGAGCCTTTACACACCAACACACACCAAGGTACACAAGACACACTTCGTAATACACTTTCCACTCTCTTGTGTCCTAGCTAGCTCTTGCTCTCCAAGCTCAAGTTCCAGTCATCTTGAGAGCATCAAGCTTCGCGCACCCGCTCTCCCGCCGTAGTTCAGGAGAGCGAAGTTGCGCCCTCGCGTGGCTCACGCACCGCGTCATCAACTCGACGCACTCCTTGCAAAGGGGAGTTTCGTAATTCCTACAGAAGCTAGATTCATAATTACTTTGTTGGCTCTATAGGATTACTTGTTTATTTTATATTTGTTATTTGGTTGGGTATTCGCTTTGCGAATTCCCGCCTCCTTCACGAGACAAAATCCTTCTTGTGGAGAGAAGGGGTTGAGGTACGCTACCCTCGTTTAGGTAGCTTGGTTGTATTGAGGTTGAATCACCCTCGTTTAAAGTGATTCGGTTTAGTGGATTTTGATCAACTTGGTTGATCGGAAAATCCTAACTCGAGAGGGTTAGGTGGTGGTTTTCACCCGGTTTGGGTTTCCACCTAAAAATACTTTGTGCCTCTTGTGTGATTGTTATTTTGTGAAGATTGTTTATTATTTCATTTCCGCAATTATTACGTCACCCCCTCCTGGTAGGGCCGAAACTTTCATTTCGTATCAGAGCAGGTCTCGCGTTATCGGTGTTACAAAGCGGCGAGGATCCAGATATGGAGGGAAAAGCGTTCGTGTGCACCGAAGAACACGATACCTCGCGACCACCATACTTTGCAGGTACAGATTTTGCTTATTGGAAAAATCGTATGACAATGTGGTTGCAGGCCTACGACTTCTGGGTGTGGGAAAAATGCGAATCCGCATTTGTGATTCCCAAGAAACCCGCAGGAGGTTACTCAGAAGATCTGGTTCGGAATCTCAACCTCAACGCAAAGGCAATGAATGCCTTGTATTGCACATTGAGTCCGAAGGAATTCGAACGAATCCAAGAGTGTACCACCGCCCACGAGATATGGAGGAGGTTGGAAGGCACTCATGAGGAGACGAGCTCGGAGGAAGAAAAAGAAGAAACCGCTTGCTTTGGTTTCATGGCCAGAGGAAGCGATAGCGAAAGTGGAAGCGACTCAAACAACAAGGTAAGTTACGAATTACAAGAAGCTTTTAATGAACTATTTGAGCTTAGTAAATCACTAAAAATAGAAAACAAAAGCATGAAAAAGAATCTTAGCTTTCTTAAATCTGAAAATGATAGGTTAGAAATAAAACTTAAGGATCTAGAAGCTTATCCTAAAAATGATAACCTACTATTAGAAAATCATAATCTCATCAATGAAAATAATAAATTGATTGAGGAAAATGTTAGTCTAAAAATAGAAATTTCTGATTTAAATACTAAGATGAGTATTATAGAAAAAGAAATTGCATGTCTTACGGAAAACTCTAACAAATTAATCAAAAAAGTAGATGATTTATATAGCCCTAAGATTGAGAAAGGATCTCCATCAAGGAGACCCGCTAACAGATCCGGATCCAAGCCCACTTGGATACCGAAAAAAGAATTAGAATCTTATTTTGTAGGGTTCAGGGATAATTACAACACAAAGGACTGGACCTACAAACTCAAAGCTGGTCAACTCAAGTTGGGAGAACCAAGGAGTAGACCAAGGAGGAGAACAAGAAGACCGACGAGACGGCGAACAAGCGACGGACCCGCCGCACGTCGACCACCAGATTGGAGACCGGCGCCAATGCCCGGGCCTCCATGCTACGGATGGGGGCCCCATCCAATGTGGCATTCACCACCACCATTCGGGCCATTTTATTGGCCATGGTAGGTGAGGTAAAAAATTCTTTACCCTATCCTTTTATCATAAGCATTTAGATAGGGGGAAATTATAAGTTAATTGTCAATTTTTAAAGGGGAGATATAAGGTAGTTAAATTTCCTTTAGAAAGGGGGAGAAAAATAATAGCTATCTTGTTGTTATAAAAAAGGGGGAGGCATTACCTTTGTCAAAAGAAATTTATAAAAGAGCATGTTTTAAGGGGGAGTTATAGGAAATGTAAAATCAATTAAACCTTTTTGATAATGTCAAAAAGGGGGAGGATTTTTTTTGCATTATTATTTATGGTTTTGTCATCATCAAAAAGGGGGAGATTGTTGGTGCTAGAGCACCACGATCATTTATTTTGATGATAACAAAACACGTCTTATTTAACATTTGCACTTTGAGTCCTAGATTTCAGTTCAATCGCAAATGAATACATGATTAGACGGAGTTCGAGCTCGCATCCAGGACGGATTGGAGGAGCTTGATGGAGAACAGAAGAGACTCACGAGGAGCGATCGATTGAAGATGGAATGTCAAGAAGAATAGGATAGATTTTTGTTTAAACCTTTCATGTATCTTTTGTCCTTATTTTCTTGCTCTTTATTTCCTTAGAACATTATGTTAAAGAGTCTCAAAGTACCCTAACAGTAGTTCTAGGAATACCTGCACAACCCTAGGATTCTTAGGTTTTCTGTAGAGAAGTTAGAAAACCAATATAGGGTTCAAACAGCATTTCCAGACGTCTAATTCCAAAATTAGACGTCTGATAAAGTGTTTTAAGACGTCTGACTATTGATTCATACGTATGATAACTATTAAGCTGGACATAAGTAGTTCTGTCTGATGAAATCAGACGTTCAGACCTTAGACCAGACGTCTTAGAAGACGTCTGATGACTTTGCCAGACGCCCAATTTGTGGACCATTGGCTGGCTTAACAAACACTCAAGAATATGACCATTAGAGCCTTATCAGACGTCCTTAGGCCTTTCCAGACGTCTGATAAATGACCGTTTTTCCTCGGCTGACCCAAAATCTCTTCTCAGAGATTTTCTGGCCATTGCAACGTTTGGAAAATCCATTCCCACAGTAAAAGTAGGTTTCTAGACGTCCAGACATAGTGTCAGACGTCCTATATGTCGTCTGATGGACTTGCACAAGAACCCTGTTTAGATCCGATTCAAGTCAGGAAGGAACCCGCCCAAAATCAGACGTCTTAAAATGAACTTCCAGACGTCTGATGCCATAATTAGACGTCTGATAAGCCTGTCAGAGCATTGATTGTTCCTGATTTCAGGCTGATTCACTTGGGCTTTGTACCCAACGGCTATGGAAGCTTTTTTAAGCCTTCCAAAGCCTTCCTAAGGCCTCTATAAATAGAGGGGAGCCTTTACACACCAACACACACCAAGATACACAAGAAACACTTTGTAATACACTTTCCACTCTCTTGTGTCCTAGCTAGCTCTTGCTCTCCAAGCTCAAGTTCCAGTCATCTTGAGAGCATCAAGCTTCGCGCACCCGCTCTCCCGCCGTAGTTCAGGAGAGCGAAGTTGCGCCATCGCGTGGCTCACGCACCGCGTCATCAACTCGACGCACTCCTTGCAAAGGGGAGTTTCCTAATTCCTATAGACGCTAGGTTCATAATTACTTTGTTGGCTCTATAGGATTACTTGTTTATTTTATCTTTGTTATTTGGTTGGGTATTCGCTTTGCGAATTCCCGTCTCCTTCGCGAGACAAAATGTTCTCGTGGAGAGAAGGGGTTGAGGTACGCTGCCCTCGTTTAAGTAGCGTGGTTGTATTGAGGTTGAATCACCCTCGTTTAAAGTGATTCGGTTTAGTGGATTTTGATCAACTTGGTTGATCGGAAAATCCTAACTCGAGAGGGTTAGGTGGTGGTTTTCACCCGGTTTGGGTTTCCACCTAAAAATACTTTGTGCCTCTTGTGTGATTGTTATTTTGTGAAGATTATTTATTATTTCATTTCCGCAATTATTAGGTCACCCCCTCCTGGTAGGGCCGAAACTTTCATTTGGTATCAGAGCAGGTCTCGCGTTATCGGTGTTACAAACCGGCGAGGATCCAGATATGGAGGGAAAAGCGTTCGTGTGCACCGAAGGACACGATACCTCGCGACCACCATACTTTGCAGGTACAGATTTTGCTTATTGGAAAAATCGTATGACAATGTGGTTGCAGGCCTACGACTTCTGGGTGCGGGAAAAATGCGAATCCAAATTTGTGATTCCCAAGAAACCCGCAGGAGGTTACTCAGAAGATCAGGTTCGGAATCTCAACCTCAACGCAAAGGCAATGAATGCCTTGTATTGCGCATTGAGTCCGAAGGAATTCGAACGAATCCAAGAGTGCACCACCGCCCACGAGATATGGAGGAGGTTGGAAGGCACTCATGAGGAGACGAGCTCGAAGGAAGAAAAAGAAGAAACCGCTTGCTTTGGTTTCATGGCCAGAGGAAGCGATAGCGAAAGTGGAAGCGACTCAAACAAATAGGTAAGTTACGATTTACAAGAAGCTTTTAATGAACTATTTGAGCTTAGTAAATCACTAAAAATAGAAAACAAAAGCATGAAAAAGAATCTTAGCTTTCTTAAATCTGAAAATGATAGGTTAGAAATAAAACTTAAGGATCTAGAAGCTTATCCTAAAAATGATAACCTATTATTAGAAAATCATAACCTCATTAATGAAAATAATAAATTGATTGAGGAAAATATTAGTCTAAAAATAGAAATTTCTGATTTAAAGACTAAGATGAGTATTAAAGAAAAAGAAATTGCATGTCTTACGGAAAACTCTAACAAATTAATCAAAAAAGTAGATGATTTATATAGCCCTAAGATTGAGAAAGGATCTCCATCAAGGAGACCCGCTAACAGATCCGGATCCAAGCCCACTTGGATACCGAAAAAAGAATTAGAATCTTGTTTTGTAGGGTTTAGGGATAATTACAACACAAAGGACTGGACCTACAAACTCAAAGCTGGTCAACTCAAGTTGGGAGAACCAAGGAGTAGACCAAGGAGGAGAACAAGAAGACCGACGAGACGGCGAACAAGCGACGGACCCGCCGCCGTCGACCACCAGATTGGAGACCGGCGCCAATGCCCGGGCCTCCAAGCTACGGATGGGTGCCCCATCCAATGTAGCATTCACCACCACCATTCGGGCCATTTTATTGGCCATGGTAGGTGAGGTAAAAAATTCTTTACCCTATCCTTTTATCATAAGCATTTAGATAGGGGGAAATTATAAGTTAATTGTCAATTTTTAAAGGGGAGATATAAGGTAGTTAAATTTCCTTTAGAAAGGGGGAGAAAAATAATAGCTATCTTGTTGTTATAAAAAAGGGGGAGGCATTACCTTTGTCAAAAGAAATTTATAAAAGAGCATGTTTTAAGGGGGAGTTATAGGAAATGTAAAATCAATTAAACCTTTTTGATAATGTCAAAAAGGGGGAGGATTTTTTTTGCATTATTATTTATGGTTTTGTCATCATCAAAAAGGGGGAGATTGTTGGTGCTCGAGCAACACGATCATTTATTTTGATGATAACAAAACACGTCTTATTTAACATTTGCACTTTGAGTCCTAGATTTCAGGTCAATCGCAGATGAATACATGATTAGACGGAGTTCGAGCTCGCATCCAGGACGGATTGGAGGAGCTTGATGGAGAATAGAAGAGATTCACGAGGAGCGATCGATTGAAGATGGAATGTCAAGAATAGAATAGATTTTTGTTTAAACCTTTCATGTATCTTTTGTCCTTATTTTCTTGCTCTTTATTTCCTTAGAACATTATGTTAAAGAGTCTCAAAGTACCCTAACAGTAGTTCTAGGAACACCTGCACAACCCTAGGATACTTAGGTTTTCTGTAGATAACTTAGAAAACCAATATAGGGTTCAAACAGCATTTCCAGATGTCTAATTCCAAAATCAGACGTCTGATAAAGTGTTTTAAGACGTCTGACTATTGATTCAGACGTATGATAACTATCAAGCTGGACATAAGTAGTTCTGTCTGATGAAATCAGTCGTTCAGACCTTAGACCAGACGTCTTAGAAGACGTCTGATGACTTTGCCAAACGTCCAATTTGTGGACCGTTGGCTGGCTTAACAAACACTCAAGAATATGATCGTTAGAGCCTTATCAGACGTCCTTAGGCCTTTCCAGACGTCTGATAAATGACCGTTTTGCCTCGGCTGACCCAAAATCTCTTCTCAGAGATTTTCTAGCTGTTGCAACGTTTGGAAAATCCATTCCCACAGTAAAAGTAGGTTTCCAGACGTCCAGACATAGTGTCAGATGTCCTATATGTTGTCTGATGGACTTGCACAAGAACCCTATTTAGATCTGATTCAAGTCAGGAAATAACCCGCCCAAAATCAGACGTCTTAAAATGAACTTCCAGACGTCTGATGCCAAAATTACACGTCTGATAAGCCTGTCAGAGCATTGATTGTTCCTGATTTCAGGCTGATTCACTTGGGCTTTGTACCCAACAGCTATGGAAGCTTTTCTATGCCTTCCAAAGCCTTCCTAAGGCCTCTATAAATAGAGGGGAGCCTTTACACACCAACACACACCAAGATACACAAGAAACACTTTTTAATACACTTTCCACTCTCTTGTGTCCTAGCTAGCTTTTGCTCTCCAAGCTCATGTTCCATTCATCTTGAGAGCATCAAGCTTCGCGCACCCGCTCTCCCGCCGTAGTTCAGGAGAGCGAAGTTGCGCCGTCGGGTGGCTCACGCACCACGTCATCAACTCGACGCACTCCTTGCAAAGGGGAGTTTCCTAATTCCTACAGAAGCAAGATTCATAATTACTTTGTTGGCACTATAGGATTACTTGTTTATTTTATCTTTGTTATTTGGTTGGGTATTCGCTTTGCGAATTCCCGCCTCCTTCACGAGACAAAATCCTTCTTGTGGAGAGAAGGGGTTGAGGTACGCTACCCTTGTTTAGGTAGCGTAGTTGTATTGAGGTTGAATCACCCTCGTTTAAAGTGATTCGGTTTAGTGGATTTTGATCAACTTGGTTGATCAGAAAATCCTAACTCGAGAGGGATAGGTCGTGGTTTTCACCCGGTTTGGGTTTCCACCTAAAAATACTTTGTGCCTCTTGTGTGATTGTTATTTTGTGAAGATTGTTTATTATTTCATTTCCGTAATTATTACGTCGCCCCCTCCTTGTAGGGCCGAAACTTTCATTTGGTATCAGAGCAGGTCTCGCGTTATCGGTGTTACAAACCGGCGAGGATCCAGATATGGAGGGTAAAGCGTTCGTGTGCACCGAAGGACACGATACCTTGCGACCACCATACTTTGCAGGTACAGATTTTGCTTATTGGAAAAATCGTATGACAATGTGGTTGCAGGCCTACGACTTCTGGGTGTGGGAAAAATGCGAATCCGCATTTGTGATTCCCAAGAAACCCGCAGGAGGTTACTCAGAAGATCAGGTTCGGAATCTCAACCTCAACGCAAAGGCAATGAATGCCTTGTATTGCGCATTGAGTCCGAAGGAATTCGAACGAATCCAAGAGTGCACCACCGCCCACGAGATATGGAGGAGGTTCGAAGGCAGTCGTGAGGAGACAAGCTCGGAGGAAGAAAAAGAAGAATCCGCTTGCTTTGGTTTCATGGCCAGAGGAAGCGATAGCGAAAGTGGAAGCGACTCAAACAACGAGGTAAGTTACGATTTACAAGAAGCTTTTAATGAACTATTTGCGCTCAGTAAATCACTAAAAATAGAAAACAAAAGCATGAAAAAGAATCTTAGCTTTCTTAAATCTGAAAATGATAGGTTAGAAATAAAACTTAAGGATCTAGAAGCTTATCCTAAAAATGATAACCTATTATTAGAAAATCATAATCTTATCAATGAAAATAATAAATTGATTGAGGAAAATGTTAGTCTAAAAGTAGAAATTTCTGATTTAAAGACTAAGATGAGTATTATAGAAAAAGAAATTGCATGTCTTACGGAAAACTCTAACAAATTAATCAAAAAAGTAGATGATTTATATAGCCCTAAGATTGAGAAAGGATCTCCATCAAGGAGACCCGCTAACAGATCAGGATCCAAGCCCACTTGGATACCGAAAAAAGAATTAGAATCTTGTTTTGTAGGGTTCAGGGATAATTACAACACAAAGGACTGGACCTACAAACTCAAAGCTGGTCAACTCAAGTTGGGAGAACCAAGGAGTAGACCAAGGAGGAGAACAAGAAGACCGACGAGACGGCGAACAAGCGACGGACCCGCCGCACGTCGACCACCAGATTGGAGACCGGCGCCAATGTCCGGGCCTCCAAGCTACGGATGGGAGCCCATCCAATGTGGCATTCACCACCACCGGCCATTTTATTGGCCATGGTAGGTGAGGTAAAAAATTCTTTACCCTATCCTTTTATCATAAGCATTTAGATAGGGGGAAATTATAAGTTAATTGTCAATTTTTAAAGGGGAGATATAAGGTAGTTAAATTTCCTTTAGAAAGGGGGAGAAAAATAATAGCTATCTTGTTGTTATAAAAAAGGGGTAGGCATTACCTTTGTCAAAAGAAATTTATAAAAGAGCATGTTTTAAGGGGGAGTTATAGGAAATGTAAAATCAATTAAACCTTTTTGATAATGTCAAAAAGGGGGAGGATTTTTTTTGCATTATTATTTATGGTTTTGTCATCATCAAAAAGCGGGAGATTGTTGGTGCTAGAGCACCACGATCATTTATTTTGATGATAACAAAACACGTCTTATTTAACATTTGCACCTTGAGTCCTAGATTTCAGGTCAATCGCAGATGAATTCATGATTAGACGGAGTTCGAGCCCGCATCCAGGACGGATTGGAGGAGCTTGATGGAGAATAGAAGCGATTCACGAGGAGCGATCGATTGAAGATGGAATGTCAAGAAGAATAGGATAGATTTTTGTTTAAACCTTTCATGTATCTTTTGTCCTTATTTTCTTGCTCTTTATTTCCTTAGAACATTATGTTAAAGAGTCTCAAAGTACCCTAACAGTAGTTCTAGGAACACCTGCACAACCCTAGGATACTTAGGTTTTCTGTAGAGAACTTAGAAAACCAATATAGGGTTCAAACAGCATTTCCAGACGTCTGATAAAGTGTTTTAAGACGTCTGACTATTGATTCAGATGTATGATAACTATTAAGCTGGACATAAGTAGTTCTGTCTGATGAAATCAGACGTTCAGACCTTAGACCAGACGTCTTAGAAGACGTCTGATGACTTTGCCAGACGTCCAATTTGTGGATCGTTGGCTGGCTTAACAAACACTCAAGAATATGACCGTTAGAGCCTTATCAGACGTCCTTAGGTCTTTCCAGACGTCTGATAAATGACCGTTTTGCCTCGGCTGACCCAAAATCTCCTCTCAGAGATTTTCTAGCCGTTGCAACGTTTGGAAAATCCATTCCCACAGTAAAAGTAGGTTTCCAGACGTCCAGACATAGTCAGACGTCCTATATGTCATCTGATGGACTTGCACAAGAACCCTATTTTGATCTGATTCAAGTCAGGAAATAACCCGCCCAAAATCAGACGTCTTAAAATGAACTTCCAGACGTCTGATGCCATAATTAGACGTCTGATAAGCCTGTCAGAGCATTGATTGTTCATGATTTCAGGCTGATTCACTTGGGCTTTGTACCCAACGGCTATGGAATCTTTTCTAAGCCTTCCAAAGCCTTCCTAAGGCCTCTATAAATAGAGGGGAGCCTTTACACACCAACACACACCAAGATACACAAGAAACACTTTGTAATACACTTTCCACTTTCTTGTGTCCTAGCTAGCTCTTGCTCTCCAAGCTCAAGTTCCATTCATCTTTAGAGCATCAAGCTTCGCGCACCCGCTCTCCCGCCGTAGTTCACGAGAGCGAAGTTGCGCCGTCGCGTGGCTCACGCACCGCGTCATCAACTCGACGCACTCCTTGCAAAGGGGAGTTTCCTAATTCCTACAGAAGCTAGATTCATAATTACTTTGTTGGCTCTATAGGATTACTTGTTTATTTTATCTTTGTTATTTGGTTGGGTATTCGCTTTGCGAATTCCCGCCTCCTTCGCGAGACAAAATCCTTCTTGTGGAGAGAAGGGGTTGAGGTACGCTACCCTCGTTTAAGTAGCGTGGTTGTGTTGAGGTTGAATCACCCTCGTTTAAAGTGATTCGGTTTAGTGGATTTTGATCAACTTGGTTGATCGGAAAATCCTAACTCGAGAGGGTTAGGTGGTGGTTTTCACCCGGTTTGGGTTTCCACCTAAAAATACTTTGTGCCTCTTGTGTGATTGTTATTTTGTGAAGATTGTTTATTATTTCATTTCCGCAATTATTACGTCACCCCCTCCTGGTAGGGCCGAAACTTTCATTTGGGATCAGAGCAGGTCTCGCGTTATCGGTGTTACAAACCGGCGAGGATCCAGATATGGAGGGAAAAGCGTTCGTGTGCACCGAAGGACATGATACCTCGCGACCACCATACTTTGCAGGTACAGATTTTGCTTATTGGAAAAATCGTATGATAATGTGGTTGCAGGCCTACGACTTCTGGGTGTGGTGAAAATGTAAATCCGCATTTGTGATTCCCAAGAAACCCGCAGGAGGTTACTCAGAAGATCAGGTTCGGAATCTCAACCTCAACGCAAAGGCAATGAATGCCTTGTATTGCACATTGAGTCCGAAGGAATTCGAACGAATCCAAGAGTGTACCACCGCCCACGAGATATGGAGGAGGTTGGAAGGCACTCATGAGGAGACGAGCTCGGAGGAAGAAAAAGAAGAAACCGCTTGCTTTGGTTTCATGGCCAGAGGAAGCGATAGCGAAAGTGGAAGCGACTCAAACAACGAGGTAAGTTACGATTTACAAGAAGCTTTTAATGAACTATTTGAGCTTAGTAAATCACTAAAAATAGAAAACAAAAGCATGAAAAAGAATCTTAGCTTTCTTAAATCTGAAAATGATAGGTTAGAAATAAAACTTAAGGATCTAGAAGCTTATCCTAAAAATGATAACCTATTATTAGAAAATCATAATCTCATCAATGAAAACAATAAATTGATTGAGGAAAATGTTAGTCTAAAAATAGAAATTTCTGATTTAAAGACTAAGATGAGTATTATAGAAAAAGAAATTGCATGTCTTATGGAAAACTCTAACAAATTAATCAAAAAAGTAGATGATTTATATAGCCCTAAGATTGAGAAAGGATCTCCATCAAGGAGACCCGCTAACAGATCCGGATCCAAGCCCACTTGGATACCGAAAAAAGAATTAGAATCTTGTTTTGTAGGGTTCAGGGATAATTACAACACAAAGGACAGGACCTAGAAACTCAAAGCTGGTCAACGCAAGTTGGGAGAACCAAGAAGTAGACCAAGGAGGAGAACAAGAAGACCGACGAGACGGCGAACAAGCGATGGACCCACCGCACGTCGACCACCAGATTGGAGACCGGCGCCAATGCCCGGGCCTCCAAGCTATGGATGGGAGCCCCATCCAATGTGGCATTCACCACCACCATTCGGGCCATTTTATTGGCCATGGTAGGTGAGGTAAAAAATTCTTTACCCTATCCTTTTATAATAGGCATTTAGATAGGGGGAAATTATAAGTTAATTGTCAATTTTTAAAGGGGAGATATAAGGTAGTTAAATTTCCTTTAGAAAGGGGGAGAAAAATAATAGCTATCTTGTTGTTATAAAAAAGGGGGGGGCATTACCTTTGTCAAAAGAAATTTATAAAAGAGCATGTTTTAAGGGGGAGTTATAGGAAATGTAAAATCAATTAAACCTTTTTGATAATGTCAAAAAGGGGGAGGATTTTTTTTGCATTATTATTTATAGTTTTGTCATCATCAAAAAGGAGGAGATTGTTGGTGCTAGAGCACCACGATCATTTGTTTTGATGATAACAAAACACGTGTTATTTAACATTTGCACTTTGAGTCCTAGATTTCAGGTCAATCGCAAATGAACACGTAATTAGACGGAGTTCGAGCTCGCATCCAGGACGGATTGGAGGAGCTTGAAGGAGAACAGAAGAGATTCGCGAGGAGCGATCGATTGAAGATGGAATGTCAAGAAGAATAGGATAGATTTTTGTTTACACCTTTCATGTATCTTTTGTCCTTATTTTCTTGCTCTTTATTTCCTTAGAACATTATGTTAAAGAGTCTCAAAGTACCCTAACAGTAGTTCTAGGAACACCTGCACAACCCTAGGATACTTAGGTTTTCTGTAGATAACTTAGAAAACCAATATAGGGTTCAAACAGCATTTCCAGACGTCTGATAAAGTGTTTTAAGACGTCTGACTATTGATTCAGATGTATGATAACTATTAAGCTGGACATAAGTAGTTCTGTCTGATGAAATCAGACGTTCAGACCTTAGACCAGACGTCTTAGAAGACGTCTGATGACTTTGCCAGACGTCCAATTTGTGGACCGTTGGCTGGCTTAACAAACACTCAAGAATATGATCGTTAGAGCCTTATCAGACGTCCTTAGGCCTTTCCAGACGTCTGATAAATGACCGTTTTGCCTCGGCTGACCCAAAATCTCTTCTCAGAGATTTTCTAGCCGTTGCAACGTTTGGAAAATCCATTCCCACAGTAAAAGTAGGTTTCCAGACGTCCAGACATAGTGTCAGACGTCCTATATGTCGTCTGATGGACTTGCACAAGAACCCTGTTTAGATCTGATTCAAGTCAGGAAGGAACCCGCCCAAAATCAGACGTCTTAAAATGAACTTCCAGACGTCTGATGTCATAATTAGACGTCTGATAAGCCTGTCAGAGCATTAATTGTTCCTGATTTCAGGCTGATTCACTTGGGCTTTGTACCCAACGGCTATGGAAGCTTTTCTAAGCCTTCCAAAGCCTTCCTAAGGCCTCTATAAATAGAGGGGAGCCTTTACACACCAACACACACCAAGGTACACAAGACACACTTCGTAATACACTTTCCACTCTCTTGTGTCCTAGCTAGCTCTTGCTCTCCAAGCTCAAGTTCCAGTCATCTTGAGAGCATCAAGCTTCGCGCACCCGCTCTCCCGCCGTAGTTCAGGAGAGCGAAGTTGCGCCGTCGCGTGGCTCACGCACCGCGTCATCAACTCGACGCACTCCTTGCAAAGGGGAGTTTCGTAATTCCTACAGAAGCTAGATTCATAATTACTTTGTTGGCTCTATAGGATTACTTGTTTATTTTATATTTGTTATTTGGTTGGGTATTCGCTTTGCGAATTCCCGCCTCCTTCACGAGACAAAATCCTTCTTGTGGAGAGAAGGGGTTGAGGTACGCTACCCTCGTTTAGGTAGCTTGGTTGTATTGAGGTTGAATCACCCTCGTTTAAAGTGATTCGGTTTAGTGGATTTTGATCAACTTGGTTGATCGGAAAATCCTAACTCGAGAGGATTAGGTGGTGGTTTTCACCCGGTTTGGGTTTCCACCTAAAAATACTTTGTGCCTCTTGTGTGATTGTTATTTTGTGAAGATTATTTATTATTTCATTTCCGCAATTATTACGTCACCCCCTCCTGGTAGGGCCGAAACTTTCATTTGGTATCAGAGCAGGTCTCGCGTTATCGGTGTTACAAACCGGCGAGGATCCAGATATGGAGGGAAAAGCGTTCGTGTGCACCGAAGGACACGATACCTCGCGACCACCATACTTTGCAGGTACAGATTTTGCTTATTGGAAAAATCGTATGACAATGTGGTTGCAGGCCTACGACTTCTGGGTGTGGGAAAAATGCGAATCCGAATTTGTGATTCCCAAGAAACCCGCAGGAGGTTACTCAGAAGATCAGGTTCGGAATCTCAACCTCAACGCAAAGGCAATGAATGCCTTGTATTGCGCATTGAGTCCGAAGGAATTCGAACGAATCCAAGAGTGCACCACCGCCCACGAGATATGGAGGAGGTTGGAAGGCACTCATGAGGAGACGAGCTCGGAGGAAGAAAAAGAAGAAACCGCTTGCTTTGGTTTCATGGCCAGAGGAAGCGATAGCGAAAGTGGAAGCGACTCAAACAACGAGGTAAGTTACGATTTACAAGAAGCTTTTAATGAACTATTTGAGCTTAGTAAATCACTAAAAATAGAAAACAAAAGCATGAAAAAGAATCTTAGCTTTCTTAAATCTGAAAATGATAGGTTAGAAATAAAACTTAAGGATCTAGAAGCTTGTCCTAAAAATGATAACCTATTATTAGAAAATCATAATCTCATCAATGAAAATAATAAATTTATTGAGGAAAATGTTAGTCTAAAAATAGAAATTTCTGATTTAAATACTAAGATGAGTATTATAGAAAAAGAAATTGCATGTCTTACGGAAAACTCTAACAAATTAATCAAAAAAGTAGATGATTTATATAGCCCTATGATTGAGAAAGGATCTCCATCAAGGAGACCCGCTAACAGATCCGGATCCAAGCCCACTTGGATACCGAAAAAAGAATTAGAATCTTATTTTGTAGGGTTCAGGGATAATTACAACACAAAGGACTGGACCTACAAACTCAAAGCTGGTCAACTCAAGTTGGGAGAACCAAGGAGTAGACCAAGGAGGAGAACAAGAAGACCGACGAGACGGCGAACAATCGACGGACCCGCCGCACGTCGACCACCAGATTGGAGACCGGCACCAATGCCCGGGCCTCCAAGCTACGGATGGGAGCCCCATCCAATGTGGCATTCACCACCACCATTCGGGCCATTTTATTGGCCATGGTAGGTGAGGTAAAAAATTCTTTACCCTATCCTTTTATCATAAGCATTTAGATAGGGGGAAATTATAAGTTAATTGTCAATTTTTAAAGGGGAGATATAAGGTAGTTAAATTTCCTTTAGAAAGGGGGAGAAAAATAATAGCTATCTTGTTGTTATAAAAAAGGGGGAGGCATTACCTTTGTCAAAAGAAATTTATAAAAGAGCATGTTTTAAGGGGGAGTTATAGGAAATGTAAAATCAATTAAACCTTTTTGATAATGTCAAAAAGGGGGAGGATTTTTTTTGCATTATTATTTATAGTTTTGTCATCATCAAAAAGGAGGAGATTGTTGGTGCTAGAGCACCACGATCATTTGTTTTGATGATAACAAAACAAGTGTTATTTAACATTTGCACTTTGAGTCCTAGATTTCAGGTCAATCGCAAATGAATACGTGATTAGACGGAGTTCGAGCTCGCATCCAGGACGGATTGGAGGAGCTTGATGGAGAACAGAAGAGATTCGCGAGGAGAGATCGATTGAAGATGGAATATCAAGAAGAATAGGATAGATTTTTGTTTAAACCTTTCATGTATCTTTTGTCCTTATTTTCTTGCTCTTTATTTCCTTAGAACATTATGTTAAAGAGTCTGAAAGTACCCTAACAGTGGTCCTAGGAACACCTGCACAACCCTAGGATACTTAAGTTTTCTGTAGAGAACTTAGAAAACCAATATAGGGTTCAAACAGCATTTCTAGACGTGTAATTCCAAAATCAGACATCTGATAATGTGTTTTAAGACGTCTGACTGTTGATTCAGGCGTCTGATAACTATTAGGCTGGACATAAGTAGTTCTGTCTGATGAAATCAGACTTCCAGACCTTAGACCAGACGTCTTAGAAGACGTCTGATGACTTTGCCAGACGTCCAATTAGTGGACCGTTGGCTGGCTTAACAAACACTCAAGAATATGACCGTTAGAGCCTTATCAGACGTCCTTAAGCCTTTCCAGACGTCTGATAAATGACCATTTTGCCTCGGCTGACCCAAAATCTCTTCTCAGAGATTTTCTAGCTGTTGCAACGTTTGGAAAATCCATTCCCACAGTAAAAGTTGGTTTCCAGACGTCCAGACATGGTGCCAGACGTCCTATATGTCGTCTGATGGACTTGCAAAAGAACCCTGTTTAGATCTGATTCAAGTCAGGAAGGAACCCGCCCAAAATCAGACGTCTTAAAATGAACTTCCAGACGTCTGATGCCATAATTAGACGTCTGATAGGCCTGTCAGAGCATTGATTGTTCCTGATTTCAGGCTGATTCACTTGGGCTTTGTACCCAACGGCTATGGAAGCTTTTCTAAGCCTTTCAAAGCCTTCCTAAGGCCTCTATAAATAGAGGGGAGCCTTTACACACCAACACACACCAAGATACACAAGAAACACTTTGTAATGCACTTTCCACTCTCTTGTGTCGTAGCTAGCTCTTGCTCTCCAAGCTCAAGTTCCAGTCATCTTGAGAGCATCAAGCTTCGCGCACCCGCTCTCCCGCCGTAGTTCACGAGAGTGAAGTTGCGCCGTCGCGTGGCTCACGCACCGCGTCATCAACTCGACGCACTCCTTGCAAAGGGGAGTTTCCTAATTCCTATAGAAGCTAGGTTCATAATTACTTTGTTGGCTCTATAGGATTACTTGTTTATTTTATCTTTGTTATTTGGTTGTGTATTCGCTTTGCGAATTCCCGTCTCCTTCGCGAGACAAAATCTTCTCGTGGAGAGAAGGGGTTGAGGTACGCTGCCCTCGTTTAAGTAGCGTGGTTGTAATGAGGTTGAATCACCCTCGTTTAAAGTGATTCGGTTTAGTGGATTTTGATCAACTTGGTTGATCGGAAAATCCTAACTCGAGAGGGTTAGGTGGTGGTTTTCACCCGGTTTGGGTTTCCACCTAAAAATACTTTGTGCCTCTTGTGTGATTGTTATTTTGTGAAGATTATTTATTATTTCATTTCCGCAATTATTAGGTCACCCCCTCCTGGTAGGGCCGAAACTTTCATTTGGTATCAGAGCAGGTCTCGCGTTATCGGTGTTACAAACCGGCGAGGATCCAGATATGGAGGGAAAAGCGTTCGTGCGCACCGAAGGACACGATACCTCGCGACCACCATACTTTGCAGGTACAGATTTTGCTTATTGGAAAAATCGTATGACAATGTGGTTGCAGGCCTACGACTTCTGGGTGCGGGAAAAATGCGAATCCAAATTTGTGATTCCCAAGAAACCCGCAGGAGGTTACTCAGAAGATCAGGTTCGGAATCTCAACCTCAACGCAAAGGCAATGAATGCCTTGTATTGCGCATTGAGTCCGAAGGAATTCGAACGAATCCAAGAGTGCACCACCGCCCACGAGATATGGAGGAGGTTGGAAGGCACTCATGAGGAGACGAGCTCGGAGGAAGAAAAAGAAGAAACCGCTTGCTTTGGTTTCATGGCCAGAGGAAGCGATAGCGAAAGTGGAAGCGACTCAAACAAATAGGTAAGTTACGATTTACAAGAAGCTTTTAATGAACTATTTGAGCTTAGTAAATCACTAAAAATAGAAAACAAAAGCATGAAAAAGAATCTTAGCTTTCTTAAATCTGAAAATGATAGGTTAGAAATAAAACTTAAGGATTTAGAAGCTTATCCTAAAAATGATAACCTATTATTAGAAAATCATAACCTCATTAACGAAAATAATAAATTGATTGAGGAAAATATTAGTCTAAAAATAGAAATTTCTGATTTAAAGACTAAGATTAGTATTATAGAAAAATAAATTGCATGTCCTAGGGAAAACTCTAACAAATTAATCAAAAAGTAGATGATTTATATAGCCCTAAGATTGAGAAAGGATCTCCATCAAGGAGACCCGCTAACAGATCCGGATCCAAGCCCACTTGGATACCGAAAAAAGAATTAGAATCTTATTTTGTAGGGTTCAGGGATAATTACAACACAAAGGACTGGACCTACAAACTCAAAGCTGGTCAACTCAAGTTGGGAGAACCAAGGAGTAGACCAAGGAGGAGAACAAGAAGACCGACGAGACGGCGAACAAGCGACGGACCCGCCGCACGTCGACCACCAGATTGGAGACCGGCGCCAATGCCCGGGCCTCCAAGCTACGGATGGGAGCCCCATCCAATGTGGCATTCACCACCACCGGCCATTTTATTGGCCATGGTAGGTGAGGTAAAAAATTCTTTACCCTATCCTTTTATCATAAGCATTTAGATAGGGGGAAATTATAAGTTAATTGTCAATTTTTAAAGGGGAGATATAAGGTAGTTAAATTTCCTTTAGAAAGGGGGAGAAAAATAATAGCTATCTTGTTGTTATAAAAAAGGGGGAGGCATTACCTTTGTCAAAAGAAATTTATAAAAGAGCATGTTTTAAGGGGGAGTTATAGGAAATGTAAAATCAATTAAACCATTTTGATAATGTTAAAAAGGGGGAGGATTTTTTTTGCATTATTATTTATGGTTTTGTTATCATCAAAAAGGGGGAGATTGTTGGTGCTCGAGCAACACGATCATTTATTTTGATGATAACAAAACGCGTCTTATTTAACATTTACACTTTGAGTCTTAGATTTCAGGTCAATCGCAGATGAATACATATTAGACGGAGTTCGAGCTCGCATCCAGGACGGATTGGAGGAGCTTGATGGAGAATAGAAGAGATTCACGAGGTGCGATCGATTGAAGATGGAATGTCAAGAAGAATAGGATAGATTTTTGTTTAAACCTTTCATGTATCTTTTGTCCTTATTTTCTTGCTCTTTATTTCCTTAGAACATTATGTTAAAGAGTCTCAAAGTACCCTAACAGTAGTTCTAGGAACACCTGCACAACCCTAGGATACTTAGGTTTTCTGTAGATAACTTAGAAAACCAATATAGGGTTCAAACAGCATTTCCAGATGTCTAATTCCAAAATTAGACGTCTGATAAAGTGTTTTAAGACGTCTGACTATTGATTCAGACGTATGATAACTATTAAGCTGGACATAAGTAGTTCTGTCTGATGAAATCAGACGTTCAGACCTTATACCAGACGTCTTAGAAGACGTTTGATGACTTTGCCAGACGTCCAATTTGTGGACCGTTGGCTGGCTTAACAAACACTCAGGAATATGATCGTTAGAGCCTTATCAGACGTCCTTAGGCCTTTCCAGACGTCTGATAAATGACCGTTATGCCTCGGCTGACCCAAAATCTCTTCTCAGAGATTTTCTAGCCGTTGCAACGTTTGGAAAATCCATTCCCACAGTAAAAGTAGGTTTCCAGACGTCCAGACATAGTGTCAGAGGTCCTATATGTTGTCTGATGGACTTGCACAAGAACCCTATTTAGATCTGATTCAAGTCAGGAAATAACCCGCCCAAAATCAGACGTCTCAAAATGAACTTCCAGACGTCTGATGCCAAAATTACACGTCTGATAAGCCTGTCAGAGCATTGATTGTTCCTGATTTCAGGCTGATTCACTTGGGCTTTGTACCCAACGGCTATGGAAGCTTTTCTATGCCTTCCAAAGCCTTCCTAAGGCCTCTATAAATAGAGGGGAGCCTTTACACACCAACACACACCAAGATACACAAGAAACACTTTGTAATACACTTTCCACTCTCTTGTGTCCTAGCTAGCTCTTGCTCTCCAAGCTCATGTTCCATTCATCTTGAGAGCATCAAGCTTCGCGCACCCGCTCTCCCGCCGTAGTTCAGGAGAGCGAAGTTGCGCCGTCGCGTGGCTCACGCACCACGTCATCAACTGGACGCACTCCTTGCAAAGGGGAGTTTCCTAATTCCTACATAAGCAAGATTCATAATTACTTTGTTGGCTTTATAGGATTACTTGTTTATTTTATCTTTGTTATTTGGTTGGGTATTCGCTTTGCGAATTCCCGCCTCCTTCACGAGGCAAAATCCTTCTTGTGGAGAGAAGGGGTTGAGGTACGCTACCCTCGTTTAGGTAGCGTGGTTGTATTGAGGTTGAATCACCCTCGTTTAAAGTGATTCGGTTTAGTGGATTTTGATCAACTTGGTTGATCAGAAAATCCTAACTCGAGAGGGTTAGGTCGTGGTTTTCACCCGGTTTGGGTTTCCACCTAAAAATACTTTGTGCCTCTTGTGTGATTGTTATTTTGTGAAGATTGTTTATTATTTCATTTCCGCAATTATTACGTCACCCCCTCCTTGTAGGGCCGAAACTTTCATTTGGTATCAGAGCAGGTCTCGCGTTATCGGTGTTACAAACCGGCGAGGATCCAGATATGGAGGGAAAAGCGTTCGTGTGCACCGAAGGACACGATACCTCGCGACCACCATACTTTGCAGGTACAGATTTTGCTTATTGGAAAAATCGTATGACAATGTGGTTGCAGGCCTACGACTTCTGGGTGTGGGAAAAATGCGAATCCGAATTTGTGATTCCCAAGAAACCCGCAGGAGGTTACTCAGAAGATCAGGTTCGGAATCTCAACCTCAACGCAAAGGCAATGAATGCCTTGTATTGCACATTGAGTCCGAAGGAATTCGAACGAATCCAAGAGTGCACCACCGCCCACGAGATATGGAGGAGGTTGGAAGGCACTCATGAGGAGACGAGCTCGGAGGAAGAAAAAGAAGAAACCGCTTGCTTTGGTTTCATGGCCAGAGGAAGCGATAGCGAAAGTGGAAGCGACTCAAACAACGAGGTAAGTTACGATTTACAAGAAGCTTTTAATGAACTATTTGAGCTTAGTAAATCACTAAAAATAGAAAACAAAAGCATGAAAAAGAATCTTAGCTTTCTTAAATCTGAAAATGATAGGTTAGAAATAAAACTTAAGGATCTAGAAGCTTATCCTAAAAATGATAACCTATTATTAGAAAATCATAATCTCATCAATGAAAATAATAAATTTATTGAGGAAAATGTTAGTCTAAAAATAGAAATTTCTGATTTAAATACTAAGATGAGTATTATAGAAAAAGAAATTGCATGTCTTACGGAAAACTCTAACAAATTAATCAAAAAAGTAGATGATTTATATAGCACAAAGATTGAGAAAGGATCTCCATCAAGGAGACCCGCTAACAGATCAGGATCCAAGCCCACTTGGATACCGAAAAAAGAATTAGAATCTTATTTTGTAGGGTTCAGGGATAATTACAACACAAAGGACTGGACCTACAAACTCAAAGCTGGTCAACTCAAGTTGGGAGAACCAAGGAGTAGACCAAGGAGGAGAACAAGAAGACCGACGAGACGGCGAACAAGCGACGGACCCGCCGCACGTCGACCACCAGATTGGAGACCGGCGCCAATGCCCGGGCCTCCAAGCTACGGATGGGAGCCCCATCCAATGTGGCATTCACCACCACCGGCCATTTTATTGGCCATGGTAGGTGAGGTAAAAAATTCTTTACCCTATCCTTTTATCATAAGCATTTAGATAGGGGGAAATTATAAGTTAATTGTCAATTTTTAAAGGGGAGATATAAGGTAGTTAAATTTCCTTTAGAAAGGGGGAGAAAAATAATAGCTATCTTGTTGTTATAAAAAAGGGGGAGGCATTACCTTTGTCAAAATAAATTTATAAAAGAGCATGTTTTAAGGGGGAGTTATAGGAAATGTAAAATCAATTAAACCTTTTTGATAATGTCAAAAAGGGGGAGGATTTTTTTTGCATTATTATTTATGGTTTTGTCATCATCAAAAAGGGGGAGATTGTTGGTGCTAGAGCACCACGATCATTTATTTTGATGATAACAAAACACGTCTTATTTAACATTTGCACTTTGAGTCCTAGATTTCAGGTCAATCGCAGATGAATACATGATTAGACGGAGTTCGAGCTCGCATCCAGGACGGATTGGAGGAGCTTGATGGAGAATAGAAGAGATTCACGAGGAGCAATCGATTGAAGATGGAATGTCAAGAAGAATATGATAGATTTTTGTTTAAACCTTTCATGTATCTTTTGTCCTTATTTTCTTGCTCTTTATTTCCTTAGAACATTATGTTAAAGAGTCTCAAAGTACCCTAACAGTAGTTCTAGGAACACCTGCACAACCCTAGGATACTTAGGTTTTCTGTAGATAACTTAGAAAACCAATATAGGGTTCAAACAGCATTTCCAGATGTCTAATTCCAAAATCAGACGTCTGATAAGGTGTTTTAAGACGTCTGACTATTGATTCAGACGTATGATAACTATCAAGCTGGACATAAGTAGTTCTGTCTGATGAAATCAGTCGTTCAGACCTTAGACCAGACGTCTTAGAAGACGTCTGATGACTTTGCCAGACGTCCAATTTGTGGACCGTTGGCTGGCTTAACAAACACTCAAGAATATGACCGTTAGAGCCTTATCAGACGTCCTTAGGTCTTTCCAGACGTCTGATAAATGACCATTTTGCCTCGGCTGACCCAAAATCTCCTCTCAGAGATTTTCTAGCCGTTGCAACGTTTGGAAAATCCATTCCCACAGTAAAAGTAGGTTTCCAGACGTCCAGACAGAGTGTCAGATGTCCTATATGTCGTCTGATGGACTTGCACAAGAACCCTATTTAGATCTGATTCAAGTCAGGAAATAACCCGCCCAAAATCAGACGTCTTAAAATGAACTTCCAGACGTCTGATGCCATAATTAGACGTCTGATAAGCCTGTCAGAGCATTGATTGTTCATGATTTCAGGCTGATTCACTTGGGCTTTGTACCCAACGGCTATGGAATCTTTTCTAAGCCTTCCAAAGCCTTCCCAAGGCCTCTATAAATAGAGGGGAGCCTTTACACACCAACACACACCAAGATACACAAGAAACACTTTGTAATACACTTTCCACTCTCTTGTGTCGTAGCTAGCTCTTGCTCTCCAAGCTCAAGTTCCATTCATCTTGAGAGCATCAAGCTTCGCGCACCCGCTCTCCCGCCGTAGTTCACGAGAGCGAAGTTGCGCCGTCGCGTGGCTCACGCACCGCGTCATCAACTCGACGCACTCCTTGCAAAGGGGAGTTTCCTAATTCCTACAGAAGCTAGATTCATAATTACTTTGTTGGCTCTATAGGATTACTTGTTTATTTTATCTTTGTTATTTGGTTGGGTATTCGCTTTGCGAATTCCCGCCTCCTTCGCGAGACAAAATCCTTCTTGTGGAGAGAAGGGGTTGAGGTACGCTACCCTCGTTTAAGTAGCGTGGTTGTATTGAGGTTGAATCACCCTCGTTTAAAGTGATTCGGTTTAGTGGATTTTGATCAACTTGGTTGATCGGAAAATCCTAACTCGAGAGGGTTAGGTGGTGGTTTTCACCCGGTTTGGGTTTCCACCTAAAAATACTTTGTGCCTCTTGTGTGATTGTTATTTTGTGAAGATTGTTTATTATTTCATTTCCGCAATTATTACGTCACCCCCTCCTGGTAGGGCCGAAACTTTCATTTGGTATCAGAGCAGGTCTCGCGTTATCGGTGTTACAAACCGGCGAGGATCCAGATATGGAGGGAAAAGCGTTCGTGTGCACCGAAGGACACGATACCTCGCGACCACCATACTTTGCAGGTACAGATTTTGCTTATTGGAAAAATCGTATGACAATGTGGTTGCAGGCCTACGACTTCTGGGTGCGGGAAAAATGCGAATCCAAATTTGTGATTCCCAAGAAACCCGCAGGAGGTTACTCAGAAGATCAGGTTGGGAATCTCAACCTCAACGCAAAGGCAATGAATGCCTTGTATTGCGCATTGAGTCCGAAGGAATTCGAACGAATCCAAGAGTGCACCACCGCCCACGAGATATGGAGGAGGTTGGAAGGCACTCATGAGGAGACGAGCTCGGAGGAAGAAAAAGAAGAAACCGCTTGCTTTGGTTTCATGGCCAGAGGAAGCGATAGCGAAAGTGGAAGCGAGTCAAACAACGAGGTAAGTTACGATTTACAAGAAGCTTTTAATGAACTATTTGAGCTTAGTAAATCACTAAAAATAGAAAACAAAAACATGAAAAAGAATCTTAGCTTTCTTAAATCTGAAAATGATAGGTTAGAAATAAAACTTAAGGATCTAGAAGCTTATTCTAAAAATGATAACCTATTATTAGAAAATCATAATCTCATCAATGAAAATAATAAATTGATTGAGGAAAATGTTAGTCTAAAAATAGAAATTTCTGATTTAAAGACTAAGATGAGTATTATAGAAAAAGAAATTGCATGTCTTACGGAAAACTCTAACAAATTAATCAAAAAAGTAGATGATTTATATAGCCCTAAGATTGAGAAAGGATCTCCATCAAGGAGACCCGCTAACAGATCCGGATCCAAGCCCACTTAGATACCGAAAAAAGAATTAGAATCTTGTTTTGTAGGGTTCAGGGATAATTACAACACAAAGGACAGGACCTAGAAACTCAAAGCTGGTCAACTCAAGTTGGGAGAACCAAGGAGTAAACCAAGGAGGAGAACAAGAAGACCGACGAGACGGCGAACAAGCGACGGACCCACCGCACGTCGACCACCAGATTGGAGACCGGCGCCAATGCCCGGGCCTCCAAGCTACGGATGGGAGCCCCATCCAATGTGGCATTCACCACCACCTTTCGGGCCATTTTATTGGCCATGGTAGGTGAGGTAAAAAATTCTTTACCCTATCCTTTTATCATAGGCATTTAGATAGGGGGAAATTATAAGTTAATTGTCAATTTTTAAAGGGGAGATATAAGGTAGTTAAATTTCCTTTAGAAAGGGGGAGAAAAATAATAGCTATCTTGTTGTTATAAAAAAGGGGGAGGCATTACCTTTGTCAAAAGAAATTTATAAAAGAGCATGTTTTAAGGGGGAGTTATAGGAAATGTAAAATCAATTAAACCTTTTTGATAATGTCAAAAAGGGGGAGGATTTTTTTTGCATTATTATTTATGGTTTTGTCATCATCAAAAAGGGGGAGATTGTTGGTGCTAGAGCACCACGATCATTTGTTTTGATGATAACAAAACACGTGTTATTTAACATTTCCACTTTGAGTCCTAGATTTCAGGTCAATCGCAAATGAATACGTAATTAGACGGAGTTCGAGCTCGCATCCAGGACGGATTGGAGGAGCTTGATGGAGAACAGAAGAGATTCGCGAGGAACGATCGATTGAAGATGGAATGTCAAGAAGAATAGGATAGATTTTTGTTTAAACCTTTCATGTATCTTTTGTCCTTATTTTCTTGCTGTTTATTTCCATAGAACATTATGTTAAAGAGTCTCAAAGTATCCTAACAGTAGTTCTAGGAACACCTGCACAACCCTATGATACTTAGGTTTTCTGTAGAAAACTTAGAAAACCAATATAGGGTTCAAACAGCATTTCCAGATGTCTAATTCCAAAATCAGACGTCTGATAATGTGTTTTAAGACGTCTGACTATTAATTCAGACGTATGATAACTATTAAGATTGACATAAGTAGTTCTGTCTGATGAAATCAGACGTTCAGACCTTAGACCAGACGTCTTAGAAGACGTCTGATGACTTTTCCAGACGTCCAATTTGTGGACCGTTGGCTGGCTTAACAAACACTCAAGAATATGATCGTTAGAGCCTTATCAGACGTCCTTAGGCCTCTCCAAACGTCTGATAAATGACCGTTTTGCCTCGGTTGACCCAAAATCTCTTCTCAGAGATTTTCTAGCCGTTGCAACGTTTGGAAAATCCATTCCCACAGTAAAAGTAGGTTTCCAGACGTCCAGACATAGTGTCAGATGTCCTATATGTCGTCTGATGGACTTGCACAAGAACCCTATTTCGATCTGATTCAAGTCAGGAAATAACCCGCCCAAAATCAGACGTCTTAAAATGAACTTCCAGACGTCTGATGCCATAATTAGACGTCTGATAAGCCTGTCAGAGCATTGATTGTTCCTGATTTCAGGCTGATTCACTTGGGCTTTGTACCCAACGGCTATGGAAGCTTTTCTATGCCTTCCAAAGCCTTCCTGAGGCCTCTATAAATAGAGGGGAGCCTTTACACACCAACACACACCAAGATACACAAGAAACACTTTGTAATACACTTTCCACTCTCTTGTGTCCTAGCTAGCTCTTGCTCTCCAAGCTCATGTTCCATTCATCTTGAGAGCATCAAGCTTCGCGCACCCGCTCTCCCGCCGTAGTTCAGGAGAGCGAAGTTGCGCCGTCGCGTGGCTCACGCACCACGTCATCAACTCGACGCACTCCTTGCAAAGGGGAGTTTCCTAATTCCTACAGAAGCTAGATTCATAATTACTTTGTTGGCTCTATAGGATTACTTGTTTATTTTATCTTTGTTATTTGGTTGGGTATTCGCTTTGCGAATTCCCGCCTCCTTCACGAGACAAAATCCTTCTTATGGAGAGAAGGGGTTGAGGTACGCTACCCTCGTTTAGGTAGCGTGGTTGTATTGAGGTTGAATCACCCTCGTTTAAAGTGATTCGGTTTAGTGGATTTTGATCAACTTGGTTGACCGGAAAATCCTAACTCGAGAGGGTTAGGTGGTGGTTTTCACCCGGTTTGGGTTTCCACCTAAAAATACTTTGTGCCTCTTGTGTGATTGTTATTTTGTGAAGATTGTTTATTATTTCATTTCCGCAATTATTACGTCACCCCCTCCTGGTAGGGCCGAAACTTTCATTTGGTATCAGAGCAGGTCTCGCGTTATCGGTGTTACAAACCGGCGAGGATCCAGATATGGAGGGAAAAGCGTTCGTGTGCACCGAAGGACACGATACCTCGCGACCACCATACTTTGCAGGTACAGATTTTGCTTATTGGAAAAATCGTATGACAATGTGGTTGCAGGCCTACGACTTCTAGGTGTGGGAAAAATGCGAATCCGCATTTGTGATTCCCAAGAAACCCGCAGGAGGTTACTCAGAAGATCAAGTTCGGAATCTCAACCTCAACGCAAAGGCAATGAATGCCTTGTATTGCGCATTGAGTCCGAAGGAATTCGAACGAATCCAAGAGTGCACCACCGCCCACGAGATATGGAGGAGGTTGGAAGGCACTCATGAGGAGACGAGCTCGGAGGAAGAAAAAGAAGAAACCGCTTGCTTTGGTTTCATGGCCAGAGGAAGCGATAGCGAAAGTGGAAGCGAGTCAAACAACGAGGTAAGTTACGATTTACAAGAAGCTTTTAATGAACTATTTGAGCTTAGTAAATCACTAAAAATAGAAAACAAAAGCATGAAAAAGAATCTTAGCTTTCTTAAATCTGAAAATGATAGGTTAGAAATAAAACTTAACGATCTAGAAGCTTATCCTAAAAATGATAACCTATTATTAGAAAATCATAATCTCATCAATGAAAATAATAAATTGATTGAGGAAAATGTTAGTGTAAAAATAGAAATTTCTGATTTAAAGACTAAGATGAGTATTATAGAAAAAGAAATTGCATGTCTCACGGAAAACTCTAACAAATTAATCAAAAAAGTAGATGATTTATATAGCCCTAAGATTGAGAAAGGATCTCCATCAAGGAGACCCGCTAACAGATCCGGATCCAAGCCCACTTGGATACCGAAAAAAGAATTAGAATCTTATTTTGTAGGGTTCAGGGATAATTACAACACAAAGGACAGGACCTAGAGACTCAAAGCTGGTCAACTCAAGTTGGGAGAACCAAGGAGTAGACCAAGGAGGAGAACAAGAAGACCGACGAGACGGCGAACAAGCGACGGACCCACCGCACGTCGACCACCAGATTGGAGACCGGCGCCATTGCCCGGGCCTCCAAGCTACGGATGGGAGCCCCATCCAATGTGGCATTCACCACCACCCTTCGGGCCATTTTATTGGCCATGGTAGGTGAGGTAAAAAATTCTTTACCCTATCCTTTTATCATAAGCATTTAGATAGGGGGAAATTATAAGTTAATTGTCAATTTTTAAAGGGGAGATATAAGGTAGTTAAATTTCCTTTAGAAAGGGGGAGAAAAATAATAGCTATCTTGTTGTTATAAAAAAGGGGGAGGCATTACCTTTGTCAAAAGAAATTTATAAAAGAGCATGTTTTAAGGGGGAGTTATAGGAAATGTAAAATCAATTAAACCTTTTTGATAATGTCAAAAAGGGGGAGGATTTTTTTTGCATTATTATTTATGGTTTTGTCATTATCAAAAAGGAGGAGATTGTTGGTGCTAGAGCACCACGATCATTTGTTTTGATGATAACAAAACACGTGTTATTTAACATTTGCATTTTGAGTCCTAGATTTCAGGTCAATCGCAAATGAATACGTGATTAGACGGAGTTCGAGCTCGCATCCAGGACGGATTGGAGGAGCTTGATGGAGAACAGAAGAGATTCGCGAGGAGCGATCGATTGAAGATGGAATGTCAAGAAGAATAGGATAGATTTTTGTTTAAACCTTTCATGTATCTTTTGTCCTTATTTTCTTGCTCTTTATTTCCTTAGAACATTATGTTAAAGAGTCTCAAAGTACCCTAACAGTAGTCCTAGGAACACCTGCACAACCGTAGGATACTTAGGTTTTCTGTAGAGAACTTAGAAAACCAATATAGGGTTCAAACAGCATTTCCAGACGTCTAATTCCAAAATCAGACGTCTGATAAAGTGTTTTAAGACGTCTGACTGTTGATTCAGGCGTCTGATAACTATTAGGCTGGACATAAGTAGTTCTGTCTGATGAAATCAGACTTCCAGACCTTAGACCAGACGTCTTAGAAGACGTCTGATGACTTTGCCAGACGTCCAATTAGTGGATCGTTGGCTGGCTTAACAAACACTTAAGAATATGACCGTTAGAGCCTTATCAGACGTCCTTAAGCCGTTCCAGACGTCTGATAAATGACCATTTTGCCTCGGCTGACACAAAATCTCTTCTCAGAGATTTTCTAGCCGTTGTAACGTTTGGAAAATCCATTCCCATAGTAAAAGTAGGTTTCCAGACGTCCAGACATGGTGCCAGACATCCTATATGTCGTCTGATGGACTTGCAAAAGAACCCTGTTTAGATCTGATTCAAGTCAGGAAGGAACCCGCCCAAAATCAGACGTCTGACCTTGGAATCAGACGTCTTAAAGTGAACTTCCAGACGTTTGATGCCATAATTAGACGTCTGATAAGCCTGTCAGAGCGTTGATTGTTCCTGATTTCGGGCTGATTCACTTGGGCTTTGTACCCAACGGCTATGGAATCTTTTCTAAGCCTTCCAAAGCCTTCCTAAGGCCTCTATAAATAGAGGGGAGCCTTTACACACCAACACACACCAAGATACACAAGAAACACTTTGTAATACACTTTCCACTCTCTTGTGTCCTAGCTAGCTCTTTCTCTCCAAGCTCAAGTTCCATTCATCTTGAGAGCATCAAGCTTCGCGCACCCGCTCTCCCGCCGTAGTTCACGAGAGCGAAGTTGCGCCGTCGCGTGGCTCACGCACCGCGTCATCAACTCGATGCACTCCTTGCAAAGGGGAGTTTCCTAATTCCTACAGAAGCTAGATTCATAATTACTTTGTTGGCTCTATAGGATTACTTGTTTATTTTATCTTTGTTATTTGGTTGGGTATTCGCTTTGCGAATTCCCGCCTCCTTCGCGAGACAAAATCCTTCTTGTGGAGAGAAGGGGTTGAGGTACGCTACCCTCGTTTAAGTAGCGTGGTTGTATTGAGGTTGAATCACCCTCGTTTAAAGTGATTCGGTTTAGTGGATTTTGATCAACTTGGTTGATCGGAAAATCCTAACTCGAGAGGGTTAGGTGGTGGTTTTCACCCGGTTTGGGTTTCCACCTAAAAATACTTTGTGCCTCTTGTGTGATTGTTATTTTGTGAAGATTGTTTATTATTTCATTTCCGCAATTATTACGTCACCCCCTCCTGGTAGGGCCGAAACTTTCATTTGGTATCAGAGCAGGTCTCGCGTTATCGGTGTTACAAACCGGCGAGGATCCAGATATGGAGGGAAAAGCGTTCGTGTGCACCGAAGGACACGATACCTCGCAACCACCATACTTTGCAGGTACAGATTTTGCTTATTGGAAAAATCGTATGACAATGTGGTTGCAGGCCTACGACTTCTGGGTGTGGGAAAAATGCGAATCCGCATTTGTGATTCCCAAGAAACCCGCAGGAGGTTACTCAGAAGATCAGGTTCGGAATCTCAACCTCAACGCAAAGGCAATGAATGCCTTGTATTGCGCATTGAGTCCGAAGGAATTCGAACGAATCCAAGAGTGCGCCACCGCCCACGAGATATGGAGGAGGTTGGAAGGCACTCATGAGGAGACGAGCTCGGAGGAAGAAAAAGAAGAAACCGCTTGCTTTGGTTTCATGGCCAGAGGAAGCGATAGCGAAAGTGGAAGCGACTCAAACAACGAGGTAAGTTACGATTTACAAGAAGCTTTTAATGAACTATTTGAGCTTAGTAAATCACTAAAAATAGAAAACAAAAGCATGAAAAAGAATCTTAGCTTTCTTAAATCTGAAAATGATAGGTTAGAAATAAAACTTAAGGATCTAGAAGCTTATCCTAAAAATGGTAACCTATTATTAGAAAATCATAATCTCATCAATGAAAATAATAAATTGATTGAGGAAAATGTTAGTGTAAAAATAGAAATTTCTGACTCAAAGACTAAGATGAGTATTATAGAAAAAGAAATTGCATGCCTTACGGAAAACTCTAACAAATTAATCAAAAAAGTAGATGATTTATATAGCCCTAAGATTGAGAAAGGATCTCCATCAAGGAGACCCGCTAACAGATCCGGATCCAAGCCCACTTGGATACCGAAACAAGAATTAGAATCTTGTTTTGTAGGGTTCAGGGATAATTACAACACAAAGGACAGGACCTAGAAACTCAAAGCTGGTCAACTCAAGTTGGGAGAACCAAGGAGTAGACCAAGGAGGAGAACAAGAAGACCGACGAGACGGCGAACAAGCGACGGACCCACCGCACGTCGACCACCAGATTGGAGACCGACGCCAATGCCCGGGCCTCCAAGCTACGGATGGGAGCCCCATCCAATGTGGCATTCACCACCACCATTCGAGCCATTTTATTGTCCTTGGTAGGTGAGGTAAAAAATTCTTTACCCTATCCTTTTATCATAAGCATTTAGATAGGGGGAAATTATAAGTTAATTGTCAATTTTTAAAGGGGAGATATAAGGTAGTTAAATTTCCTTTAGAAAGGGGGAGAAAAATAATAGCTATCTTGTTGTTATAAAAAAGGGGGAGGCATTACCTTTGTCAAAAGAAATTTATAAAAGAGCATGTTTTAAGGGGGAGTTATAGGAAATGTAAAATCAATTAAACCTTTTTGATAATGTCAAAAAGGGGGAGGATTTTTTTTGCATTATTATTTATGGTTTTGTCATCATCAAAAAGGAGGAGATTGTTGGTGCTAGAGCACCACGATCATTTGTTTTGATGATAACAAAACACGTGTTATTTAACATTTGCACTTTGAGTCCTAGATTTCAGGTCAATCGCAAATGAATACGTGATTAGACGGAGTTCGAGCTCGCATCCAGGACGGATTGGAGGAGCTTGATGGAGAACAGAAGAGATTCGCGAGGAGCGATCGATTGAAGATGGAATGTCAAGAAGAATAGGATAGATTTTTGTTTAAACCTTTCATGTATCTTTTGTCCTTATTTTCTTGCTCTTTATTTCCTTAGAACATTATGTTAAAGAGTCTCAAAGTACCCTAACAGTAGTCTTAGGAACACCTGCACAACCGTAGGATACTTAGGTTTTCTGTAGAGAACTTAGAAAACCAATATAGGGTTCAAACAGCATTTCCAGACGTCTAATTCCAAAATCAGACGTCTGATAAAGTGTTTTAAGACGTCTGACTGTTGATTCAGGCGTCTGATAACTATTAGGCTGGACATAAGTAGTTCTGTCTGATGAAATCAGACTTCCAGACCTTAGACCAGACGTCTTAGAAGACGTCTGATGACTTTGCCAGACGTCCAATTAGTGGACCGTTGGCTGGCTTAACAAACACTCAAGAATATGACCGTTAGAGCCTTATCAGACGTCCTTAAGCCTTTCCAGACGTCTGATAAATGACCATTTTACCTCGGCTGACCCAAAATCTCTTCTCAGAGATTTTCTAGCCGTTGCAACGTTTGGAAAATCCATTCCCATAGTAAAAGTAGGTTTCCAGACGTCCAGACATGGTGCCAGACATCCTATATGTCGTCTGATGGACTTGCAAAAGAACCCTGTTTAGATCTGATTCAAGTCAGGAAGGAACCCGCCCAAAATCAGACGTCTGACCTTGGAATCAGACGTCTTAAAGTGAACTTCCAGACGTTTGATGCCATAATTAGACGTCTGATAAGCCTGTCAGAGCATTGATTGTTCCTGATTTCGGGCCGATTCACTTGGGCTTTGTACCCAACGGCTATGGAATCTTTTCTAAGCCTTCCAAAGCCTTCCTAAGGGCTCTATAAATAGAGGGGAGCCTTTACACACCAACACACACCAAGATACACAAGAAACACTTTGTAATACACTTTCCACTCTCTTGTGTCCCAGCTAGCTCTTTCTCTCCAAGCTCAAGTTCCATTCATCTTGAGAGCATCAAGCTTCGCGCACCCGCTCTCCCGCCGTAGTTCACGAGAGCGAAGTTGCGCCGTCGCGTGGCTCACGCACCGCGTCATCAACTCGACGCACTCCTTGCAAAGGGGAGTTTCCTAATTCCTACAGAAGCTAGATTCATAATTACTTTGTTGGCTCTATAGGATTACTTGTTTATTTTATCTTTGTTATTTGGTTGGGTATTCGCTTTGCGAATTCCCGCCTCCTTCGCGAGACAAAATCCTTCTTGTGGAGAGAAGGGGTTGAGGTACGCTACCCTCGTTTAAGTAGCGTGGTTGTATTGAGGTTGAATCACCCTCGTTTAAAGTGATTCGGTTTAGTGGATTTTGATCAACTTGGTTGATCGGAAAATCCTAACTCGAGAGGGTTAGGTGGTGGTTTTCACCCGGTTTGGGTTTCCACCTAAAAATACTTTGTGCCTCTTGTGTGATTGTTATTTTATGAAGATTGTTTATTATTTCATTTCCGCAATTATTACGTCACCCCCTCCTGGTAGGGCCGAAACTTTCATTTGGTATCAGAGCAGGTCTCGCGTTATCGGTGTTACAAACCGGCGAGGATCCAGATATGGAGGGAAAAGCGTTCGTGTGCACCGAAGGACGCGATACCTCTCGACCACCATACTTTGCAGGTACAGATTTTGCTTATTTGAAAAATCATATGACAATGTGGTTGCAGGCCTACGACTTCTGGGTGTGGTAAAAATGCGAATCCGCATTTGTGATTCCCAAGAAACCCGCAGGAGGTTACTCAGAAGATCAGGTTCGGAATCTCAACCTCAACGCAAAGGCAATGAATGCCTTGTATTGCGCATTGAGTCCGAAGGAATTCGAACGAATCCAAGAGTGCACCACCGCCCACGAGATATGGAGGAGGTTGGAAGGCACTCATGAGGAGACGAGCTCGGAGGAAGAAAAAGAAGAAACCGCTTGCTTTGGTTTCATGGCCAGAGGAAGCGATAGCGAAAGTGGAAGCGAGTCAAACAACGAGGTAAGTTACGATTTACAAGAAGCTTTTAATGAACTATTTGAGCTTAGTAAATCACTAAAAATAGAAAACAAAAGCATGAAAAAGAATCTTAGCTTTCTTAAATCTAAAAATGATAGGTTAGAAATAAAACTTAACGATCTAGAAGCTTATCCTAAAAATGATAACCTATTATTAGAAAATCATAATCTCATCAATGAAAATAATAAATTGATTGAGGAAAATGTTAGTGTAAAAATAGAAATTTCTGATTTAAAGACTAAGATGAGTATTATAGAAAAAGAAATTGCATGTCTCACGGAAAACTCTAACAAATTAATCAAAAAAGTAGATGATTTATATAGCCCTAAGATTGAGAAAGGATCTCCATCAAGGAGACCCGCTAACAGATCCGGATCCAAGCCCACTTGGATACCGAAAAAAGAATTAGAATCTTGTTTTGTAGGGTTCAGGGATAATTACAACACAAAGGACAGGACCTAGAGACTCAAAGCTGGTCAACTCAAGTTGGGAGAACCAAGGAGTAGACCAAGGAGGAGAACAAGAAGACCGACGAGACGGCGAACAAGCGACGGACCCACCGCACGTCGACCACCAGATTGGAGACCGGCGCCAATGCCCGGGCCTCCAAGCTACGGATGGGAGCCCCATCCAATGTGGCATTCACCACCACCCTTCGGGCCATTTTATTGGCCATGGTAGGTGAGGTAAAAAATTCTTTACCCTATCCTTTTATCATAAGCATTTAGATAGGGGGAAATTATAAGTTAATTGTCAATTTTTAAAGGGGAGATATAAGGTAGTTAAATTTCCTTTAGAAAGGGGGAGAAAAATAATAGCTATCTTGTTGTTATAAAAAAGGGGGAGGCATTACCTTTGTCAAAAGAAATTTATAAAAGAGCATGTTTTAAGGGGGAGTTATAGGAAATGTAAAATCAATTAAACCTTTTTGATAATGTCAAAAAGGGGGAGGATTTTTTTTGCATTATTATTTATGGTTTTGTCATCATCAAAAAGGAGGAGATTGTTGGTGCTAGAGCACCACGATCATTTGTTTTGATGATAACAAAACACGTGTTATTTAACATTTGCACTTTGAGTCCTAGATTTCAGGTCAATCGCAAATGAATACGTGATTAGACGGAGTTCGAGCTCGCATCCAGGACGGATTGGAGGAGCTTGATGGAGAACAGAAGAGATTCGCGAGGAGCGATCGATTGAAGATGGAATGTCAAGAAGAATAGGATAGATTTTTGTTTAAACCTTTCATGTATCTTTTGTCCTTATTTTCTTGCTCTTTATTTCCTTAGAACATTATGTTAAAGAGTCTCAAAGTACCCTAACAATAGTCCTAGGAACACCTGCACAACCCTAGGATACTTAGGTTTTCTGTAGAGAACTTAGAAAACCAATATAGGGTTCGAACAGCATTTCCAGACGTCTAATTCCAAAATCAGACGTCTGATAAAGTGTTTTAAGACGTCTGACTGTTGATTCAAGCGTCTGATAACTATTAGGCTGGACATAAGTAGTTCTGTCTGATGAAATCAGACTTCCAGACCTTAGACCAGACGTCTTAGAAGACGTCTGATGACTTTGCCAGACGTCCAATTAGTGGTCCGTTGGCTGGCTTAACAAACACTCAAGAATATGACCGTTAGAGCCTTATCAGACGTCCTTAGGCCTTTCCAGACGTCTGATAAGTGACCGTTTTGCCTCGGCTGACCCAAAATCTCTTCTCAGAGATTTTCTAGCCATTGCAATGTTTGGAAAATCCATTCCCACTGTAAAAGTAGGTTTCCAGACGTCCAGACATAGTGTCAGACGTCCTATATGTCGTCTGATGGACTTGCACAAGAACCCTGTTTAGATCTGATTCAAGTCAGGAAGGAACTCGCCCAAAATCAGACGTCTTAAAATGAACTTCCAGATGTCTGATGCCATAATTAGACGTCTGATAAGCCTGTCAGAGCATTGATTGTTCCTGATTTCAGGTTGATTCACTTGGGCTTTGTACCCAACGGCTATGGAAGCTTTTCTAAGCCTTCCAAAGCCTTCCTAAGGCCTCTATAAATAGAGGGGAGCCTTTACACACCAACACACACCAAGATACACAAGAAACACTTTGTAATACACTTTCCACTCTCTTGTGTCCTAGCTAGCTCTTGCTCTCCAAGCTCAAGTTCCATTCATCTTGAGAGCATCAAGCTTCGCGCACCCGCTCTCCCGCCGTAGTTCACGAGAGCGAAGTTGCGCCGTCGCGTGGCTCACGCACCGCGTCATCAACTCGACGCACTCCTTGCAAAGGGGAGTTTCCTAATTCCTACAGAAGCTAGATTCATAATTACTTTGTTGGCTCTATAGGATTACTTGTTTATTTTATCTTTGTTATTTGGTTGGGTATTCGCTTTGCGAATTCCCGCCTCCTTCGCGAGGCAAAATCCTTCTTGTGGAGAGAAGGGGTTGAGGTACGCTACCCTCGTTTAAGTAGCGTGGTTGTATTGAGGTTGAATCACCCTCATTTAAAGTGATTCGGTTTAGTGGATTTTGATCAACTTGGTTGATCGGAAAATCCTAACTCGAGAGGGTTAGGTGGTGGTTTTCACCCGGTTTGGGTTTCCACCTAAAAATACTTTGTGCCTCTTGTGTGATTGTTATTTTGTGAAGATTGTTTATTATTTCATTTCCGCAATTATTACGTCACCCCCTCCTGGTAGGGCCGAAACTTTCAACCGCACCGTCGATCGATGAGGAGTTCACAGTGGCATTCCAGTGCACGTTGAGAGGAACGCAGTACGTGCGACTTCCACGGTGCAGGCTCTGCTTCACGGTGGAGAGGAAGGGAGAGGAGCTCTTTAGAGGATTGTTGTGCCTCTTTTTAAATGCTTCTCAGTTTGTTTCTTCTGCCAAGATCCTCTCCAACAATCTTTGTGATGGGGCGGTTTGGAGAGATCGCTATTGCGAGGTTGTGGGACGCATGATCACCTTGGATTGGCACGAGTGCACTGTTGGCCGCTGGTTGGAGCGCAAAGAGGCGTGCGCACGATGCGTTGAGTCAGGATGGAGTTGTGCATTCTACGGAAAGGAAGAAACAAATTGTGTTATTTATACAATTTGTCTCAAATAATGTATGAAATGCATGTTCCTATAATGGAATGTATAAATATGCATGCAATCCCTTATTTATAAACTAATTTATTTATATATTCAAGTATGCTATGTATATTCAAATATTAATTTAATAATTAGGCATTTAAGCATTTACTTAGCCCACAATTGTGGTCTCATCAGCAATCCAAGAAATGCAATCTCAAATTGTCCATCTTGTTGAGGCTATTAGACAACATGATGCTGGGAAGTTGCCCAACTCATCAGAGGAGAATTCTAGAGGAAAAGGGCCCTTCATAAGGGAGCACGCTAAGGCTGTGACCATTATAAGAGTGGCAGACAACTCTCCAAACCTGAACTCACTCCTACGGTCACCCCTTCTACCAACCCAATGATCACTTACACATCCACCGAGGAAGAGCCACTCAGCCCCTCCTTGCTTGAAATCACCCATTCAGAGGATGTTGTCCCCATTCCTCCCCTGTCCCACCATGACAACCCCTCCACCCAGAGGCCGAGAGTGCCCTCTCCTGAGAACTTATTCTCCCCTGAGGCACCTATTGTTGCCTCATCTAGAGCCAAAGATAGGATGGAAGATATAATGGAGACATTCAAGCAAGTTCACATTAACTTGCCTCTATTGGATGCTATCAAGCAAATCCCATCCTATGCTAAATTTCTGAAGGACTTGTGCACGCAGAAGAGGAAATCAAGGAAAAGGGTCTATGCTAAGGTCATCCTACCTGACTTAGTTAGCTTAGTCTTACAATAAGGTACACCCCCCAAAATGAAGGACCCAGGAGCCTCGTATATTTCTATGGTCATTGGAGACCAACACATCGATGAGGCTCTCCTCGATCTTGGTGCGGGGGTTAATATATTTCCGAGCTCAGTCTCTGAGCTATTAGGAGGAGATGAATTGAAGCCTAGTCCTGTTATCCTCCAAGTAGCTGATAGAACGCTGAAGACACCACGTAGGCTTTTAGAAGATGTCCCGGTGAGAGTGGAGGACTTCTTTCCCGTAGACTTTTTAATTTTGGATACTAACCCATCCAACATGCCCACCAGACCTTCGATTATGTTAGGGCATCCCTTTTTGGCTATGGCTAATGGTTCTTCAATTGCAAATCAAGGGTGCTCAAGATGGGCTTCGAGAACGGGAAAATCCAACTGAATGTATTTGATGCCTATAAATAACCCGGATTAGAAGATTGTTCCCAAATCGATGTGATCGATGAAATTGTAGAAGAGGCAACACTAGCTCTTTTGTGTGATGATCCACCCCAAATGGTCATTTCTAAGGACCGTACCCCAAATCTTGAAGGAGAGGGAGATATGCCTGAATTATAAGAGCTATTGGGTGTCAAAGCTGAGTCCCTCTCCCCGCCATGTACAATCAAGGTAGATCTACTACCAGAGGCAGGGACAACGAACATAATTCCCTTCATTTAGAAAGCTCTCGACTTGGAGCTTAAACCACTTTTAGAGACCCTCAAATATGTTTTTCTTTGGGCCTAATGATACTCTCCCTGTCATCATCTCAACTACTCTATTAGAGACATAGGAGGGAGCATTGATTGAATGCCTAAAAGAGCACAAGGAGGCCATTACTTGGACTATAGCTAACATCAAAGGGGTTGACTCGACTCTCTACATGCATCACATTTACATGGATGACTTTGTGAAACCCTTCCGAGATATGCAGAGGCGATTAAACCTCGACATGCGGGAAGTGGTGAAGAAGGAAATCTTAAAATGGTTGGATGAGAGGATAATCTACCCCATTTCTGATAGTAAATGAGTCAGTCCTATTCACATGGTACCCAAAAAGGTGGGATTCACGGTAGAGATCAATGAAAAAGGGGAGCAAGTCACCACCCGACCCACAATAGGATGGAAGGTATGCATAGACTACCGCTGCCTTAACACCGCAACCCAGAAAGACTACTTCCCTCTACCATTTATTGATCAGATATTGGAGAGATTGGCAGGGAATAAATACTTCTATTTTCTCGATGGATATTCTGGGTACAATCAAATTGTCATCTTTCTAGACAACCAAGAGTGCACCACTTTCACAAGTCCTTATGGCACATTTGCTTTCTGCCGAATGCCATTTGGACTATGTAATGCTTCGAGAACATTTCAGTGATGTATGATATCCATCTTTTCGAAAATGATTGTCGAGTTCGTAGAGGTTTTCATGGATGACTTTTCCATATACAGCTCGTCGTTTGACCACTGTCTCTTGCCTTTAGAAAAAGTTCTCACTTGCTACAAAGAGACAGGATTGTTGCTCACTGGGAGAAAAGCCATTTTATAGTTCAGCAGGGCATTGTTCTTGGGCATGTAGTGTCCAAGCGAGGTTTGGAAGTGGATAAGCCAAGGTTGAGTCCATTTCAAAGCTTCCACTGCCCACCAATGTCAAGCAGATCCGATCATTCCTTGGCCATGCTGACTTTTATAAGTGCTTCATTAAAGACTTTAGCAAGATTTCTAAGCCACTTTGCAACTTACTAGAGAAGGATACTACCTTTGCTTTTGATACAAAGTGTGCTGAGGCCTTCCAAGTCTTGTATGAGGCCCTCATAACCAAGCCTATCTTGCAAGCACCTGATTGGACCCCCCACCATTTGAGTTGATGTGTGATGCCTCGGATTTTGCCATGGGAGCGGTCCTTGGTCAAAGGGTTGATAAAAAGTCTCATGTACTCTACTATGCTAGTAAGACCCTTACTGACCCTCAGCAAAACTACACTGTGACAGAAAAAGAACTTCTTGCGGTAGTAACTACTTTGGAGAAGTCTAAGCCTTACCTTCTGGGATCCAATGTTGTGGTGTATACTGATGAGCGGGATTTTGCAAAGGTTAAGGTTTCGGGAGAACCCATCATCGTAGTCACAAAAATTGCTACCAAATAAAATTTATAACCAAAATTCGAAAGGAAGTCCCAGGTTGAGCACAAGGAAGCAAACGTTTGGTTTTGAGAAATCCACGTTTCGCTTTTATTTGTTTTTGTTGTTTTTTATCTTTTGTTGTTTCTTTAGAATTTTCATAAGATAAGAGATTAGGTCAACAACATAATTATCTAGCTAATCTACTTGTAAAGTAGAAAGAGAAAGAGAGAGAACATATCAATATTTTTATCTAAATAAATGTTTGCTATAGATAGAAAGTGAAAAACTACACTAGAAAGTGAAAAGATAGAGAGTGGTGAGAAGAATCCCCCTCGGCAGTCGCTTAGAGGATGACTCGCTTTGACGGTGCCCGGATGAAGGTGGTGAGGAGAGGAATGAAGGAGAACGACATTGGAGGATGAAGGGTGGGACGGGATGGCATCACAGCAAGGATCTACTTCCCGAAGTGATGAGAGGACAGCCACGGAATGCTTCACGAATGGAGATGAGAGGTGGGAAAAATATTTGGTTTTCTATTCTAGAGGAGCATTGTAGGCTTGGGACAAGCTCTCTTTAGAGCCTTCGAGGTGGTAAGGGAAAAAAAGGAAGAGATGAAGGTGGATGGAGTGGTGTAGGTCCTTTTATAGTGAAGGAGAGGAAGAAATCTGTCCATGGGCTATAACGACATCAAATGCATCACCGAAGATCTGCCCCCAAATGTCACTGAAGATCCGTGCACGCCCCTGCTAGCACTCCTGCAGCTACACACTTCTCGCGTCTGTGCCCCGCGCATCGTGTCATGTGTGTGTGCGCTGGCATGCATTGCTAGTCGCTATTGGTGTGCACACTAGTGTGCGTGCTGTGCATGAGCTAGTGCTCGCCTATGCGCACTTCCAATTGAGAATTGGGGGATCCTGCGAGTCTCGAACCCACGTCCCTCCTTTGAGAGCTACACTCAAGACCATCATGCTACACCTATGGGATTGTCGCGAGGGGGAGCTTCTGAAGCTCGGTGAGGAGGCTTCCTAGCCATTGGACGATGATCCAATGGGTAGGATTCAAGGGTGCAGATAATGAAGGATGCGGGCAGTTACTACTGGCCGGTGTTGGGCAGCTGAGATGGTGCCATGTGGTGCCATCTAGGCCATCCATCTTCTTTTGCTCAAAGAGGATGCCACAATTCTCAAATCAAGATGATCTTTATGTTGGCGGACTGCGATCGTCACTCCAGATCCATCCATATAGTCAGATTTTTCATTTGAAGCCTATAAGGATGTCACATTGCCCCCTGGCCATTGATCTTCCTCGGACTGCATACAGTGCTACAAGAATCTGATCTAGACAATTTTGGAGGGGTTGGGCTCCAATAGTCGTCCTGATCAGATCTGTACGGTCAAATCGTCAATCCGAGGCCTCAAAATAAATTTCCTTCTCTCCTGACCACAAAAGGACATGAATTAACCTAAAATATACACAAACTACTCTAAATGCAAAATGATGCATGCTATGTAATATTTTTTTTTTTTTGAAACAGAAAGGAGAGCTATCGTCCTGTGATAGCAGTCCGGAGTAGTATATTATGTGCAAAGAAGGGAGATTACAAAAAGGATCCCCAAGACTGTATGAGGGACCAGCACTCTCTTACAATATTCTCACAACATACCGACCTCTCCTGAAAAAGTCTCTCATTCCTTGCCTTCCATACACACCAAATAGAAGCAGCCATGTGGACATGTGGTTTCCCTCTCACCTCAAACCCATGCCACTTAGAATCCCACTCTGGTAAAGGCTCCTGACAAATTTTTCTCCAGATGACATCAGCGATAAGGCAAGAAGAGAAGAGGTGATTTACATTATCAGTGCTCATCTCACATAAAAAACACACATGATGATCAGTACCCAATCTTCTATGGCGTAGATCACTTGTGATTAACCCATCCCTCTTGCACAGCCAAAGGAAGATTTGTACCTTGAGAGGAATTTTTAACAACCATATCTTCTTCTCAATGGAATCATGTCTCCATCCCTCTTCAAAATTTAACATTCTGTTATACCCAGATTTGACACTATAGATCCCATCCCACAGATATCTGTCCTCCATTCCAGGCCTAGGTTTGAAATTTTCAAGGTCTAATAGAAGCCTTCTCTTCTCATCCCATAACCAGGTAGTTCTTCTGCTGTTGCTGGATTCCACATCATCCAGATTCCAACTGCTGCTGCTGCAAGACCAGATCTTGCTGACCGTAGCATTCTTGTCAGCTGCTGCATCAAAAGCTCTCGGATAGAGCTCCTTCAAGACCCCCAATTCAAACCATTCCTCCTTCTAGAATTTGAAAGACCTGCCATCTCCAAGTGATGGTTGCAGCAGATGGAAGTGATCAGCCAAAGCCTTAGTTACCGATTTCCAGAAAGGTGATGGACAGTTTGGCTGAAGTCTGGAAAACCTGTTGTTGGAAGCTCCATATCTATCTCTGTTCAGATCAGACCACAGTTTCAGATCACCTTGCAGCATCTTAACAGCCCATTTGAGCAGCAAGGCATCATTAAAATGCTGCAAGGACTTGATCCCAAGACCACCCAGCTCCTTAGGATAGCAGATTTGATCCCATTTGAGAGGTTGCAAGAAGCTACCCTTGTGTCTACCTCCCTTCCAAAAAGATCTCTTCCTCATCACATCCAATCTTTTCAAATGGATCTTGGTGCTTTGAAAATGGAGAAGTAGAAAACAGGGATGGAGGTGATCACCGAATTGAGCAAGATAAGCCTTCCACCTCTAGATAAGAATCTGTTGTGCCAACCATTAAGTTTCATAGAGATCTTGTCAAAAAGGCAATTCCAATCACCTCTCTTCAACCTAGAAAACCTCAAAGGCAGCCCAAGATATCTGATAGGAAGACTGATGCGGGGAGTCATCAGGATGGCTGCTAAGGCTTCTTGCTCCTCCTCAGGTAAACCAAAGTAGACCAAACCAAACTTGTCCTTATTTAACCTCAGTCCAGAAAGCTCACCAAAGATGTCAACCAAGTGATGCAAAGCCAACGCTCCATCCATGGATCCTTCAACAAAAAAGACAGTATCATCTGCATACTGAAGAATGGGAGCCAGATTGTTCCTGCAAGAGAGTGAATATCCTCTAACAAGACCCTCTTCAGAAAGCTTACAAACAAACCAAGCTAAACTGTCAACTGCCAAATTAAAGATTAATGGGGCTAGGGGGCATCCTTGCCTGATGCCACATTGAGGCTGGATCCATGCACCATAGGGTTTCCCATTTATTAGAGGGGTAAAGGAGGCCGTGGTAATACATCTCTTAACCCAAGCTATCCAAGTAGGGGGAAAACCCCTTCTTTTAAGCACATCCCATAAAAAAGGCTAGCTGATTGAGTCATAAGCCTTACGAAAATCAACCTTCCACATGAAGCCCTTGCATATTCTCTTATGCCAGCCACAAACCACCTCTTAGGCCAATATAAAAGATTCTTTTAGGGATCTACCCGGGAGGAAAGCAAACTGAGCAGGATGGATCAAGTCTTGCAGTACAGGCCTCAATCTATTAGCCAGGACCTTTCCAATCACCAGATACAAGGGTTAGAAAGAGCAGTGGGTCTAAATTCCTAGAAGATTCAGCACCTGGAGTTTTAGGCAAAAGAAACAGATAAGATCTATTAATTCTTTCAAAGCCAAAATTACCACTTTGGAATTCTCTAATTACCCCCATAACCTCTGAGCCCACAATGTCCCATAGTTCTTTGTAGAAGAAAACCTAGATTCCATTCCTGCTATGTAATATTTATAGTACAAAATGCATATCTAAGCCTAGAAACATGCATAAATAGGCATTTTATCCTAAATAAATGCATCTACATCATACCCCCATGCCTATCTTTTGTTAGTCCCTAGCAAAATCAAACTAAATATTATGTATAAAACCAGAATTAGGACTCGATTACTTAGGACTAAGTTGTTTATTAACAATAGAAAATTTTCAACTAAGGTCCTGAACTATGAAGACTTCAACAGTGCCCGGGTGCTTGCCAAAATACAAACTGCCCAAGTCCTTGCTTTATTTGAAAAGGGAAGATACACATTTTTTCTTGATTTTCTTCTTTTCTAATTTTTTTGGAATTTTGGAGTTGAGAGTTTCGAGATAACTTTTTACAACTACCTGACCTACCCAAGACTTGAAAAGGACTCTAAGTGCTAAGCTGATGATAACATCATCATTAGACATATATAGCTTTAATTAGTCATAATCAATAGATAAATGCTCCTACATAATAGCAATGAGCCATAATTCACTACAAATCCATTCTGAGAGAAATGCATTAAAATACGGGTAAAATTACAGTTTTACCAGAACATCCTAATTGCAAAACAATCATGGGGTTTCCCAAGGGTTAAATAAATGTCAAATGGTTATAAATGTCTAATAAGAGGGTTCATGCAGAACAAAATAGGTTTTCACACATTTTAAGAATTAATGGACATCTAAAACCCTAAAAATAGATCTACTTAATTAACTGAGGTTCTGATTAAGATAAAATTCACCTAAATCTTCTAAAAATAATAAAAAGATATTCCCTAAGGTTTGGTACCTTTGATTTGACCATTGGAACCTAATTTAACGTAAAATAGAGTCTCAATTGGATAATTGCCCTAATTTGGATTTCTATACAAATTACTTAGTAAAACTTGGTCAAAACCAAAATCCAACTTCACCATCAAATTCCTTGGGTCCAAATTAGGTTTGTACCAAAATTTGGGCCCAATCAGAGATCATCTTGACTTAGTTTGTATTTCAATCCAGTCTAATCCTGTTCTCTCACACTTATACACCTAACTTTCAAAATAATTATAAAATGCCCCCTAGCTTTGTCATTGTTCTTTGCAATTAAGTCCCTCCATTATCGTGGAGGAAGTCCTACTCTGGTGACCTTTGATTGGAGAGTTCTCCCTGATTCATTGACGAATCTCTCCCAAACTAGAAAGGGGGATTCCTGAGGAAGTTGCCTTCCATTTGAGCCATGTACGAGGCTCTGAATCCTACTCCAAAGCTCGTGAGAACCTTTTGAACCTAAAACTGCAGAGGTTGCAAGCTTTCAAGCTTGGTTTCCCAGCTTGAAAGGACCTCCTATGGCCTATAAAGACCCCCTGAGGTGTGCCTTACCCTCTTAGGAAGGTTTGGGGCCAAAAACCTCTTCCTAACCCTACCTCTAGCCCCTCTCAAACCAAGCTCCGACGGTCCTCCATCCCCTTCATCCTACAGGCATCCAATGGCCAAATTGGCCTACCCATCTTATTCCTCATCTTCTCCACACCTCGCCAGTCAAAGCGAGGGTCGTCCTCCCCGTTCCTCACTATCGTCCCTCTCAAGAGAATTCGTCTTCCACGGCACCGGCCAGCCAAAGTTGGTGTCAATTATACCCCCTTCGACCATTAGAGTAGGTTAGTTAGGTTTATTTAGATCCTTAGGTTAATTCCACATACTCAAAACCCAAAAATAACCCTCGATGCTGTCGTTCGCCCTTCATCGTTCTCCTCTTCGGCCACATCTCCGATGAGGCCTTCCCATCATTCCACCACACCACACACCTTCCCGAAACTCCCTACACCTTCGCCTCATCCACCCGCACAGAACCCCCATCTTTATTATGCATTCCACCCATCCAAACGCTCCACTGAAGGCAACCACCTTCTCTGACCTATTCTACCTTCGCCAGCCACCTACGTCCACCTCCGCAACACGCCACCGCCACCAATGCCTTCATCGCTCCCTTGTGAAGCCTCTGAGCTGGTTTAACTTGGTTGAAAGGCCACGCTCTTGTTTTCAGGTGTTCGTCCCTTCGCCACCATTGATGAAGCTTCACGCGACCTTGAGGCAGGTGTTCTTGCGACCCCACTCCCAGGTGCTCACTCCAGGTGATGCGAAATCACCTAAGCAGCACTCCCAGGTGGTCAATTGGGAGTTTTGACTACTCCACAGATGCCAATTGAAGCCACCAATTGTTGCTACTACAGACACGAAAAGGAGGAGGGACGTTAGTCCTACCTCGAAAACACAAGAGTGAGTAGTTGCGCATAAATTGAATTTGTCATTGTGGCTTATCACCTCAAACACATAGGGTGAGGTCCCTCATACCTGCATATATACCCGACCTGCCTACTACTACTCTCTCATCACCACCCCCGGTGAGCCTGGACCTGGTTACACAAACCCGAATATCCGATTAAACCAGATATCAGAGGAAAGAGAAGGAAAGAGAGGGAGAGCAGGGGAGGGAGGGTTTTGCTCCTTGGTGCAGCTGTAAGACACTTAGTCGCTGGGAAGGAAAGAAGAGAAGAGGAGAAGAGCCGTGCTTAAGAGAAGAAGAGAGAAGAAGAAGCTAAAGTCAGAGATTGAAAAAGAGAAGAAAGAGAAGAAAAGAAGAAGAAGATCAGAAGAGAAGGCACCGTAGCAGGCGACAATTAAGTCGTTTGATTACCAAATAAAACATCTGATCTCTCATTTATTTCAAACATTTGAGTAATTGATATATATGTTCTTAGACTAATAATTAGTGATTCAAATCACCATTATTATCTTAGAAATCTTTTTTGTCTCTTTAAGTCTTGAAATACTTATGTTATTCATTAAATATCTAATGTGACAGATTAGCATTTATTGAATATCATTATTCTTGGCTTATTCCTATGCTCATTTATATTTTAATTGAAGATTAGCGTGTGAATTCCATATTTGCTCCCTGTGTTCGACCTCGGACTTCATTTAGATATTCGAGTTATAAATTTCATTTGTTGACAAGAGATTTTGACTATACTGCAACACAACGATTTTAAAAACATCGATTTCGCACGATAACATAAGCATCTTATAAAAGAGTGATAGACTCACTGAGTGGCCATTAAAACGGACTTCAGGTTTCTATAACCCTAGGTGACCTTAAGAGTTTATGCTTAAAGGTTTATCTTTCCGATCAGTAGCTTTCTCCCTACATTTTTTATTATTTTATGGGGTCAACACAAGGGCAAACCTAGTGTATATCTATCCAGTTTCTTCTACTTCCCTGCTTCTTTCCTAAGTATTTTGGGAATTATTTGTGTATTTTTGTGAGCTGGGCTTTGGACAACCAGCCAATGGGCTGTTACCCACGACAACTTGCCAGCATACTCATGCAATGAAGTGTGGTTTATTTTTCTATTTTTCTATTTTTGTTTTTTAGTATCATTTTTTTCTTTTTCTAAGTAGGTGACTTTCTTAATCTAAGATTTACCTAAAAGTAGTAGAATGAGTATGGTCATATAGCTATGCTATGGACAATCGGCAAATGGGTTGTTACCCATGACAACTTACCAGCCATAATACCCTAGAAAGTTCATTAGCTACCTAATTTCTGTAAAAACCACCAAAAAATAAGTCTGTGTAAATAGTGTGTAGATGTTTAGACTTAAAGTTCTCTCAAATTAGAGGGCAGGTTGATAAGTCGTGTACTTATCACCCTAATTTATTGGCCAAATTAGAATAAAATTACTTGGCGAGACTCGAGACCAAGTTCACATTCGAGTGGACACCCAAGCTGATTAAGCCCAAAGACCTGAAGAGTCTAAGTGTTCAAGTCCTAAAGTATCATTTCCTAAAGTTAACAACTCCTAATGCCTAAGTTCTCTTCTACTAATTCTTTTTTTTTTATAGAAAATAAAATAAATTCCATGGAGCTAACAAAATATTTTCAAGACTAAGTATCCACCCTCCATGCCTAAATGTTGCAATGTCCTCATTATAGAAATAAAGACATGATGTTGAGTGCGGAAAACTACGCAAACGGAGTTGGATTTGAATAATCCGTCATTGTAGTTCGATTTGCGAAGTAATCTGTCAATAGATAAAATTTAATCGAAATTCATAAAGAAATTCCAACTCAAAGACATTGAGGCTACGTCGATCTAAAATCCGTGATTATATTTTTTTTTGGAATTTTTGTTTGAAAGTGAGATAATTACAATGGAATTGATATTAACACTAAGAGAGAGAGAGAGAACACTCACTTGATATAAGAATGCTATTTTTACAACTAGAAAGCGGGAAATGATTACAGCTAGAAAGCGGGAAATTCTATTCTAGAAAGAGATAAAAAGAAGGGAGAGAGATGCTATCCTCCTCGACGATTGCTTGGAGGACGAGCCGGACGGAGCGATGCCTGGAAGACGAAGGACGAAGTAGGAAGGAGGATGAAGCAGGAGGAAGCAGGAACGAGGCAGCACATCGTCGTCACAGGATCCACTTCTGGAACAGGGGTGAGAAAACTTTGGATTTGACTCTAAAGGAGTATCCCGGGTGTGGGACAGGCTTCTCTAAAGCTTTGGAGAGGGAGAGAGGTAAAGGAAGGGATGAGAATTTCGTAGGGTAGGGGTCTCCTTTTATAGTTGCAAGCATTGGGGGCAATTTGGTCATTACATATTCAAAACGAATGAGGGGGTCTTTAGTGACGGAATTAAGCATCACTAAAGACCCTACGTCGCTGCAGCTTCGTGTGCACCTGCTGCCGCCTCCTCTCCCGCGTGCCTAATGCTCATCCACGTTCTTGCGCTCTCAGTCGTCCGATCAAGAGATCAAATGGCTTAAAGCGCTAGAACTCTTCTTCAGTCGTTGAGAGTCAATGCTTGCCTCTCCTTAACCGTTGGATCTCTCATCCAATAGCTCAGAATGCATCGCGCCCCCCATGTCTGATCGAGCATTTGCATCTGCATGACATCACACATGCGTGAACTGCGTACATCTGTTGCACCATGTCACCCGCTCCTCGCCTGCATGATCTGCATCGAACGATTGAATTGAATGCGCTTCTACGCCTGTGTCCTGATTTGAGGCATAGCAGGGATCGAACCCGCGCCTCTACCTCACTTAAAGACGCTCACCCATTGCACTGTGTGTGCATTTGAGGCACGTAGATGGTTTTCTGCACAAGTGATCATGGCCGTTGGATCAAGATCCAACGGCCCAGATCATCTGCGCCTTTTGCCTTATGAAGATGAGAGTGGGCGCGTCTGAGTAAATCCTGGCCATTGGATCAAGATCCAACGGCTAGGATCGCATGATGAAGGGTCCTTTGAAATGCAGTGGCGGGTCTTTGGGTAGATTAGGCAGCTGAGATGGTGCCACATGGCATCATCTTGGCCGTCCATCTTCTGTGTGTTGTAGAAGGTGCCACAGATGTTTGATTGGATCTATTTTCATGCCGTTAGGCTGCAATCGTTGATCTGAACCCATGCATACAGTCAGATTTGTCATCTAAAGTGCAGATTGACACCATCTTGGCCTGTAATTGCTAAGCTTCCTCAGACTATATCTGGTGCTATGGATGTCCGATCGGGGCGATCTTGGAGTCGTTGAACTCTAGTCGTCACCCTGATCAGATCCATACGGTTGGATCTTCCGTCCAAAGCTTCGATTAAAAGTTGTCCTGTCCCTGGCCATAAAAGGAGACAATTACTATACAATTTGTACAATTCAACCTAATGCATGATTATGCATGTTATGCAATATTTACAATGCATGATGCTAATATGGTACTAAGAACATGCATTAATAGACATTTTTGGCTATTTAGATGTATGCAAATCACATGAAAAGGGCAGAATAAACAGAATATCACCTGAATTTCATGAAACTCTGGTCAGCTCTACAGAGAAAATGGAATATCCACACGTGTTAAGTTTATTGGCTTCAGCTAGGGATATTATACAAACAAAGAAGAGGTTAAGAATTCACAAGTGTAGGTTAAAATCAAAATAAAATATTGATCTCAGGACCTGCCAGCAAGTGTCCACAGATGTAGACTAGATTATGGTGTAGACCCCTACCCCAGGGTCGAGTGGTTCTAAGGTTCTGGATGAAAATCACCCAGAACCTGATATTGTTGTGCTTGCAGGGCTGAGACTGTGGTTTAGTGGTTTACAACCCAAGACTAAAGTGACGGACAATGGGTTGATCTGATTCATTGAATTTGGGTGTCCACTTAGAGTTCAACTCAAAAAGATAGTCAATTATTTCGAGCTTGGGTTGCACGTCAAAGATGTCATAAGGGTCCTGATAGAAGGTAGATGATTCCAGGTCAATAGGAACCCTTAAATCCAAAATCATCTTTCCCTTAGAAGTAGCCTCCCAGATTTTCATTTCCAAATTTCTATCCCCCAAAATCAAGGTTTCCAAGACCTCCAGATCATTGTACACCCCATTTAAGATATCCAAGTCAAACAATTGTGGCTGAATCAAGATTGACTTGGGTACAATGATTTTCAAATCAAAATCATAATCAATCCCTTCGAGGTGTGGTTGAGGGATGGGGCTATTGATTGAATTTTCGAGTAAATCAGGATTCAGATCCTCCAAGTTAGCTCCAACAGGATAACATTCTTCAATGATTGGGCTATCAAATAGTTCATCAAATTCCTCAAGCCCATTTGTCTCACTAAAACCATTTTCTTTGAGGTCAAGTGAGATGTCGCCTATAGATTCTCCACACTCACAATCAAAGAATTCTTGATCCTCATTTATATATGTCTCAAAATTATATGTTGTTCTTTGGTCTATAGAGACACATTTTTCCCCATTCCCTGGCTCAGGGATCTCGGGTGAGAAAATCAATTTTTTCTCAATGGGTTGCTTTAGACCAACCTAGTCATCCCTGGTCTCAAAAAATGTGCCCCCCCTGACAAGCACCTAAGCGGGTTCTAACATTGGCTCTCCTGAAGGGGGTTCATCCTAGGAATCATCCCAAGATTGGATTAAGGCAGCCACAAATTTCATCCTCAATCTTGACAACTTCCCAAGTAAAAACTCACCCAAGCCCCTATCCTTAACATCTTGGAGCCAATCCAATAAAGAACTATTAAGTTCATCAATCATTTTGATCATAGGCTCCAATGCTTTAGTGCATGGTGTTGGCTGAGCTTCTAAAGATTGTATGATGTTCCTTATGTTAGCCACCACCCTGTCTTGGACTTGGTTCACCTGAATCGAATGGTTCGGTTTAGGGTTGGGAGGGTTTGGGTTAAAACTAGGGTAGTCAAGAAATCAATGTTCTTGGGTTCCTCCTTGATAATAGGTCATTTCAGGTTGTTCAAAGAGAGGTGGTGACCTATATTCAATATAATCCTAAGGAGGGTAGGTGGTATAATCATTATATCCTTCTTGATTGTAGATCGGGTTGGTTGATCATCAAAGGATGGAGATCTATAATCATTGTAGGCCTGAGAAGGATAATAATCATAGTCATGATGTCTAGGGTTGGTCTTGAACATTGAGGTCCAGATTTATATCCCCAATCAAAGTTATCTTGGCTAGTGGATGGGTAATCATAAGTCGAGTCGAGATAGTAATCATCTTGAGGATAAGTAGTGGTAGGAAGGCAGGATTGGAAATGTGTGTAGGATGTGGAAGCACACATGGTGAAGTAGGAGGGAAAACAGAACCGAGAAAAGTGCCCTGCAATATAATCAATCAATCTTGTCCTTAAATTGGGTAGCTTAAGGACCTATGCTTCAGAAATGAACTTTGACCACACAACAAATTTGGTGTTGTCCTTACTCTCGAAGGTGGTAAAGTTGGGCTGGCAAACTAGGGAAAGCGTGTCCTGAGGGCCGCTAATTATGCCAAACCCCTACTTGCTTGAGTCGTTTGACAATTGGGCCCCCCAACTTAGCACCTTTTAAAGTAAGCAGATGCCACTAATTCGAAATGCATTCAAGAAAACACCCTGAAAAGGACTCAATGAATCGTAGGGCCAACATCTACTCAATTTTAATTAAGGCTTGGGATGATTGTGCTCTTGGAACGTGATGGACCCCTTAGATGGGTTGTGCCCTTAAAAATCAGTTAATATGTGTGTGCGTGCACAACCATTGATTTTCAAACAAGGTTTTGATGATGTGTCTTTTAGGGTTTAACCTTGATTAGTACCTTTTAGGGTTTAATCCTTAGGTTGGTTCAATCAAGGTTCAGTAGAACACACCAAGTTTTGAAAACACGAGTGTAGATATATTCCTTTAAAAATTAGAAATAATGTGGAGTGCTTGGTTCAGCCCTAAAAATCAACCCTAAATGGCAAGCTACTTGATGGATTAGTTTTAAATTGAGTGGTGCGGCCCAAACAGTTCAAGCAATTGGCCTATTGCACCACTTGATTAAGGTACACAAAAAGTCTTAACCTAATCAGATTTCTACTCACTTATGTGTATGTTGAGTTAAGGTGTATTAGATCCACAGGTCAGATCTCGGTTAGGTGGTAGAATCAAAGTGATTGTGTGCCTTAGGATGAGAGTTGTGGATGTTAAGTGTGTAACTTTCAATTAAATCCCATAAGAGAAGAGTTTTTTTTTGTTTTTCTGAATTTATGCAGGTGGGTGAGGTGAGGTGAAGTGACAATCAAATAATTAGATCTATCCTAGGGTTTATAGAAACACCTAGGTTGATTTGAGTTTGAATTATTAGGTGATGAAATGGAAATCTAGTGGGTGGGTGGGGGGATACACTTACAGAACCTTCTAACCACACTTTACTCCGATCTATCCGCTTTGGCTCACCTTGGAAGGGTACCTGAAATCATAGAAAGAAAGGAGCAAAGTGATCTAAAAAGTTAAGTAAGGTGGAAAAACATGGAAAAACCAAAGAGCGTTTCCTCCCCGACAATGACGCCAAAATGATGAGTGGGATTTTGCGAAGGTTAGGGTTTCGAGGGAACCCGTCGTCGTAGTTGCAAAAATTGCTACCAGATAAAATTTTTAACCGAAACTCGAAAGGGAGTCCCGGGTCAAACACAGAGAGGTGAACATTTGGTTTTGAGAAATCCGTGTTTTACTTTTATTTGTTTTTGTTGTTTTTTTATATTTTGTTGCTTTTCGGAATTTTTATAAGACAAGAGATCAGGTCAACAACATAAATATCTAGCTAATCTACTTGCAAAGTAAGAAAGAGAGAGAGAGAGAAAATATCAATATTTCTATCTAAACAAATGTTTGCTACAGATAGAAAGTGAAAAACTACACTAGAAAGCGAAAAGATAGAGTGGTGAGAAGAATCCCCCTCGACAGTCGCTTGGAGGATGACTCACTTTGACGGCGCCCGGATGAAGGTGGTGAGGAGCGGGACGAATAAGAACGACATTGGAGGACAAAGGGCGGGACGAGCGGTGTCACAGTGAGAATCTACTTCCTGAAGTGATGAGAGGATGGTCACGAGATGCTCCACAAATGGGGATGAGAGGCGAGAAAATATTTGATTTTCTATTCTAGAGGAGCATCCCGAGCTTGGGACAAGCTCTCTCTAGAGCCTTCGAGGTGGTAAGGGAAAGAAAGGAAGAGATGAAGGTGGATGGAGGGGTGTAGGTCCTTTTATAGTAGAGGAGAGGAAGAAATTCGTCCATGGGCTATACGACATCAAATGCGTCACTATAGATCTACCCCCAAATGTCACTGAAGATCAGTGCACACCCCCGCTAGCGCTCTTGCTGCTGCACGCATCTCGTGCCCGTGCTCCGCACACCATGTCACGCATGCGTGCGCTGGCATGCGTTGCTGGTGTATGTGCTGGTGTGCATGCTGTGCGAGTGCTAGTGGGTGCCTGTACACGCTTCCAATTGAGAATTGGGGGGTCTTGTGTGTCTAGAACTTGCGTCCCTCCTTTGAGAGCTGCGCTCAGGACCACCGTGCTACACCTATGGGATTCTCGCAAGGGGGAGCTTCTAAAGCTCGGTGAGGAGGCTTCCTAGCCTTTGGATGATGATCCAACAGGTAGGTTTCGAGGGTGCAGATGATGAAGGGCGTGGGCGGTTGCTGCTGGCCGGTGTTGGGCAATCGAGATGGTGCCACATGGCACCATCTAGGTCATCCATCTTCTTTGGCTTGCAGAGGATGCCATGGTGCTCGGACCAAGATGATCTTTACGTTGGTGAACTGCGATCATTGCTTTGGATTCATCCATTTGGTCGGATTTTTCATTTGAAGCCTGTAAGGATGTCGCATTGCCCCCTGGCCATTTATCTTCCTCGAACTGCATATAATGCTACGGGATTCCGATCTAGACGATTTTGGAGGCGTTGGGCTCCGATCGTTGTCCTGATCAAATCCGTAAGGTCGGATCGTCAATCCGAGGCCCTGAAATAAATTTCCTTCTCTCCTGACCACAAAAGGACATTAATTAACCTAAAATATGCACAAACTACTCTAAATGTAGAATGATGCATGCTATATAATATTTATAGCATGGAATGCATATCTAAGCCTAGGAACATGCATAAGTATTCATTTTATCTTAAATAAATGTGTCTACATCATATACTGATAATTCAACCTTGAAGCATTTTCTTGCTAAGGACACCAAACCTAGGCTGATTAGATGGATTCTGTTACTACAGGAGTTCAACCTTGATATCCAAAACAAGAAAGGGGTTGAAAATGTAGTCGCCAATCATTTATCCAGGATCCCTGTTGAGGTGTCAACCTCATCAGGAGATATTCATGACACCTTTCCTGACGAAACAATAATGGCGGTGAAACCAACGACACCTTGGTATGCTGATGTCATCAACTACTTGGTCATGGGAGAAACCCCCAGTATGTGGAATAAGCAAAAGTGAGATAGATTTTTCGCTGACACTAAGTATTATCACTGGGAGGACCCTGAGCTCTTTAGAATAGTCCGTGACCAAGTCTTATGTAGGTGTGTTCCATAGGAGGAACAACAGAGTATTTTGAATTTTTGTCACACACTGCACTATGAAGGACACTTTAATGCAAAGAAAATTGCATATAAGTTTCTCCAGTCTGGGTTCTGGTGGCCCTCACTATTCAAGGACACACATACTTATGTGGGGGCATGTCTTCGTTGTCAATAGACTAAAACAATCGAGAAGCGGGATGAGATGCCCTAGCAACCTATTCTTCCGGTTGAGATATTCAACGTCGGGGGCATCGATTTCAAGGGCCCCTTCCCATCATCTCATGGCTATGAATATATCCTCGTGGTAGTTGTTTATGTGTCAAACTGGATAGATGCTATTCCGACTAGGACAACGATCACTCTATGGTCCTGACTTTCATAAAGGACAACATCATTTCTCGATTTGGCTGCTCGAGGATGATTATTAGTGATGGGGGACCTCATTTCAGGAATGCACACTTCACCCGTCTACTCAAAAGTCTTGGTGTCACCCACAAGTTGACCACCCTGTATCACCCAGAGACGAGTGGACAGGTTGAAGTGTCCAATAGGGAGATCAAAGGAATTATAGAGAAAACTGTAAGACCTAACAGGAAAGATTGGTCGAAGAAACTTGATGATGCACTGTGGGCTTACAGAACTGCCCTTGGGTATGTCTCCCTTCCGAATAGTGTACGGCAAAGCCTGCCATTTGCCTATTGAGATTGAGCATAAAGCTTATTGGGCTATTAAGAATGTCAACATGGATCTCAAGAACGTAGGCAAAGTTCACTTATTAGAATCGACTGGCTTGAAGAATTGAGAAATGAGGCTTACGAGACTGCTCAAGCTTATAAAGAGAGCACTAAGGTCTTTCACGATAAACACATCCTCTGCAAAACCTTTGAGCCCAAGCAATGGGTCTGGTTGTTCAATTCTAGACTCAAGTTATTCCTTAGGAAACTTAAGTCCCGTTGGGATGGGCCATACACTATTACGCAGGTGTTCCCGTATGGTGTAGTTGAGATACGAAATCCCTCACCTGGTGAGACTTTCAAGGTAAATGGCCAACGATTGAAACTGTGTGTCACTCTTTCTGATGGCTAGGTATTGGACACCTACAAGTTGGAGGAGCCTTAGCTCCAAACACTCTGCCTCAGGTAATATCTTTCCTTACTTTGGCTTTCCAATGAGGACATTGTAAAATCTGGGCATGGGGGGGTATAACCTGAGATTGTACATATCATTTATACATATTTTTGCATACATATAGTAGGACTTTTATTGCATAAAAAAAAAACAGAGAGAGAGATGAAAGGGGGACAAGAGATGGAGGGAGATGAAATCCTTGCAAGCCGAAGTGCAAAAATTATTGAGAAAAGGTCAATAGACAAAGGAAAAATCATGTTAGTTCCAACATTTGATATTGGAAGAGTTACTTAAGTTCTAGGTTGGATTGGATGATGAATTAAGTCCTGAAGTGCTAAAGAGGAGATAAGTGAGGGATACCGACTTTAGGCCTCCTAGGTTTGTTTTAGAGTTTAAACACACATATTTGTTAAGATCTGGACTATTTCTCAAGAGGTTGAGGGAGTTACGAGGCTGGTGTATTAAGCCTAAGGCTTAGGGAGTATTCGGCCCAGTTGCCTACCCTTTAGTTTGCAGGACTTGGTAACCTAGGCACCCAAAAAAATCACACACCGATTTGGTTTAGTGCGCGTAATGAAGAATAATGCGAAAAAGTGTTTGTTCTAAAAATATTTTCCCAAAAAGTTGACTTAAAAGTGACTCGAAAACATAAATTGATTGGACAAGTTCCCGACATGGAGAGGAGGAATGAAAAATACTCCCCCCAAAGATGTGTTATAACATACCGTCTCCTCAGTTCTTGTCTCCTAGGATATTCAAATATCCTACCAGGGGCATGGAAGCATCTTGTGCTGGTTCAGATGCCATAGGCGACATTATCCCAAAATGTCGATTGCCAGGGTCAAAATTTAGCTACAGACACCATGGGTGGCACTATCTCGAAGTGTCGAAGGCCAAGGTTCTGGGGGTTGCCATGGGTGGTGCTATCCCGAAGCATTGATTGCCAGGAACCCTGCGAGGATTGATGGTGGGGACAAGAAATCAGATACAGATAGTGTTTAAGGCCAATCTAATGTTGGGTTTAGGGGAATTTAAAGAGAAAAGAGAGAAAACTCTCAAAATATTATCTCTCTTATAAAAAATGTATTGGCAAAAAGAACCTAGACTTGTTGCACATACGCACAGGTACTTTAACCGCTGAGGTCAACGAACCTCTAGGTGGTTTTTGAGGGTGTTAGAAACCTTCATGGCAAACCCAAGGCTAAGGCTGGTCAGGCCCATATTTTGGCTGGTACTTGAGTACCTTTAGGCCTATAGTTGGTATTTCAATCTAGTCTCTAGAGGTGTGGCACGATAAGGCATCCTGACGGTAAAATCTAGCCTAAAGACCTAGTCTAATCCATATGATTTTGCTCGAGACTAGCAAAACTTAGGCATGGGGGTATTTGATAGGTCCACTTTAGTGGACTAAATTCGAGCCTAAGTGCATTATCATTGACATGAGAATTTAATTTAGAGCATGCATTAATTGGTAAAATTATTTGAGCTCGTGAATTATCATTCCCATAATTTTATGGAGGTGCACCCATTATATTCATGTGATAATACATATATATGTTTTTTTTGCAAGAATAAATTGGGCATATCAATTTTGGTATCTTGGGTTTTTATCAGAAAAGGAAAGGAAGAAAGAGATTCTAAAATGGTCATTTTTGGAACCTAGGATTATCTCCCATAATCATTTCTTTCTATCAGGGGTCTTCTTTATTTGAGCTAAAAGTACCCACCACTCTCTTATTTCCATGCATTCCTTCCTTATTCTCTCTCTCCCTGAAAATCTCTCTCGCTAATTGTGTTTTCTTTTTCTATACTTCTTTATATAACAGGGATACGAAGGACCAGGGACCACCATCTACCCACGACACTCATCATCTTCTTCCTTGAGGAGGGAGAACCTTCTCTCCAATAGATCCTCTCTTCCACCACCATGTGCCACCACCAAACCCACCACCAGAACCACCACCGCGAGCCTCGACGACAACCGCGGCACCGCCACCATGTCCGTTACAGCATCTCCGACATCACGACCATGCACCATCCTCTTCCCTTCATTTAAGTCATCCGAGAACCTTCCCGGATGTCCAGAGAACTGCTAAACCCCTCCCTCCACCTGCGACACAGATCCCCTCACCTCTCCATCTTGCCTCCACGGATCTACAGAGAAGATCATCACCACAGTGCCTTCATCTCTATCTTCTTCGATGTCACCCTCAGCCACGAGATCACCACTATGATGGAGCATCTCTGAACGTGCCCACCTTTATTAACCATCACATGACTGAGGGCACGACTGTGGCTCCTCCTTCCCCGCCAGAAGCAACAACCGATGCCACCGCATAGCCATGCCCTCACGCAACCCTACCACTATGCAACCATGCCCTCATGCGACCACGCCACCGCACAGCCATGCCCTCGCGGACAGCCACAGTGTAGCCAGCCACCTCGCACAACCACCAACTGTGCGCCCAGCTTCCGCCCCCTCTTCTTCTTCTTCGATGACAGAGAGGAAGGAACCCAAAGTCCGTCGTCGATGCCAACACACAGCAAGCATCTCCAACCATGAAACTTCACACCGTAGACACCAACCCCTCCCCTCTCCCTCACGAGCACAGCCATGCCTCCAATCGCACCAAACGGTCATTGTCTCACTGGCCAGAAGAACCCCTACCGCCAGCCACCCTTCCCTCTGACCAGCGACCGCATGCCACCTTCTCCTAGCTGTGACCTCTGACGTGAAGCTCTTGTCCACCTCAACCTTCTTCGAGCTCGTCGACGCTTACCATCGTCTCCTCGACGCACACGGCAGGAAGAAGCATTTCCTCTGTTTGGGTTTAAATAGATATTACATTTCAAGTAAATATCATTTCAAGTGAATCTCAACATTGTTAAGCTAATTCAAAGGGGTTTCTTGGTTCAATTTTTTGGGGAATCAATAACAAACAATAATTTTCTACTATTACGAGTTTAATTAGGCATGTGCCTCCCTATGGACACAACCCACTCTCCTGTGAGTAGTTTATCTTAATTGTTGATGATCGATTTTCCGCCACTCAATCTACTTATATTTTCTTGTGCGAAAGTTATTTCAAAGTGAAAATAATTCATTCACCCTAGATCAAGTACATATTGATGATACTGATGATTCTTCTTGTAGTGGTGTTCCTACAGGTTCTTTTGATTTGTCTCCTACTATTGAGGAGTTTCCTGGTTCTGATGCGCCTGATCTTACTGTGGATTTTTCGATTACTATTTGGAAAGCTCTATGTTCTTGTGCTCAATATAGGACTCCTGATGTTCTTCCATAAGCTAATTTGGGAAAGTCTTTTGGCCTTTTCTATTCAACACTGACTACTTCTATTGTTCCTTTCACCTATTAGCAAATATGTTTGATCCAAAATGGTGCTAAGCTATGGAGAATGAGACGGCTGCACTACATTTCAGAGGGACATGGGAGCTGACCACGTTGCCAAGAGGTGCTCATTTGGTGCGATGCTGCTGGGTCTTTGTCTTGAAATATAATCCAGATGGATCTATTTCACGACATAAGACTCATCTTGTTGCAAAGGTGTTCACCCAAACCTATGAGGTGGACTTCTTTGACATGTTTTCTCCTATGGCATGACTTCTTACTATGCGAATTTCTCTACCTATAGCTTCTCATTATTATTGGCTATTATTTCAATTGGATGTGAAAAATACTTTTTTATATGGTGATTTTAAAGAAGTATATATGCAGTAGCCTGCTAGTTTTGAGACTCAAGGGGATTGTGTATGTAGACTTAAGAAGGCCATTTATGGCCTTAAGAAAAGTCTTCATGCATGGTTCCAAAAGCTATCAAAAGTGGTGTAGACATTGGTCTTCAGAGTTCTTCAGCAGATCATTCCTTATTTGTGTGGAAGAGGTGACAGAGGAGTTGTTGTACTCCTAGTATATGTGGATGATCTGATTTACTGGAGATGATGAAGCAGGAATAAAGGAAGTAAAGAAGATTTTGGCAGAAAAATTTGTGATGACAAATTTGGGACATCTGAGATATTTTTTAGGCATTGAGGTGTCATAAGGCAAGGAAGGTATTGTTATTTCTCTACGCAAGTATGATCTTGATGTTCTTCAAGAGATAGGATTTTTGGGTGTTAAGTCTAGCAATATTCCTATGGATCCTAAAGGACACCTATATGATGCTGAATCCTCTGTAACTGGCAGCAGTAGGTCTTATCAGCAGTTGGTGGGCAAGCTTCTTTTTCTTACTATTACCAGACTAGATATTTCCCTAGCTATGGGAAAATTGAGCCAATTTATGGATAGACCTATAAAGCAACATTGGGAAGTAGTTATCCAGGTGCTTAGATACCTAAAGATAGCACCTGATGGTGGTCTACTATTTTCTAGAGGTACTTCCAAGTATGTTGTTGGTTACTCTGATGCTGATTATGTAGGATACAAGGGTGATGGGAAGTCTATCACTGGATTTTGCACCTATGTGGCTAGTAATCTTGGTATTTGGCATAGCAAGAAGTAAAGCGTTGTCTCTCTCTCTAGTGCTAAGTTAGAATATCATGCTATAGCACAAACAGTTGTAGTGGTGGTTTGGGTGAGGTCTATTTTATAGGATTTACATGTCCAGATAGAGTCATCTATGGAGATAAGATGTGACAATAAAGCAACTACTTATATTGCCAATAATCTAATGTTCCATGAACGTACAAAACATGTTGAGGTGGATAGTTACTACACACAAGATCTAATCCAGAGGGATATTATCTACACATCTCCAATTGTTTCTAAGACTAGACGATAGATATTTTTACCAAACTCTTATCTCCTTCTTTTGATATATGTTGTGACAAGCTGAGCATGATTAACATCTATGCTCCATCTTGAGGGGGAGTGTTGTAGGACTCCTTTCTTGTTATTTTTATTTTATGTTTGGTCTTGTATTGCTATTACCCACACCTCTTATATAAAGAGGTGTAGCGGTCTTTTGGTGGAATATGATTGATCATTAATTCCCACTAAATCAATAATGCCTTTGGGCTTTTCCCATGTTAGAACTTGCATATCAATTTATTCAATGGATTTAACATTCGATTAAGGAACCTGATCTTGACTCTTTTTTGATGTATTCATTCTCGTTCGCTTCTTGGGATCACATCTGGCAGTAGTTGGAATAGATTGTGAAATCCAACCACATCAATGTAAGGGGATTATTTGATTTCTATCACCCTTGGAGATGTTTGCCAACATCGAACCTTTCAATGCTTGACAATTCCTTTTTCCATCTAAATCCACACCTCTCTTACCCTCAACAAGATTGGCATAAAAGAATTGTTAGAGTTTGAAGAGATTTAAATTCTAGAGGTTGTACTTTAAATCTTTCATGTGTATTAACCTAAGACATTAAGCTTTATAAATTGATGAGTTGGTAAGCATTAATTTAGAGAGACTACAAATGAAAGGATGAGTAGATACGTTGCAACTGATTGCTAAAGAGTAGATTGGCTATAATATCGATAAGCTAACCTTGAGTTGAGTTAAACTTGACACATAGTAAAATGCATGCTCTTTCCTAGAGGTAAGGATCCTAGGGGTTTTGCTTGGGTAGGCATGCACTCACATAACACTATTTGGTGTTTCACTCTCTCAATTGGCATAGATCATAATAAGAGATTTGTTTCAATGCTGTTCATTTGATGCCATCCATCTGCCCTTATAAGCCTACTAGTGGATTGCACCTTGGATTGAATGGTGGGGATGATTTTTTGATTCTTTAGTGCTGATCTAATGGTTGAGGCTCGTGATCCAAGGTTGATTTCTCATCTCTGGTAGTTAGAGGTCACACTTCCTTGTAAATAAGTGATCAATCAACATAAAAGATAAGAAAATAGAATGGACCAGTGTTTAGGAAGTCGGCTGCCTAGGCTGAGTAGGCACCTACATAGGCGTCAACGTATTCCTTCCTAAACTGAGTAGTGCCTTGAGGTCTTGTAATCAGGTCTGGCTGAGTAGGCAGACCGAGTAGGTGTTTACTCAGTTGCATACTCACCCGATTTTGAAATAAATCCACCGATTGGCTCTTCTAAAAAAACCTACGTAAAAAATAACCTCAAGGTCTCACATAAAAAAAACCCACTTAAAAGCCAAATATCTTAGATGCCCCAAGTAAAATGTCACCTAGATAACCCTACATGGTAATACACTGCCATCATAAATGTCATCTTTGATACCCTCATCGCTGCCATTGCCAAAGCCCTAAATCTTTCGACTCTTACGATCACACAAAGCCTCTCACAATTGTTGCCATCGCCCACTAAAGCCATTGTTGCTAAAAGCCCTAAATTTCTTATCACTGCCATCACCCACCGAAGCTCTCACGGTCACTAAAGTCATCACCCACCAAAGCCATCGCTAGAGGTGGCACCAGCCATCACCCACTGACGCTGGAGGTGGAGCCATCGCTAAAGATCATGTTGAGAGGTAGCCATCACTCTTACAATTTGATTTTAGTTTTAGGTTTTTGATTTTTAGGGTCTAATTTTTGGGATCTAATTTGTTTGTGTATGTGTGTCTCAAATGTGATAAACATTTACAGGATATGCGTCGCATATTTCTCCTTTCTCTTTTGGGTTTTATGATTTAAAAATTTCATTGCAATGTGAAGCAAAGTCATTAGATCTACGTGATGTTTTCATTTTAATGTATTATTATTATCTTAATAGTTTGTTACTGGATAAATAATAGGATGCATAAAGGTTTTCTAATCTAATAAGAAGGACAACTACAGGTTTCTTCAACATAAATGCCAATGTTAATCTGATGTTCGAGAATATATTTTTAATGTCAATGTAGATCTCTAACATGTATGCATTAGTATAAATCATTCCTAGTATTAGATAAATCAATTATTTATATTCTAAGTTGTATAGTAATTAAAGAGTAGGAGCATTAACTATGTTTTTTTATTATACTACTTGAGATAGCTATATAGTTTTAACATTTCATATAATAAAAAATTTAATAAATTAACTAATTATTTTCTATTTTTTAAAATAAAAAATGCAAAATCACATACTCGTCTAAATACCGCATACTCTCTATGCGATGACCCAACCGACTGCATACCGACTTCCTGAACCTTGGAATGGACTGAACTCAGTAGGTCGAAGTCCCATTTGATTTTTACCTTTAGAGATCAAGATGAATGTGGTTCCAGCCTGCTCTTTTGATTGGTTAGATGCGTAAGGGTTTAAAGCCATCAAGAGGATGACCAAGTGATCTACAATCATGGGTTTATGCTTTTTCTAAGGAAATCCTACAATAATTCCTAATATATGGCCATTTTGGCCTAATTGCCTTCCTAGAAATTTGACTAGAATTCCTGATTCTTTTTCTTTTTCTGAAAAGGAGATTCACCCTAATTCTGCGACTTGATTAGCCTTTTCCATTTGATCCTTATGGAATAGGAGCTCTTAAGGAATTTTAAGGGCCACCTAATTATATGTGATCACGAGCTAGTATTTGTCTTTAGAGATTAACTAGAGAATCTCTTCAAAAAGGCTTTTCTGAACTTATTATTTCCTTCAAAGGCCCAGCTTGATCAATTTGGTTTGGCCTTTAGCCATAGATTTAGGCTATCTTTTCCCAACTCCCTGGCAACTAAAGCATCTAAGGAGTTGAGTGAAAACCATGGGAGCACTTGCTCCATAAGGCCCCTACTACCCACTAGCACTTAAGGTTTTTGTTTTCACTAAGAACAACAACTAGAAGAGGGGAGGGAGGGGGGATGTGCTACACTATTTATAAGAGGTGGTGTATGTGGACCCACATCTAATATCCATATACCCATGTACAAATATTTAATGCCACTCAACACTTCCCTCAAGTTAGGCGTAAATGTCAAACATGTCAACTTACCCATGTTCTATTGCGTTGGGGCAAGCCTTTTCGTGAAGACATCGACCACTTGATCTTTTGACATCAAATAAGGGAGACAAAGATCTCCAGAGTCAATCTTCTCATAGATAAAGTGTCTATCTAGTTCAACATGCTTGGTCCTGTTGTCACAGTAGAGCCTTGTTGGTGTAATAGGCTGAATCCTAATATTAGCAAGTGGGATTTTTACCCACAACATTGTAGTAACCCCCACAGACAGCTCGTACTCAACTTTAGCACTAGATCTCTCACAAACAGTTTGCTTCTTGCTCATATGACAAGATTCCCAATGAGATATATGCAATACCCACTAGCAAACTACCTATCATCCACACAACCTACCCAATCGGCATAAGTGTAGGTTTCAATATCCAGACTACCTCCAAAAGTGAACAGAAGGTGAAGAATTTTCTTGAATAAGGTATTTAGGGATAAATATTCCTTAAATACCATAGTGGGGATTAATATTCATTATTAACCGTGTAAAAGTTGCCTCTAGTAGAGGCAACTTTATTTTACTAACTGATCAACAAAATTTCGTACGTGTAAAAGTTTAAGTTTGGAACCTGTCATTGTAGTCATGTAAAAATCCACTATCAAATAAAATTTATAACCAAAACTCTGGTGAGTCCCAGGTCGAACACATGGAGTCAAACATTTGACTAAAAATCACGTTTATAATTATTATCACGAAGTAGATTAGCTGGTCAAATTAAATCTACACTAGCTATTTTACTTAAAGAATAAACAATAGAAGAAACAAAAAATAGGGAGAGAATGAACAAGTATTTCATAACCATAGCATCATGTCCATTACATCTAATTTCTATAACTAGAAAGTGGTAAAAAGAAAAGGATGAGAAAATTCTCCTTGACAGCTGCTTAGAGAACGAGTCGCGTTGATGAAGTGCTTGCACGATGGGGATGAGATGCTGGAATTGGTTTCCATAATCAAAGTTTCTGGGACCTCGAAAGTGCTATCAACCCCATCTAAAATCTCCAAGTCCAAAATTTATGGCTCAATCAAAATTGACTTGGGTTTGGTAGTCTCAAGAAGATAATCATCATTATGCTCAGTGGGGTGTGATTGAGGAATGAGGCTATGAATTGAATCATCCATGAAAACATGATTTATATCTTCCATGCTAGCCCCAGCAAGATCAACTTCCTTAATTATAGGGTCATTCAATGATTTATCATACTCTGCAAGCCTATTTGTCTCACTAAAATTATCTTCCTCAAACTCAAGTGAGACTTCACATAAAGATTCTTCACCCTTAGAATCAAAGAATTCTGGATCCGTATTAATACATGTCTCAAAATCATCAATCATTTCTTGGTCCATGGAGACATATTTTTGCTCGTACCCTGATTCAAGGATCTCGGGTGAAAAAATCGATTCATCCTCAATTGGTTGCTCTAGACCAATCTAGTCATCCCTAGTCTCATAAAATGTGTCCTCCCTATAGGTGCCTAAGCAAGTTTTGACATTGTCTCTCCTGAAAGGGGTTTATCCTGGGAATCATCTTAAGATTGGACTAGAGCAATCACAATTCACATCCTCAATTTCGATAGCTTCCCAAGTAAAAACTCACCCGCGTCCCTATCCTTAGCATCTTGGAGCCAAACCAACAAATATTTGTTAAGATCATCAATCATTTCAATCAAAGGCTCCAATTCTTTAGTGCAGGGTGTTGGCTAGGCTTCTAAAGTTTGTATGGTATTCCTTAAGCTAGCCAACACCTTATCTTGGACCTGGTTCACCTGAACCAAATGGTTTAGCTCAAGGTTGGGTGGGTTTGGGTTCAGTTTAGGGGAGTCAAGAAACTGAGGTTCTTGGTGCCCTCCCTGATAATAGGTCATTTCGGGTTGCTCAAAGAGGGGTGGTGACCTATATGTAGTGTAGTCCTGGGAAGGGTAAGGATTGTAATCAGGATATCCTTCTTGATTGTAGATCAGGTTAAATTATCATCAAAGGGTGGAGATCTATAATCAATGTAGCTCGAAGAAGGATAAAAATCAAAATCATGCTGTCCAAGGTTAGACGCTGAACACGGAGGTCCGGAATTGTATCCCCAAACAAAATTATCTCGACTAATGGATGAATGGTCATAAGTCTAGTTGGGATAGTAATCATCTTGGGCATAAGTGGTGGTAGAAGGGTAGAAATGGAAATGCGAGTAGGATATGGAATGATCCATGATGAAACAGAAGGAAAAGAAAGGTGCCCTTAAATACAAACAATCAAACTTGTTCTTAGGTGGGGTAACCTAAAGACCTACAGACTCTCAGAACCCATCTTGAGATGAGAGTAACGATTTAGTCTACTTCTTTTCGGACAATCAAACCAGTTAGAAGGAGGGATTGGGGAGAAGGTTCTTCCCTTAGTTTTTGCCTCAGATTCCTTTGATACCCCCCAACTGCGGTTGTTTGACTCTGCTCCCCTAGCTATACATTAGATGGGCCGATAGAAGCAAATGAATCAAAAATAATCTCGATCTGCGCCCCGAAGAGCGAGTCAAATCCTTAAGACCAACATCTACTCAATTTTAATTAGAGTTAGGTTTGAATGTGCTTGGGAATGTGATGGGCCCTTTATCTGGGTTATACCCTTAAAGATTGATTAATATGTGAGAGTGAGTGCACAACTAGGATTTTCAAGCTAGATTATTTGAATGAGTGGATTTTAGAGTTTAAATCTTGCTTAAGTAGATTTTAGGGTTTGAATTAAGGTGAATTCAATCAAGTTTAGGAGGCACACCAGGATTTGTAAACACAGGTGAAGATGTTTTCCATTGAAATCAAAATAAAGTGGAGTGCCCGATACTGACCTTAAATGTTAAACCTAATGAGAAAGCTACTTGATGAGTTATTTTCAGATGAAGTGGTGCAGCCCAAACAACTCAAGCAATTGGCCTGATGCACCACTGAATTAGGCACACAAGTGGTTACCTAGTCTGATTTCTACTCAATTATGTGTTGATGAGTGTACTGGTTCTAAAGATCGGGTTACCGGTTGAGTATGAAAAATCAAAAGAGGTTGTGTACCTTTGTGGAAATTTTTTTTTTTAGATTTTTTTTTTTTATATGGAGGGTGAGGTGGGTGGAGGTGGCAAACAAACAACCAGAACTAACGTTAGGGTTTATGCGAGCTCCTAGGCTAATTAGGGTTTGTGTTATTAGGTGGTGGAATGAAATCTAAAGGGTGGGTGTGGGGATATACTTACAAACCCTTCAACTGCACTTTGCTCCAATCTACCGCTTTTGCCTACCTCTAGAGACTACCTGCAATCACAATAAGAAAGGAGAGAGTGAGGTAAAAGACAAGTAAGGCAGAAAATGCGGGAAATCAAAGAGCATTGTCTCCCCGGTAACTACACCAAAATGATCAAACGAGATTTAATCCCCGACAATGGTGCCAAAATGATCAACAAAATTTCGTACGTGTAAAAGTTTGAGTTTGAAACACGTCGTTGTAGTCGCATAAAAATACGCTATCAAATAAAATTTATAACCGAAACTCTAGTGAGTCCCGAGTCGAACATAGGGAGGCGAATGCTTGATCAAAAATCGCATTTATAATTATTGTCATGAACTAGATTAGTTGGTCAAATTAAAGCTACACTAGCTATTCTACTTAAAGAATAAACAATAGAAGAAAGAAAAAAAATTGTACAAAGAAAGAGAAAATAGGGAGAGAATGAACAAGTAGTTCATAACCATAGCATCATGTCCATTATATCTAATTTCTACAACTAAAAAGCTGGAAATCTAGACTACAAAGCGATAAAAATAAAGGGATGAGAAAATCCTCCTCGACGATTGCTTAGAGGACGAGCCGCATTGACAGAGCACCCGAATGATGGGGATGAGATGCTCGCAATTACGTTTTAAGGGGCAAGTGCTCGCAACCATTGGATGGCGATCCAACGGTCGAGTGCGCTTGAACCCTTTCCTTCAGTGGAAATGATGAGCAGCCTGAGAGTGAATCTCAACCATTGGGTCGATGATCCAATGGCTGAGATGCGTCGATCATCAGCTGAAGAAGTGTTGCGGGCAGCTTGGGCCATTTTGGGTGGCTGGGATGGTGCCACGTGGTGCCATCCTGATCGTCTATCTTAAAATGCTTGTAGGTGGTGCCACGTATGTCGGATTGGATCGATTTTCATGCTGTTAGGCTGTGATCGTCGATCCAAACCCATCCGTGTGGTTGGACTTTTCATCTGAGGTATGAATTTTACACCACATTGCCCCTTGGCCTCTAATCTTTCTCGGGTTGTATCTGATGCTATGGAAATCCGATCAGGGCGATTTTGGAGGCGTTGGACTCCGATCGTTTCCCTGATCAAATTTGTATGATTGGATCTTTAATTCGAGGCCCTAAAATGATATTGCCCTATTCCCTAGCCACAGAAAGGATAAATTAACTTATAATTTATACAAACTAATCTAAATGCATGGTGATCCATGCTATACAATATTTATAATGTTGAATGTAATTATACACCTAAGAACATGCATAAATAGACAGTTTATGTAACATAGATGTGTCTACATCACTAACTTTTTCTACATAACTTGCCTCTACTAGAGGCGAGTTTCATACAACACTTGCTTCTCTTGTTGCGTAAGTCAAGGGGAGTCTTGTACATTAAGTAACTCACTTTTTGTAGAGGTAAGTTATGTTCAAACAAAACTCACCTATACAAAAGGTGAGTTATTTTGGAAAAAATGTTCAGCATAGTTCTTTTCTTTGTTGAGGGAGAAATATTGGAATAAAACTTGCCTATAGAAAAGGCAAGTTCTATTGAAATATGTTAAAACATAACTTGTCTCTTGTAGAGGAGAGTTTCTTTTGTTTTTTTTTTTAAGTGTTACAGAAGTGTATTGTTGTTACTAGTAAAAGATCGTTAGTATGACACTAAGTTAAAAGAAGTGAACGATTTATTATCGAAAACTCCCGTTGTTGAACCTAGGGATGTATTTGCTATTTTATGTTCTTTTTGGATGACTGTGTAATTTTCCCAAACCTCTTTAGTATAAAAGAGAGGCTAAGGTTTCCTTTGAAAGTAATACCTCATTTTCTTCTTTACATGGTATTAGAGCGGCGGTTATAGGCTAGTGCTCCGATATCCCACCAAATACCCATCCAAAAGATGATAAAATCACCAACATAAAGGTGATTTGATAAAAGAAAAGTTGATGGAGCATGGCAGTAGCAGCAGTGGTGCTGTAGAGAGACATCCTAGCGCCCTCGTCGATAGCCAAGGGGTTGCCAGCTGATCGGGACCAGAGTAGGATTCTCGATTCAAATGCAATCACAACGAAGAAAACACAGGATTGTTGACCCAGTTCCACTTAGAAAAAAGGTGTATGTCTAGGGGGAGATAGGACTCCTAAGTTTCACTAGCTCTTTGTGGATAATAAAAGTAAAACTCTTAAGCTCTTCTTTCTCTCAGATTGCATAAAAAATAATAATTAGCTCAACCTAGGTATTTATAAGGCACGCTGTCTTTAATCGTGGGTCTCATGGGATTTCGCACAATCCCACGATGTAGCCATTAATGAAATTAAATTTAGTAATCGTCAAACGACTAGTAACATAAATATTGATGCAACGGTTGTGTGTTTCAGCTTCGGTCAATAGGACCCATTGACGGGTTGTCAGATCCTCAGGTGCAGTGGGTTGCCAGATCAGGCTAGATCCAGTAGGATGTTGGGAAGCTAGATCTGGCAGGATACCAGGCAACTGGATCCATCAATGTACCAGATGGTCGGATCTGTCGAGTTGAGCCACGAAGTCTATAGAGGACTTTTCCTTCCTTATCACTAGCGATTCTACTGCCACCACCTGGGGTTTGATGACCTTGTTACCGTCACCCAAGGGTCCAGGGACCCTGCTGCCACTGCCTGCAGATCAGTAGAGGGTCTGTCGATGATCCAAAAGGCCAACCTATAGCCTCGATCCTTGATTCTTGGTGGTGTTTCTTGTGTAATGAAGTCTCTTTCACACATTATTTGTGTGGTGATGAGCCTTCTCTCACCATTGACAATGAATTTCTTTCCCTCAAGCATGATGAGCCTTCTCTCATACAAAGAAGATGCGATTGTCCAAAAGAAGGATTAATTTCAAATTTGAAGGGGCTTGCCTTTGCAGCCCAAGAAACCTCAAAGAGGAAGAAGTGGGTTTGAAGAGCATGGGTAGTTGACTCCAATGCCTCTATTCATCTTATAGGAGATGTGGAGCGACTTGTGAATCCTAAGGCCCCATGTAGGATTAAGGATGTCAAATGGCTAATAGAGCCGCATCACCAATCACTGCTGTTGGGAGTGTACATACATCTCCAAAGATGATGATTAAAAAGGTTCATTGTGCCCCAGAGTTCCCAATGAACATACTATCCGTAAGCAGCGTCTATAAGGATCTTGGATGTCGTGTGGTGTTTGATGAAGATCACTGCTACTTTCAAAATCAACAGATAGGAGAAATCATAAGAGGGTGTATAGAGCAAGATGGTCTTTATTAGCTTGATACACCTACTATGTTTGTTGGAGCTGTATCCATTGCCATTGATCCTTGGCTATGGCATAGGAGACTTGGTCACCTATCTATCAAGAAGATGCGACAGATATAGCAAAGTTTCCTAAGTTTGACTTTATAGTGCAAGGATTGTCAACTTGGGAAGCACTACAAGAGTAGTTACCCATAGAGAAACGATGGGGTGAGTACTGTTCCCTTCTCCCTTGTGCACTATGATGTGTGGGGATCCTCTAGGGTGCTTACTCCAGGAGGACATCGGTATTATGTAGTCTTTGTGGATGACCACGGCTGCCTCACCTGGGTCTTCCTGATGAAGACACGTTCAGAGATCCCTCATATTATACAGCAGTTTCTTACATAGGTTTAGACCTAGTATACCACCACAGTCAGAGTTTTTCGTAGTGATATGCATTAGAATTTATGTAGCGAGACTTGTAGGAGATTTTCACTTCTAGGGCCATTATTCACTAGACGTGTTCTGCTCACACATCCCAATATTATGGTGCGGCTGAGCACAAACTCCGACACCTTCTTGACATTACTAGGACCTTGATGATTTACATGAAGGTTCCTAAGTAGTTCTGGGGAGATTCTATACTCACTACAACTTGATTAATAGAGTGCCTTAGTCTGTTCTTGGTGGATAGATTTTGTATCAGGTGATTTATCCAAATTGTACTAGGACTTTTGCTCTCTCTTTTAGAATTTTTGGATGCACTTGCTTTGTACAAGTGTATGGCAACCAGGACAAGTTCCCTCCTTGTGCAATCAAATGTGTTTTCCTTGGGTATTCAAGGATATAGAAGGGATACAGGTGCTATGACCCGAGTCACAGGAGATACATTGTTACTATAATGTTATTTTCTTTAAGAAGATCCCCTGCTTCTTAGAGGAAAGAACCTCTATACAGGCCACCTTGGAGGATACCCTAGTCTATCATCGGAGATGACTGATTTTTTCTGATACAGTGCCTTGTCCTATTATGTCAGATGAGAGTGATTTAGATACTGAGGAGCAGTCAATTCCGAGGAGATTTAACAAAGCTTGTACTCTTCATCCTCTATCTCAGTATATAGGAGTTTCCCACCTGGAGGATGGGATTCACCAGTTTGCCTTAGCCATTCCCATAGCAGTTATCCCAATGGATTTTATTCAGGCCTCTCAAGACTTTAGGTTGTATGCAACGATGGACGAAGAGATGCAGGCCTTACAATCTTGGAAGACCTGGGATCTTGTACCATGTCCTTTCGATGCTATAGTTGTTGATTGCAGATGGGTTTATACCATCAAGTAAAGAGCTGATGGAACTGTAGATAAATATAAGGCTAGGCTTGTTGCCAAGGATTTTACTCAGACATATGGGATAGACTATCTTGAGACATTCTCTCCCGTGGTCCGTATTACATCTATCAGGATTATCATCTCTATTGCTGTTGTCAGGAGTTGGCCTTTATATCAGCTGGACATTAAAAATGCCTTCTCGTATGGTGACTTATCTGAGGAGGTATACATGAGACAACCACCAGGGTACAGTAGTCAAGGGGAGCTTGTGTATTGCTCGAGGAAGGCTATATATGGGTTGAAGCAGAGTGCTCGTGCTTGGTTTGAGAGGCTTAGCTTAGAGATTAAGAAGAGTGGGTTCCAACACTCTAGTTCAGACCATTTTATCTTTGTCAGGAAGGCTAGGTATGGAGATCATGATCTAGTTGTCATTCTTGTTGTTTATGTAGATGACATGATTCTCACTAGTGATGATAAGGATGGAATTATCTAGACCAAGTCCTTTGTACTTCCACATTTGTTACCAAGGACTTAGGTGATCTTAGATATTTTCTGGGGATCGAAGTAGTTTGACAAGGATTGTGTATTTCCTTATCACAGAGGCAGTATACGTTATAGATCCTTAAGGAGGCTAGTTAGCTTGGGACCAAGCCCTCTAGTATACCTGTTGATCCTCTGCCTATACATTCTTCTTATGAAGAGGATCCACTAAATGAAGATGTCACCCGATATCGTAGTATAGTGGGACATTTGCTTTACCTTACTATCATAAGGCTCGATATTAGCTTCACAATGAGTAGAGCTAGCCAACATATGCAAACTCCACGATATAGTCATTAGCATGAGGTTGGCTTTATTCTTAGGTACCTCAAGAGGACACCAGATAGAGGACTCTACTACAAAGATGGCAATAGTCTGGACATTTTGGCCTATCCTAATGCAAACGATGTTGGGTTTGTAGATGACCAATGTTCTACATCAAGCTTTGCAGTTTATCTTGGTGGGAACCTAGTCTCCTAGAGAAGTAAGAAGCAAAGTATTATTGCTTGCTTGAGTGACAAGGTTGAGTAGTGATAGATGGCTCAAGCTACTTGTGAGATTATGTGAGTTGTCACCTTCCTGCAGGGTTGGGCATTCAAGTTACTATGCTAGTTCCACTTCTTTGTGACAACGAGTTAGCCACATATGTTGCTTCAAATCTGATCTTTCATAAGAAGACCAAGCATATTAAGATAGATTGCCACTTTGTTCGTAATATAGTCCTTGCAGGGAAGATTAACACTCCTTATGTCTCCTCTGAGCTTCACCTAACAGATATATGAACTAAGGCTCTTAAGAAGAAATGTCTTAATTTTCTATATGACAAGTTGGGTCTCATTGATATCTACGTCCCAACTTGAGGGGGAGTGTTGAGGTTAGGGATGTATTTACTATGTTATGTTCTTTTTGGATGATTATATAATTTTTTCAAACCTTTCTAGTATAAAAGAGAGGCTAGGGTTTCCTTTAAAAGTAATGCATCATTTTCTTCTTTACACCCTCTTTAGAGGATTGATCGAAAATTTACACAAGTTTACTCATAAATATAAGACATAAAAATAGCAAGACAACTTTACAATTTATGACATATTTCACAGCCAAGCAACCATGGAAGCTCCTTGCAAGGTCCAACATAAAAATAACAAGACAGCTCAATAATTTGAGACATATTTCACAGCCAAGCAACCATGGACCTTTGATTGCAAACATTGGTGCATTGATAGCCTAAGAAACTAACTAAAGATGCAAAGTTATTACTTATGGAAAATATGGTTAGTAACCTCAACATGACGCAACTCAACATCGTCATTGTACATGACACAACTCAACATCCTCAATAGCAGCTATAGCAAGAATCCCCCTATGGCGGTTAGATATAATACAAATTGAATTTTCTTGATCACGGATTAGACAATCATTTGCTTTTCTTAGATACTAAGACCATATATTTGCGGGCTTCTCTTACATTATGGTGAATCAAGGGGTGCAATGCATTGATCAGCATATGACTTGTCTCTCTCACCATACACCACCAATTCAATGACTTTTCTCTTTGCATCGTACACCCTTATCCTTGTGATTGTATACTTGAATTTTTCATCAATTTTCTAGAAATTCACCGTAATAATAAGTGATCCTTTCACATAACCCATTAAGTATCGTCCCATGAAATTGTAATCAAGTTGAGGGTGATCTTCATTATCTTGGATATGGGTACAAGTGTGTTGTCCATACAAAGTGCTCGATACCCACTGTTGATTGAAACTCTGAAATGATCATGCAATCTCCATGTGCATCCTTTGTATTTACATGAACAAATCACCGACTATACATATCTATCTGATGCCAAATTCACATGATTGTCAATGTGAAAAATGTTTTATAGTAAACACCAAGTTTGGCTTAGTTTTACATGTTATCCCTTCACCAACTATGTGTTAAGATTGCTCATTCCAGTTTGAGAGTATTCATTGGAGCTATCTACCTCTACAAAATCCAAATCTTTGGAATCATCAATAATAAATCAGACTTAGGTTTATCATATTCAAGTTTAATTACTTCAACTCTAGGCTCTGTAGGGGTTAACTGGGAGGTGAGGCTATTAATTAATTCATCATCAAATTCAAAAATTGATTCTTTAGCTTCACCTAAGTCAAGGCAAGGGCCTTCATTAAATTCAAACTCAGAATTTTCAGAATCAGCTTTATTAATTGGCCCTTTCAAGTTTGTCTTTAATATAAGGTTCTTCCTTAAAGTCCAAGGTTTTCAATGATACCTTTTCAACAAAAAACCTTCATCGCCAGATGCAAAGAATCGTTGATCCTCACAAACAAATGTTTCATAATTAGCTTGTTGTCAATACCTAGATTTTCATTATTATTTGAGACATTCTCTTTATCATCCTCATTCTCCTCAAGGACCTCAGATGTAGGGATCACATCTTTAGTTTCTATTTTGCAATCAAGGTTTTCAATGTCCCGATCTTCTAAATCTTCTAAATTAGGCTCATTACCTAAGGTCTCTTCAATGACACTTCCAAGATCAATTGCATCTTCCCTCATTGGTTCCATGGCATAGTCATGAGTTGAATCTATGGCAGAGGGGTTGTCATCGAACTCCTAGGCTTTTACTTTAGGTGATACATCGTTTATCCAATCACGAAATCCAAGCGACTGCATCATTTTCATAATAAGCTGTGACTTCATTTTTTTTATCTTTGTAAGCAACTTCTCAGCTTGCTTCTATTGAGCCCGATTATCCATTTGGTTGATCTGTTGTACTAGTTTGTTTGTCATATCATCTAATTCACGTAACTCTTCCATCATTTTATCAAATTGATTACTTGTAAGTGTGGATTGAGAGGCCATAGGTTGATCTTGAACTTGATTTTGTTCGAACCGATAACTAGATGTATTTCAGTTGAGTTTGTGAGTCAATCTATTGAGGGTCAAAAAATTAGAACTAAGAATGTCTTTGATATCCTCCTTGGTTGTGGGTCACATTGGAATAGTCATTTGGATCTAGTGACCTAGATTGAAAGTTATTATTGGGAGGATAAGAGTTTTGATCTTGATGTCCCTAGTTGGTTGTAGAATTATCCTAATTAAAAGATGGACAAAGTTGAGTTAGATTGGGATTAAAGTTAAAATCACTTTGGAGATTTCCTCCTTGGTTCCAGGTTATATTGAGATAATGACCTAGATTGGAAGTTGCTAGTAGGAGATAAGAGTTTTGAACCTGATATTTAGATTGATATCCTCAATTCAATGTGGAGTTATCCCAATTGAAGGGTGGATATGGATGAGCCAAATTGGGATTAAGGTTATAATCATTTTGGGGATAGAGATTTTGATTTGAATATTGGAATCCCGGGTTGTATCCCTAATGAGATGTAGAATTATCCCAATTAGAAGATGGGTAAGATTGGGTCGAATTGGGATATACAGTATAATCATGTTGGGGATAGAAGAAGTTTGAAGGATATGAGTTAAAAGCCATTGTGTGTGGGAAGAATTGAAGAGTTAAGGGAACATAAGAGAGAATGTCTGTGCCCCTAATTAAGAAAATCAAGCAACCAATTTTTATCCTTAAGGTATAACCCTAAGGGACCTAATGCAAGTATAATTAGGGTTCGATTAAATCTCCTTGACCTTTAAATTACTTGGCAAGCAAGATGGAAGGGACCCCCTAGGACAATCCACACGACAGTTGACCTTAAAGGTTAATGTGGTTATTGCACCATTCCATCTCGTTACAGGGTGGTCCAAGCAAAAGAGACCCCAATTCTACTTAACCCGACCGTATTGCACCAAGATATTGAGTGTTGCCTAGGGCACATCTGCTTGATTTTACGGGCTAGGATTAAGTGCACTTGGAATGCGATGGGCATTAGGGGGTGTTTGCACTTAAAGATCAATTTAAAGTATGAAGTGCAGTGACAAACACACAAATAAGGTTCTTTATTTTTGAAGTTTGAATCTTTCAATGTTTGACCTTGTTTAATGGATTTTAGGCTTCCATTTGCCTCTTTTAGGGTTCTACAATCAAAGTTGTTGGTGAAATAAATTCATTTTAACCAATTATGATCGATGCAATATGTGCAATGGTTTCAATAGATTTTTTTTTTTTTAAAACGATGAGGAATGCTACCGAGGAAAATAGCAGACCGAAAGTTTCAATAGATTTAATCACAAAAAATTAGTCACTAGAGGTAGCAGAAACCCTAGAATGAATGCCCTACCACAAATAGCTTCTAGTGTCGTGTAAGTTTTAGGGTGTGTGATAAGGATTTTATTTTATTATTATTATTGTTGTAGGACTCCTCTTTTATTATTTTATTTTCATGTTTGGTCTTGTTATGCTATTTACCCATACCTGTTATTATATAAGGAGGGTAAGGGTTTTCTTTTTCAATCATTTTATTATTATTGTTGTTGTAGGACTTCTCTTTTATTATTTTATTTTTATGTCTGGTTTTGTTGTGCTATTTACCTACACCTGTTATTATATAAAGAGGGTAAGGCTTTTCTTTTTCAATCAGACAAATCATTCTTTTCTACTTGGTATCAGAGCACCGGTTCTAGACTGTGGCCCTAGTATCCCACCCAAGTAGGCTTCCGAAACCCTAACCACTCAGATCCCTCCTATCCTCCTTGCCGTACAGCCGTAGCCACCAGTTATAGTCGTCGCCAGTCACCGCCAGGGCTCCGTGGTCTCTAGCAGCGGTGGTTGTCGCCACCCCATCCTTGTAGCATTGTCAGTGGTCAATTAAGGCATCGGCAACAACCACCAGGGTCACCATCGACCTGCCATCGGCAACTGTAGACCCTTGAATAGCCTCTCACTTGTCGACAAAGGTGCCGCTGGTGAGCACCCTCTCATCCAGCAGCGGCGAGGAGGGGCAACAGCCTCTGGATGGCTCCACTAGGGTGTTTCCCCGCATCCTAGTGCTGCCTCTTTTGGTTCTAAGGGCTCCTTTGAGGCTTTTGGTCCGATTTTCAGGCGATGAGTGCTTGGATCTTGTGATCAAGAGATTCAACATCAATTTTTCATAGATTTCTATGATCTGAAATCAGATATTTAAATTTGATTTTTGGGTTTCTTCTTCCTCTCAAGGCACGATGGCATCATCAGATTCTTCAAAAGTGTCATCAGATATTGCTATGGAGGTAGGGGTGTATAAAAACCCATTTTTTGGGCCTATCTCCAAGATTGAAGAGACCAATTATGCACGATGGTCTTAGATGTTCCTAATTACCATAGAAGGTCATGACAAGGAGCATATATTGCTAGGGATTGACCCTACCAACAAGAAAAGAAAATATGTGATGTGGAAGAAGGATAATGCAATGGTACGCTCATGGAATATAAATACAGTATAACCCCAGAGTGGAGATGGTATCATGTACTATAAGATGACCAGAGAGATGTGGGATTTATTGCATGATACATATTCCCATGAGAAGAACTTCAATAAGGTGTTTCAGATTCACCATGATTTAGGAACCCTTAAATAAGAGGGACAATCACTTACTCAGTGTTATACTTGTCTTAAGGGACTCCTTGAGCAGTATAATGCTTCTTGTCTTGTGTACCTATGCTAGCTAGAGGGAGTATCATCAGGAGTATACAGTATTCTAGTTCTTAGATGGCCTTGGAAGAGAGTACGATGGGGCACTCTCTCAAATCTTAACTCTTTTAGAGCTTCCCTCACTGGAGGTTACTTATAGTTGACTTAGTAGAATTGTGGTGAAGCCACCTACTACTAATATTCTTGGTCAACTGACTACCTTGGCAGCTTCTGGAGGCTGCAAAGCACCCTCCACTCGTGGCAGAGGATGTGGAAGAGGTCAGCCTAGTAGGCCTTGGACTATGTGCACCTTTTGTGGTAGAGTTGGGTATATTGAGGCTACATGTTGGATCAAACATGGTAGACTTCTAGTGGCCAATCAGGCCACCATTTCTTCTGAGGACCAGTCAGATATGGTCTCCCGTGCAAAGTATGCTGCTGTTGTACAAAGACTTTCTCAGTTGACACAGGATTTTACTTCTACCACAGATACTACAGCTTTTGCCTCCTCCTCAAATAGTGCTCTTTCTTTTAGTTCATACAAAGGATCTAGAGATGGTACTATGTGGCTAGTTGACCTAGGCGCATCCAGGTACCTAAGTGGGCATCATTCTTCTTTCAAGAAGATGCAGTCTGTTCCACCAGGTAAGATCGTACAGGTTGAAAATGGTCATCACTCTCAGATACATGGACAGGGAGATGTTGTAGTTAGCCCCACTATTAGACTGCCAAATTTTTTGTTTGTTCTTAATTTTTCGATTAGTCTATTATCTATCAGTAGAATTACAAAGGATCTAAACTGTCATGCTATTTTTGATAATGTCAGATGTATTTTTCAGGACAAACTCACGGGGAGGGTGATTGGTGTCAGACATAAGGAGGGGGGTGTCTATCTCCTGGTTCACCCCTATTGAGCTTCTTGCAAGGGGGAGGTTGCCTTTACTGTTGGTATAGCATTAAAATGGCACCGACGACTAGGACATCTTTCTTTGGACGGACTACGGTGAGTGATACCACATATTTCTCCTACTATGGAGCTTCTCTATGATGCATGTCAAATGGGAAAATGTCATCGATCTACATACTCTACTTCTTTGAGTTCTACTGCTCTTTTTGATCTGGTTCACATGGATGTGTGGGGTCCTAGTCGTACTCCTAATAGACTAGGCCATCGTTACTATTTGATCATTGTAGATGATTTTTCCAGATTATTTACTATTTTTGCTTAAGAATAAGTCAGAAGTTGGTGATGTAATTCATAAATTTGTTATGTCTATAAAGCCTCAATTTTCTATGGCGATTAAGACTGTCTGGTCAAATAATGCTCTTGAGTTTTGCACTGGTACATTGGCTGCTTTCTATTGCTTAGATGGGATTATACACCAAACTTCTTGCCTCCATACGTCCCAACAAAATAGAATTGTAGAAAGAAAATATCATCATTTGTTGGATGTGGCTAGGACATTGCTAGATCCATCATAATGTACCATCTTTGTAAAAGTCAATAGTCGACATTAAATCGGTCAGGCCACTGACTAAGAAGTATACGGTACATGGGGAAGTACTCGGTGGGGCATTTTTTAAATATTTAAATATTATACACACACTCATCAAAAAGTAAAATATATCATTCTTACAAATTTAAGAATTAAACTAAGGTGTAAACCATTACAAATACATTACCAAGGGCAGAGCAACATAAACTAAGAATTAATATATGCTTGAATCAAATACATAACAAATTTAAGTGTGTAGCAGTAGCAACATAAACCAAGGTATAAACCAAGATACAAACAAAGGGTTTATGTCACGAATATAAGCCAAGAGTAGAAAGGCATTAACCAAGGAACTAAGATGCAGCAATAGCTTGGACAGCTTGGGCGATGCAAGAAACCGTAAATGCTAAGCCAAGGAAATAACATGAGAGAGGTCAGAGAAGCAGCAATAGTTGCAATACCAATGGTAGTAGCAGTAGGCTATCTAGTCGCAGCAAAGAGTACTCATCGCAGCAAGTTAGGTGATGAAGCAAGGAGTACTCGTCACCTGCTGGCCCTTGCGGCTTAGGCGATGTAGCAGCTTGGGCGGAGGTTGTAGCAACCTAGGTGAAGGTCGCAATAGCACCTTAGGCAATCGAGTGCTTGGGTGATGGAGGGTTTTTGCATGGTCGATGAGGAGCCTCACGTGAAAATAAACAATGTTAGGGGAGTGGTTGGGGAGGGGGATCAAGTGGGGTTTTATTTGACCTAATAAAAATATATACCTACATACCTTTTTTTTTCTCTATGCAAAAATTGGCCTAATACTCAGTCAACTACACTGACTACTCGGCCAAGTAGTCGGTGTTGTTGACTATAGGGCTGACTATGGGCTATTCAATCGGGAGGGTGCCACCTAGAATTACTTAACCGATTACTTGGCCAAGTAGGCCAATTTTTACATCACTGCATATGAGGAGAGGTGATCGTGGTAGATATCTTCCCTAATGAGTCACCGAGAACATCTTTCTGATCACCCATGGTTCCAGACTTGTAGGAAAGAAGATAGCAACAACAGATAACACAAACTCATACCATGTATATAGTCAAAACTATGGAACTTTGATCTGAAGTGATTCTTTCAGGCACAAAAAATACTATATCAAGCTCCAAGATCCTCCTAACCAGCCCCTTTAAGGCATAGGTGGTTGATTAAGAAGAGTTTAATAGCAAGATGGAAGCTATAGCAACAGCCTACATTATCTATAGGCCTTGCTGCCAGCGAAGGTAGTTGCTAGGGCCCTACTGGCAGTGTGAAAGGGGCTATTGGGGACAAGGAAGGCTGCTGGGGACCCAACAATGGTGAGATAAAAGGAAGTTTGGGGTGATGGAGGCTACTAGAGGCCCAACGGTAGCAGTAGTAGGGTCATTGGACCCTGGTGAAAGCCTTACAGTAGTGGTGGTGGCCTTAGTACGGCCAGTAGCAAAGGAAGATACTATCTATGGTGGACAGTGGTGAGGATCCCCCCTCCTGCTCGAAAAGGGATTAAGTCGGCGAAGAACCCTCAAGAAAGTGGATTCGATGATTTGGCAATTGGATATCACAGCACCAACTTAGGACCGCTACTCTTATATCATGTCGAGGGAAAAATACATAATGAATCTCATTGAGAAACCCTAAAGGTCATTTTATAGAGAGACCTCTTGGGACAATTACAAGTATCACCCTATACAATACATAAATAATAAAAGACCACATAAATAGCACTAAAAACATAACCCTTAACATATCAACTTGATGTGAAGAATGGCCCTTCTCTATGATGACCTTCAAGAAGAAGTCTATATGGTCCAGCCATCAGGTTATGTGATTGAGAGGGAGAAGGTTTGTAAGCTATAAAAAGCCATCTATGACCTGAAATAAAGCTCGAGAGTGTGGTTTAAGAGACTTAGTTCGAAAATCTAGAAAATTGATTTTCTCAAACCCACTTCCAAGCACTTTATTTTTGTGAGATGCAAGAAGCCAGGTGTGGTGATTTTAACTGCTTATGTTGATATGATTCTTATAAGTGATGATGTTACTCGAATACAGGAAGCTAAAGATTTTCTACAGACCACTGCTAGGGACTTAGGGATCTTGAGGTACTTTTTTGGGCATTGTGGTTGCTAAAAACTTTAGCGGGATGGTACTCTCCTAGAGAAAGTACATTCTGAAACTTCTTGAGATAGGTTAGCTAGGAGCAAAGCCTTCATTCTATCATAATCACAGGGGAAGCTAACTGAGTTTGATGACCCTATGTTTGAAGATAAGAAAAGATATAGAAGCATTGTTGGCAAGCTTCTCTATGCAATAGTTAACATGCTTGATACCAATTTTGTTGTGAATAGAGCAACTCAGCTTGTGGAGAATCCTTGTTATAACTATTGGCAGGTTGTGTCCTATTCTCAGGTACCTTAAAGAGAATCCTAGAAAGGGTCTCTACATAAAGAATAATGAGCATGTGGATTTACGTGCTTACTATGATGCAGAGTATGTAGGGTCAGTGGAAGATAGGAGGCCAACTACAGGCTATGCCACCTTTCCTAGTGGCAATCTTGTGACTCTGTAGAGTAAGAAACAAATGGTGGTGGCCAAATCCAATGCAGAAGTCAAGTACCATGCCATGGCTCACATTGCATGTGAAGCCATGTGGCAGTTCATTTCTTGGATGATATGGGGATCTAAGTCTCACAACTAGTGCCCATGTTTGGCGATAATCAATCATCCACCTTTATTGCCTCCAATCTCGTCTTCCACGGGCAAACCAAGCACATTGCGGCGGATTACCATTTTGTTAGAGACATGATCACCATAGGGAAGATTCGCAGCTATACTACTTCAAAGTAGCGGATTGCACATATCTTCATTAAGGCCCTTTAATGGAAGCACCGTGACTTCTTATGTACCAAGCTGGGCATGCGTGATATATATGCTCTAGCTTGAGGGGGAGTGTTAGAGTTAGTCGTTGAGGTTATGGCACTTTTTATTTTGTTGTTGGGTCTTCCTGTATTTTACTCAGCATACAAAGAGGGTTAGGGCTTCTATGAGAAATAAGATGCTTAGTTTCTCTTCCAACACTACCCATACATGCTTTCAAATAGTTCCCACATTTCTCTTGTTGTTTTCTTTCTCAAAAATAGGGATTGATTCTCCATGGAGATTGAATTGACTATCTAAGTCTTTACCTAGCTATCCTCCAAGTACCATTTCTCCCACAATTTGTCAATTAGATCAGGTTTAGGTTTGGTGTCGACAATATATTCAATCCTACCCCTTCCTACAATGGCCATCTCAGTAGCTGCGGACCAATGAAGATAATTATCCTTGATCAACTTAGTTGAAATCTCGACCATTTGACAACCCACTATCCATCTTCTCATTTACTACCATCTAAAAGTAGGGAACAAGGCCTCGGATCAAGTGATAACTAAAATAGGGCTTCAATAATCTAAAAACCTCAAAATAGGTGACACAGCTAAGAAGAACACAAAATAACCAGATTTTAAAAAAATGAAGAAAATGATCACCAAACCTCCACCAAATGTAAACACCGCAAATGGAGTTTTATGCCAAACCTTAGTTGCATGCTGGGCTAGTGTCGAGACTCGTCAGACTATCATTGGTATTAGAGATGAGTTGGGTGATGTTGTTGGCCCCTTTGGTATAGCTAAGGCCCTAATCATGATTTTAGGGCATGGTTCACTTCCAAATCCAACTTTTGGGTGCCAAGCAACCCAAAAATTAGGAGAAGGGGAGGAGGTCCATCCAGAGGTGTAGCTTCCACCTCTTACACCAATACTACTATTAGTAACAATGCTGAACCAATGGCAGCATCTCAGAGAGCCCCCCCATATGCACGATCCACCTGTAAGCACAAGAGGAGCCTTGACAGAGATCGAAGGCCCCTTGATGTGTAACCTTGTGTGGGAACTCAAGAGAGCTCAACCACCAATGCAAGAGCTCAACCAATGTAGCTCTCATACAATGTTCAACAAGCTAAACATGCACGTAACACACAACATTATATGGAAAACCCTTGCGAGAAAAATCACGGGAGCACTTGCTGCACAAGGCTCCTAGTGCCCATTAGCACTTAGGGTTTTTGTTTTCACTATGAATAACTAGAGGAAGGAGGATGTGTTACACTATTTACAAGAGGTGGTGTATATGAACCCACACCCCAAATCCATATACCCATATACAAATATTTAATACCACTCAACAATGACTAATCTTGTTAGGTAAGGATTAATGTAGGAGTCCTTTTATGCTTTCCAAGCCCAATTACTTTCACCTGAAAGAGCTAATTTGGGGATTTCCTTCATCTTAGGAGATCCTTTGTTAATCCCTTGTATAATAATCCTGCATTCAAGATGAGTTATTATTAGTTAAAGATTGGATGGATCCTTCAATAAGATCTCCAATTCGCTCTCCCTTGTATACTAATCCTGCATTCAAGATGAGTTATTATAGCTAAATATTTGATGGATCCTTTAATAAGTCCTCCAATTCGCTCCTTTGCACTCTGACATCGAATCAAATAATATGGCCAAAAGGCCCATTGAGTCTTGGAACTCTAAGGCCTTACCTTTTTACACTTATACATGTGTCATTTTCATGATACTTATGGATTTTTTGTTCATTTGTTGCAGCTTGCTCTTTTGTAGGATTTGTGATACCAAAAAGCACAGATTGGGAGTATATTGCTGTAATCTAGGAGCGGGGGGTTCTTGCTCCACTGGATCAATTCCATGAAATGGGGTGATGGGTTAATAAGTTTTTTGCTCTTGATCTTCATGGCACTTGGACCTAACCATTTTACCTAGACAATTAGTATCATCATCTTTTGTGTGCTTGAAGAGTCTTGAGGTCAAGGAACTTCATTTGTAGCTAGGTTGATCTTTAGGAAGGTGTGGTTCTCTATTATGGAGTCTGTAACATCCAAGTTGAATTATTCATTTAAATTCTCTGGATACTATTACTACCCCCATTACCTTCTACATTTAAGTCTATTTTAAGCAAGAATATATCAAATGTATTTGGATGGATGTAAAAGTTGCCATCAGTCAGGCTAGATGGGGCCTTCTAAACAAGGCATTGCCTTTTCAAATTAGACCATGTTTGAGCGTTTAACAAGGTAGGAAGACATAACTCTTTGTTTTTCATGTCTGATATGGGAAAGTCTTAATAGCACCTCATTTCTCATCAATGGTCGGACATTGAGCGATTTGATGTGACAGACAACGAATTCTATGCGATCAATTTGGCTGGAGTGACCTGTCAACTCTCTTGAGCATTCCTGACGTTTTTGATCTTTTGGAACATTTTCCCCCATTGTCAATAGAATCAATCTCTATCAACTCAATAAGCCTATCACAACCTCTCCTACTTGTTTTTCTTATTACAAGGAGACAAAGATGAGGGATTGGTCAAAGGTTGGTATATTTTAAGGTAGTTGGGGCTTGAGGTACAAATGGTTTTTTACACCCTAGAACTTGATAAGATGGTTTACACGAAGCCTATGGATGGTTACTTTATAGTTAATAAGTTTGCCATCAAAATAAGATTGACTACGAATTCATGCCATAGCACATTCATCCAATTCATATGATTTTTCCAATGTAAATTGAGCATGTTTTCCATGAAGAAATTTGTTCAGCACGTTCAATTCAATATTAGTAGGAGAACCTAACTTGATATTGGGAAAAAAGGGAAAGGAAGTAGAACCAAGTCAAGATGAAATAGGTCACTCCCTTCTTGTGATAAAGATCTTACCATTTAGAAATTGGAGCTACATCTCTTTTTCCATTTTTATTCTAGAGTTCTATTCTATGTGTTCCATGCCCCTTTGATACCTTAAAAAAGGAAAATGGACAAATTTCTTTTTTGAGGAAGGAATATGAAATTCATCACTACAAAAAATGGATAATGGCATATTTCAGTGGGAATAGAGAGGTAGGAAATAAAAATTGCATAACCAGCTCATTAACAAACTCAATCCTAAAATAACTGGACTCTAACTAAACTAATATTCTCACTCCCCCTTAAGTTGGAGCATAGATGATAATCAAGCCCAATTTGCTATGGATAAAAAACACAACTCCTCACACATGGCATCTTTTAGTTGGAGAAGTAGATCGTAGCAATAGCAAATGGGTAGGCAGGCAGGAGACTATCCCAAGCATTAACCATAATAGTAGGCAATAGTAGTAGGCAATAGCTGAAGTAGCAGTAGCAGTAGTAGTAGTAGTAGTAGTAGTAGTAGTAGTAGGCTGTAGCAGTAGTAGTAGCAGTAGTAGATAATAATAGGCTGTAGCAAAAGTAGTAGATAATAGTAGGTTGTAGTAGTAGTAGCGACAGTGGTAGATAAGTAGGTAGGCAGTCATGAGTGGGAGACAAGGACCTTCCTCAAATCCCCCCACTAGTCACCATTATTATCTTGATGTGGAGCAGTAGGATTGAATGCTCTAGACATACTAATCCAATCAAAACAACTTGAATTAGTAGTATTGGCCACAAGACTTATGGCAAAAACAACAGTAGAGGAGGGTTCGCCCCTTAGTAAATGTCTTAAATGATCCAACTCATTTACACCTCAAATTACTAAACCGGTCCTATACCTCTTTATATAGAGGGAGGTAGGAGAAAAATATAATAAGAGTCCAATGATAAAAGCTAAAAGACAAAAGTAACCCTCAACACAACATAACACTCTCCCTCAAGCTGGAGCATATATATCAATCATGCACAGCTTATTCCTACACTTCTCAAACATAAGGCGAGATAATAGCTTAGTAAATATATCAGCAGTTTGGTCTAAAGAAGCCAAACACGAGGTACAAAGCAGACCCTGCTGAATTAGGCTCCTTGTATAGTGACAATCCACTTCCACATGTTTAGTCCTTTCATGGAACATGGGATCATTGGCAATGTATGTGGCAGCCCTGTTATCACAATGCATCTCCATGGGCTCCTGAAACTGAACATGAAGATCCCACAACAAGGATCTAACTCAAATCATTACTGCTGCTGTTTGTGCCATAGCTCGATATTTGACTCTGCAGTGGAATGAGAGATCACACTTTGATTTTTCTTCTGTAAGGAATCAAGATTGCCCATGATAAATATACAAAAGCTCGTGGTAGACTTCCTATCATGAAGATCGCCAGCATAGTCATCATTAGAATAACCCACAACTCTCATAGGAGCTCCTCTTTAAAATAGAAGACCACATCTAGGAGCTTTCCTAAGGAACCTAAGTACCTGCATCACTGCCTGCCAATGTGCATTTGTGGGCTTGTCTAAAAACTGCCTCAATGTCCCAACTACTAGGGTAAGGTCTAGGCGTCTGATACTCAGGTATAAAAGTTTGCCTACCTATTATCTATAGGCCCTGCTATCAATAATTTTTGCTACACTATCATAAAGGTATACCTTTGGATCCATAGGGTTATCTACTCCCTTGGATCCTAGCATCCCTGCCTTTTGGAGTATGTCAAGGGCATATTTCCTCTAAGACATCACAATACCCTCTTTGATATGAGCAACCTCAAGTCCTAAGAAGTAGCAAAGTCCTCCCAGGTCTCTCATAACAAACTTCTGACCAAGAAACTCCTTCACCTCCAAAACACCTAGCTTGTCATCTCCCGTGAGAATCAGATCATCCACATACACAAGTAGAGCCACCACACCATGACACATCCACCTCACAAAAAGAGAATGGTCAGAAGATGACCTATGCATCCCAATAGTAGCTAAAGCCTACGACAGTATCTAGAACCAAGCATGGGGACTTTTCTATAGGCCATAAATAGCCCTTCTCCACTTGCATACACACTCCTCCTAAACCTCGAAACCTGGGGGCTACTGCATGTAAACTTCTTCTTGGATGTCACCATACAAGAATGCATTTTTGACATCAAGCTGATGAAGGGCCCAACCCTGTTGTGCTGCCACTGAGACTAATATCCTAACTATGGATAAACGAGCCACCGGAGAGAGTGTCAAAGAAGTCCACTACATAAGTTTGGGTGAACCCCTTTGCAATAAGCCTGGTCTTGTACCGTAAAATAGACCCACCAAGGTTGTATTTCAAGGCAAAGACCCAACAAGCTCCAACAAGTTCCCCTATCACGAAGGGCAAACATCTCGTCCTCCATGGCAGCATGCCACTTTGGATCAAGTAGAGCCTACTAGTAGGTGGCTGGGATCTCTACAGCAGATACGGCAGTAGTAAAGGCATGCAAGGACACACCAACCTAGGCAGTGGAAACAACACTCCCTGCCACCTTGTAATGTGCACATGAACGGGGGGCTTTCCAAATAGCTATGGGAACATTATCCTCTACCACAATTGACACTATACCAGAGGAAATAACCACTGTGTCTAACACTATATCTGAAGGAGAGTCCTCTGTGCTAGACTCTGTACCTGTAGGGGTATCCTAAGGAGAAGTAGCCTCTAGGTTCTCAACACTAACTGGAGGAGACTGTGGAATAGAAGGAGAGGGTGGCTTTGCCCTATAAGAAACTGGTAATTGATAAATGTGCCCCTTGAATGTGCTCTCATCCGTTGGAACAAGTCTACATGTGCTGGTAGATGGCCTTGTAGAAGGAGATTGGCTACTATCTGAGAATACAACAAAATGTACAGGAGCAACTGGCATAGGAGCATAATCTGGCACACTTTGTACCTTCCCAGCAACAACCAAAAAGTAAGGAACTACTTCATGAAATGTGACATCAGCACTCATTTAATGCTTCTAGTGCACAGGATCAAAGCACTAGTACCCTTTCTGAGTACGAGAGTAGCCAACAAACACACACTTGACTGCTCGAGGTGTTAATTTATCTCGACCAGGTCCAAGAAGATGAACAAAAGCCATACACCCAAATGTCTTAGATGGAACACCAAACAACTCTACATCGAGATATAACACCAGCCATGGTACCTGCTCATGAATAGCTAAGGAGGGCGGTCTATTAATAAGATAGTAGACTATCAGAACTACATCACCCCAATAAGTATGTGGCACATGTTCTGAATAAGGAGTTCTAGCCATATCAAGAATATGTCCATGCTTTCTCCCAGCAATCCCATTCTGCTGAGAGGTGTAAGGACATGAAGTTTGATGAATGATACCATGTAAACCATAGAAGTCTCCTAACCTACAAGTACATAACTCCAATGAATTATCTGATCTGACTGTCTTAATGCAGACACTAAACTAATTCTTTATCTCCAACACAAGCTTCTCAATAAGAGGACCCACTTCAGAATTATTCTTCATGAGAAACAACTGATGGGAACACCATCATGAGCTATAACTAGCTCATTTTGATCTAATTAAGTCAGTAAATGCTCCTACATAACTGCCAGAGAGCCATAATTCACTACAAATCCATTCTGAGGGAAAGATAAGAAAATAGGGTTAAAACTATAATTTTACCATCATATCTTGAATGCAGCAAAATCACAGGTTTTCTCAGGGGTTAATTAAGGGTCAAATGGTCCTAAAAGGCTAACAAGTGGGTTAGAACAAACAGAAAAGGGTTTTCACGTGTTTTGAGAATTAAATGACTTCTGAAACCCTAAAAACAAACCTACTTAATTAACTAAGGTTCTAGTCAGGATAAAATTTACCTAAACCCTCTAAAATTCATAGAAAAATATTCTCTAGGGTTTGGTATCCTCAATTTGACCATCAGAACCCGTCTTGACCCAAAATAGAGTCTCAGACTGATATTTGCCCTAATTTAGGTTTTTACATAAATTACCAGTCAAACGAAGTCAAAAACTAAATATAGCTTCACCATTAGATTCCTTGGGTCCAAATTAGGTTTGTACTAAAATTTGGGCCCAATCTGAGATCATCTTAACCAAGTTTGAATTTTGGTCCAGTCAGACTCTTTCTATCTCATTCAGACCCTTGACTTTTGAATTCTCTTACAAATAGCCCCCTAACTTCTTTGTCTTCTTCACAAGTAGGTCCCCGTGCCATTTTTGGAAGGTTAAACCTTCACTGTCGAGTTTCGAGCGAGGATTTCTTGCTCGATTCTCAATTAATCTCTCCCAAAATTGATACGAGGATTCCTTGTGAAGTTGCCTTCCATTTGAGCCATTCCTTGGACTCCAATTCTTTCCCCAAAGGTCAGGTGAACCTTTCAAAGGTTCGGATATCCTATTTTGCAAAATCCTTCCAAGCTTGGAAGCTTCTTTCCAAGCTTGGAAGGGCTTCCTATGGCCTATAAAAGATCCCATGGTGCACAGCCACGCTCTTCAGCAAGTTTTTGGGAGCCAAATCACCCTAATCCCCCTCCTCCGGCCACCAAAAATCCCTGCTCCGGCGACCTCTCTAGATCTCCTTCCTTTGGCCATCCAACCATCAAATTGGATGACCTAAGCTCTTCCTCTCTTCATCGCGACCCTCCCCAGCCAAAGAGAGGGCATTCCTTCGTCTACGACATCGTCGTCGCCTCGTCGCTTCTTCCTCCTTCTCTAGCTCTAGTCAATCAACACCGGAGCCCTCTGCCTCCCTACCACCTCGCTAAGTCCCTCTCTTGCTCTCTCTCTCTTTCTATTTCGCTTTCCCACTCTCTACACATACGCATGACCATCGCTTCTCCCTCAACGCACTTCATCTTCTCTACCTCCAGCGACGCTCCTGCAATGCCTACTCACCGCCACACTGCACGAATCATGTCGCTATCATCTCCATAAGCTCTGTCGTGCTGCACCTCACAAAAGCCCTAACATCTCCTTTCCTATTACTCTTCCTAACACCTCGATGACCTACCCACTGCCACACCACCATCTTCGACCTCCACACACCCCCATACACCCTCTCATGGCACGCCACTACCACTGTTACACTCGCCATGCTCTGACGATCATTCTTGAGCTTTCTGACATGGCCAAAAGGCCTTACTACTATTTTCAGGTATTCGCACCTCCGCTGCTATGAACGCAAGCTTCGAGCCTGCTTGAAGCCCTCTCCGGCAACTGTAGCTTCAGGAGCCACCTCCAGGTGATGCAGCTACATCCCAGGACTGCTCTTGGATCATCAATTAGAGTAGTTGACCACAACTTGAACAGAATTAGATGAAGCCTCTCCATCAACTGCTGCTAGCTACGCGAAGAAGGCGATGGGATTTAGTCCCACCTCGGATAGGGAAGAGTAGATGCAGTCGCATAAGAGGAAAAGGTCGCATCAGCTTATCGCCTCAAGAAATACAGGGGTGAGGTCCCTCACACCCTCACCTGCACCTCGCCCGTGACCTGTTACCCCACGGGCCTGGTGTAGATCCGACTACCCGCCTACGCTATCCACTCCTCGCTCACCACCCACTGCCGATGAGTTTGGACCCAGGTGCGCTTAGATCCAAATCCGATTACCCGATACTGTGCAAGGCTCTGGGAGAGCATGACGCAAGGAGAGAAAGAGAGGAGAGTGTGCAGGGTAGGGGAGGGTTTTGCTCTCTGGGAAGTTGGCTAACACTTAGCCAAAATTGAGGATCCTTCCCCCTCTGTGTGAAGAGAAGAGCAGAGAAAGAAAGAAGAAGAGCAGAGAGAGAAAGAAAGGAGAGAAGAAGAAGAAATCAGAGAAAGAAGAAGGAGAGCACTATTCATCAGACATTTAAGACGTCTGATCATTCAATCAGACGACTGACTTGAGCTTATTTTATACATAGCTATTGAGTTCCATTAGATATTATTGTAGGGAGTAATTGGTGATTCAAATCACCATTTTACTCCATTCTTTTTGCAGTCTGACACATGATCTTATTGCCACATTATTTTGAATCAATTTCTGATTATAATTTCTTATCTCTATTGTTTAAATTGCAATCTTGAGAATTGAATTCCTACTTGCTCCCAGTGAATGACCTCGAACTTTTTCGAGTATAAATTTTATCTTTTTTTTCTCAAGATTTCAACTATACTGCAATGCAACGATTTAAAACCCGATCCCAAGTGAGTAACAATAACCAAGATAATCGAGAGAAATCATCAACTGTAATCAAATAAAAGCATGTCCCTGTCTATTAGGAGTCCTGCTAGGACCTTAAACATTAAGATGCATCAACTGAAAAGATAGACGTGTGGCGCCATGCCATAGCTGGAAAGGAAGACTGCTGGTTCTTCCAAAGTTGACATGCATCATAAGAAAGCTTTGTGGTTGGAGACAAATGTGGAATAAGTCTCTACAGTTTATCCAAAGATGGATGGCCCAACCTTCTTTGCCATTGTAATGCACTCCCTAAGGTAGAGCTAATCTGGCACGCAGTAGCCGTGGGGCCTTGAACAAGTCGCTAAACTCCTCCTTCTTCATATCCACTACCAATAATCTTCCCTATCATTCGATCTTGGAGGGTGCATCCAAGCTCGTCAAAGATGATACGACAGTTCATTTGCTTGATGATCTCATTAACAGAAAGTAGATTCATAGACAAGTCCAGAACAAATAGGACTTTGCTAAGATGCATGGATAGGGTGACTGTAACTGCCCTTGACCATCAATGGGCACATGTCGCCTATCAGCCACTTACACAGAGCGACCTTGTGAGATGGAGTGAATCTGCCCAAAACATTGGGGATTCCCGGACAAATGGTTGTAAGCACCAGAGTCTATCAACCATGTCACACCAGTGGTTGAAGAAGAGTCAGTAACAACAGTTCCCAACACAATCTTTGACTCAGGAGAAGTTGCCATGTCCTCAAGGGTAATACAAACAACTTGGCTAGTCGTTTCTACACTGAAATTTAGACTACCTGAACTACTCCTTGGGTATAAATCCACACTACTCGGATTTGAATTTGACTTTCTTCAAGACCTACAGATCTGATTTTGATGCCACATAAGGGAATACACACCCCAAAAATGGAATAAAAGGAGAATACACACCCCAAAATAAATCACAAGAGGGGAGTACACACCCCAAAGAATCATCAAACAAGGGTTTGAAAATCTCATACCACAACTTGGTGTTGCTTCACTACACCTTTCGAAAGGTCCTTGGTCTAAAACTCCATCACCAACACACCAAGGACCTTCTTAGAATCTGCAGCAAGTGGAATCAAGCCTACTACCCTCTCCTTACCATCACAGAAGACTCGGTAGTGAGGGAAAAGGCGTTGGGCGAATGAGGAGGGTTAGGACGACCCTACTGCCGCTGCCACTTAGCAGCGATGTTGCTACTACAGTGGTGGCCTTATATTGCCATTAGGCAGCGACACTGCTACTGAGCCAGCGGCGGTGATGCTGCTGCTGTTGGATGATGGCGATGGTGGCATTATTGCTAGCCAATGCAGCCGCTAGTGGCGATGGTGATGGGGGGGCTAACAGTGGAGTTAAGGTTTCTTCGGTGGAGCCCTCAACTTGGCTCTGATACCAAGTTGAAAGAAATAAAAGTCATCAAATTACTAAGCGATCCCTACACCTCTTTATATAGAGAAAGGTGAGGGAAAAAAATAACAAAAGTCCAATGATAAAAGCTAAACGACAAAAGTACCCCTCAACATAGCATAACAGTAAATGGTAGAGAAGGCTGCCTTGTATCAGTGGCAATAGATGTCTGATTTGCCCAAGTGGACTTACTGAACTTGTCCCAACATTTGTCAAAAGCATGATTTGTTCTCTTGCAAAGAATGCGAGTATAAATGATGACCTCATCCACGATTGCCAAAATAACCACCTCTCCTTCTAGAGGCAATAAAGCCAGAGGTGACAAGTACAGTAACAAGAGTAGTAGGCAGTGCATTAGCATCTATCTTCTAGAGGTGGCTGTGTACTGTCTCTAGATCAGGCACTGAGTCAAGACAAAATATAGTCTGACTGTTATCGTGACGCTAAGCCATCCAGTAAATGGTAGGCCTGCCACTTTACACATAGAATAACTTGCTTCTCACAGTAGGCAAGCTAAAATACGGCTAACTTCTCACATAGGCCCTCTAAAGTAGTGAAATATGCAACTAAGGACATGTCATCTTGATTGATAATCCATATACACCTGTATATGTCTGCACGATGGGAGTTGCTTGTCTACAAGGATTACTTGTCCAAAGTCTCCTAGATCTCCTTTGTTTTCTTCTTGTACAACATATTGAAGGTAATAGTAGGGTCGATGTTGTTCATCAAGTAATTCACAACCAAGTGATTGTTCTTCTCCCACTTCTTGTACTTGGTAACATCTTTAGGTTCAAGATCTAATGGTAACACCATCATTCATCATAAATAACTTGAATTAGTTGGAATCAAGAGTTAAATGCTCCTAAATGATCACCTGAGGACCATAATTCCACTCTGATTCCTTTTGAGAAGATAATAAAATAGGGTTAATTCTATTATTTTAACAGCACATTATGAATGCAGATTAACTATAGGATCACTCAAGGGATAATTAAAGGTCAATTGAGCACAAAAGTCTAAAAAGTGGGCTCACACTAACAAAAATAGGGTTTACGCATTTTGTGGACGAAAATAGGACTAAAAACCCTAATTATCAACCCCACTTGAATTGAAAAGGTTTTGGTCAGGATAAAATCAATCTAAACCTTCTAAAGTTCATAGAAACGTATTCTAAGAGGTTTAGTATCTTTCATTTGACCATCTGAACCCATTTTGTCCTAGAACAAAGATTCAGACGGGAATTTACCCTAATTTTGCAATGTACCCAATTAGATGTGATCAAAACTCAAATTCAAGTTTACCATCAGATTCCTTGGGTCTAAATTAGGTTAAGACCAAAATTTGGACCCAATCATAGTCCATCTTGACCTAGTTTTCAATTTAGTCCCTAAGATTTCCATTTCTCTCACTTAAACCCCTAGGTTTTGATTCTATTGCAAATAGGGCCCTAACTTTCTCTAGAGGTGTGAACAGAACCTCAACCCTAACCGTGCGAACTCAATCTTGGATTTCTCTCTGATTTCTTAATCAAATCCCTCCAAATTTGGAGGGATTGATCAGGAAGAGGATCCCTTTCCATTGAAATTGATCTCAAATCCTAACTCGCACCATAAAAACTAGTGCGGATTTTATGTGGTTTGTTAAAAGTGGGTTTTTGTCATTAAGACACATAAAATCAATTAGCTCTTAAATTTATAACCTAGATAGGGTGAATATCTAGGGTCGTCTAAGGAGGCTACTTTGTTAATCACAGAGATGGTTCTCTCTTTCACCTCTTAAATCAACACATCTATTTTTGTATTTTTCATTTTATTTTTTTTATGATTTTCAAACCAATTAGGTATTTGCAAGTGAAGATTATGTTAAAGAGTAAACCTATCACTAAACCTAAGTGACATGAACGAGTTTTCTCTTCTAAGCTTACCCTAGGCAAGTGCGCTTAGGGTAATTAAAAGAAGATGCGGTACACTAATTAACTAATAGCATGAAAAACACACTAAGCTAGAAAATAGAAATTAGAAGGCAATTAAAATTTGTATTACTAGTAAGTCGATTACAGGTAGAGGAATGCTTTCACAAGAAAAATAGTAAACTACTAACTAATACCAAGCTAAAATAAAGATGAAGGGGAAATCCTCTGGATGAAGAACTGGTTGGCCCTTGCTCCAAGTGCAGTTGCCCCACACTTGAAAAGGGTTCTCCTTTTCTTCTTGAAGTAGTACTCCTCCAAGTTGTCCTTCAAGGTGGGCATCAGCCACGTTGCCCCTCCTCTTGCCTAGCCATCCCCTCTAGGTGTGAAGACCTCCTCCTTTGGCATGGCTAAGGGAGAAGAAGGAGAGGAAGAAGGCACCAAGGGGGCAAGTGTGTGCCCCCTTGATCTTCTTCTCCTCTTCTTCTTCCTTGGTGTGAAGATGTAGTGGCTATAGTGGAACCTAATTAATGGAAGAGATGAGAATTATGTGGTGGTAGGGTAGGGTATTTATAGGTTGGGAAGGGAGGTGGTTATGGTATTTTTTGAAGGAAAATGAAGGGGTGCTTGGATATTTTTGGAGGGAAAAATGGGAGGGAAATGAAGAGGTGCCTTGGTTTTCCCTCCAATAATACCTCCTAGAAGGTGTTGATTTTGGAGGGAAAAAAATAGAGGGTGGAGATGGGTTGAAGGGGTAGGTATAGGGTTGGATTTCAAGGGTTTTGGAGGGAAAAAGTTGGCACCATTTCTTGGTGATTTTGGAGGGAATTTGGTGGTGTCTTTTGGTGGTAGAGACGTAACGTCGAAAAGTGTTTAAATAATTCATTCATTGTAACAATCATTCAAGACATCAATATTAATAAGAAAACTGAACAGTGAGTCTGAATGTCAATCTCAGGGAGGCAAGGAATCGGATCAGTTAATCACTTTAATGTCACAAAGTACGTCAATTGGTTTGCTTGCGAAAAGAGAGAGAGAGAAGGGTTAGAAATCTGTAGTCGACTAATGATATCTAACCATGCTTGAAGAGTAGACATGATGAACATAATAGATTCTAGCAGAAGATGATAAAACCATATATTGAATGGGTAAAATTGTTTCGCAACTACAATGCTAGATAAAAATTGTTAGAAACATAAGCATTAAACAAGTAGCTAAAGGTGACAGTTGGAGTGTCAAGGCAGCCACGGCGGTGGAAGGGTTCTGTTGACAGCTCGGTGACTCCAAGGCTTGCTTCTGAGCTCTAGAAGGTGGTGGAATTGTGCTTGGTAGTAAATTGATCTCTCCATTTGCAATGGACGTCCGTAGGTCACTTTATACTGAAAGAAAGAGAGTTAGAAAAGGCATCGCATCAATAGCGACACCAAGGATATCGCTGTAGGCCCGTTGCAATTGTCGTTGTAGGCAGCTCACCCACCCACTATCTTTCGTGCACGCATGAATAGTGGCCGAGTAAGGGCGATCCATGAATGCGCTTTGTCAGCCGTCCGATCAAGGATCGACAGTTGAGATCGCACCTCGCCCGTCCTTCAGATCACGCCCTGCCGTGCGGATGATCGCATGATGGATTGGGCATCAGATCATGCGTCGCTGGTTGCACGGATCTGGTGCACGAGATCGTGCCACATCGATGCTATCAGAACCGCACGATGGGGATCCAGTGGCCCAATTTTGCCCCCCATTCGCGTGAAGCGGATTTGGCCTCCCGTGAAGTCTCACACGCGCACCTCCACGATGCGGGCACTCATCTCCACCAATGCTCTATGCCCACGGTTTGTCATGGAGAGGAGTTGTTGCCTATGCCTCCTCAACCGTTGGATGAGAAACGTGTGACTAAGATTGCACATTATGCAATGAAGAGAAGGGAGGCATGTGCTGCTAGGCGTGTGGATGAGCAACACGTGGCACAATGTTGGTCGTTGATCATTAGATCAACGGTCATAACTTCTGGGTCTTGTTGTGGGAGCTATGGAGGTCAGATTGAGGTGATTTTGAGTTCGTCGATCTGGATCTATCCGTATGGTCTAATTGCTCATCTGAGACCTGTTTCAACATGCACTTGTACAGCTGGTCATTAAACATTAATTCTAAGCAATCTATCATAAAATAATGCAGAATGCATGTAATGCCGCCAAACCCACTATAATATGACATTAATGCACATGTGCCCTCAAAATTGACTCTAATTGATATAATTAACACTACTAATTGTAGAGTCATCAAGAGGGGTGAAGGGATGTGTAGGGTTGGTGCCAAGATTAAGGTGGTATGGTGGTAGCTTAGGTGGACTTAAGTAAGGTTAGTTGGTGGAGCTAGTTAGGTAGGTTTTAGGGTTAGCTTTTGGTGATCAAGGAGGTGACTAGCTAAGCTAAGCTAGCTTATCTAGTAGGGAGTAGGGTAGAGAGGTAGAGGGAGCTAGGGTTTTGGAGGTGATGAGCTAGAAATAGTTGGAAGGAGCTATACTGGAGCTGGTGGATGCTGAAGAGAATTGCAAGGAGCTACCGTAGCTGGCTTAGCTTGCTAGTTCTTTGCTAGCTGCTAAGCTAAGCTAAGATGAGCTTGCTTTTGCTGATATGAGCTAAGGTGAGCTGGGTCTAGTCTTCTTGGAGAATACCTAGCTAGCTTAAGTCAAGTAGCTCAGATCAACCAAGTTGAGCTGAGTTAGGTCTCTAGGAGCTAGCCTGAGCTAGGTGAGGCATCTTTAGCTAATTAGATCTAGCTAGTGGTTGGTCCTAGTTAGGTTGAGCTTCCAGTGAACTGTTCTGGGTAGGAAAAGCTGGAATAGAGCTCTGATCAACTAACTTAAGCTAGTTTAAGCTGCCATCCAGCTAAGGTGAGCTGAGTGTGATCTAGGTAGAGCTACCATTCAGTTGGGATGAGCTGAATGAAGCTCTGAATGAAGCTAGGGATGAGTTGATCCAACTAGAAGGAGATGGGATCTAGCTTGAATGTGCTAGATTTAGCTGTGATCCAGCTAATAGGAGTTTCTTCTTCATCTTCTGCCTTCCTGAGTGGCAAGGCATGCGGGATCTGACATTCTACCTATCCCTAACACTCTGATAAACATATCAAAATACAATAAAATGCAATGCATGCCTATCCTAAGCAAATGCCTAAATGCAACACAGAAATCCATTTGGGAAGTTAAAATCCTAAGAGCTAAGTTTGTTTTAGGGCATAAGAATGATGATAAACTGGCATTTGTCACACCCCCATGCTTATCTTTTGCTCTGCTCTTAGCAAAACTAATTTTTACAAAATGGAATTTTGGGGAAAACTATATTTTTTTACTTGTGAGGAGAAGATTACGAGACCTTGGTTGGTTAAAATACAAGAGGTACGGGATTTGTTAAAGATAAACATTAGGATTCATTTTTCGGATCCAAACATTAGATGAATCGGGATCAATGTATCCTCCAAAAATTCACAAGTTAACCCTTTGTTAATTGAAATGACCCGAAATTATTTTGTAGTTAGGATTTCTCCAGCTCTTGAATCCGATTCGCAACTTGCATAATCCTTCAAAACCTTGTGTCTGTGCTTGTGAATGCCAACATTTATAAGGTCGTGTATTTGTTTAAAACTTTTTTTTTTGGTGGAATCTCCCCCATGCTTATTCTTAGCTTAATCCTATAACAGATGTATCAGAATCATTACTCCCATTACCAATCCTCAAGGGGGCTCTAGCACCAGCACTTCGAGATAGTACTATCTAAGACACCACCCAGGAGCTCACAACCCCATAACACAATGCAGTGTAAAGGGGCACTCCAAGCAAACTCAAGCTCTTGCTACAAAGCTATGGGTAGAGCACCGTCCAAGACACTTGAGCTGCAAAATTATGCCTTAATGCTCCATGTAAAGATATGAGATATAGATATAAAACAACACCGAGGTGATAACATGTTGACATGAGTCCTCAAAGGGTGCATTTTCCTCCTTCTCAATGGTGGGAACTCAACCCAATCATCTACTTCAAATTTCACTAAGACTAATCAAGCAGTTTTTCTAAAATAACTTTTAGGTGTTGGTCTTTCTAAAATAACGATACTTGATCTAGTTTAGGAATAGACCCAGAAATACTAAAAATTAGATTTGCATTCTAGTTCCTAGTTTGTTAAAGATTAAATCCCATTGTACCTAAAAATGAATCTTTCAACCTTAGTCCCGATTTTCAAAATTTTCCTCAAAGAGTTTTATGATTTTTCTATAATGAGATGCATGCGAAAGAAAAATTGTATATTTTTAGGTTTTGAAAATCCTGAATCAATCGTCAAAATTTAGAAACATCCCCCCATGCTTATGATGTGCAATGTCCTCATGCATTAGGAGGAAAAAGAGATCACTTTAGTGAGAGCTGGTCAATTTTAGGATGGTCAAAACCTGGGAAAAGAAAGGAAAGTAAGAAAAATGATGGGTTACCTCCCATCCAGTGCTATCTTTTATGCCATTCAGTCGGGCATGAAGTGATGCACAGAAGACGGAGAATCATGTAAATAATTGGACACTTGAATGTCCTCAAGAAATATGTCTTCCTCAGGATCCCCTAAAAGATGATTAGTAAAAATATAAGGATCAAAATGAAAAGAAAAATTGGAAGAATGACCCGAGTCTAGCCATGGTTTGAGTTCATGACGAAGGCCAAACTCAGGTGGGTCAGGTGGTAGGTCCAATGGAAAGGGAGTGGGAGAGAAGTCATTGTGATAAAGGGTGGGTGAAGTTAATGTGGATGTTTTTGGTGATAAATCAGGATGATTAGAAGAGTGAAAGTCAAATCCTAGTTGATCTGAAATGTCTTGGACCCCATTAACATAATCAAAATCTGAATTAATGGTGATCAAAGCAGAGCAAGATTTGATTAACATAGATTTCTCAATTATTGCTTCCATTTTAGTATCAGTGTCCTAAAAAAATTCATGATCAATGGACCTCCTGGAAGCTTTGAAAATATCTATTCAGATAGTCTGGTTACCACAACTTATATCCTTTTTTCCGAAATGACAATTGATATTAGCTTTTGCAGTAATTAGAGAAGGTCTTCCAAGGATGACATGGGCATTTGTGAGAGCCTCAAGTACCTCTTTGTCAAGGAACAAAAAATCAATCGAAAATAGACAATTCCAGACCTTGAGAATAATATCCTCGATAACTCCCTACAGTTGAATGGTAGATCAGTTTGCCAATTGAAATTAAACCTTAAGAGGTTTTAATTCACCAAATCGAAATTCCTTGAATAAGACCATGGGGATGAGATTAATAAAGGCACCTAAGTTGAGAGGGGCATGATAAAAGGTGGTGTCATTTATGACAACCGAAATGAGTGGTGCACCCGGGTCCTTTTTCTTGAGTAGCAGCTTGCTCTGGACAACTGAGCTCACTATCTCAGAAAGGACTACCCTTCCTAGATTTTGGGCTTACCGCTTTGGAGTACATATTTCTTTCAAAAATGAGCATAGGCAGGGATGGCATCTAGGAGGGGGGTGTTAGTCTCGACTTGAATAAATAAGCCCAAAAAGATCTTGGTGAGAGGGCTCTAATTTATTTCTCTTAGAAGGACTGGATTGCAATGCTTGAGGGTAAGGAATAGGATTGAATCTTGTGTTTTTGATGTGTCATTTTCTTCTTCCTGATTGGCGTTAGGAGAGTCAATTTGCATAGGTTGAGAGTGGGTTTCATCCATTTGATGTGAAGGCCCTAAATCAGTGGTGGCTTTCCCACTCCTCAATGTAATTGCATGTGAAGTTTGGTTATCACTGGGAGGAGGTGGGGGGTCTATTGTTGATGGAAACCTGGTTGGCACTAAGGTATCGGGTTAATGGGAGGTTGATTAGTGTGGTTCTAATTTTGATTTCCACCCAGATATTGGTTCCTTTGATTGATGGGGTTGGGTATGGGCTAGGATGGAAAATGACCTGCAGGTGTCTGGGTCAGAGTAACTACAACTGCATTATGGAGATTGTTAATAGCACGGGTTACTTCCAACATCTTGCTTTGCATTCCCTACAAGGTTTTCATCATCTGGGCATTGGTGTATTCTTGGGATGGCCCAGGTTGATAGAAAGTCCGATTTGAACCATACCCTCCAAACAAGTTTTGTTGTTGGTGAGGAACCGGATTGGTCCAGGAGTAAGTCGAGTAATTCCTCCAATGAGAGGAATTTTTAAATTGCTCCTGGAGGGTAGAGATATTTTTAGTGGGGCTTTGATTTGGATATGTATAATCCCCCGGTGAACCATAAAAAGCCTCAGAATATTGATTATACTCAGTAGGGGCAGTATTTAATTTATGCATATTCTCTCTTGAGGATGTTAGGTAGAGTTAGATGCGAAGCCTATGGAGCTTGGGTAGGTATGGCCAGTCTCCCTTGATTAGCTAGGTTTGTTATAGCCCTAGTCAACTGTTGTTGATTAGCTTGTAGCTGAGCCACCTACTCAGCTATCATTGAGTAGAGATTAGGCGGGGGGAATTGATTAGGTGGCTCCAAGGTGGGTAGATGGGGGATGGAAAAATCAACATGTGGGTTAGATTGTGGATTAGAGGACCAATTTTGTTTTTCCATTTTTTTTAGGATGCAAGTGAGAGGAAGAATGTGGAAAAAAAAGGTTTTTCGTGGGATCAAAATCAAGTGGTCCCTCCAAGTGTGGAGTTTGGGACCGCCGCCTGTGCAATAATGGAAGAAAGGGGAGAAGAGGAGGGAGCGATGAGAGAAGTGTGCAATCAAGCAACAAAATTCTAGACCTAACTTAAATGTGACTCCCTAAAAATTAACGTAATTCTTGGTCTATCTAGGAAATGAGAAATCAATAGTGGATATCCATTCCTTCAACAAATCTGGTTAGGCTGAATAAGTGGAGGGTTCGGCCCAAGCATGTCCTAGAAAAATCATTGGGGGCTTCTATAAACCCATGCCTGGTCATTTCACACGGCCCCTCAGCCTAGCACCAGATATAGATAAAGGAATTGATACCAACTAAAAAAAACTTAAAACTTAGACAACAAGCCTCAGTTTGATGAAACCTTAGGGGTCAAATTACTACAAAATTTTAATTAGGTCTAGGAGCTTAAAGTGCATAAGGAATGTGATGGGTGCTGGTTGGGGTAATGCCTGATTATTTCTTCTTTTTTTTGTGTGTACGAATTGGGTAGGAAGTGGTGCCCAAGCCAAATCAATAGGGTTTGCAAAAAGGATTTTTTTGTTTGAAGTGTTTTAAGGTTTTGATTAAGATTTAATGTCTTTTAAGATTCTCTCTTATTAATTATTCAAATAAGGTTTTGATGTTCCACAAAATAATAGCAAATAAGTTGTTTGTGGAAGTCAATTCCTTTAAAATTGATGTAACCAAGAGAGAAAATTAAAAATCCTAAAGTTGAAATTCCTAGTTATACAACTCCTAAAAATGAATCTCTTTTTGAAATCCTTTTAGGTGGTGGTCCAAACAAGACAAACAATACCACCACCTAATAACAAATCAAACAAGGAATCCAAAAATAAATTTTTTGAGATTTTAGAGAATTATTTGATTTTTTTTTTGAATTTTTCTTCTTACTGGTGTCAAGAGTCAGAAATGATAGATTCGAGGAATTGATTCTACAAAATCCTCAAATGGCCTCAAACATTTTTGAGAACTTTATATGTAGATAATTTCTCAAGGTTTTCAAAAATATAAATTTTTCCCAAATCTGATAAGTAGAAAATTTATAAAATTTACAAACAATAAGAAAACAGTAAGGAAACAAGGTCTGACCCTTGTTCGGTCCATGAATTTTTTAATTTTTTCTATCTAGCCAAATTATTTGAAAATTGGATTTAAGATTCTTGACCCAAAGGAGCTTCCCTGGGTGTAATTTGGTGATTTTAGGAAGCTCCTAGTTGGTCAAACCTGATTTTTGAAAATCAAGACAGAAGTCTGGATTTTTAAAAATCAGACACCAACAAGGTAAGGGTGGTAGAAAAATGAAGCAAACAAGCAACACAATAAGTTTTAGGGTTCCACCACCCTTAATTTTTCTTGTTTTTGATAATTTAGAGATTTTTTTCAAGAGATTTTTGTCTTTATTTTCAATAAGATAAAGCCTGGGGCACTAACTTGAAGTATGCAGGAAGGAAAGAAACTTGAAGCTTCCACTCCAAGTGCTCCAAATCCTACTCCCGATCTCACTCCTGATTCGCACCTGAAATAAAAAAAAAATAAAACTTTGTGAAGATCAAGTAAGCAAGAGAGAGATAGATGATGTGATTAAACTGTGCCTGCGTAGCAATGGCGCCAAAAAGTGATGCAGATTTTACGTAGTTTGTTAAAAGCAGGTTTTTGTCGTTGAGACACATAATACCAATCAACTCTTAAATTTATAACCTAAAGAGTGTGAATATTTGGGGGCGTCCAAGGAGGCCAATTTTTTAATCACAAAGATGATTCTCTCTCTCACCTCTTAAATTAACACATGCATTTTTGTATTTTTTGTTTTGTTGTTTTTATGATTTTCAAAACAATCAGGTATTCGCAGGTGAAGGGTACGTTAAAGAGTAAACCTATCACTAAACCTAAGTGACATGAATGAGTCTTTTCTTCTAAGCTCACCCTATGCAAGTGCACCTAGGGTAATTAGAAGAAGATGTGGTGCACTAATTAACTAATAGCATGAAAAACACACTAAGCTAGAAAACAGAAATTGGAAGGTAATTAAAATTTGTATTACTAGTAAGTCGATTACAGGTAGAGGAATGCATCTACAAGAAAAATAATAAACTACTAGCCAATACAAAGATAAAATAAAGATGAAGAAGGGGAAATCCTTTGGTTGAAGATCTAGTTGGCCCTTACTCCAAGTGCAGTTGCCCCACACTTGAAAAGGGTTCTCCTTTTCTTCTTGAAGTAGTCCTCCTCCAAGCAGTCCTTCAAGGTGGGCGTCAACCACCTTGCTCCTCCTCTTGTCTAGCAGTCCCCTTTAGGTGTGAAGACCTCCTCCTTTAGTGTGGCTAAGGGAGAAGAAGGAGAGGAAGAAGGCACTAAGGGGGCTGGTGTGTGCCCCCTTGATGTTCTTCTCCTCTTCTTCTTCCTTGGCGTGAAGATGTAATGAATATGGTGGAACCTAACTAATGTAAGAGATGGGAATTATGTGATGGTAGGGTAGGGTATTTATAGGATGAGAAGGGGGGTCGTTATGGTTTTTTTTTGGAGGGAAATGAAGGGGTGCTTGGATATTTTTGGAGGGAAAAATGGGGGGAAATGAAGAGGTACCTTGGTTTTCCATCCAAAAATACCTTCTAGAAGGTGTTGATTTTAAATGGAGGGTGGAGATGGGTTGAAGGGGTAGGTGTAGGGTTGGATTTCAAGGGTTTTGGAGGGAAAAAGTTGGATCCATTTCTAGGTGATTTTGGAGGGAATTTGGTGGTGTCTTTTGGTGGTAGAGAGGGGTGAAGGGATGTGCAGGGTTGGCGCCAAGATTGTGGTGGAATGGTGGCAGCTTAGGTGGACTTAGGTAAGGTTAGTTGGTGGAGCTAGTTAACTAGGTTTTAGGGTTATGTTTTGGTGGCAAAGGAGGTGACTAGCTAAGCTAAGCTAGCTTAGCTAGCTTAGCTAGTAGGGAGTAAGGTAGAGATGTAGAAGGAGATAGGGTTTTAGAGGTGATGAGCTAGAAGTAGTTGGAAGGAGTTGTACTGGAGCTAGTGGCTGCTGAAGAGAACTACAAAGAGCTACCTTAGTTGGCTTAGCTTGCTAGCTCTTTGCTAGCTGCTAAGCCAAGCTCAGATGAGCTGGCTGCTGTTGATATGAGCTGAGGTGAGTAGGGTTTGGTCTTCTTGGAGAATACCTAGCTAGTTGAAGTAGCTAGCTTAGGTCAAGTAGCTCAGCTCAACCAAGTTGAGTTGAGTTAGGTCTCCGGGAGCTAGACTTGAGCTAGCCTGAGCTGGTTGAGGTCATCTTCAGCTAACCAAGTCATGCTAGTAGCTGGTCCTAGTTAGGTTAAGCTTCTAGTAAACTGTTTTGGGGTAGAGGAGCTGGAATGGAGCTGGCATCAACTGACATGAGCTAGTTTAAGCTACCATCCAGCTAAGGTGAGCTGAGTTGAGATGAGGTGAGCTAGCTAGAGCTACCATTCTGCTAGGATGAGCTGAATGGAGCTAGGGATTAGTTGATCCAACTAGAAGGAGCTGGGATCTAGCTGGAATGATCTAGATTTAGCTGTAATCCAGCTGATAAGAGCTTCTTCTTCATCTTCTGCCTTCCTGAGTGCCAAGGCATGCAGGATCTGACATTCTACCTATCCCTAACACTCAAATAAACATATCAAAAATACAAAAAAATGCAATGCATGCCTATCCTAAGTAAATGCCTAAATGCATCCCAGAAATCCATTTGTGGAGTTAAAATCCTAAGAGCTAGGTTTGCTTTAGTGCATAAGAATGATGATAAACTTGCATTTATCAGAAACCTAAGGAGCTTCGAGAATCAGGGAATTCGCGACTCCAATTTGCAAATTCTTCTAATTTTAGAGCACATTCAAGCTCTATATAAGCTCGCGCACATCCCAGCTTCCTCCTTAGCTAGGTTTCAAGCCACAACCCTTCTTCCCCTCCTCCTCTGGCCGTTTCCAACCTCAGCTCCAACGACCCTCTCGCCTTCCTCTTCCATGCATCCAATAGGCAAATTGGATGCACCAACCTCTTCCTCTCTTCTTCACAAACAGAACCGATCGAAGTCTAGCAACTCCGAGCCCCTTATTCATCGCTGCACCACTCATCGGAGAACTTCATCTCCTCCACGTCTAGTAGCCACACCGATGTGGACCTCTCCTCTATTTTTCTAATAACTAGGTTCTATCTCTCCCTCTCCTTCTATAGCTTAGGTTTAGACCTATAGGATCTCGATTCCACTGCCATTCACCTCTCTCCCTCTCTGTCTTCTTCACTGCTGACGAAGCTCCAGCGAGCTTCGTCCGATCGCTACACTCAACTATCCACACAACCGCCACCACCACAACATTCCTTACACCTCAGAGAATAAAAGCCTTAATAAAATTGGGGGGTTTGATCTCTACACTCCACGGTCGAACAACCCACCAAATCACTGATCATCCCTTCACCCTTCGACCACCTTATACCGCCACACACCAAATAATGACCACCACCCCACTCACCATGGTCTAACGAAGGTCCTGAACTATTCTAATTAGGCCGAGAGGCCATTTTCTTGTTTCAGGTATCCTCTCCGGAGCTGTTGCGAACGCCTCTTCCCTCCACCTTTGCCCACCACGCTTCGACCAACTTCAACCTCGCTGCCACCTTCAACAAGAGCGGAATCCCTCCACGAAGCAACCTACAGTTGCAATCGAAGAAGGATGCAGAGGAGCATCATCAATTGAAGGAGTGTTCCTGCCTACAACATATGCAAAGGAAGTGCATAACAAAGTCCCACATCATGCGGATAAAATTAAGAGAGTTACATGTTCGTCGCTGCTACACAGTTCAGGTAGATATTATCATCGTAGTGCAAATTGCGACATAACAAATAAATTTGTAAAGAATCAGAGTACCAGGTCGTTCGTAGGGAGGCAACCATAATTTATACAGAAGCTCTTCAGAAAACTAGTTCTAGCAGATATTTATATATGTATATATGTATATATGAACATCAGATATCAGATAATCAGAATTGTATTGCATTCAGAAATAGTTTTTCAAATTAGACATTGCTATGCTAAATAGAGAAAGAGAGAGAGAGACAAAAGGTAGATAGATGACGACGCTTGTGGGATGCTTGTACAAGGTACGGTAGCACCTCAGATCCAGGGTGTTGGGACGAAAGTCGGAGTTGCAAAGAGAGAGGCAGGAGACCATAGAAGGTGGAAGATGTTGGAAGAGATGCCTACAATTGGGGGGCCCTAGGCCTTCTTTTATAGTTTTAATGAGGGGCAAAGTGGGCATTTTGGCCCTTAAACTCATGTAACAACCCCTAGGCAATCAAATCCGTCGTTTAGAAGATCAACAGATCAAATTTGGCTTCAAAATCGCCTTATTTGCACCCTTTACACTCGGATTCAACCTGGTGGCAACACGTGGCGGCCTCTGGAGCATCTAATCGTGATCGCTTGGCTCAGCGCGCACCTCGCACCTACTTTCCTCTTCTTCGCATGCCCGCTCGTTCAAAGTGAGCACCTGATCCTCAGCCGTCCAATCTTACGACTTAAATGTGTGCCCATTGCCTTCTCAAAAAGTGCGTGTAGCCGCGGCATGCTCTGATCATGCCACATGGTCACTCCTCTGCCCTTCGATCTCCATCTGACGGCCCAATGTCACCCGCGCGCAACGCCCCTTCAATTTCGCACAACGCACAAATCGAATGACCACCGGTTACTTAAGCACGAAGGCGCTAACCGCTACATTGTGCCTTCGCTTTGTTGCGTTTTCATTTTAAGGCAACTCATTCTTGGTCATTGGATGAAGATCCAACAGTTGAGATCTTCTCCTTCTTTGATAAGGCGCGACTGAAGCTGCAACGTGGCAGCTTGTGGACCGTTGGATGGCCATCCAACGATCGAGAGTGGGAGAGGGATGGTCTTTAGAGATGGGCCAGTGGTGAGGGGTGGCTGTGATGGCACCACGTGTCGCCATCATGGCCGTTCATCTTCTTTTCTTTATATCTGGTGATGTAGACCTCCGATCAGGTTGATTTTTGCGTCGTTGGACTACGATCATGGATTCGGATCCATCCGTGCGATTGGATTTTTCATTTGAGGCTTGGATCTTTATCCTCTGGTTCCATGGCCTCTGTTCTTCTATGGACTACATAAGATGCTCTGGTTGTCTGATCAAGACAATTTCGGAAGCATTGGACTTCGGTCGTCATTCTAATCAGATCTGTATGGTTTGATATGTTATCTGCTGCTTTGAAACATCTACGATTAATTTCATCTCTCATTTAATGCATAAATTGACAATATTATCTCTATGACTAACAAACTAACTATTATGCAAATTATGATGCTTATGCATGCATTGTTCTTAAGTTATCCTAGAATCTAACTTAATTCAGGTGATTTGGGTTGCATGATTGCTATGCAATCACTGCATATAAAGCAAAGCATGCATACGCTTATCGTTTCTACACGGAGGGGTGAGGTCCCTCACTCTCTCTCCCTCTCACCTCACCCGCAACCATTGCCCGCGGGTCTGGTCCCCTGTTCACAACCTAATTACTCGTATACCTGCCTACCTTGTGCCCAATCCAAATTTGAGGAAATAGAAAAGGGGAGATTTTGAGGAGGGTGGGGGGTAGTTTTGCACTGTGTAACTTAGGGTGTGTGCCAACACTTAGTGAATTTCTGATCTCTAAGGTGGTTTGTGCTACTGTGCTTTGAACATTTAATTCGTCTACCCTCTGCCGCTGACGTTTGATATTGGTTGAGGCACTGTGGACTTACTGAATATTTGGCTGATGTAGGTATTTGTGGTTAACTGGTTCATGACCACTGTTGAAAAATTAAATTGATTTGAAACATTAGGATATGTTCTTAATTGTGGAATTAAATTAGTGATTCAAATCACCATTTTTAGGATTTTATTATTCTTTTTATCCTATTGATTTCTGGGACATAAAATTGCTATTATTGAACATCATTTTGAGTATATTTTTATTAGTCATTGAATATCTTTTGTGAATTCTTGTGCTCATTATTTATAATTGCAACCAATATTGTGAATTCCATATTTGCTTTTTGCAAACGACCTTGGACTCACGTTTGATTTTAGAGCTTATAAATTTGTGTTAATTCGCTTTTGTTGACTATACTACAATGCATATTTTAAACTCGACGAAAGCGCAATCAACATTTTGGCGTCGTTGCAGGGAGTAACGTGCAATTCACCACTAGTCTTATCTTTCTTGATTATTGAGTTGATTTCTAACTTGCCCTATCTGCTTTGTTGTGTTTTTGCAAGGTACATCACGAAGAGATCTTCCGCTCAATCAACCACTCCAGGGGCAGGTAAAATTTCTCTTCTTCCCTAATCACCTTCTAATCTTGGGAAGAGAAAAAGGAAACAAATCAATTAGGATCCACTTGCCTTACTTTCCTAGTAATCACCATTTAAAGGCAAAGAGTTTCCTGATTTGTGAGATTTATTGACCAATGATTGAAGTTGAGACGATTTGATTAGAGATTGCCCATCCTGATTTCTTGTGCCTATTAGGGATTCATGCTAAGATTTCTCAACAACTTGGACTACTCACTTTCTTGTTTAAGTCCAAAGTGTTATATTTGGAATCAAATTGGACTTGAAATAGAGCCAGTTAGGGTTTTCACATTAGGGCTTTGAAGTGTTAGTACACATTTGCCTGCAATTAAATTGATCTTTCCACATTTATGTGCCACCCAAGCCCTTGTCTGAACTGATCTACCCAAGAGAACCCTAAAATTTGGACCTAATAACCTGAGAATCAATCCAGGGTGATTTGGGTCTTGACGCAAATTTCATCCTCATCCTTAGGGCAGGTCAGGTGAAGTTGGTCCACTTTGTGGGACAACCAACCTCCAAATTAGGTCACAATTGAAATAACTTCTAAATCAAGTGAAATTCAAGGCACAATTAGGGCTAAAATTGGTAGACTTAAGTCTCAATTCATACATTCTGGTCTACTTGGAACCTCAGTAACAAGGAAGGTCGAGTGGGGGAAACCCTGTAACCAATGGGGATGTGTTGGTGCTAGAGCACCACGATCATTTGTTTTGATGATAACAAAACACGTGTTATTTAACATTTGCAATTTGAGTCCTAGATTTCAGGTCAATTGCAAATGTGGACGTGTTTAGACGGAGTTCGAGCTCGCATCCAGGACGGATTAGAGGAGCTTGACGGAAAACAGAGGAGGTTCGCATGGAGCTAAAGATTGAAGATGGAAGGAAATGAAGAATAGGATAGATTTCCTTCTTTTGTACTTGTTGTATTTTTCGTTTCTTTTGTTGCTCTTTATTTCCTTAGATATTTCATGTTAAAGAGCCTCAAAGAACCCTAACAGTAGTCCTAGGAACATCGGCACAACCCTAGGATACTTAGGTTTTCTGTAGAATACTTAGAAAACTAATATAGGTTTCAAACAGACTTTCCAGACGTCTAATTCCCAAATCAGATGTCTGATAATGTATTTTAAGACGTCTGACTGTTGTTTCAGACGTCTAATAACTGTTAGGCTGGACATAGTTAGTTCTGTCTGATGAAATCAGACGTCCAGACCTTAGACCAGACGTCTTAGGAGACGTCTGATGACTTTGCCAGACGTCCAATTAGTGGACCGTTGGCTGGCTTCGCAAACACTCCAGATATGACCGTTAGAGCCTTATCAGACGTCCATAGGACTGTCCAGACATCTGATAAATGACCGTTTTGCCTCGGCTGACCCAAAATCTCTTCTCAGAGATTTTCTAGCCATTGCAACGTTTGGAAATCAATTCCCACAGTAAAAGTAGGTTTCCAGACGTCCAGACATAGTGCCAGACGTCCTGTATATCGCCTGATGGACTTGCGTAAAAACCCTGCTTAGATCTGATCCAAGTCAGGGAGAGACCCGCCCAAAATCAGACGTCTGACCTTTGAATCAAACGTCTTATAGTGAACTTCCAGACGTCTGATGCTAGAATTAGACGTCTGATAAGCCTGTCAGAACAATGATTGTTCCTGATTTCGGGCTGATTCACTTGGGCTTTGTTCCCAACAGCTATAGAACCTTTCTTAAGCCTTCCAAAGCCTTCCTAAGGCCTCTATAAATAGAGGGGAGCCTTTACACACCAAGACACACCTAGAGAGACCAAGATACACAAGAAACAATTTGTATTACACTTTCCACTCTCTTGTGTCCTAGCTAGCTCTTGCTCTCCAAGCTCAAGCACCATTCTCTTGAGAGCATCAAGCTGTTGCGCACCCGCTCTCCCACCGTAGTTCACGAGAGCAAAGTTGCGCCATCGCGTGGCTCACGCACCGCGTCATCGTCGACGCACTCCTTGCAAAGGGGAGTTTCCTAAATCCTATAGAAGCTTAGGTTTATTACTTTGTTGGCTCTATATGTTTGTTGTTTATTTTACCTTTGTCTTTTGGTTGGGTATTCGCTTTGCGAATTCCCATCTCCTTCGTGAGACAAAATCCTTCTCGTGGAGAGAAGGGGTTGAGGAACGCTACCCTCGTACTTGTAGCGTGGTTGTACTGAGGTTGAATCACCCTCGTTTTAAAGTGATTCGTTTAGTGGATTTGATCAACTAGGTTGATCGGAAAATCCTAACTCGAGAGGGTTAGGTGATGGTTTTCACCCGGTTTGGGTTTCCACCTAAAAACTTTTTGTGTACATTGTGTGATTGTCTTTTTGAGATTGCTTTATATTTCATTTACGCATTTTTTACGTCACACTGATCTCACCCCTCCAAGTAGGGAAATTACAGGATGCTCTACCGTGTAGGAGTCTTTGCGAGACTCTCCCTTCCTAGTTGCCCAAGTAATTCTCAAGTGTGTGGATTTTTTATCAAAGAGACCCATTTGCCTCAAAAGCCTTGGTCATCCAGAAAGTTTGGCTGCTTTGATTGGGTCCAATACACATCTAGTCCCTCGTCTATTCTTTAGTACACATACACAAGAGAGGTCACAAGCTCTGACCAAAAGGCCTCTATTAGAATTACTCTTTTGGGGAAAATCTAATCTGGTCTAATCAACTCAATCTGGACTTGAATTTGATTCTACATCCTAATCCACCACTTGATTTGAAAATGACACCTGACAACATGGGAAAGATTTTCAATAAACCTGAATCTCGTATGAGCATGAAAGAGAATGATCGAGGCTGCCCTTAGATATAGGGAAGAATTTGATAGGACCTTAGATCCATTTCGTAGAATTTAGGTTAATCTGTTAGAAACAACAAACCTCATTATGAATTGTGCTAGAATAATGTTAACACTAATGATAAATGGTTCAACACACTCTTAGCAGAATACATTAAATTGGGGAAATTACATAGCATCGAGTGTCTACAATGTTTGAAAAATCCCCTACTTTGGGAAAAACACCAGGATCTCATTGAGAAACGTAGGAATATGCTAAATCTATTGCACAAGGCCATCAATTACAAATATCCCGCTACCCACCCGAAACTTTATAATGAACTTGGATCAATGTTGAGGATCAATACAATTTCCTAGAGCCTAGGTATGAAAATGAAGGTTGTTATGCACCCCCAACTCAAATGGAACCAGATTCAAATTTCATGCAGAATGACAAACTTGGCCATGATATGGTTGGGTGAATCCAGTTACAGGTGTTCCCGATTATGAGCCAGCCATAAGAAGTTGTGAAGCTAGTCCATTATGTCTAGATGTTTCAAACATCTGTGATGAATTAGACTCAGAACCTCTCGAGGATGCAACTCCCGCACCTTATCCTATTAAGGTATTCCTCGAGAACGATTCTGACATCCCAATAGAACCAAGTCTAGATTCTAGTGACCCACTTCCTACCCCTAACCTAGAATCTAGATTTGAGACTATTTGGGATGATCATGAGGCCCAATGTGATGAGAACCAGATTTTAGATCTAAATTATGATTTTGGGCCTATATTTGAAGATTATACCTCTCCAGACTCCTCAGAAGAACAAATTGATTTTTCCAAAGTCAAATCAATTTACGATGCAAAATCAGAGGAGTTGGAAGAGTTGGGATTTGAATGGATCTACCCTAGGTGCCCAGAACTCGAGCCTATGCCTAATAAGGATATCCCTTTGAGCTTGGAATTTGAGACTGGTTAGGCCAAAGTTAGGTTGATAATTCCATACATCTGGATTTATTCTGTGGTGGAAATCTCAATCTGGAATCAGGTTTAGAAGCTGATTGTCGCAAATTCTCCAATGATTTTGAATCATACTCTGGTTTCGGAGAACAATTGTTCCAGATGATTATGATCCAGTTTATGACCTCAGAATCCATGATCCATTCTTTTATTCTGAATCTAAGGCCAATGATTTGGAGCTGAGCCTTTCAAAACTCGATCGCAATCCCGACCTGCAACCGGAATCAACTTCTATTTTGACTCACCTCTTTCTGATCCGATTGCATGTGATTCACCACACAATTCGATCGGGAATCGGGCATTAATCAAACCAATATCCACATCTTACCCACTTCTAATCCCACTAATAGAGGCCCTACATTTTTCACATATCCATTATCATCTGAGGACCCCTACTCTGATTTGGCTGAACCGATTCAGCCCAACCCTAGATTCATATTTCCACACCTTTCTAAGCCATAAAGCATCTAGTGGGTTCCACGCCTATTGATTCACATCCATCAACCCACCAAACTGATTGGGTTTAGTCTACATCATCAGCATGTTGATTTGAGCAAGCACCTGGTTGGACCAACTAAACTACTCATCAAGGTGCTTGTCCTGCAAAATTCCTCCAATCTGACCACCCCTTCTCCTTGACCACCTTTTGCTCGGCTGAAAGCATTGAATTTAGCACTTAATGGGAGGCAACCCATCATTCCAAAAACCCGAGTCCCTTCTAACCATCCTTTTGAGCTATATTCCTACTGAACTTTAGAGTTCAATGTTAGAACAGCTGACTCCACCTTTGATACTTGCAACAGAGCTTGAAATTGTCTGCAACAATCATCCGGACCTATTCACCCACCCTCTGGCCCTGTTCTAATCCTTGAACCAAGCTGAATTCATACCTACCTAGTTTACAATGAGGACATTGCAAAACTTAGGCATGGGGGTATTAAAGTACAAAACAAATAGGAAATTCAATTCTCTGAGGGGTTCTCACAAAAAAAACACAGATATCAAAAAAAATGGAGAAAGGGGAGGAAAATTTTGTGAAATAAGTGAAAAATCTTTCTTGAGGAGGAAATACAAAATGTCAAAGGAGCAAAATCTAAGAAAAAAATTGATAGTCTTAGCAATTGATTATGGGATCTACTTAAATTCTAGACCAAATCACAACAAGGATTAAGTCCTGAAGTGCTAAAGACAAGGAGATAAGTAAGAGTACCGACCTTAGGCCTCTTGGGCCTATTCTAGGGCATAAGCACTCACGTATTTGTTAAGATCTAGATTAGTCCTCAAGAGGTTGAGGAAAGTGCAAAGCTGATGTATTAAGTCTAAACGTTAGGGATTATTCGGCCCTGTTGCCTGTCGTTTGGTTTACGGTACTTGGTAACCTAAGCACCCAAAATTCACACACCAGTCTAGTTCAGTGTTCTTAACAAAGAAATAATACCAAAAGTGTTCCATTCTGAAAAAGGTTTTCCCAAAGATCTGGCGTAGGAGTGGCTCGAAGACACAAGTTGATTTGGCAAGTTCCCAGCACGGAGAGGTGGAATGAAAAGTACTCCCCACGAAGATGTGAAATAACAAATCATCTCCTTGGTGCTTGTCTCCTAAGATATCTAAATATCCTACCGGGAGCATGTAAGCACCTTATGCTAGTTTAGGTGACATGGGCGAGATTATCCCGAAATGTCGATTGCCAGGGCCTGAAATTAGCTACAGAATGCCATGGGTGACACTATTCCAAAGTGTCGAAAGCCAAGGTTCTAGGGGTTGTGTTAATGGGCAAAATCGATGTTTTAAAGTTGTTTCATTGTAGAAAGTCAAAATCACTTGAAAACACTCAAATTTGTAACTCTAATTTCAAATTTAAGTATCCGAGGTCGAACACAGGGAACAATTAATGACAATTCAATTCCAAAGAACACAATTATAAGCACAAATATGGGCAACTATAACCAAAATTCCATTCAAGAATGATATATATATGAGAGTTAATATCAGAGTGCAAAAAAATGAGGTAAAATGGTGATTTAATCACCAATTTACCCATGTAATCAAGCTCACAATAATCTTAAATAAATGAACAATAAACTAAATCAGATGTTCCATGTCACCTAAGTAACCAATATAGCCATAGAAGAACAGAACCATTAGAATCAGACGATAGATTCAAGCCTCAGATGGCTTAAGTGAAGCCTGCTACACTGCCTTCAAGAGGCTCAAGGGCCACTTTCCTTCTTCCTTCTCGAGCTTCAGCAACCTCGCACAATAGAGGCAAAGGCCTCTCAGCAGCTAAGTGTAGAGAGATAGGGAGGCAGTGCAAAACCCCCCCTCTCTCTCCTTCGTTCTCTTCTTTCTCTCAAGCACCCAACCATAGTTGGGTAAATGGATCCAGAACCGAGTGCAGGTCTGCAGGCGTGATCGTAGGCGAGCAGTGGAGCTAGGCAGGTATGCGGATGTGCAGGTAATGGGGACCCAGCCCCCGTGACTTGGGCAAGTAGTCAGGGGAAGGAATTCCCTTTATCCCAGACCAATAGCTCCAATCTTCATGATGTGTGACTAATCTGTCCACTATCTTCGCGTGCGAGAAACTGATGGCAGAGGGTCCAATTGATGCAGTAGTTGTGGTCGTAGGCGTCAATTAGGAACCTAGAGATCACCTAGAGGACAATTGCAGTGCCTGGGGATGTCTGATGAGTCCATTTTAATGGACTATTATTACACCTAAGTTAACTTTATTCTTACATTTTATGCTTGTTAATAACGACATTAGGTCATAAAATGATTGCATGCATCATTACTTAAGTTTACACCTATTCTATTGCATTCTATAACTTATTATGTAATTATGTTATGTTTCATGCAAGTCTCGCACACAGCACACCCTATGCATCTCCTCCACTTGATCCACTCCATCAGGCTAATTTAAGAGTTAACAAATAGTCGGGAAAGTGAGATAGGAGGAGGAATAATTTTGCAAGAGAACAGGGTTGTGAAAAGAATTTTTCCTTCCCCCAACAGCCAACCAGCCTCAACAAATCCATCTACAGCCACCGGCCAATTTTAGTAGGGGATTTGAAAATTCCTTGACTTATGTCGGGGAAGAAGAACGGATGGGGGGGGGGGGGAGATAAAAGGCAGGGGTGTGCTCTTAGCTGGGGAATGGCTCCATCTCCACCATCGTGAAGAAAGCGTGCACTGTGGAACCAGCCTCACCACGCACCGCCAACCTCTCTCACCGCGCACCCCTTCACCGTGCGCTGCCCTCAACGCACAGCACCCTCACCGCGCCCGCAGCAGCACGACCATGCATGCACACAGTGCTTGCAGGCACCTACCTCACGCGTAATACCACCGCAGCCACAACCGCATGCAGCCACAGTAGTAGCGTCCCCTCGCCGTGCACGTGCCCTCATGCGCACCAGCGAAGCCACATTACAGACCGTACGCATTCTCCTCCTCTTCATCATCTTCTTCCTCTACACCGGCAAGAAGAACCCAAAGCAGCCATGCCCTCCCCTCCACGCAACCACCACCGTTGAGCCTCCGCCAATTGCCAAAGCTCTACGCCGAGCACTGCGCACAGCACCCTCACCACATGCCACACGCAGCCCGAGCACGCAGCCACAGCAGCCCGCGAACACCACCTGCTGCAGGTGTTCTTTTCCATCGTCTGGCCATGTCCGACCACCTCCAGCGGCCGCATCACCACCATCACGTATCCCTCATCGAGACGTGCCTTCCCGCAGTGCAGCTCCTCCAACAAAGCCTCCTCACGCACGCACTAGGGAAAGAGACGAAATCCCCTATTTTTCTCCATATTAATAATTATAGAAAATGCCATTGCAAAAAACACTATTCATTTATTTTATAATTTAATATATTGCAGTAAATTTGCATGGACATCCCTTGCTTAAATTGGAATTACACATGATTGATTTCTTCTTATGAATGACATACAAATGAGATATTGGTTATAGTAAATTGGTGTCATTAGGTAGGAGATTAATATTAACATTGTTTGCTATTACCAAGGTCATTATTTAGAATATTATATTATGGCAATTTTGCATGTGCACCCTCATATTCTTGATTAATTATCTATATTGAGAATTTATGCTGGAAATGAGAGCACTAGTTAGCATGCACCTCTGTTGATATTCCCGATTACTTGATGCATCATTACTCATTTTTAATAGGCTAATTCCTCCCTGTGGAGATGACCTAACTCTTCATGGTTAGTTTTGGAATTATTAAATATTTTTGAAAAGTGATTTTCTACCACGCGATTACATACAATGACATGTCATTTTATGTTAAAGTTTTCAACGAAAACGAAGATCGCTCTTTCAAATGGCACCGTTGCCGGGGAGGAAACATGCCTATTATTTTTTTCAGGAATTTTATGTTATTTTTAAGCTATTTTGAAAGCTTTTCTGAATTGCTAACTGTGGATATTCTTCTGTGCAAAAACACGCAATGAACATGACGGGCACTCACGACGGAGATGATCTTTTTGGTGGACCTTGACGTCACCTAGAGGCCAGCAACAGGAGCACGTAGGCCTTGATCCCACGCACATAGGCTTATGGTGGAGCCTGTTTCTAATTTAGTCATTAGATCTTAGTTTAGATTTAGTTTAGATAGACATTAGAACTTAATTTCTATCTTTTGAACCCTTGTCGGGTATTTTTGGGAACGAGTTCCCAATGTTTCTTTATTTCTTATCTCTCTTGTATGCGGGAGCATATTTTCGGGTGCGTGTTCCCATTTATTTAGATTATAGGATTATTCGAATTATTTGAACTGCATGTTGGTTAGTTAGATTAGGTTTGTTTACTTATTATTAAAAGAAAAAAAAAATATTTGAATTGCCTGCTAGAAGCTGCATATCTATAGGATAACCATCTAGGACTGAATGAGCAGCATCTAGCTTTTCTTTTTGCATTGAAAACATCCTGCATTGAAGAAAGCTAGAGTAAGGTACGTCTTTTTCTTGAGCATCAATTGCATATCATGCATCTGCATTGAACCTAAATATAAGACCACTAAAGTGTTTGAATCGAATTAATTCAGTGGTCACTTTAAAAATTGGGACTGCTAAGAGGTTGGACCCTAAAATCTGTGACTTAAAATTGTGTGCAAAAGGATCTTGTTTGCGAGATTTCAAAACTCAAAACATGAACATATGATTACACACCTGAGACACTGTGCACCTCACACATAAGGCCACTAGATAAATTTCTACCTCTCCTCTTTGCACCACAAGGGAAGTTAGTCGGAAATCAACAAGCCTATCCACAAAGTTAATTCGGTTCCTCGTGCGTGGGCTCGATTCGAGACTTCCATCCTTTCCGAGTAGGTTATAGGCACCAACAAAGGTTGGCCTAGGAAGTGTAATTCTTGCAAAACTTGTTTGGTCACCAACTAAACATTTAATTCTAAGACCTACAATCTACTAAAAATATATCCCACTGAATTTGCGTTTGTTTTGACAGCAATAGAACTCTCTAGGAAGTTTCTACTTGTGTTCTGAATTCTTTTAAATCGTAAGAGAGTTGAACCTGTTTAATTGAAAGAAATGGACTATCCTTACTCCTATCATTTTAACCAAGATCCCATGCCCCGAGCGTATCCATCCTTTGATGGGAACAGTGACAATTCATGGGATCATTCTTATCTTAGGAGCACTGGCCCGATAGCTCCCACTTTTGAGCAGAGCCTAGGAGCGGGATTTTCCAACCCTGGAATCCCTATGCAAACACCCAACCCTCACACCCTTCATGATTTTCCGTATCGAGGTTGGACCGATACCCCTAGGCAACCAGAGCCTGAAATTGACTATCCTACCCAACCTGATAGTAGTAGCCTCTCCTCTTTTATGATAGAAAGGCAAAAATAACAAAAGGAAATGATGTAATCTATGGGAGAGATGTTGAGGAATAGTCAACAATTAAACTAAGAAATAAGACAGCTTAGCTACACTCTTCCCAGTAATTATGATCCCTACCCGTACGACCATGATCATGAAAATAATTCTAAGAAAACCAATGACAATAGGGATCCAGTTTTACATAGCTATTACTTAAACTCTCCAAATGAGACACGGCCATTAGAGGAGAATGATCTTAGTGATTATCCACCCGAGCTATATTGGAGTCAAAAGAAAGGGAAGATGGTACCTCATGAGGACCTTGACCCCAATGACAGTATTTTCCTTACCCCTACTAACCTGGGTCAAGGTTGTATTGTTCCTATCACTTCCCCTATTGATTATCTGGTGGAATCCCATTCTACCCTTAGTGAGCCTAATCCTGACCCTCCACTTAGGGAATCATCACCTACCATTCAGCATCCTGAGGATTTAAATGCACCCAATGAAGGTGACCCTAAGGGAATGAAGGATGAATTAGATCAATTTTGGTCTCAGGGATATAAAGAGTCTATTTCAGAGGATGAGGATGCCCCAATGGAGGAACCCGGACTGAAAATCTGGAGTGAATCACAGGGAGATTATGTGTTATTTGAGGACTTGCCCCCTGAGGATATAAATAATCTAGTGAAATCTGGATTCCTCCCTTTTTTTGAGAGTCATCCTCCATCAAACCAGGAGTTGATATTAGAGGAGGGCAAACACAATAATGAGAAGCCTAGGGGAGACTCTCGGGGTCAAAACACATCAATTGAGGATTTATGCCCCAAGAAGAACAAAGAATTGCATGATATAGGCTTACTTCAAAACATTAAGATGGATCCTCCATCAGAAATAATTGATGATACTGAAGCAACTCCTTTCTTTACTAATGAATCACATATACACCCCGACAAAAATTTGAGTGAACCAAAAGAATTTGAGGATGAGATTAATGATAATGATTCTGTTGTTTCGACCCTGCCATCAAAGGAATATAATTTGGAGTCCACCATTGATTCACATATACTGGAAGGTGAAAATATGACTCCGATCATTACTGCTAGGTAGGGTGATGTGAATTTTTCTACAATTGTTAGGGAGAATACACAATCTGAATCGTTGTTGGAATTGAACCTAACACTGACTAAGCCCTCATTGGACTTAATCATTACCTTCCAACACTACAAACAACCCTTACACTCCTGAACCGATCCTTGGCTCAGATCTCTGCTCATGTACATTCTTTCTGGAGAACATATCAGGCCAGTACATCCTCAGGTAGAATGGTGAGTGTAGATTGATGCTTGTGCTTTTAGTCTCACCATTCAAGGGTTTGAAATAATAATGTTTATATCTTTTAAAACCCATCCTGCTTTGGAGGATCCTTGTTATCCTCCACTTATTCCGTTTTGAGAGGTCCCTTTTCATATTCCTTTTGTTATTCCTAGACCTCCCAAGGTAGCCAATGAGGTTCTCTGCTTTCATGTCTTCTGGTGAGCATTTGGAATCATGCTGCATCATCAGCTCGCCAATATCCATGGCCACCTGTTTTCTAGGCCCGCACTGTTACGCATATTTTTAGGGCCTAGCTTTTTTCTGTCTGGAACCAGACTTACAAGTTCCTTATAAGTCTGGCTGCTGATAGAAAATGCTGCACTTGTTGGGAGGCAACCCAGTGTTCTGAATAACACCGTCATCAGGTGATTTCCTTCCTTTCTCCCTCCTGTTTTAATTTTACAATGAGGACATTGTAGGATTTAGGCATTGGGGGATGCATTTTGCATTTTAGGCATTATTCATGCATTTAGGTTAGGTGCATTAACATTAAAAAAAAAATTAAGTTGAATTGGTTAGTCCCTAGCAAAACATCTTTGCCATGGAGGTGTCATTAAAGATTTTTCTTCTTAAAATTGTTTCTTAAGTTTAGAATCCAGTACATTTACTTCACTTGCACGTAGACTGGGTAATGGATCTTTGAAGAGAACCAATAAGCATTTTTAGTCTACTAAACCCTTGGACAGTTAATAGGGAGTCAGGCATACTATCTTCTAGTAAATCCACCTCATATTTGTGAGAAGAAAGTAGAGAGATTACTGGTGCGCTAAGTCTAGTGTAAGGACTCTTAAGTTTTGGACAATTAGATGATGATACCTCAGAGTTAGGCATAGTTTTCGCTCTCTGTTCTTGTGTGTGTACATTGTGTGAATTCTTGAGAGTCACCAAATAAGGTAGATACATAGAGATTGAGTCATAATAAAACTATGGTGGATGGTTACGACTGTCCTTCATAGAGTCCTCGGCTGAAGGAGGGTAATAGTGTCAAAGGTTAGAAATACACTTGTCCTATCCATTCCTTCCCGGTGCTGAGTAGACACTTCCACCAAATAAGCCACACAATATCCTCTTGACCATCATCATCCCTAATAATGACTCATAAATAAAAGTTTACGTCGTGCTATGTTGATTTATGAAGAAAGAAAAAGAAAAAAAATAAGAAGAAACAATTATGTTAAAAAAAAAAAATAAGAGAGGGAAGAAGAGGAAAAGGGAGAAAGAAAAGAAAAAGAAAAGAGTCCAAGTCTATAATTTTATCTTCGTGATGCTGTTCTGAGGCATCAAAAACACCAATCGCGATCCACCAAATATGACCCATACCTACCTTTCAGTGTTTCTAATCGCCCGAATACTGGCTGAGGACTCTAACTTAGTTGTAAAGTTATTAGGACTTTAATTAAAGTGTGAATGCCATGTGAGGCCACCAAACAGTGAGTACACTTACTAAATCTGGCGAGATTTGTGATCTCAGAAAGAAAAGAAAGAAAAGAGTAAGTGCCAAGGAACATCAAGAGAGCACAGTTGTTTAGCCTCTCTCCGAGTTGACTTGTTTAATAGTCTAGAGATCTAGAGTCTGTATTACTAGATTACATGTAGCACCAGATGAGTGTGTGCCACTAAATACGTATCCATTAAACTCAATTTCTCCTACCTAAGCCAAAAAGCCGGGGTCAATTTACAGATTATTTTTTGCTTTATCCCCGAGGGAAGTAGTTGCCTATCTTGATAGAAATATTTACTAAGGGATAAGTACGAACTGCAAATGTAAGTTGGTTATTTTCACTTGGATCCGTTACCTAGGCTATTATCACTTCATATTTGTCTGGATCTCTAAATTTTTGAGATAAGAAAAAAAGAAATCTTCTGATTACTTCTATTATTTTTCATTTTTGCTAGGGACTAGCAAATCCTAAGCATGGGGGTATTTGATGAGTCCATTTTAATGGACTATTGTTACTCCTAAGTTAACTTTATTCTTACATTTTATGTTTGTTAATAACTACATTAGGTCATAAAATGATTGCATGCATCATTACTTAAGTTTACATCTATTCTATTGCATTCTATAACTTATTATGTAATTATTTTATGTTTCATGTAGGTCTCGTAGACAACGCACCCTATGCATCTCCTCCACTTGATCCACTCCATCAGGCTAATTTAAGAGTTAACAAATAGTTGGGAAAGTGAGAGAGGAGGAGGAATAATTTTGCAAGAGAACAGGGTTGTGAAAAGAATTTTTCCTTCCCCCAACAGCCGGCCGGCCTCAACAAATCCGTCAACAGTCGCTGGCCAATTTTAGTAAGGGATTTGAAAATTCCTTGACTTGCGCCGGGGAAGAAGAACAGATGGGGGGGAGGAGATAAAAGGCAGGGGTGTGCTCTTGGCTGGGGAATGGATCCATCTCCACCAATGTGAAGAAGGCATGCACTGTGGAACCAGCCTCACCACGCACCGCCAACCTCTCTCACCGCGCGTCCCTTCACTACGCGCTACCCTCACCATGCAGCACCCTCACCGCACCTGCAGCAGTGCGGCCACGCGCATGCACAGTGCTTGCAAGCACCTGCCTCACGTGCAATACCACCACAGCCACAACCGCATGCAGCCACAGCAGTAGCATCCCCTCGTCGTGCGTGCGCCCTCACGCACCTATAGACCACACGCGCTGCGCGCCCTCACGCGCACCAGCGAAGCTGCATTGCAGACCACGTGCATTTTCCTCCTCTTCGTCATCTACTTCCTCTACACTGGAAAGAAGAACCCAAAGCAGCCACGCCCCCCCTCCACACAACCACCACCGTTCAGCCTCCGCTAACCACCAAAGCTCGACGCCGAGCACCCCGCGTAGCACCCTCACCTCGCAGCCACGCACAACCCGTGCACACAGCCACAGCAGCCGTGAACACCACCTGCCGTCGGCGTTCTCCTCCGCCGTCTGGCCACGTCTGACCACCTCCGACTGCCGCGACACCACCATCACATAGCCCTCGTCGAGATGTGCCTTCCTACAAAGCAGCTCCTCCGACGAAGCCTCCTCACACACGCACCAGGGAAAGAGACGAAATCCCCTATTTTTCTCCATATTAATAATTACAAAAAATGCCATTGCGAAAAACACTATTCATTTATTTTCTAATTTAATATATTGCAGTAAATTTGCATGAACATCCCTTGCTTAAATTGGAATTACACATGATTGATTTCTTCTTATGAATAACATACAAATGAGATATTGGTTATAGTAAATTGGTGTCATTAGGTAGGAGATTAATATTAACATTGTTTGCTATTACCAAGGTCATTATTTAGAATATTATATTATGGTAATTTTGCATGTGCACCCTCATATTCTTGATTAATTATCTATATTGAGAATTTATACTGGAAATGAGAGCACTAGTTAGCATGCACCTCCATTGATATTCCTGATTACTTGATGCATCATTACTCATTTTTAATAGGCTAATTTCTCCTTGCGGAGATGACCTAACTCTTCATGGTTAGTTTTGGAATTATTAAATATTTTTTAAAAGTGATTTTCTACCACGCGATTACATACAACAACACATCATTTTATGTTAAAGTTTTCAACGAAAATAAAGATCGCACTTTCAATGTCTCCTGAAGGTTTCGTGGCTAGAACACTATGTACGAAGTCAGAGGAATCAAGACCGTGGTGGAGGTCCGACGAGGTACCTGAAAGCACGAATATGGCCTTGTGGCCAAGTTAAACACACTCAGAAAAATCACTAAAGTACAGCGAGTGCGGTGGTGGTCGTAGCATGGAGTGCATGTGTGTGAAGAGGTCTGATGACCTCAAGACGTTAGTGCAGAGGGGCTTGAGTTGGGTGGAGCAAATGAGTGGCCAATCCCCTCAAATACTTGAAGGGTTTTGGTCAGTGAAGTACGATGGAGGTTCTAGACCGATGGGAGGTGAATTGGTGTAGTGTGGCGATGGGAATGCCTTGCTAGAGGTATGCCAGAGAGGTGGAAGACGGCAGTGGAGTGGGCGCGATGGTGGTCGAAAGTGAGGTTTGAAGTTGTTGTGATGATGAGTAGATGCTAAGGTGTCGACGAGAGTAGCTAGTGGGCAAGGAGGAAGTGGAGGAGGCGTCGGCCGTGATGAGCCAGCATTAGAGAAGGTGAATGCTCTGTGAGAGGGAACAGTGACGAGGAGGAGGTCAGAGAGCACCTCGCAGGTATGGCGAGGTGCGGAATGTGATGGGGAAGAAGAACTGGCTACCTATAGTATGTAGCAGCCGGCGAAGAAGTCAGAGGAAGGTGGTCACCGGAGCTAAGCTTGGAGCAAGCTGGAGAGGGAGAAAGGAAGATGTTTATGGCCCAAAAACTTGCTAAGGAGGTAAGGTAGGGAAGGAGGGTCTTATATAGGACGAGCTTCCAAGCTTGGAAACAAGCTTGAAAGCTCGAGAAATCAGGGATTGGGATTCTTGCTTTCAAGGAGTTCACATGGACTTCCTAGGTGGATTTGGGATTTAAATTTAGGTTTAGTTGTTTAGGGATAACCTCAAGATCATCCCTTCCAATTTTGGAAGGGATTGATCAAGAAATCAGGGAGGTATCCCTGATTGAAGCTCAGCACCTTTGGGTTCACACCTGCCATGGCAACAAGGACCCATTTGAAGAAAATGGAAAGAAGTTAGGGGCTTTTTGTAAGGATTTCGAAAGTTGGAGGTATGAATGAGAGAGAAAGAATCAGACTGGACCAAAATGCAAACTAGCTCGAAATGATCTTAGACTGAGCCCAAATTTTGGTATAAACCTAATTTGACCCTAAGGAATCTAATGGTGAAGTTGTATTTTGGCTTTGACCAAGTTTGATTGGGTGATTTACGCAAAAACCCAAATTAAGGCAACTTCTTGTCTAAGACTATTTTAGGTCAAAATGGGTTCCAATGGTCAAATCAAGGATACCAAACCTTATAGAATATTTTTCTATGATTTTTATAAGGTTTAGATGAATTTTATCCTAACTAGAACCTCATTTATTTAAGTGGGTTTGAAATTAGGGTTTCGGATGTCCATTAATTCTTGAAATGCACGAAAACTTATTTTTGTCTGCATGAACTCTCTTATTAGACATTAATAACCATTTGACCTTTAATTAACCCTTGGAATTTCCCGTGGTTATTCTGCACTTATGAAATGCAGTTAAAATTGCAGAAATAACCCTGTGTTCTTCTCTTTTTCTTAAAATAGAATAGTATGCACATAGGACCCTCTGATGGTTATGTAGGAGCTTTTATCAACTTTATCTGACCAAATTAGGCTAATTAGGGCTCATGATGGTGTTCTCATCAGGTTTCCATGGGCAGTGCTATCCCGAAGCATCGAAAGCCAGGGACCTTTAAGGATTGTTGGTAGGGACAAGGAATCCGATACAAACCATATTTAGGGCTAATCTGATGTTGGATTTAGGGAAATATTAAAGAAAAGAGAAAAAACTCTCAGAATATAAATCTCTCTATGTCTCTCTTATCAAAAATGCACTGGCAAACTGAACCTGGACTTGATACGTCTACGCACGAGTTCTTTAACCGTTAGGGTCAACGAACCTCTAGTAGTTTTTAGGGGCCTTAGAAACCTTCGCGGCAAACGCAAGGCTAAGGCTGGTTAGGTCTAGATCTTGGCTGGTACTTGAGTACCTCTAGGCGTATTGTTGGTATTCTAATCTAATTTCTAGAGAAGTGGCACAAACAAGCATCTGAACATCAAAAACATGGTATGGAGATCTATTTCTTTCCATAAGATTTTGCTCGGGACTAACAAAAGTTAGGCAAGGGGGTATGATGGTAATGCAATCATTTGTCATAATTAACTTGAATTAGTTGGAATAAAGAGTTAAATGCTCCTAAATGATCGCCTTAAGACCATAATTCCACTCTGATCTATTTTAAGAAGATAATAAAACAGGGTTAATTCCACTATTTTAATAGCACATCATGAATGCAGATTAACCACAGGGCCACTCAGGGAAAAATTAATGGTCAATAGAGCATAAAAGTCTAAAAGGTGGGCTTACACTGACAGAAATAGGGTTTCACGCATTTTGAGGATGAAAATAGGACTAAAACACTAATCATCAACCCCACTTGAATTGGAAAGGTTTTGGTCAGGATTAAATCAATCTAAACCTCCTAAAGTTCATAGAAAAATATTCTAAGTGATTTGGTACCTTTGGTTTGACCATCTGAACCCATTTTAACCCAGAACAGAGATTCAAATGGGATTTGCCTAAATTTTGGTGATTGCATAGCAATCATAGGTCTTAATTGACCTAAATTAGGCTAGGACTTAGCGTAAGTTAGGGTAGTTCATGCATACATAAGCATTATTTGCATCTTTACTGCTTTCTTTTAGCTATGCATAAAATAATGCTATAATATGCTGATTAGGTGCATTATGTCAATTACAGGAAATAAGCTGGATCTGAAGCTGGATCAGGAGAATAGAAGAATAACAGGTGTTGCAGTAGAGCTGGAGTAGAAGACCTAGATTAGATGTAGTAGATAATAAAGTAAGGGAGTTAAGGTATGCTACTCTATTAAGTAGGAATAAAGCAGTAAAATGTGAAGAACTTAGGTCCATCCTAACCCTAGGATAGCCTAGAAACTTCCCCAAGCCTTAGCCACCCTTAGATTAGGTCACCGCACCCTAGGAAACCTTAAAACCCTAATTCCAACCTTTATCTAGACGTTCAGATGAATTATAGGATGTCCAAAACCCTTAGCCAACTCCCACACACCTTAAACCCACTTCTGCAGTGTTATTGGACGTCTAGACACTTGGTCAGACATCCAATTTCTGCAGAATACCGAAGACAGAACCTTGAATCCTTCCTGACTCTGATTAGACGTCCAGACAACAAGTCTAAACTTATGATTTTTGAGTATAAGTCGTCTAACACATTTATCAGACGTCTGGAACTGCTCTCCAGTTCCTGTTTTGAGATTCAAGCCTTGATCTTGGATCTCTAGATCCCTAAACCCAATTCTAACCCCATAAGAACCTATATTAAGGTACCCCAACCCTAGTACATCACCTAAACCTCCCTAAGGACCTAATTAGGTCCTCACTAAACCTAATTGACTTAGATCATAGTCAATTACCATTGCCTAGTCAATTGGACTCATAGGGTCCAATTGAGCTCAGATCTCAACCCACACAAATCCAATTGGACTCAGGGAGAGTCCAATTGGCCTAAGCCTAACCTAATTGAGTCAGTTCACTCTCAATTAGGTTCACACCCATTCAATTAAACTTGTGTTAAGTTTAATTGCAATTCCTCCTTAGCAATTAATGTTTGCAACCCTAATTTAAGGCCTACACAAACCTAAACCCCTTAGGACCTAACCTAAACCACTTAGCCACATAGGGCATGGCCATACACTCACACAAACACACCCATTCACACACACACTCATCTAGGGTTCTCTAGAACTCTCTTCCAAAGGTGGAGCCACTCTTGGTTGACAAAATTAGCAACCAAGAGCCATTCAAATTGAGATCCACTTTTTATGGATCTAAGAACCACCTCTCTCTCTCACTTGGCCGGCCACTTACTGGGCTCTCTCTAGAGAGTTCCACACTTCTCTAGAGAGTCTCCCTTAGGTCTATAAAAAGACCTAAGGGGTGGCCATTTGCACCCATCCCATTCTTGGCACTCATTCACACTTAGGTTAGGTACATTCACCTCCATTCCACCTCCACGAGTTGTGCACCATGGCTGCCACCATCTCCACACCAGGATGCTAGATCACCTCTCCAACCTCTCTCCAAGGGCCAGCCTAAGCACCATTGGCGGCCCCTCCTCTCAACCATTCAAAGGCCATCGGAGCCCACCTCCAAATGCCCTTATTTTCTGCTAGATTAGTAGCTAGTTCTTCATATTTACATGCTTTCATTTATTTATTAGTAGTGTTGCTCTTTATTCTCCCCCAATGATGCATGCAAAATCCCCCCATAGATTCCTGTATGTGATCATTTTCTGTTAGCTAGATTTATGTTTTCAAGCTTTCCACTAGTTCCATGTTGCAAACACCCTGCTGAATCAATGGAAGATCCTTTTCTATATATATATATATATATATATATATATATATATATACATACATATATATATGTATATATAGATACATATATATATATACATATATATATATGTATATAGATATGTATATATATACATATATATATATACATATAGATATATATATATATATATCTGTGTGTGTGTATGCGTTGAGAATCACCATGAGCTTATTGCAATATATTTTGTGTGATTAAAGTTGCCTGATCTTAATTTCTGATATTCTAGCAACTAAGCATGTCGTGCACAAATATATCTATAACCATAAACAGCCATGCGATTTTAAGCAAGTAGAGCGAAAAAGATCGATTTCAAATTTGCATAAATGCCTCCCAAAGATGAACAATCGGGACTCAAAGTCTCATTATCTTTAGAAATTATTTTTGACGAGTGTTTAGCACGACTATACTACGATTTCCGACGACTTTAAAATGCACGAAAATGACTTCTATCATTGGGCTTCTATGCAATTTACCAAATCAAACATGGTTAAAACCCAAATCTAAGTTCACCATCAGATCCTTGGGTTCAAATCAAGTTAAGACCAAAATTTGGGCCCAATCAGAGTTCATCTTGACCTAGTTTACAATTTAGTCCCTAAGATCTCTATTTCTCACTTAAACCCCTAGGTTTCAATTTTATTGCAAATAGGTCCCTAACTTTCTCATCATTCTTCTGATTAGGCCCTTCCATCATTAGAGGTGTGAACAGAACCTCAACCCAAATTGCGTAAACTCAATCTTGGATTTCTCTTTGATTTCTTGATTAAATCCCTCCAAATATAAAGGGATTGATCAGGAAGAGGATCCCTTTCCATTGAAATTGATCTCAAATCCTAACTTGCACCAAAGAAACCTAGCGAGCTTCGAGAATTAGGGAATCAAAATTGCCAATTTTGCGACTCCAACTCGCGAATTCTTCCAATTTTAGAGCACGTCGAGCTCTATATAAGCTCGCGCACATCCTAGCTTCCTCAGCTAGGTTTCAAGCCACAAACCTTCTTCCCCTCCTCCTCCGACTTTGTCCAACCTCAGCTCCGGCAGCCCTCTCGCCCTTCCTCTTTCGTGCATCCAGTAGGCAAATTGGACGCACCAACCTCTTCCTCTCTTCTTCTCAACCAGGCCCGATCAAAGTCCAGCCACTCTGAGCCTTTTCTTCACCTCTGCTCCTCTCATCGGAGAACTTCGTCTCCTCCATGTCCAGCAGCCACATCAGCGTGGACCTCTCCCCTGTTCGTCCAATAACTATGTTCTATCTCTCCCTCTCCTTTTTTAGCTTAGGTTTAGCCCTATAGGATCTCGATTCTGCCGCTATTCACCTCTCTCCCTCTCTGTCTTCTTCACGGCTGGTGAAGCTCTGCCGAGCTTCATCTGGTTACTACACTCAACCATCCACACAACCACCACCACCACAACCTTCCTTACACCTCAGTGAACAAAATCCCCAAGAAAATTGGGGGGTTCGATCTCTACACTCGGTTGGACAACCCACCAAATCACCGGTCATCCCTTCACCTTCTGGCCACCCTATACCACCACATGCCAAATAACGACCACCTCTTCACTCGTCGTGGGCCAGCGAAGGTCTTGAACTATTTTAATTAGGTTGAGAGGCCGTTTTCTTATTTCAGGTATCGTCGACGAAGCTGCTGTGAACGCTGCTTCACTTCACCTCCTCCCGTCGTGCTCTGACCAACTTCGACCTTGCTGCCACCTTCAACAAGAGTGAAATCCCTCCACGAAGTGACCTGCAGTTGTAATTGAAGAAGGACGTAGAGCAGCAATGTCAATTGAAGGAGAGTTCCTGCCTGCAGCATACGCAAAGGAAGTAGGCAACAAAGTTCTACATCATGCAGATAAAATTCAGAGAGCTGCATATAAGGCAAAGCGTACATACGCTTATCACCCCTACACGGAGGGGTCCCTCACTCACTCTCTCACCCTCACACCTCACTTGCGACCACTACCCATGGGTTTAGTCCCCCGTTCAAGATCCAATACCCGTATACCTGACTACCCTATGCCCGATCCGGATTTTAGGAAATAGAAAAGGGGACATTCTAAGGAGGGTGGGGGTGGTTTTGCACTGTGCACCTCGGGGTGTGTACCAACACTTAGTGAATTTCTGATCTCTAAGGTGGTTTGTGCTGTTGTGCTTTGAACATTTAAGTCGTCTACCCTTTTCCGTCGATGTCTGATATTGGTTGAGGCACTGTGGACTTATTAAACATTTGGCTGACATGGATATTTGTGGTCAAGTGGTTCAAGACCACTGTTGGAAAATTGAATTGATTTGAAACTTTGGGATATGTGCTTAATTGTGGAATTAAATTGGTGCTTCAAATCACCATTTTGAGGGTGTTATTATTGTTTTTATCCCATTGATTTCTTAGACATAAAATTGCTATTAGTGAACATCATTTTGAGTATATTTTTATTATTCATTGAATATCTTCTGTGAATTCTTATGCTCATTATTTATAATTGTGACTAGTATTGTGAATTTCATATTTTCTCCCTACGAACAACCTTGGATTTACATTTGATTTTCAAGCTTATAAATTGAAATGTTAAGTCACTTTTGTTGACTATACCACGACGCATATTTTAAACTCAACGAAAGTGCGATCAACAGGATCCCTATCTATCAGTACTTGTAACTTCTGTCCTCCAATGAAAATGCGAAACACGTGTGATTAGAGAACATAGTTTAGGGACCCAGACAACTTGATAATCGTCTCCTAAACTAGCATGGAGGCCAAGATCTTGGCCTTGGTAGTAACAATAGAAGAGTCAATGTTCATCATAAAAACAAAAGATAATTAGGCAAAGGTGCATGACCTTGCACATCAAAGTAGCTAGTAGGTAGTCAGAGATGTACAATTTCGTGCACAGAAGTGTGCACTATGCATCAATGCTGTCAAGGCACTTACCTAGGTGCTCGCCTGAGACGAGGCGAGGCCCTGGCACCTCGACAACCCTCAAGCAAGGCAATTTGGTTTAGGCGATGCCTAGGCGAGTGCCTCACCTTCAGGCGCAAGCTGCTAAGGCACTCGCCTTAGCCAAATACAGAAAGAAATTAAGCAAAAGTCCCTTCCATACCGTATTAACATGGAAATAAGTCTCTCCAAAAGCCCTAAAACAATCCCTTGCCTCCTAAAACCCCATCATACTTCTCTCTCAAATATTGGAGCTCCTTCGCCGAAGTTTCTCCTCATCGTCAAACTTTTATCACTAGCACTTGTCCTTATTGTTGAGCTTCTCCCTACTACCAAGTCTACCTTCGCTACTTGCCAACAGAGGTATCTCTCATTCTATCTCACTCTCTCTCTCTCTCTAAGCTTTTGCTTCCACTCTCTTTATATCTATTTTTCACGATCTCTCTGCCTCACTTTTTCAAACTCTCTTTGCCCCTCTTTCTCCTGCTCTATTTCTTATTCTCTATTTCTATCTCTCTCTTTCTTTTTGGAAGACATGGGACCTTGATTGATACAAGAGTTGTTGATTTTATTCATTTTTTTATTATTTTATTCATGTTCTTGTTATATGGTCTTTGGTCATGCTAAGATTTATTTTTGGACATGTACTTTCCATGAATTTCATGGTTAGATGATAAATACGCATTTATTCGAGATAAAATGCCTACTTATGTGAGTTCCTAAGCTTACCATTGCATTTGACATTGTGAATAGTGCCTAACATTCATCATATTGCATTTAGGATGACTTGTATAAATTGTATATTAATCCATGTATTATTATGGCCAGAAGACAAGGTGCTATATTTTGGAGCTTCAGATGAAGAATCCAACCATATGGATGGGTTTGGATCGATGATCGCAGCCATCAATGCGAAAATCAATCCGATTTGACATCTATAGCATCCCTAAGAGCATTTGAAGATGGACTGCCCAGATGATGCCACACGGCATCATCCAGGATGCCCAAAGCGACCAGCCGCCCTTCCTCATCCATTGAAGGGATCTTCATCGTCGCCTCTCCACCGTTGGATGAGGATCTTACGATAGATAAAGCACCACGCCTCATCAAGCTCATGGCTGTTGGATGAAGATCCAACAACCATGAGCGTGTGACCACAACGTTGTCTGCGTGACCATCTATGACCACAGCTCATTGAAGAGTGCGATTCTCATACCGAGGACACTCGTTCAAGCCTTGCTGAGGCACCCTCGCTGATGGTAACGCCATCATTCGTCATAACTAACTTGAATTAGTTGGAATCAAGAGATAAATGCTCCTAAATGATCGCCTGAGGACCATAATTCCACTCTGATCTGTTGTAAGGAGAAGACAATAAAATAGGGTTAATTCTGTAGTTTTAACAGCACATCACAAGTGCAGATTAACCACGGGCTCACCTAAGGGTTAATTAAATGTTAAATGAACATAACAGACCAAGAAGTGGGCTCATATTGATAGAATCAGGTGTCACGCATTTCAAGGATGAAAATAAGACAAAATCCTAATATCAGCCTCGCTTAAATTGGAAAGGTTCCCGTCAAGATAAAATCAATCTATACCTCCTAAAATTCATAGAAAAATATTCTAAGAGGTTTAGCACCTTTGGTTTAACCATCTAAACCCATTTTAACCTAGAATAGAGATCCAGATGGGAATTTGCCCTGATTTGGGCTTCTCTAACATGGTCAAAATTCAAATCCAAGTTCACCATTAGATAACCTGGGTCTAAATTAGGTGAAGATCAAATTTGGCCCCAATCAGAGTCCATCTTGACCTAGTTTGCATTTCAGTCCCTAAGATCTCTATTTCTTACATTTAAGCCCCTAGGTTTCAAGTTTTTCACATCCATGCCCTTAACTTTTCATCGTTCTCACAAAAATGCCTCTGCTACCATTGACAAGTCAACCCAAGCAACACCGACCTTTAACTAAATCCAAACTTCATCAAATCAACAGCAAATCCCACCAAATTTGGTGGGATTGATGTTCACACGATAGAGAACCGAATCAACTAGGTTTTGGCCTTTGATTCATTGCATAGAGTGCCAGCGAACTCAAGGAATCTTTGGGTTTCCTACCTTCCAAATCCATGAGTAGAACTCACGAAAATTGGCCATTTGAGGGCCTTAGCTCCCTCTATTTAAGCTCCCCAAGCTTCCAACGTCCAAAGGGAGCCCGGTCACGGCCTAATTCCCCTATTTCTCTTCTCCAGCCACCTCCGCCATGGCTTCGGTGACCTCCCTCCTCCATCCTCCGATCAGCCAATGGCCAAATTGGTCGGCCTACTACCTTCCTCTCTCTCTTCCGCTACTTGCCAATCACAGCGAGGGCCGCTTTCCCCTCTCCTCGTCACCCCATCCCTCGCCAGAGGTATTCATCTTCCTCGTGACTAGCAAGCCATGTTGGCACAAGATCTGTCCCCTTCGTCCTTTAGATTAGGCTTTTCTTCTTCCTCATCCTCTTTAGATCCTTCCTAACCCCTTTAGACTCCAATTCAACCTCTAACTCACACTCTCCCTCTTCGTCGTCTTCGCATCCAGTGAAGCTTCAATGAGCTTCGTCCGGCCACCATTGACCACCAAACAACATGCCAACCACTCCACAACCTCCACCACACTCCCCCGAGCAAAAGCCCTCTCTTTATTGGGACTTTCATCCACTATACGCCCTTGTCGAATAACCAACTAAAGAACCTTCATCTTCCCCACCGACTACCCTCCACAATCCTCCAAACTCCTCAAGACCACCACCACCATGTTCCTTAAGCCACAGCGATGCTCCAAGATATCTAATTGGGGCTTAAAGCCCATGTTTTGTTTTAGGTCCACTTGTCGCCGTCAACGTTATCACCACTGCCACTTGCCGCCATCCGTGCACCATCTTCACCACCACCACTTCAAGTTGATGTAGATGAAGCTCAAGAAGTCTCCTGCTGCTTCAATTGGATGAGAAGAAGCCATCAACAGCTCCAATTCCATGAACCTTCAGCTGCAGCCAATGCACAAAAGAGTTGGGACATTTGTCCCACATCGTAGAATGCTGAAATTAAAAAGCGTATTTAACGCTTTTGCTTTGTAGCTTGGATGCCTCAAAACGCATGGGGTGAGGTCGCCTCGCTCGCCTCATGCACGTGCCCTCGCCCACCACGCACGTCGGCAGGTCTAGGCTTGGATCCATTTACTCAGTTGTTCACCCAGGTTTGAAATTGAAAGAGTATTCAAAGGAGGGTGGGGGAGGTTTTGCCTTGGGAAATGTGTGTCCATTCCTCAGGGTGAGTGCCCATGCCTCAGGAATTGTGCACACACGCCCAACAATTAGTGAAATTCTAAGGTGGTTTGTTCTGAGGCTTTGGCGACTTTAAGTCGATTAACATTGGTGCCCGACGTCTAATTATGGTTGATTTAAGGGTACTGTAGAGATATTTGATGCTTATATGACGTGGCTATTTGAGGATAAGTGGTTCGAAGACCACTGTTGAGAAATTGATTTGATTTGAGACTTTAGGATATGTGCTTAATTGTGAGATTAAATTGGTGATTCAAATCACCATTTTTAGGTTTTATTATTATTTTCATCCCATTGACTTTTGAGAAACAATTCGTTATTATCAAATATATTTTTGGGTAGATCATTCATTGAATATCTTATTGTGATTAATTATTGTGCTCAATTGTTTATCATTGCGACTAGTGTGTGAATTTCATATTTGCTTCCTGTGAATGACCTTAGAACTCACATTCATTTTTCGAGATTATAAATTTAAATGTTGTCTCATTGACTTTCGTCGCTATACTATAATGCAATCTTTTTATGACAATTTTCGACGCAACACTCTTTGCAGTAATCAAAATTCAACCGTTGGATTGGCATTAAGCGGCGATGACTTCAACACGCGGTGCAATCTCATGTACCGGACGAGAACGATGCGTGTATGCACGCGATCACCCGCACGATAGTACATAGGGTCAGGGCACGATCCGAAGTGCTGATCTGCACACATCCTCAGCCCCTCATCATGCATCCAATGGCCCAGCACACTCATTCGCATGCTGAGCATGATTCATAGCGATCAAGCATGATCTCAAGCGTGCGATGTGCGCGAGATCTGGACCCTCCATCACAGATCCTACGGTCACGAATTCTCCTCGCCTGATCCAGCCTTGCATGCACGAGCGCTAGTGTGATATGCGTGATTTCAATCGGGCGATCATCGGGCGATCTACTTCGTTGATGAGCAATCCAACGCTCCTCAACCTCTATGCGCTTGCCAACAGCTCCCACTAGCAATTGCACACCCAACACACATCATAGATGCTCCAATGGGTGTGTGGGACATGCATGCATGTTCCATGCACCCCCATTAAACCCATGCATGAAATGCACCCTCCTCCCACCACTATATAAGGCCCTACACCCCTCCCATTTCTCTTCATCTTTTCCTACCCACTCCACTCCTCCTCTAAAGCTCTAAGGAGCTTGTCCCAAGTCCTCTAGAGTAGAAAGTAAATAATTTTTCCCACATGCTCATTCCCATTTGTGGAGCATCCCGTGGCCATCTTCTTACCACATTCAGAAGCAGATTCTCGCCGTGAAGCTGTCCTGCCCCACCCTCCTTCCTCTAGCTCTATTCATCTAGCCTCTCACCACCTTTGTCCAAGAGCCATCAAAGCGAGTCGTCCTCCAAGTAGTTGTCAAGGGGGATTTCCTCATCTCATTCTATCTTTTAACGCTTTCTAGTGTAGTTTTATATTTTAAGATTAGTTGTAATAGACACTAATCCATTTTGTGAAATAATTATTCTCTCTCTCTCCTATTATTTATTCTTTAAGTAGAGTAGCTCATGTAGATTGATTTCAATCGACTATTCTACTTGCAAAAATAAATTCAAACATAGCTTTTTAATCAAGCGTTCGCCTCCTTGTGTTCAACCCAGGACTCACCTCGAGTTTTGGTTATAAATATTATCTTATTAGCGGAATTTTCACAACTACGACAATCAATTTTCGAACTCGATTTTTCTGGCATAAAATCTTGTTCATCATTTTGGCATCGTTGCCGAGGAGGCAACCCTCTTTGATTTTTCCCACACTATTCCACCTTAACTTTTACCACACTTTCCCCTTTTACTGTGATTGCAAGTACTCTCTCGAGGCAAGCAAAAGTGGTAGAACGGAGTAAAGTGCCAATGAAGGTTTGGTAAGTCTTCACCCACCCATTAGATTTCCATTCTATCACCTAAATAACTCAAACCCAAATCAACCTAGGAATTTGTATAAGCCCTAGGAGAGATATTGGTTGTTTGTTTGTCACTCCACCCACCTCACCTCAGCATATAAATAAAAAATAAAAAAATTCTGATTGTGGGATTTAGTTGAACATACACAGTATATACACCCACAAACTAAGGTGCATAATCACTTTGATTCTACCACTTAATCAGGATCTGACTAGTGGACCCGATACACTTTAACTCAATACACATAAGTGGGTAGAAATCTGATTAGGTTAAGCCATTTTGTGTGCCTTAATCTATGGTACGAATAGGCTAATTGATTGAGCTGTTTGGTTCGCACCACTTAAAATAAAGTGATTTATCAGTAGCTTGCCCTATAGGATTTAATTTTTAGAGTTGAACCAGGCACTCCACATTATTTTTTATTTTAAAGGAATATATCATCACCGATGCTTTCAAAACTTGGAGTGTTCCATTGAACCTTGATTGAATATACCTAAAGATTAAACTCTAAAATCTACTGAGCAAGATTTGAACTTTAAAATCTACCTCATCTTTAATAATCTTGCTTGAAAACCCTAACATGCACGCACACACATATTAACTAATCTTTAAGGGCACAACCCTTCTTAAAGGGCCCATCACATTCCATGAGCACAATCATCCCAAGCCTAATTAAAACTGAGTAGACATTGGCCTTAAGGATTAACTTGCTCTTTAGGACTCCAATTGAGAATTTTTTTTATTAATATGCTTCTACCAGTCCATCTAATGTCTAACTAGGGTAGTAGTCTCAAACGACCGCGATTGGGGGATATGAAAGGAATCGAAGGTGCAACCCAAAGGAGGAACCTTCTTACCAATCCCTCCCTCTACATTCAAGAAGGATATAGTGATTATAGTCCCTACCCTCCCCAAGATTACATTGAATATAGGTCACCACCCCTTAATGAAACACTTGAAATGACCTATTATCAGGGAGGACCCCGAGAACCTCAATATCTTGACTCTCTTAAATTTAACCCAAACCCACCCAACCCTGAACCAAACCATTCGGTTTCGGTGAACTAGGTCCAAGGTAGAGTGTTGGCTAATTTGAGGAATACCATATAATCTTTAGAAACTCAACTAATACCCTACACTGAAGCATTGGAGCCTTTGATTCAGATGATTGATGAGCTGAATAGTTCTTTATTGAACTGGCTCCAAGATGTTGAGGATAAGGGCCCAAGTGAGTTTTTACTTAGGAAGTTGTCGAGATTATGGTTGCTCTAGTCCAATCTTGGGATGATTCTTAGGATGAACCCCCCTTAGGAGAGCTAATGTCAAAACTCACTCAGGCATTTGTCAAGGGGGACACATTTTATGAGACCGGGGATGACCAAGTCGATCTAGAGCAACCCATTGAGGATGAACCAATTTTCTCACCCAAGATGCCCGAGCCAGGGAGCGAGGAAAAGTATGTCTCCATGGACCAGGAAATGATAGATGATTTTGAGACATATATAAATGAGGATCAAGAATTCTTTGATTCTAAGGGTAAAGAATCTTTAAGAGAAGTCTCACTTGAGTTTAAAAAAAATGATTTTAGTAAGGCAAATGGGCCCAAAGAGTATGGTAAATCATTTGGTGGCCCTATAATTGAGGAAATTGATCCTACTAGGGTCGCCATGGAGGATTCCAATCCTGAGTTATTGGATGGTTCAATTAATAGCCCCATTCCTCAACCACACCCCATTGAGCATAATGATGATTCTATTCTTGAGATTACTAAACCCAAGTCAATTCTGATTCATCCACACTTTTTGGACTTGGATACTTTATACGGGTTTAATAATACTTGTGAGGTCCCAGAAACTCTAATTTTGGAGGATAGGAGCCGAGAAATGACAATTTGGGAAGTCAATTCCGAGGAAAGTAGAATATTTGATCTAAGGGTTCCTTTGTGCCTCAAACCACCAACCTTTTACCAAGACCCCTTTGATATTTTTGACATTGAGGATGTGCAACTCAAGTACAGAATAATTGATTATCTTTCTAAGCTGAACTCTAAGTGGACATCTGAACCTATTGAACCAGATCTACCTATTATCCGACACTTTAGACTTAGGTTGCACACTACAAAATCGCAAGCCTGGCCCCGTAAACATAATAATCTCCAGTTCTGGGCAATTTTTATCTAGAACGGCTCGCTCTGACGATGCCTGGATGAAGGTGGTGGGAAGCTGGAGGAAGGACAACAGCAGTGGAGGGAGGAGGACAAAACAGAACGGCGTTGCGATAAGGATCTTCTTCTAGAAGGTGGTGAGAGGACGGCCACGGGATGCTCCACAAAGGGGGATGAGAAGCAGGAAAATAATTTGATTTTCTACTCTAGAGGAGCATCCCAAGCTTGGGACAACTCTCTATAGAGCCTTGAAGGTGGTGAGGGAGAGAAAGGAAGAGATGAAGAGAAATGGGAGGGGTAGGGGTCCTTTTATAGTGGAGAAGAGGAGGCAAAATGAAGTCATGGTCAATAGCGACATTTACAATCGTCCCTAAAGCTCCACCGCAAACGTTGCTACAGCCCTAGCTCACGCTCACACACGCTAGCATTCACGTGCCCACAACTGCACGTGCACGGTTGATGGCTAGCAGTTCGATCAAAGATGGACGGCTGGGATTGCACGCGAGTGTTGGCTTAGATCGCACCTCAAGCGCACGTCAGATAATGCATGTAATAGCGCGTCACATCGCGTGTCAATGCTATCAGAGACGTGGTGCATTCGTAACTCACAATTGAGATTGTGCAGTTGGATTTGTGCCTTGGTTGTGCTGAGAGAGGGCGTGGTAGGTTTTGAACCTGCACCCTCTCCTTGGGAGTGCCCTCATACCCCACTACGCTACGTGCTCTCTTTGGTCCAAAAGAATATCATTTGGCAGTGGCAAGGAGCGAATGTGGACCGTTGGATCAAGATCCAATGGTCCACATTAAATCTTAATCTGCCCCTTATGTTATGAGAAGGAGGTGCTGTGCTCTTCTAAGCCGTTGGATCTGGGATCGCGTGATGGAGCTACCTGCAAGATGGAGCAAAGGGGCCTAAATGGATTTTGGTGGTTGAGATAGTGCCACGTGGTGCCATCATGGTCATCCATCTTCTTTGCTTTGTAAGTGGCACCACGGACGTCGGATTGGGTCTATTTTCATGTCGTTAGGGTCCAATTGTCGATCCGAATCCATATATATGATTGGATTGTCATTTGAAGCCCTGAATTGTGTAACCTAGCCCCTTGGCCATTGATCTTCCTTAGATTGCACAATGTGTTATAGGACTCTGATCAAGACGTTTTTGGAGGCATTAGACTCCGATTGTCGTCCTGATCGGATCCGTATGATCGGATCATGAATTTGAGGCCCTAGAATAAATCTCCTCTCCTAGCCATGAAAGGATGCAAATTAACCTAGAATTTATGCAAACTATTCTAAATGTAGAATGATGCATGCGATGCAATATTTATAGTATGGAATGCATCTCTAAGCTTAGGAACATGCATAAATAGGCATTTTAACCTAAATGGATGTGTACACATCCGCGCTCATCGTGCTCATCGCAAGGAAAGAAATCAAGGCCGTCAGATCACACGCGGAGGGCTAAGATTATGTGCGAGATTGTGCTTCAGCTCGCAACGAGTGCCACGCGTATGATCGAGCATCAGAGTGGGTGTCAGACTACGCTGGATGAATCGTGCACTTCCGGAGGCACCATGTAGCCACTATCATGGCCACTCGATGGCGATCGGGCAGCTCAGTTTCAATCGCACGTTCTCTGTTGAGATTTTACACCCCGCGAGGTTTCAAATGTGCACCTGCCACATGTTGGTTGAGGCGCAGACTGCTGCACTACAGGCACGAGTTTGTCGAGTTCTTGTAATTCCACTCATGCACTCTCAGTCATCAAATCAAGATCCAATGGCCAAGATCGCTTGATGAAATCGTGTTGATGGAGATCAGTAAGCTGTTGGCATGCGAATTCGTGACATGTGGCCAGTTTTGAGCTGTTGATCATCTGATCAATGGCCAAAACTTCTTTGGTTTATTTGGGAGCTATGAAGGTCAGATTGAAGTGATTGTGAGTCCGTTGGACTCCGTTCGTCGATCCAAATCCATCCGTATGGTCTGATTGCTCATCTGAGACCTGTTTTAACATGCACTTGTACACAAGGTCATTAAACATTGATTTAAAGCAATCTAAATGTAGATATTACACAATGTGCATGCATTGCTTTCAAGCCCACTATAATATGACATTAATGAACATGTGCCTTCAAAATTGACTCTAATTGATATAATTAACACTAATAATTGTAGAGTCATCGTACCCCATGCCCACCCCTTGCTAGTCCCTAGCAAGGTTCACTTAAATGCTATTTACAACTGAAATTAAGAATCGATCACTCAGACATAAGTTACTTGCCAATAGGAGGAAATTTCTACTAAGAACCTAACCCACAGAGACTCAACAGCACCTGGGTGCCTATCAAAATGTAGACCGCCCAAGTCCTCGCCTTATTCTTCATAGAAGCAAATTCTCTGTTTTCCTTTTTACTCTTTTCTAATCTTTTGGATTTTGGAGTAGAGAGTTTCGAGGTAACTTTTTAGGACTACCCAACCCACCCAACACTCGAAAAAGACTCTAAGTGCTAAGCATCTTGTCATGAAAATTGTAATAGACTCACTCAATGGTAATTAAAACAAACTTCAGGTTTCTACACCCCTAGGTGACCTGAGAAAGAAAATGCTGCCTAAAGGTGTATCTATCTAACCGGTAACTTTCTCCCTACTTTTATTTTTATGGGGTCAACACAAGGGTAAACCCAGTGTATATCTCCTCAGATTCTCCTACTTCCCTGCTTCTTCCTTAAGTGTTTTGGAATTTTTGTGCATTTTATGAGCTGGGATCTGGACAAATGGCCAATGGGTTATTACCCAAGACAACTTTCCAGCCATACTCGTGCAATGAAGTGTGGCCTATTTTTTTTTCTTTTTCTCCTTTTCTATCATCATTTTTTTTCTTTTTTTGAAGTAGGTGGCTTCCCTGATCTAAGATTTATCTAAAGGCAATAGTAAAAGAGAATGGTCCTATGGCTAGGCTCTGGACAACCAGCCAATGGGTTGTTATCCATGGTAACTTGCCAGGCATACCACCCTAGAAGGTTCATTAGCTACCCAATTTTCATTAGAACCGCCGAGGAGTGAGTCAATGCAAAACGTGTGCATATGCTCAGACTAAAAGTCCCCTCAAATTAGAGGGTGGGTCGATAAGTCGTATACTTATCACCCTACTTTATTAACCAAGTTAATATAAATTATGGTGGCAAGGACTCGAGAACAAGTCCACATTTTAGTGGACACTCGGGTTGATTAAGCCTGAAAACCTGAAGAGTCTAATTGTTCAGGTCCTTAACGTAGCATTTCCTAAAATTGATAAGCTTGTAATGCTTAAGTTTTCTTTTCCTTTCTTTTTTTTCTTTTACTAGTTCAAGTTGACAAATTTGTACTCAGAAAATGAGAATTACCACCCCCCCCATGCCTATGTTGGACAATGTCCTTATTGAAAAACAAATGTATGCAAGGGAGTAAGGAAAGAAATCACCTAAGATTTAACAGTGAATCCAGTCAGCTTGAATCCTCTAGGTTGCCTCCCAGGAAGCGTTGAGTTTATTGCCTTTAGCTGGGCATGGGGAACCCTATCCAGAAGAAACAGTCAATTCCAAAGATTAAGTGTTGAAGGGATCCAGAGAGGATTTAAATTAAATTATCATCATTGTAGTGTAAATTTCTCAATCGATCTCTCAACAAATACAATTTATAACTCGAATATCTAGAAATGAAGTTCAAGGTCAAACACAGGGAGCAAATAGGAATTCACACGCTAATCTTTAATTAAAATATAAATGAGCACATGAATAAGCACAATAATGATATTCAATGAATATTAATCTGTCACATTAGATATTCAATGATACTCAATGTATTTCAAGAGTTAAAGAGACCAAAAAGATAACTAAGACAAAATAATGATGATTTAGATCACCAATTATTAGTCTAAGCACATATACATCAAATACTAAATAATATCAAATAAGTGAACAGTGATCAGACATCTAGCAGGTGTATCAGACGACCAAAATGTCGCCTGCTACAGTGTTTTCCTCTTCTGATCTTTTCTTAGGCATGGCTCTTCTCGTTAACCTCTTCTTCTTCTTCCTTCTGCTTACGCACAACCCTTCTTTTTCCTTCTACCTTTAGCTTTTCTCCTCTTCTCTTCTTTCCTTCCCAGTGACCAAGTGTCACTCAAATCCTTCAGAAACAAAACCCACCCCTCCCCCCCTCTCTCTCACTCTCTCTTTCCTTCCTCCTCTCCTCTTCGCTCTCAAAAATCTGGACCTTAGTCGAGTATTCGGGTATGCATAACTAGGTCCAGGGCTATGTGCGTGGGTGTCGCAACCGAGGAGTGAGAGGCTAGTCGAGTCGGGTCAAGTGCAGGTGTGAGGGACCTCACCCCATGTGTTCGAGGAGATAAGCCATAGTGACAAATTCAATTTATGCTTCTTCGCAAGCCCGTCAGTACATGATGTGGGACTATCCCTACTCTTTCTCGTGTCTGCAGCAGTGAAGGCGTCCTCATTCAATTAGCGTAGCTGCTGTGGTTGACGCCCCCAATCAAGGACCTGGGAAGGGTCCTGAGGCTATTCCGTGACTCCTGGAGGTCACAACTAGGAGCAGGGTCTCAAGAACACCTGCTTCAAGGTCGCGTGAAGCTCCGTCAATGGCGACGAAGGGGTAAACACTTGAAAACAAGAGCACAACCTTTCAGCCAAGTTAAACCAGCTCAGAAGCTTCACAAGGGAGCGACGAGGGCATTGGTGACAGTGGCGTGCTGCGGAGGTGGACTTAGGTGGCTGGCGAAGGTGAAATATGTCGGAGAAGGTGATTGTGTCCAGTGGAGCATTTGGATGGGTGGAATGAGTAATAAAGATGGGGGTTCTGTGCGAGTGGATGAGGCGAAGGTGTAGGGAGTTTCGACAAGGTGTATGGTGCAGTGGAATGACAGGAAGGCCTCGTCGGAGATGTGGCCAGAGCGAAGAATGATGAAGGGTGGACGGTGGTGTCGGGGGTTATTTTTGGGTTTTGAGTATGGGGAATTAACCTAAGGATCTAAATAAACCTAACTAACCTACCCTAATGGTCAAAGGGGTAGAATTGACACTGGCTTTGGCTGGCTGACGTCATGAAAGATGAATTCTCCTAAGAGGGACGACGGCGAGGAACGGGGAGGATGACCCTTTTGCTTTGACTGGCGAGGCGTGAAGGAAGACAAGGAATATGATGGCCAGGCCAATTTGGCCATTGGCTACCTGTAGGATGAAGGGGATGGAGGACCGCCAGAGCTTGGTCAGAGAGGGGCCGAAGGTAGGGTTAGGAAGAGGTTTTTGGCCCCAGACCTTGCTAAGGAGCACAGCCTTGCAACCTGGGTCCTTAAATAGGCCTCAAGATAGCTTTCCAAGCTTGGGGACCAAGCTTGGAAGCTTTGAAGCTTCGCGAAATAGGAGACCCACTCCTTCAAATGATTCGCATTAGGTTTTGAATAGGAATTAGAGTCCAAGATGTGACTCAGATTGTAGGGAAATCTCTCAGGAGTCTCCCTTCCAAATTTGGAAGAGATTGGGCGAGAAATTAGGGAGAACTTAATTGAGGGTCACCGGAGTTGGGTTTAGGAGTCTAAAGGCAGCAGGGACCTATTTGTGAAGAAGATGATGAAGTTATGGGGGATTTGCAAAGAATTTTGAAAGTTAGGGGTTTAAGTGAGAGAAGAAGAATTAGACTAAACCAGAATGCAAACTAGGTCAAGATAATCTCTGATTGGGCCCAAATTTTGCAACAAACCTAATTTGGACCCAAAGAATCTGATGGTGAAGTCGGATTTAGGTTTTGACCAATTTTGACTGGGTAATTTATGTAGAAACTCAAATTATGGCAACTATCTGTCTGAGACTCTATTTTAGGTCAAAATGGGTTCCAATGGTCAAATAAAAGGTACCAAACCTTAGGGAATATTTTATATAATTTTTAGAAGGTTTAGGTAAATTTTATTCTGACCAAAACCTTAGTTAGTTAAGAAAGTCTATTTTTAGGATTTTAGATGTCCATTAATTCTCGAAATGCGTGAAAACCCATTTCTGTCTACATGAACCCACTTATTAGACATTTATGACCATTTAACCTTTAATTAACCCCTGGAAAACCTTATGATTGTTCTGCATTTAGGATATTCTGTTAAAACTATAGATTTACCCCTATTTTCATGTTTATCTCTCAGAAAGGATGTGCAGTGAATTACAGTCTTCTTGTGGTTATATAGGAGCATTTAACTGTTGATTACGACTAATTAAAGCTAGATATGGATGATGATGATGTCATCATCATTAAGTCAACAAAATGAAAGTGATATGATCCTAGTTGCTCAAAATCAATGGCTTGCAAATGTGAGCCAAGTTGTGATGTAATCCCATCCCTAAAGGTCTAGAACTTTGCAAATGGTGCATTACGCATGCCCATGTCTGTACCTCTCTTAATCTGCGAGCATGCAAGAAGTCGATTTGGACAAGTGCAACCCAAATCTAAAATGCCAGACACTAAAGATGTTGGCTTTGTAATCAGCTTGTGTCCCTTTAAAGTTCTAATCCTTTAGAGTTCTATCAATCCCAATGAATTCGGGTTGCGGGATTTCAATTCTGATAGGGCATGTATCAAAATCAAGAGTTTCACAATGGGCCCTAAAATCAAGCATGAGGTCTCTCTCCAAAGAAAAACCATCCCTTCTTCAACTAGGATTTCATTGCTTATTTCCTTGACCCCTAGAATATTCTCTTCAACCTCTGTTAAATCAGACTCAATTTTAAAGGTTGCAGTAGAGGTAGGGCTAATTTCATCATCTAACTTGACTCAGATTCATTCCCTTGGCCCTCCTCTAAACTTGTGATGGGAGATTCAAATGATTCAAAATCAATTATTTCATAATCCCACTCCCCATCTTCAATTTTGGATGTCTTTTCCACCAAATCACTTTCCTCAGGAAGATTAGATTTAAATTCAAAGACATCAACCCCAAGTTTCTCTTCAAAATTCTCAATTTTCTCCTAAGTTTTGTCCTCAACCCTCCCCAAGTCATGTTCCAAGGAATCCTTAATGACATTTTCTAGTGAGTTGTCCAACAATGGGGGAGCACCAATGGTGGACTGAACCAATTTTGGGCAAACAGGCATAGTCCAATCGATCACCATGGGGCCTTGCTTCATGAATTCTGTAAAAGGGGTTGCTTTCAACAATGTTCTTTGGTCCTCTTCATCTACTTGTTGGAACATATCAATCATGGCTTGTTTCCCCTCAACCAATTCTTGGTTCTATCTATATAGCTCCAACTGAAGCTATCAAGAATTGACTGAGTGTCATTAGTTTTCCCATGGATTTCCTCCCTATTGTACTTAGCATTCAACTCAGGGTTAGGGGGGTATGGGTAAGGGTGTGTGTCAGGGTTCGTACTGGGGTTTAAGTTTTTGGGTGGGTCCTCTATTCTATCATTTTCAAAGTCTAATTCCTCAAAAGGCACCATTTTTTGTTTAGTCCTACTCCAAAATAATTAAGGTTCTAAATCCTCCTCCTAGTGAAATTCTTCATCAGGGGTCCAAAGTGGATGTTGATCATACTTGGTTTGCCCAGGTTTATATTCATCAAAATCATTTGATTTCCATTTTTCTAAAATCCCTTCCAATCCATAGGTCAAGTAGGAGAGATCCTTGAATTCAGATGACCTATCATGGTTTTTGTCCTGGGAAGGGTAGGGCCTTGGTGTTCACCTAACATGTAGGTCCTATCAGATTGATTAGTGGGTAGCTTGGACCTAAAAGTGGAGTCATCATAAGTAGAATCATAATTAAGATAAGAATCCCAAGGTTTGGATCGTACCCCTGAGTGGGTGGGTTGGATGTATCCCAATAGAATGTTGGTGCGGGTTGGGTAAAGTTGGGATATTTAGGATAAGAGGGATATTCTGGGTACTTAGATCTTGGATTATGTCCCCAACTAAGTGACTGGTTATCCCAAGGAAATTGTGGATATGATCTACTTGGGTTAGAATACAAATCATGTTGGGGATAGTAGGGGTACGAAGGATAGGCATTGAAATCCATGGTTTGGAAGAAGTGGAAGGATGAGGGACGAATAGACGAGAGAATTAAGTGTGCACAATCAAGCAAGAAAAACTAAGCCCTATAGTGTAGACCTAGGTGACGAATGCTTCAGAAATAAACTCCGACAACACGATGAATTTGGTGTTGTTCTTACTCCCAAAGGTGGTAAGGTTGAGCCAGCGAAGTAGGGGGAGCATGTCCTGAGGGCCACTAATTATGCCAAATCCCTATTTACTTAAGTCGTTTGGCAATCGGGCCTCCCAACTTAGTACCTTTTGAAGTAAGCAGAGAACACTAATTCAAAATGCATTCATTAAAATACCCTGAAACGGACTCAATGAATCCTAGGGTCAACTTCTTCTCAATTTTAATTTGGGTTGGGTCAATGCTTGTGCTCAAGGTATATGATGAGGCATTGTTAGGGTTGTGCCTCTTAATTAATCTAATTGAGCATGTATGTGCACTTCAACAGAATAGGGTTTTCAAGAAAGGTTTTTAGGGTGTGGTGTCTTTTAATGATTCGTCCTTACTTTAGTGCTTTTTAGGGTTGAAATTTCTTGATGTTTTCAAACAATGTTTAAGTAGGCACACAATGTTTTGCGCACAATGGATGATAGTCAATTTTCTTTAGAGAGAATGATGTGGCCCTAGAAAAACAACCCTAATGTATTCACCCTAAAGTTCATGCAATTCTACCAGGTGAATTGATTTTAGATTGAGTGGTGCAGCCCAATACAAGACACGGGTGGCTTCGCAAACACCACTCAACAGGAAAAACACTCAAAAGGATTTTCAAAAAAGTATTAGAGTATTAAGAGATTTTTTTTTTTGGATGGTGGGTTTGAGATGTGGGTCAAGTAATCATTCACCATGCCATTTTTTTTGAATTTTTTTTAGATTTTTTTTTAAGCAAGCAAAGAAGCAAACATTCTATCCTAATGTTCATGCATGAGCCTAGATGCGATTTTTATTTTTTAGATATGGGATGATGAAACTATAGTAGATAGGGCGATACCAAAATCTTTGTTGCACTTTACTCCCAATCTACCATCTTGGGATGTGCTCCTCTCGTCGCTTTTGCTCCAGATTCCTGCAATTCATCAATAGAAAGAGAGAAAAGCGAGTCAAAAATGTGAGCACCAATGAAAGGATAGAACCGACTAGAACAATCCATTCCCTCCTCGGCAATGGTAACGTTGAAAAATGCATTAGATTAATTTATTCATTGCAGCATGTGTTTACAAGGTCAATTTTAAAAAGAATATCGAATGTGAGTACGAGTGTCGAACACGAGGAGGCGTTGAATCAGATCAATTAATCACTTAATGTCACGAGTTATTCTATTTCGTTTGCATGCGAAAGGAGAAGAAAGAGAGAGAGGGAGAGAGAGATAGAGAGGGAAAGAGTGATAGGGTTAGAGATTCATGATAATAATATGGTGATTGCTAACTATGCATGAAATAAAAACGTGACAAAGCAAGATGATAATATATTGCATAATCAAAATTACTTTACAAATATAATGATAGATGAAAGCTTAAAGCAACATAAACATTAAACTAAAGAATAAATGCACAAATGGAGAGGCGAGGCAAACACGACGGTGGAGGGACTTCCGTCGGCAGCTTGACAGCACCAGGACCTAGCTTTGAAGCTCTATGGAGGTGGCGGACATGCTTGGTAGAAGATGTTGAGAGATGCCTTGCAATGGAGGTCCATAAGGCTCTTTATAATGAAGGAGAGGTGGCAAAAATAAGTATCGCACCATTAGCGACAACCAGAACATCGCTGTAGGCAACTGCAAGCATCGCTGTAGGCCACCTCACCTGCTAGCTACCATCTGCGCATAAATAGTTGTCATCGCTCGCCCGCCATTGGATGTGCGCTTCAAATCGCCATCGGACGGTCGAGGATGCGTGCAGACGGCTTATCCATCGTGCCCATTATGCTCATCACTCAAGAAGAAATCAAGGCCATTAGATTGCATGCAGAGGGCTGAGATTATGTACAAGATCACCCTTCAGATAGCAGCGAGAGCTGCGCGTACGATCAGGCGTCAAAGCAGGCGTCAAACCATGCGTAGATGAATTGTGCACTTCTGGAGGCACCACATAGCCACTATCATGGCCGCTTGATGGTGATCAGGCGGCTCAATTTCAATCGGACGTTCTCTACTGTGATTTTGCACCCCACGAGGTTTTGAACGTGCACTCGTCGCACGTTGGTTGAGGAAAGAACCGCTGCGCTACAGGCGCGAGTTTGTCAAGTTCTTGTAATTTCTCTCATGCGCTCTCAGCCATCAGATCAAGATCCAACGGCCGAGATCGCTTGATGAAGGAGTGCCAATGGAGATCAGTGAGCTGTTGGCTCATGAATGCATGACACATGGCCGATTTTAGGCTTATTGTGGGAGCTACAATGGTCGGATTAAAGTGATCTTGAGTCTATTGAACTCCATTCATCGATCCAGATCCATCCACACGATCCAATTGCTCATCGAAGACCTTTTTCAACATGCACTTATACACAAGGTTGTTAAACATTAATTTAAAGCAATCTAAATGTAGATATTACACAATGTGCATGCATTGCTCTTAAGCCCACTATAATATGACATTAATGCACATGTACCCTCAAAATTGACTCTAATTGATATAATTAAGACTAATAATTGTAGAGTCATGAAGAACCACCCGACCCTGAGGCACGGGCCTACATCACAATCTGGTCCACAACTATGGATATCTTCTGCTGATGGATTTGAGGATCAATCTTTTTATTCTGAGCCTAACCTGTACTTCTCAGTTCTTAATTTCTTCTCTTTGTTTGTATACTATGCCTAGCTGAAGGCAATAAACATAGCATGTGTGTATATTCTACTTTTTCTCGGAGCTGACCAGATCTATCACGAAATTCAGGTGATATTCTATTTCTCCATCCTTTTCATTCTTCATTTTTACAATGAAGACATTCATTAAATAAGCATGGGGTGTGGATACTTAATCCTGAAATTATTTTGTTAGCTCCGTAGAATTTCTTTTATTTTCCTTCTTATTAAAAAAATTTAAAAATCTAAAAAGACAAAAAATTAGAGAATTAGGAGAAGAGAACATAGGCATTAAGAGTTTATTAACTTTAAGAGATGATACTTTAGGACCTAAACACTTAGACTCTTCAAGTCTTTGGGCTTAATTAGTTTGGGTATCCACTAAAATGTGGACTTGTTTCTTGAGTCATTGCTAATGTTAATATTATTTTAACTTGGCTAATAAGTTGGGGTGATAAGTACATAACTTATCAACCCACCCTCTGATTTGAGAGGACTTATAGTCTAAGCATCTGCACACTATTCGCACTGACTAATTTTTCAGTGGTTTTAATGGAAATTAAGTAGCAAATGAACTTTCTAGGGTAGTATGGCTAGCAAGTTGTCGTGGGTAACAACCCATTGACCAGTTGTTCAGAGCCCAGCTACACAACCATTTTCTTTCCACTACCCTAAGGTAAATCTTAGACCAGAGAAGCTACCTACTCAGAAAAAGAAAAAAAATAATACTCAAAAGAAAATAAAAAATAGAAAAGAAAAAGGTGACAAAAAAAAGTCACATTTCACCACACGAGTATACTGGCAAGTTATTGTGGGTTTAATACCCCATTGGTTTTTTGTCCAAAGCCCAGCTTACAAAAATGCACAAATAATTCCCAAACACTTAGGGAAGAAATGAGGAAGTCGAATAATTCGGGGAAATATACACTGGGTTCACCCTCATGTTGACCCATAAAAAAAAAATAATGTAGGGAGAAAGCTGCCGGTTGGAAAGATAAATCTTTAGGTAGAAATTTTTAGGTCACCTCAGGTCGTATAAACCTGAAGTCTATTTTAACTACCACTTAATGAGTTTATCACTTTTTCACAAATAAGATGCTTAAAACTTAGACTGCTTTTCAAGTTTTGGGTGGGTTGGGTAGCTATAGAAAGCTACCCCAAAACTCTAAACTAAAAAAAAATCCAAAAAAAATTAGAAAAGATGAAAAAGAAAAAAAATGCATTTGCATTTGGACAGAATAAGGTGACGACTTGGAACATTTGCATTTTGGGAGACACCCGGGTACTGTTGAGTCTCTATAGTTTAATTCCTTAGTTGAAATTTTCTAGTGTCAATCAACAAATTTTGCCTAAGTGACTGGATCTTGATTCTATTTTATACATAGCATTTAGGTTAATTTTGCTAGGGACTAGCAAATGATAGGTATGGGGATATGATAAATATGCATTTATTCAAGATAAAATGCCTACTTATGTGAGTTCCTAAGCTTAACATTGCATTTGACATTGTAAATAGTGCATAACATTCATCATATTGCATTTAAGATGACTTGTATAAATTGTATATTAATCTTTGTATTAGTGTGGCTAGAAGACCGGGCAATATATTTTGAAGCTTCAAATGAAGAATTCAACTATACAGATGGATCTGAATCGACGAACATAGCCCATCAGTGCAAAAATCAATCCAATGTAGAATCCCCTAAAAGCATCTGAAGATGGACGGCCCATATGATGTCACTTGGCATTATCCAGGCCACCCAAAGCAACTAGCCGCCCTTCCTCATCTGCTGAAGGGATCTTCATCGCTACCTCTCCACTGTCGGATGAGGATCTCACGGTAGATAAAGCGCCACACTTCATCATCCAACAGCCATGAGCATGTAACCACAATGTTGTCCGCGTAACCATCCGTAGCTAGAGCTCATTGGTAAAGAGCGCAATTCTCATACCGAGGACGCATATTCGAGCCCCACTAAGGCACCCTCTCCGCAGCAATCAAAATTCAGCCATTGGATCGGCATCGAGCGACGACGGCTTCAACACGCAGCATAATCGTACTGCTTGCACGATGAGCGTATGCTCATGATCACACGCACGATCGTATGCGGGACCAGGGTGCAATCTAAAGCACTGATCCGCGCACATCCTCAACCCCTCATCATGCATCCAACAAACCAGCACACTCCTCAATCGTGTGCTGAGCACAATTCGCAGCGGGTAGGCGTGATCTCAAGCACGATGTGCGCGAGATTAAGACCCTCCATTAGAGATCCTACGATCACGAATTCTCCTTGCCTAATCCAGCCTTACATGCACGAGCACCACCGTGGTATGCATGATTTGTCACAACTATGACGACAGGTTTTCAAATTCGATTTTTCCCACATAAAATCCCGTTCATCATTAAACTTATATTTTTTCTTATGAAAAGTAATTTTTATTGAGCATTTAATATTTTGTTTGGTATTTTTGCTTATTATATTTTGCTAATGGATACATGCATGAGATTGTGAGAATATCAAATTTTATTGATATTTTGTATATTTATTTTCAAAAATTTTATAATTTAGCGCCTCATTTGTCTCGAGCGAGCACCTAGGCAATCGCCTAATGCCTCGGGCATTTTGGACCCCTCTCACCTTTTAGCGCCTCTTGCCTTTGATAGCCCTGCTATGCATGCGGAGGGGTGCAAAGCACCTAGTACATGTTTCAAGGAGAAATCACACACGTAAGGATGCGTGAAGGTGAGATCCACAATCTGATGACATAGGACCCTAGAAGTTCAGACTAATTGAGTCCAAGCAATTGGCGGCACTTAGGCGCTACTATTGGTAAGAGGCACATCACTATAGATCTTAGGAGTGCAAAGAAAGTGTTGCTGGTGGTCAAAGAAGCCCTTGACGATGGTGCTGGACCCAAGAATTAACCTAGCATAACCTTATTAGCCTTTAAGTGGTGGCTAAGGGGTAGAAGAAACCCCATTGTCGACGTAGCAGTGGGTGAGGGGTTGAAACATGACCACCGGATTGTAGCACAATTTTGGGTGATGCATGAGGTCCCCTTTGCTAGAACCCTAGTCATTGGAGGTGGTGTCGGTGAAACTTTTTAGCCACCACCTAAGGTGGTGCTGTGTGAAGGAGAGGTTTATCGAGACATCTATCCAGAGATGAGGGAGGAGGAGCCTCAAAGGGGTTGCCCAAGGGAGGAGAGGGTCGGTGGATCCTTTCTGGAGGGTCGCAGGCCTTCGCACAGTCGTCGGTGAACCCTAGTTAGGGTTCTTAGTGGCTGCCCACTTCCCCCCATTTTTTTGTTTTCTTGTGATGAAAGAAAGGAAAGAAAGAGGGGAGCGGGGATCGAATACCAACTTAGGACCATTGCTCTGATATCATGTTGGAGAAAATGAACTATCTTATTGAAAAACATAACCTTAGCCTCTCTTATATAGAAAGATGGGAAAAAAAAATTACATAAAAAGTCCTACAAAAAATATAAAATTGTATAATCAACTCACTAACAAACTCAATCTTAAGATAATTGAACTCTAACTAAATTAATACTCTAACAGATACCTTTTGGAGAAATAGATAGGACCAATTTGGCACACCTCTCTAATATGTGCCATCTCTTATTTGTTGCATTAGGATTTGAGTTAGGATACAAAATGTTATGCCTAGAATTTGAAAAGATTTGAGGTGTAGAGTTTTCATTTTTTTCCTTTCAAAATTTTCAAATTTGTGCCAGTGTTCACTTTGTATGTGTTGTCCTAAGATGTTCTGTTGGATCTTTGTCCTTAATGTTAGTAGTTTCAGGATTTATTTCTTGTCAACTATGTATTTCAGGAGCCCCTAGATTTCAGGTTTGTTAAAAAGAAAAGAAAAAAACTGTGGTGTTTCAAAAACTAATTTAGAGGTAGGGCAATGGAGACTTCATATTTGGATTTTTTTACAACTTTGTCTAAAATATTGCACTAAACATGAAAGGGTAGTGCCTTTTGCATACCTCTGGGCTGTATCAAAGGAATGGAATGTGATTGTTTTTAGAGGGAATAGGCCATATGTTGATAATGTTGTTTTGGCAGCCTAGGTGTCAACTAGAGAGTGGAATTCTTTTTAACTGCATGATGTAATTTTCGTGCTTTATTAATGAAATCTGGCTACTTTCCTCGAGTAGTCATCCTTTACCCTTTCAAAAAAAGGAGAACTGTCTAAAAAGTTCTGACAGAGGATTAACCTTTGCCATTTCTTATGTGTTGATTGAATCTTATGAGGGTTTTGTTAGATTGAAGACTTGAAACGGCAGTGCAAATTAGGAAGCAAGACTCCTGGGCACCCACAGAAAGTTGTTACGGCAGGAGTTGAAGTCACAACAGGTACACATCTTTATGCTTGTCCTTTCTTGTTTCTTTCACTTGCATGCACTTTCTTATGGGGATACATTGGTGTACTGACTAGTTTGCACTTGTTAGCATTCTGCATCTGCTCTCACCTTTATTTATGATATGGCTGATGAATGTTATGCGTGTTAAGGCCTTGATGAGAAAGCTTAACTTCTTTTGTTCTAAATTAGGCTCTCTTGGTCAAGGTGTTGCAAATACTGTTGGCCTTGCCCTTGCTGAAGCCCATCTTGCTGCTCGCTTTAATAAACCAGATGCTGTTATTGTTGATCTCAGGACGTAAGTGGTTGCTTCATTGTCGAATCTCGTGAAAATCTTAGGATTTCGCTATGCATTTGTTCTCCCTTATTCTCAGATATTGCGTCATGGGTAATGGTTGTGCAATGGAAGGGATCACAGCTGAAGCTGCTGCTTCGGCTGCTCACTGGATACTCCATAAGCTCACTTTAATATATGATGATAACCATCTCACCATAGATGGAGACACAAACCTTGCTTTCTCTGACAACATTTCAGCCCGTTTTGAGGCTCTTGGCTGGAATATGATAACAGTACAGAATGTCCATGAGGACATGGGTTCCTTCAGGGATGCAATTTTGTCTGCTCACAAGGAGAAGATGACGCCAACATTTATAAGGGTAAGATCGGGAATACATAATGGTTCCTTGATAATTGCTATGTGAAAGAAAAAGAATCTAAAGTAACGGGTCAGATAAATAGGATGATCATCACTTCATCATTTCAGACTTCCATAGTTAGATTGTCTGTGAAGGAAGGTATTTTGGGTGCACACCACGGTAGTTGTACAGTAGATGAAGTTATTCAAATGAGGAACAAAGTGAACTGGGAAGATTGTGAACCTTTTCATGTTATTCCTATGGTCTACAGGTATCTCTAAAATCTTGAAATTTGAGCAAAATAGACATTGAAATCATTTGATTGTATATGGAACCTTTTCACCATAATACTAGCTGCAACGAGTAGCATCCCCTCTCTTTGTTGAGGGGAGACTTGAAGCATTGTGTATACGTCTTGCTCATGTTGGAACAGAGTTTCTTTTCCTGGACATAAATTTATCCCAAGCTTTTATCTGCGGATGATCATATAGACATATATTGCAATTTTCCTAATCTTCAGTTATGTAAATCACATCTCTAAATCTGGGGATTGGGTTATATATCATTATCATTAACACATTAACAATGTGTCTGGTGGACAAAGCATGGCGTGAAGCAAGGCTGGTACAGTAATATTTTCTAGTGGTATCATTAGGTGTTAAACAAATGGAGATGATATAGCTGTGGGGGTGATGTGGAAAATGTGTTTTTCCTATAGTTTTTCTATGCAGTGTGTAAAATCATTGTGGCACTCATTTTGATGTCTTTGACAGGAAGTTCAGACATAATGCGGAATATGGTGAAAGCCTCGAGGAGTGGCATTACACTCCGAGGCACTTCGAAGAAAGAAAGGTACCCGCAGGTAGCAGAAGAGTTCAAAATTCTGTAAGGTGAAGGCTTACCCGCAAGTTGGGAGAACTGTCTTCGAGTAAGTTCATTTGGTTCTCTTAGGCCACTGTTATATCTGACAATGTTCCAAGAATATTTGATGGTTATTTTGCGCATTCCAACAGAGATGGCCTATGGATGATCCTGTAGATGCCACCCAAGAGTACTCTGAGAAATGCTTGTGCAAATTGGCAGATGCAATTCCAGGCTTGATCGGTGGGAGCGCAGATCTTGTGGGTTCCAGCAAAGTCTACCTCAAAAAATCTGACGATTTCCAATCCTCGTCTCCTTGGGGGGTGCAACATCCGATATGGAGTCTGTGAGTATGCCATGGCTGGAATTTCTAATGGCATTGCCCTGCACGGAAGTGGGCTCATCCCCTTTGCTGCAACGTTCCTCATTTTCCCTGACTACATGAAGAATGCGATGAGGCTGTCTGCATTAAGCCATGCGGGTGTCGTCTACATCCTCACTCATGATTCGGTTGGACTTGGCGAGGATGGCCCTATGCAGCAACCGGTGGAACGGCTGGTTGGACTCCGTGCCATTCGTCGTCTTCTTGTATTCAGGCCACCAGATGGAAATGAGACTGTGGGAGCTTACGTAATGGCTATCAGAAATAGGTCAAGGCCCAGTGTGATCGCTCTCTCCAGGCAAAAGGTTGTTGCAAACTTGGAGGGCACCTCTTCTTCAGCTATAGAGAGGGGTGCCTATGTGCTGAGCAACAACTCCGGGGTTCAATTACCTGATATCATTTTGATTGGTACACGATTGGAGCTATGTCGTTGCGAAGCCAGAGCAATGAAGCTGAGTGAGGGATGGAAAATTCGGGTGGTTTCCATGGTTTGTTGGGAGCTATTTGAGGAACGGTCGGAGGTGCATGTACAAGGCATCTGTTCTCTCTCCGAGGGTGTCTAGGCGATTGAGCGTGGAAGCAGGTTCGCCAATGGGATGTAGTTCATGCTGTGACAGACTTTGGAGCCAGTGGGATGTACCTGGATACCTTTAAGAAGTTGGATTGACGGAGGAGAATATGGCTGGTATAGCTAGCAAGATCTTCATTAGAAAAAGAGAGAAGCTCTTGATTCTTGAGTTGTGGCATTCCAGAGAGATGGCCTTGACGCTGGTGGATTTACAAGAAACTAAAGGTGGAAGATTGTTTGTGAAGGCAAGTTGGCAGGCTTGGTTGCCAACTACTCTTTTGGCTTTTGCTCGATTTTAAGACAATGTTTTTGCCAATTGGCCATGTTTATATATAGGCCATAATTAGATTATTGTGGTTTGAATTTCAACTACATGGTGGCGTTTGGATGGTATCATATAGGCAGTGGTGTACTGTAGTAATGGTCGGTTAACAAGTAACAAAACCATTAAAGATAGTTACTTTGTCATCAAATTCTGTTGACTTCGCTATGTTATGGATGTAGGCCTTTTGGGTGCAAGAGTAAGGTGACGGTTTAAATGCCAGGGTTCCCGGTTTTGCAGAGTATTCCTGTGCAAACTTGTTTAGCAGCTTATCCCCTGTAATCTGTTGCTCTTGAAGATTGTGGAAGAGTTTTGTGGGATGCAAACACCCGAGAATTTGAGCTTCTGGAATTGCATCTCTGCTCGTGGAGAAATGCGACTCTTGGCAAAAGCTACTGCAACGCTTACCATCCGAAAATATAGCTTGGATTTAGATTACCAGCTCAAGCGCTATTTCACCTTAAATTGATTAAGACAGGTTCCATATCTCAATTATTACCAGCTACTTTTGGCTACCAAAAAAAGATAGTGGCGATCACGCAACCTGATTTATATATTGTTAAAGCTTCAATTTACGACTCTATTTGGTGAGATGTATACCAGTTTTTCAGCAACCACGTGGTGCATTATATTTCAGTATGCCGATTGGGTGGTAGAAAAACGAGATGACGACAAGAGCGAAGAAAAACATGAAGGATTCCTATTACCTGAATATAGATTTCTTGCTTGGATGGGTAATCCTTTTTGACTAATTATATGTTGTAGCTGTCTGAAATGTTTGCATTATCTAATGTTTTCCTGCTGCGGACACGGTGGGTTTGTAGTGCTCCGCGTATGCTTGAGTTTTATTGAATTATCTAAGCTCAAGGTTTTTTTTTTTTTTTTTGCAAGAAAAAATATGTATTAACAGCCTTCAAGGTCAAGGTTTCTTTGACGTCGAGAATGTGCCTACGTAGCGACCAAACTCAAACAGGGCAAATTGGTTATCCTTGCCGTTTTTAGTTTTGGTTGCGAATTACATATTGATATGAAATTTAAAGATTCTAATCAATTAAACTAAGAAAGAGGTATTTAAATTTTCTTTTGATAGTCAAGAAAGCGTCATTATTCATAATATCTAGACTGTGAAAAATATGATGTGATTAGATGGTGTTCAGTCTTCTAAGTGAAAGGAGGATCCGATTCGATTCAACAATAAAGGTAATGTAATCATAGAAAATGAACTTGAGAGTTGGTAACCTAATTTTACCTGATGAGGTGTACGTATGAGGGGAGGGTAATGATCCCAAACTACCACTAGAATTAGCTGGTAATACATAATCTATAGTTTTCTCTCTTTTTCTCTGATTGCACGAAGATAGCCCCGGAGGACCTCTCTTCCTTATTTATAGTACAAGAAATATCTCAATAACATCAAAACCCTTATAACGGTTCTCGTGGGTTCTCCAACACCTCCGTTATTTGGCTATTAATAGCGCAGGTAATGCCACTATTAATGTCGACATGGGCGTCGTGGGTGTTTTTGCCGCCTCTTCGACTCCGATTAATCCAGGTCCTTCAGCTGGTCAATCCTATCCGAATCTGCCTGTTTACTTGGTATCCAGGTAGCCGGATCCTTCTTCAAGCTTCGTGCGAAGTTTTGAGTCCGAGGGCATTTTTTGCCCCTCATCATATGTCCACACTCTGTAGCTAGCTGATGCTGATGAGTAGCTAAAGTACTTAAAACTTCACAGTAGATAATACCCCCAAATGATTTTCCAATTATCTTTCAAGCAAGGTGAGCATTTGTCATGAAGTGAAAGGTTTAACTTCAGGCGCCCAAGGTGCCTTTGTTCATGCGGTGCATGATTGTTAACATAAGTAGGGAACATAAGTGTGCTCCGCCTGAGTTCCTGTCAACCTTAAGAGATCAACAAATGATAAAGGGAACGTGGGCGTAGATCGGGAGATTTTTCACTTGAAACATGATGTGTCTAAAAAATGTCGTCAGAGTGTAAACCGTGGTGGAAAAATCCCGAACAAAAATATTTATCAGTGAAAACTAACCACGAAGAGTTAAGTCATATCCACAGGAATGAACAGGCTAATAAATTCACAAATATGTAACATTAGATGAAATATTATTGCATAGAAATATTTGTCAAATCCTTTGAATCAATCAATGGATATGTTGCTCTTAATGTAAACCCACAATTTAGACAGAAAAGTCAAGGGTTATTTAGGCAAATTCAACTCAACAAATAAAATCACTAAATATGTGAATAGTGCATGTGCAATGGCATATTATGTAATTTTCGATTGCACGTGTACTAAAGAGTAATTGTGTAAATCCAAATCCAAATTTGGTGCAACAAAAGGTGATAAAAAAGAGTTAAGCAATAACATAATTGTACAAGGTTACTTAGCAAATTCACCTCAATAATTTATTTGAAAAATAAAGTTTGGCAATGGTATTTACCGTGAAAACTAATTGAGTGTGCACTGTTGCAAAATAGGGGAGACACTCCCCTTTGTGTGCACATGGAGAAGTCCGTGGCTGACCTTGGGGAGCTCAGAGGAGTTGGCCAAATGAAGGGCTTCGTGATGGCTGTGACAGCATGAGAGACGACGGTCGAAGGTCGCCGGTTGGAGAGAAGGAGGTCATCGGCGATGAGACTCCCCACACATGCACGTGGGTCTCGATCAACGAGTCTGAGGGAGTGGTTGAGCTTGTGCAGTTGAGGTGAGGCTGATGGGGTCGATAGCATGGAGAACGGAGGTCGTTTGGAGCTGCTGTGTGGAGGCATTGGTGGTCAGCGATGGGTTCTTCTTCTCTGTTGGAGAAGATGAATAGTGCTTGGTGGAAAAAGTTGTTGATTGTGGATTGGGCCAGTGACCCTGTTGTGTGCGGTTGGAGGACGTGAGGCTGGCCCTATTGGGTGTGGCTGAGAGAAGTGAGGCTAGTCGTCGTCTAAGGGTGGAGCAGAGGAGAAAGAACATGGAGAAGGGGGAAAGCTCTATTGGGTTGTTGTTGAGGAAGAAGAGGTCGTGTGTGGGGAGGCACGGTTGTGGCTGTCGTTGAGTGATAAAGCGGAGCATGGTGGTGAACGTCAAGGCGGAGGAGACTCAAGGTAGCGGGAATGTCAAGGTCACAGTAGGGATGCGGTCACGCAGGGCTGTGGTGGCTTGCGATGGTGGTTGTTCGTCGCGGTAGGAGGATGTAGACAGTTGGGTGGAGCACAGTGGCGAAGAGATCGTGATGTCGAGAGATGAGTCACGGTGGTAGCGTCAAAGCTATCACCTCTGACCACGGTGGTGGTTGTCATTGATGTTTAAATCGCTAGATCGGGGTTTAAAAAGTGTTGCATTGTAGTACAGCTGAAATAACATTCAAAACAGATATAATTTTATTACTCGAAAATGTTCCAAGGTCGAACACAGGAAGCAAATGGAATTCACATACTAGACTTAGCAATTAATGCAAATTGAACACAAAATATTACTAAAAAATTAATTAGGAATGTAGAGCATATGAGTATATGATGAGTAAAAATAATTGTAGACAAAATAATAGTTACTCAAATTGACTAAAGAAGGAAATATAAATTCAGACATCAGATTGCAAAATCAGACGTCTTAAATGACTTTGCTACAGTATTCTTCTTCTTTTCTTCTTCTGATTTCTCCGATTCTACCTTCAGCCTTCTCTTCTTCTTCTAATTTCTCTTTCTTCTTCTTCTCTTCCTTAGGCTTTCTTCTCCTTCTTTCTTTTGCCTTAAGCCTTGCGGTTCTCCTCTTCTTCCTCTCTTCTCTTCTTCCTTCAACCCTGCTTTGCTCTCTAAATCCGGCTAAGTGTCGGAGCAATCTTCTCAAAGCAAAAACACCCCCTAACCCCACGTAGCTCTCCTCTCTCCTTCTCTCTTTTCTATTTCAGTCTCGCTCTCCCAGAGCCTTTAGGCGGTCGGGTAATTGGACCTAACACATACCTGGGTCCAGGCTCACTGACATGTATGGTGAGCGAGGAGTGAAGGTCAGGTCGGGTAGTCAGGTCAGCCAGGTTTGCGTGGGCAGTGCCGCGAACGAGTCCGGTGAAGGGGGGAGGACCTCACCCTCAGTGTTGGACGTGAACAGCCTCTTTCACTTTTTCAATTTATGCGCATGAAAGCGCCCTTTCACTTCCGAGGTGGGACTAAATGTCCCACCTTCCTTTCACGCACCGCAGCAGCAGCAAGGCTTCCAATTGTAGCAGCTGCGAAGGCCTTCGACTGGAATTGAGAGCTTGGATGCGTGCACGAGGGAATTCCGCACAACCTGGGACAGCAGTACCTGGAACAGCAAGGCCTGGAGCGGTTGCAAGCAAGCTTCAAGCTTGCGCCAATGGCAGATGGGGCCTGCTACCTGAAAACACAAGAACGACCTCGTGGCCATGTTAAATCGTTCAGGAAGCATCGTCGGAGCATGGCGGATGTGCTGGGGGTGTTGGCGTGGCATGGCAATTGTTGTGAGTGCCTAGGGCACACTGTGTGCGAGTGAGTGGGTGTGTTCGAGGAGTGGTTTGGGTGGTCGATGGAGTGATTGGATTGAGGGGAAATGATCAAGGAGTTGCGGTGGAGGTTGTAGGGTGGTCGGCGAGGTGGATGGAGGTGCGTAGCAACGGGAATACCTCACTGAAGGAGTCGTTGGAGATAGAGGAGGTGACGATGGTTAGTGGCGTCGGTGGTTGATTTTGGGAAATAGAGAGGGAAAGAAAGTGTGAGAGAGAGGGGACCTAAAAACCTACTTCTAAGGGACGAAAGGGAAAGGAATCCCACGCTGGTATGGTTGCCGGACGTGGGGAAGAGGAAACCTCCATAGAAGAGGCGGCGGCGAAGATGGGGCAGGCACGACATCGGCGGGTATTGCTCGATGCGGAGGATGGTGGTAGAGATAACCCTACCACTGGTATTGTGGTTGGGCGACGAAAGAGCTAGGGAAAGGCCGTCGGAACTTACAGAGGGTTGCAGCCAGAGGGGAGAGAGGAATAGAGGGGAAACCAGCCCAATTTCAAGCTGAGTTCGTTGGACCCTGGGGAATCTTTAAATAATGATCTAAGGAGGTTTTGTGCTTGGAAGCCAAGCTTCCAAGCAAGGAATACTTTGCTGGAGATGGAAACTGTTAAGGGACCCAAATCTTTCATGCGTTTGCATGAGAGATTTGGAAGGAATCGAAGCTCTTTAATGGGTTCAGATTAACGGAAATTTCTTAGAGAATCTCCCTTCCAATTTTGGAAGGGATTCTCCAAGTAATCAAGGAGGTATTCTCTATTAAAGGTCGCTGGAGTAGGATTCCTCTACGATAATGGTTGAGGGACCTACTTGTGAAGACGACGAGAAAGATAGGGGGCTGTTTGTAAGGGTTTTTGAAGTTGGGGTAGAAATGCAATCAGACAGGACCTTTTTGCAAACTAGATCAAGATGAGTTCCCCTTAGGTCCAAATTTTGGTACAAACCTAATTTGAACCTAAAGAATCCAATGGTGAAGTTGGATTTTTGGTTTGACTACGTTTGACTGGGAAATTTTTGCAAAAACCCAAATTAGGGTAAATATCTGTCTGAGACCCCATTCTACGTCAAGATGGGTTCCAATGGCCAAATTGAAGATACTAAACCCTAGAGAATATTTTTCTATGATTTTTAGAGGGTTTAAGTGAATTTTATCCTGACCAAAACCTTGGTTAATCAAGTAGGTCTACTTTTAAGGTTTTAAAAGTCATTAATTCCCAGAACATATGCTAACCCTTTTCTGTCAAATCTAACCCACTTGTTATCTTATTAAGACCATTTGACCTTTGTCTATCCTTTCAGAAAACCCATGGTTGTACTGCATTGGTAAAATTATAGTTTTACCCCTTGTTTCTTGTGTTTCTCTCATAAAGGTTATGCGGTGAATTATGACCTTCAGTTGGTTATGTAGGAGCATTTATTCTCTTCATTGGGTCAAAATGAGATATTTATGGCTCATAATGGTGTTCCCATCATTGCACAGTCAAGCAGAGCATGGAGATGAATGTCAAGGATGAAGCACAATCGTAAAGCTCGTGGTGGCGTAGTCATAGCCACGTGGCCATACGTGTTGAGGCGGTTGAGGATGGAGGCTCACGATGGTGGTGCTCCTCCTGTGGAGAGAGGACGTGGAGAGGGGGTTTGAAGGAGAGCATGCTCTCCCCCTCATGGAGGAAGAAGATGGTGCTCCAAGGTCTTTGCATCCTTGTTATAAAGAGAAAGACAAGAGAGAGAATCAGAGAATGAGAGAGAGATTAATGGGAAGAGATTGAGGGAAAATAAGGAAGGGAATTGGTGACAAATATGTAGTTGTTGACTTGATTATTGCCAAACATAATGGATCTACTAAGCTTGCCAAAAATGATAAGAGTGAAAATAAAGCAAGCTTTAAGAGAGAATCTTTGATGATTTTCTTGCCCTTTTATTGGAAAAATAAAATGCTACAATGGCACTCCAATTGAGATGGGATATGATGCCATTTAAAATTGCACTTCGAATAATGTGAATGAAATGCAGTGAATATTAACTCCAAAGCTTAAATAATTTGATCAGTGTGGAGCATGCTTTTAATAGAATTCTTATCCCAATAATAATGTACTTAGGCTTAATTCTAATCCACTAAAGTAGACCTATCAGGCGTATCACCACCTTAGGCCTTACCAACCTTAAGAGGTCGGCAAATAATGAAGGGATCGTAGGCGTATCACTGCCTGAGTCCCTGTCGGCCTTAAGAGGACATCCTTTAACAAAAGGAACATAGGCCTATCGCCACTGATGAGAACCTCATCATGAGCCATAACTAGCTCATTTTGACCTAATACAAAGGATAAAAGCTCCTACATAACTCAAGGAAAGGCTTAACTCAGAGAATTCTGAGTTTAAGAAGAAAACAAGTCATAAGGGGTAAAAATGCAATTTTACCAGTATAATCTGCATACAGGTCCAAACATAGGTCAAACAAACCAAATAAGAAGGAAAGTGGGATGATCTGACAAGGGCTACAGCAATTCCAAGGAACTAAATGACAATCTGTAACCTTAAAACAAACTCACTTCAATTCGCGAGGTTCGAGGCAAAGTAAAAATAGAATAAACCCTCTAAAATTCATAGAAAAATAATCTCTAGGGCTTAGAACCTTCAATTTGGCCTTCGGAACCCTTTTTGACCTACATTGAGAACCATGCCCAATTAATAACTTAATTTAGGTTTTTGCGTAAATTGACCGGTCAAACAAGGTTTAATCTAGAAATAAAATTCACCATCAGATTCCTTAGGTCCTAATTAGTCATGTATAAAAACTTGAGCCTAAGAAGAAACCTTCTTGACCAACTTTACACTTTGGTCCTCATATATTTACTTGTTGGCCCTCAACTTTCGAACCCTCACATTTCTGCCCCTAACTCTCCTTCGTTCTTTGCATTCAGGTCCCTCCTGCCAAAACCTGACCAGCACCATGCTCTGGCGACCTTGTGCGGAGCATGGTGCCGTGCAGGGTAAGGGGGAGGGTCTGGCAAGACAACCGGGGGTGCCCTGCGTCGTCAGCCGTCGCAGGAACACCCCCTGGTCGCTGCAACCCACCATACCGGCCGTGCGAACGCACAGACGGTATGGGTCTCCATCTCCGACGTCCTCCAGCGAGGGAGACACGTCGTCTCCCTCCGCCCTCCTCTCTGATTCCGCCTCTATAAATACCCCCGTCGTTCCGCCGTTCTGAGCAGCTCGGGCCTGACAGAGAAAGACCCCCACTTCCTCTCTTCCCACTCCGACAGGAAGCCCTCCAGCTCTGGCGGCCTCTCCCCTTCCTCCTCGTCGCTCTGCCGCACTACCAGCTGCAGGGTTGCCCTCCCTCGCTCTTCCCGCGCCACGCCGCACCCAGCTGGCGCCCCTCCGGCCCTCTCCTCGCCGTCGCTCCTTCCCCTGGGCATCTTCTTCTCTGGCGACAGTCGATACGACTGCTGCCTTGCTCCAGCCCCTTTCGTCTCCGTAGCTAGGTCAGAACTTCTCCCCATCTCCCCCTCTTTCTTTTCCTCACTGTCTTTTATTTGATTAAACCCTCGACCGCTCCTGTCCACCGTCACCCCCTTCGTCTCCGGCCAAACTCTGGCAGGACGCCCTCATCGCTCCACAGCCCCATACGCCTTGCCGACCCTCACAGAACCTCCGCCTCCTCACCCTGATCAACCTCCGCCCTTCCACTTCCCGCCACTCGCCCTCTGCAGACCCCCCGAACAAACCCACTTCTCCACCCGCAGTTTGACCTAGGGCGACCCTCACGCTCCGCCCCGCCGCCTGCCAGACCCCCCACCACCTTCGTCGTGCCACGGCGAAGGTTCTCCGCGTATCTGATTAGGCCGAGAGGCCGTTCCTTTGTGGACAGGTATCTCGACCGCCGTCGCCATTGCTGCGTGGAAGGAGCACCTTCAACCTGCAGCTCCAGGTGCGCTTCGCCCAGGTCCGACTCCCAGGTTACGCGGAGAGTCTCCGCGAAGCGTCCCAGGCTTGCAGCAGGGGCAAAGGCCTCGCGTGCAACCGCGAACTCCTGCAGCGTCTTCAGCTGCGGGCGTCCAATTGGGGTGGGACATTTAGTCCCACCTCGGAAATTTTCAGAGGAGCGCGCCCGCATAAAGGCAAAAAGTGCCTTAGGTTCGTTGCCTCCTGAGCACGGGGTGAGGTCCCCCTCACTTACCTGCTCGACCCGGCCTCGTCCGCGACCACGCCCCGCGGACCTGGCCCGACCCGACTAAGCCCGACCTGCACTCCTCGCCCACCACGCACGCCGGTGGGCCTGGACCCGGGCACGACCCGTACCCGAATACCCGGCAGCTCTGGGAGAGCTTTCCTAAGAGCGGCTTCCATGAGAGAGAAACGCGGGGGAGAGGGTAGAATTAGGTTTTGCCCCTCTGATCAAGATGTGCAAGTGTGCAGGCAGAGAAGAAGAAGAAAGACGGCCGCTGAACAGAGAAGGAGAAGAAGACTGAAGGAAGAAGAGCAGCCAGGGCTGCCCGAAGCAAAGGACTGCGGAAGAAGAGGAAGAAGAACTGAAGCAACACTGTAGCATCCGTGGGTTAAGTCGTCTGATTGGAAAATCAGACGACGTCCTGAAGATAGGTGAAGACAAAGAAGAAGAAAAGAAAAGAGACGGAGCAGCCAAGCAGAAGAAGAAGAGAAGCAAGAAGAAAAGAAGAAGAAGAGCACGAAAGGGAGATCTGAAGCAAGAAAAGAAGAACAGGAAGAACAAAAGCTAAAGAGAAGACAAAGAGAAAGAAAGAAGAAAAGAAGAAGAAGCCGAACTTTCATCTCTCTCTCTCTCTTTATTTTTGTAATAAGAATTTGTACCCCTAGAATACAACTTGCTCCCTGAGTTCAACCTCGGGAACTCTTTATTTTCCGAGTAAAAAATTATATATTAGCAAATGATGGCAATAACTATCTGTACTACAACGACTTAAGAAAAGCTAGTTGCTGCCACCGTTTCGCCAGCCACCTAAGTTTCTGCCAGCCTTGAGAGGTCAACATCCCAAGTAACAAATGTGACGTAAGCATCACCTTCCGCAAGTGGCTACCAAGCACTGCGAGGATTGATTTTTGTCTTGTTGTGTGATAAGACTAGCATTAATTGCCATCATGATAAGGCGTGATTGCCTCAAATATCATACTTGTCAGCGACATGATTGTTATTACTACGATGAAATGATACGCACGCAGGGGCAATTAATGTATGTAATGATGACCGAGGTTATTTCGATTTTGGCAGGATCTTTAGAAATCCACGTTGCAATCAACGAGATTTCATTTTTTTGAAATCCACACCCATCAATGGGGAAACTCTCCTTAAGGGGGGTTATAAATAGAGGGGTGGGGCACAGTTAATGCCCCACCTACCCCTTTACTCCGGCAAACCACCTTGTGAGCTTGCCTCTGCCGCTTCTTCTCTGGTGAGTTGGAGACCTCGCAACTGAAAGAGTAGCAGAGGCATAAACATGTTTGGGTTTGCAAGCAAGGGTAAGTCTGCCTCTTCCTCATCCGGCATCTCGCCCAAGACAAAGGAAATGTATAGTTTTCCTTCTAATTGTCATTGCTGGACAACCATTAAGGCATTCCTGGATGTCTACAGACTCGGTGGAGTTCCATTCCATGCCTGCGGGTCTAAGACCCTCCTGTGCTTTGAAGAGACGAAGAAGATGTTCATTATTTGTAAATATGCCATAGAACATGATCTATGAGTACCTTTAAACCTATTTTTGGTTTCCTTCGTTTCTCATTATCATCTTGCCCACTCGCAACTTAACCTCAACTATTGGCCAGCTCTCAATGCCTTCACAGTCATTTGCTTCCATTTGGGGATTCGTCCCCAATTGGGTGTATTCCACCTAATTTTTGGGCTTATGCCCCTTAAAGTGAAAAGGGGTAGGCCTCCCTTTGGTACATATACTTTCTATAGCAGGCACACCAAATATCGTATCGTCGATCTCCCTGATAGTTTGAAGGGGCATGATCATCACTTCTTTTTTCTTTCCAACATTGAGGACCTAGTAGTCCCCTATACTTGGCAAGGCCTGCCTAATAAAGATTTACCGCTTAAAGTTGAGGAGCTTGACCCATCTGCGTAGGCAGACGCAAGCAAGGTAATGAAATTTGGGCCGATTGCCTACTCGGAACTCAGGCGATATGATGTTCTGGTGGCATTGTCATGGGTCGCAGATTCCTATCCTACGACATGTAAGTTGGCGAGAATAACTTTAGACAACAAATTATCTCCATCCTTTACTTAACTTCTTTGTTTTTTGTTGCAGCTTTTGGGCGGTTCACCAGCCTAGATACCCCCAGGCATTAAGGCAACAGCTCCATCCATCGTGGGTCCCGATGTGGGGAGGGGAGGCCTATAGAGCAGGGCGAGGGGAGTGACTCTTCCTGCTCGAAGAGGAAGGAGGTGGTAGGCGAAGAGGAGGCAGCAGAGGTCCCCCTGAAGCGCTTGAGGAGGGGGCCTGCTGCGTGGCTTCTATCAAGAGAGTCAGCAGCAACCACTCCTCCGAGCCCCGGCAAGGTTGAGGTGGAGGATGTTCTAGTGGACCCATCTCACCCATCTGAGTCACCCGAGGAGATTGTCTTAGGAAACTCCCCAGTCGAGGCCCCTGCAAAGGGGGCTCAGACAAGGTGTGACAACATTTCCACCTCTCTCACCAACTCTATTGGCTCCTTCGTGAAGCTAGTGCAAGAGGCAGGTACCACCGGAGGTTTTTTAGGTTGTAGCTTATTCGAGCAGCCTTGCTCAGGCTGAGCTCGATGGGGGCGAGTACTTGTGGACCCCACTGGCCGGGGAGGTTCCGAGATGATAGGCCAGACAGTCGGGTCCATCAGAGGACCCATGCTGAAGGAGGCCCCTGAAGGCCCTGTACCCAGTCGAGCAACACCGGCTCAGGAGGGCGCTTTAAGAGACACCCTCAACTTGGAAAGGCAGGTGCTCTGGCACCTACAAGATGCCCTATTTTTGGCTACCCCCCAGTCGGGAGGAATGAACTTTAACCACGTGTTCTTCTACTACTCGTGCATGGTAAGTTTCTCCTTACCTTTTTTTTTACTTCTCCTTTGGTAAAAAATTGGGTCTCATGCCTCCGTCGGTGCTTTTTGACAGGTTGAGGTTCTTGGGACTTTCTTTGTCCCGTATAGTGATGTTCTGTCAGACATCGCTGAACCAGTCGTCTCAACCGAGGTAGCTGACATGGTAGCCAAATGAGTCGTGATTGCTAAGGCAGAGCAGAGGAATTTTACTCCTCTACTCACAGAGGCCACAGCTGCTCGTAAGAGGGTAGAGAAGGCCACTGAGGAGGCTACTAGGAAGCACTGCTCACAACAATAGGCGACCGGCCAGGTAACCCAGCTACAAGAAGAGCTGAAGAAGGCCCATAAAGGCCTGAGAAGAGTCAGGTATATAGGTGGGAAGTTGGAGGAAAGTATCTTCAAGATCCACAAGAGGGATCTTGTGGCGCTGAGGGACTTATCTGAGTGCCTGCAAACCTCCTGTTCTAACATAGTCTCACTAAAGGAGGAAGTACAGGTGCTTAAGGATGAGCACTCCTCGGTCGCGGAGAGGTACAAGGCGGCTCTTCAAGAGGAGCACCTTCGCTTGGGCACGTCCATTGATGAGCTTGCTAACCTAAAGGCAAGCCACAAGAAGGCGGAGGAGGCTATGGAAAGCCTGAGAGCTGACCTTGCCAAGGCCCAGCAGCTCATGGAGGACAAGGGTAAGAAGGTGCTGGAGTTGGAAAGTACTACACAGCTGGAGCTTGATCTTAAGATGGTGATGGCGCTCTTCGCGTCCTATCCATTCATGGAGGAGATCCGAGACCTAATCTCAAAGGAGATCGGTAAGTATACCCTGGCAGCCATGCAACCTCTCTAAGAGGGCAAGCAAACTTCAATGGAGGAGCTGTGCAATTAGTCTATGGACCAGTTCCTGTTCGAGTGCGACCATCAAAAAGCTGATGGTTTGATCGTCCCAAAGCCTCAACCATAAGAAGATCTTGACCCACAGATCTAGAAGCCTGGAGTTGAATCAGACCTACCCATAGCTTCCACCCTATCTTCTGAGAGACCCATCCCGAACCTCCATTGATGAGAACCTCATCATGAACCCTAACTAGCACATGTTGACCTAATAAAGTTAACAAAAGCTCCTACATAACCTAAGGGAAGGCCTAAATCAGGGAATTGTTAATTTGAGAATAAAACATTATACAAGGGGTAAAACTGCAATTTTACTATTGCAGTGCATGAACGGGATTTCTAAGGGTCTAGACATAGGTCAAGTGAACCTAATAAGAGAAAAAGTGGGATGATTTGGTCTCAAAAGGGTTATGATAAAATCTGGGAATTAAATGACATTCTACAACCCTAAAATAAATCTACTTTAATTCACAAAGTTCTAGGAAAGATAAAAATCAACTAAACCCTCTAAAATTCAAGAAAAAATATCCCCTAGGGTTTAGAACCTTTAATTTGGCCGTTAGAACCTGTTTTGACCTAGATTGAGGACCATACCCAATTTTTGACCTAATTTGAGTTTTTGTGCAAAATGTCTAGTCAAACATGGTCAAATTTAAAATCCAACTTCACCATTGGATTCCTTAGGTCCAAATTAGGTTTATACCAAAATTTGGACCTAAGGGAAGGTCGTCTTGGCCTACTTTAAAAAATGGTCCTCAATAATTACTTTTTGACCCTTAACTTTTTGAAACCTTTCAATTACCCCCTCAACTTTTCCATCATTTTCTTCAATCCGGTCCTTCTACCACCCGCAGCAGCAGGCCATACCTCTGGCGACTTTGCGCGGAGGATGGCGCCGTGCATGCATGGGGAGCCGGCCCTAGATTTGAAAGGGAGACTCTCTGCGATGTTCCCTATCGCATGGGCTGGCTCCCATGCCCTGTCATCCGCCATACCTCTCATGCGAACATGCGAGAGGTATGGGTCTCCATTTGCCTTACCTCCGGCTAGGTTTTTCCCACCGCTCTCGTGTGCCTGCCGGCCTGCCCTTGCCTATTTAAGGAGCGGCACCCTCAGCCACATCCTTCAAGCTTTGTTTGGCTTGAGATCCCTCCTCCTATTCATCTCCCACCAACTTCGGCCATCTGCCAGAGCTTTCGGCGACTCCCCCTCTCCTCTCTCATCACCCTGCCACCGTACCAATGGCAGGGTTAACTTCACCGTCTTCCGCCATGTTGCGCCATAGCAGCGAGTGCCCTCTAGCCCCTCTTCCTCGTCGTCGTTCTCTCCCCCTGGCACCTTCGTCTTCCGCGATGGCAGCACTGGCCGCTCGCCACCTCCGCATCTCCCCCTTCACTCTGGACTCACAGCTAAGTCCCTCTTATCCTCCTCTTTATTTCCCCTCTGCCAATTTGTTATTTCAATCCCTCGATAACCACAGACCACCACCATCTCCTCCACCTCCGGCAGATCACCGGTGAGGTGTCTCCGTCACCTCCCCACACCCATCCACCTTGCCAGACCCCTCAGAAGCATCACCTCCACCCACTGATCATCTTGCGACAATCCACTGACCGCACCACCCACTGTCTCCCCCCTGAACAAACCCACTCACACAGACTCAGACCGACCTAGGCACGCACGCCTAGACCGTTCTGAGCCACGCCAACCCCCGCAGTATCTTCGCCGTGCTCTGGTGAAGCTTGCTGAGCGTTCTGACAGAGCCACAAGGTTGTATTCTTGATTTCAGGTCCCGAGTTCTCGCTGCCATTGACGTCGAGCTTGGAGCAAGCTCGCAAGTAGCTCCAGGCTTCCGCAGCCCCAAGACACGAGCCCAAGTTGCGCGGATAACCTCTGCGCACAACACCAGGCCTTCAATTGGCATCGAAGACCTCAGCTGGCACTGAAATTTCTCATGTCTTCGGCTGCGGGCGCACATGCAGAAGGGTGAGACGTTTAGTCCCACCTCGTGACTTTGCAAGCACCCCACGACGCATAAATTGAAAAAGTGACTAAGGCTTATCGCCTCAGTCACACAGGGTGAGGTCCCTCTCACCCGCTCACCCGGTGTTGAATGTTTACGAACCTACGCTAACGTGTTCGGTTTTGGAAAAACCCGTCATTGTAGTTCGAAAGCGAAGGATTCGTGTTCAACAAATAAAATTTATACCGAAACTAAAATTCCGGGTCGAACACAGGGAGGCGGACGTTTGATTTAAAAACTTCGCGTTTCGTTTTTATTTTTTCACGAAGAAATTCAATTTAAACTATCTAAGTATCTACAACAAATAGAAGAGAGAGAGAGTAAGAGAGAGAGAGAATACTACACATGGAAATCAAAATGAGATGTAGAATAGACAAGGAATTTATCATAAAAGAGATCATTCGTTACAACTAGAAAGCATAAAGCGATTACTCTAGAAAGCAGTAAATCTATATTAGAAAGCAGTAAAAAGAGTAGGGAGAGAGAATCCTCCTCGACGGTCGCTTGGAGGACAAGTCGGACGGGACGACGCCTGGACGAAGGAGGATGAAGCGGGACGAAGGAGGATGCCGTCGTCGTCGTGGGATCCACTTCCGAAGGGGGACGAAAATTTGGACTTTATCTCGCGAGAAGCATCCCGGGTGTGGGACAAGCTTCTCTTGAGCTTTGGAGAGGTAGAGAGGAGAAGGAAGGGATGAAAATTTCGTATGGAGGGGGTCTCCTTTTATAGCTGCAAGGAGTGGGGGCAAAATAGACATTACATCTTCAAAATAATAAATAAGGGGTCTTTAGTGACGGATAAATCCGTCACTAAAGCCCCGACGTGGCCGTCGCCGCCTCGCCCACGCGCGCCCGCTCGGCTGCCCGCATGCGTAACGCCTACGCACGTCCGCGAAGTCTCAGCCGTCCGATCGCGAGATCGGACGGCTTAAATCGCGTCCGCGCCCGCTGCGTAGCGTGCCCGCCCGCGTGCGATTGCGCGTTGCGCCCGGCGTCTAATCGCGCGTCGTCCTGATTGAGCGCGCACAGCCGTTGGATCTTCATCTGACGCTCGTCCGCGCCCGCTCGCCCGCGCCTTTCACCCCCTCACTGCGGCTCGAACCCGCGACCTCTACTTCGCCCGCTACTGCGTCGCCGCTGCGCTACGCGGACGAAATGGTCGCGCGGACGCTTTTAAGCGCGAGCGACCACAGCCATTGGATCTCCATCTGATGGCGGAGAGTGATCGGGTGGGGGCCTTCACAAAGTGCAAGCGGCCGTTTGGGCGGCTGAGATGGCGCCACGTGGCGCCATCTTGGCCGTCCATCTTCTGGAAGTTGTAGATGGTGCCACGGATGTCGGATTGACTCGATTTTTGTGTCGTTGGACTGCGATCGTCGATCCGAATTCATCCGTGCGGTCGGATTTGTCATCTGAAGTATGGATTTACACCATCCTGGCCTTTGATCTTATAGGGTTCCCTGGTCTATATCTGATGCTACGGATGCCTGATTAGGGCGATCTTGGAGTCGTTGAACTCCAATCGTCACCCTGATCACATCCATACGATTCGATCTTTGATCTGAGGCCCCGATAAAATGTTTGCCCTGTCCAAGCACATAAAAGGAGACAATTAACCTCCATTTTATTCAAACTACTCTAAATGCAAGATGATGCATGTTATGCAATATTTATATCATGAAATGCAATCCTATGCTTAAGAACATGCATAAATAGACATTTTAAGTAGTGTAAATGTGTTTACATCATACCCCCATGCCTATCTTTTGCTAGTCCCTAGCAAAAACTATATGCTATTTATAAAAGAATTAGGTTAGATTATTTAGACCTGACTTATTTTCAATCATTAAGAAATTGTCTACTTAGGAACTGAACTTTCAAAGACACAACAGTGCCCGGGTATCAGCCCAAATGTAGATCGCCTCAAGCCCTCGCCTTATTCAAAGAAAATTTTCTTTTTCTCTTTTTACTCTTTTCTAATTTTTTTTTTTGGATTTTCAAATTTTAGGGTTCAAGAGTGACTTTCTACGACCATTCAACTCACCCAAGATTTGATGAGAACCCTAAGTTTTAAGCATCTTATTGTGATTGTGATAGACTCGTTGACCGGCAATTAGAACGGACTTCGGATTTCTACGCCTCTAGGTGACCTCAAAAAGAATTCTGCCTAAAGGTGTATCTTTACAACCGGTAGCTTTCTCCCTACTTTTATTTTTTAACGGGGTCAACACAAGGGTGAATCCAGTGTATATCTCCCCGATTTATTCTACTTCTCTGCTTCTTCCTAAGTGTTTTTGGGAATTTTTAGTGCATTTTCTAAGCTGGGTTCTGGACAACCGGTCAATGAGCTGTTACCACCGACAACTTGCCAGCCATACTCGTGCGACGAAGTGTGGCTTATTTCTTTTTGTTCTTTTCTCCTTTTTGATTTTTATTTTTTTTTTAAGTAGGTGGCTTCCCTGGTCTAAGATTTACCTAAAGGCAGCAAAAAGAGAAAGGTCCAGTGACTGGGCTCTGGACAACCTACCTATGGGTTGTTACCCACGATAACATGCCAGCCATATCACCCTAGAAGGTTCATTAGCTATCCAATTTCCGTAAAAATCGCCGAACAACGAGTCAGTGCAAAGAAAGTGTGTAGATGCTTAAGACTCGAAATTCCCTCAAATCAGAGGGCGGGTTGATAAGTCGTGTACTTATCACCCAAACTTATTTATTCCAATTATAATAGAATTAAGATGGCGAGGACTCAAAGACAAATCCACATTTTAGTGGATACACAGGCTAATTAAGTCCAAAGACCTGAGGGGTCTTTGTGTTCAGATCCTAATGTAGTATTTCCTAAGATTGAAAATTTTCCTAAACCCAAATTCTCTTTCCTAATTCCGAAATTTTTATTTTTATTTATTTATTTATTTTTATAAAAGAAAATAAATAAATCTACGGAGCTGACGAATGAATTCAGAGATGAATATCCACCCCCCCATGCCTATCTAATGCAATGTCCTCATTGTATTAAAAAGACATAAAACAGAGTGGAAAAGTGTAGAAAGCACCTGAATTACGTGAATATCAGGTCCGCTCCAAGATGAAAACGAAAAAGAACTGTATAAGTGCTGAGTTTAGTGCCTTCAGCTAGGCACACTATACAAAGAAAAGAAATGAAGAATTCACATGTGCAGGTCAGAATTAGAATGAACAGAAGAATCCTCTGACCTGTCAGCAGAGGTCCACAGATGTGGACCAGATTGTGGTGCAAACCCACACCCCATAATCGAGAATATCTTAGGTTATGGATAAAAATTACCTAAAACCTAAAATCAGAATGTAAGCGGGATCGGGCCTGCGATTTCTGAGGATGCAACCCAAGACCAAAAAGTCAGGTTACAGAAAATTGAAGCTCAAAAGGATAATCGTTGAATGTGTGCTTGAGTTGAACATCCTCGAAACAAATGTCGTAAGGGTTCTGATTTGATGGTTTCAGCTTAAAAGGAACCCTTCCACTCAATCTTCCACTTCCTCCAAAATTAACTTCCCAAATCAGAACTTCCCCGCTCCTATCCTCCTCATTCAGCATATCAAATTCCAGGACCTCTTGTACATTTATCACCCCTTCTGAAATCTCCAAGTCTAAATGATGTGGCAGAATCAAAATTGACTTGGGTCTAATTATCTCAGAATTAGAATCATCAATAAGCTCAACAGGGTGTAACTGATAATCAGGGCATTGAATTGATTCTTCCAGAAAATGCAATTCTGGATCCATAATGTGTGCCCTAATAAGATCAGTTTCCTCAATTATTGGGCTATTAAATGATCTATCAGATTCCTCAGGCCCAATTGTCTCACAGAAATCGTGTTCAGAAAACTCGCGTGAGACTTCACAACTTGAATCTTCACCATCAGGATCCGTATCAATGTATGTCCCAAAATCAGTTGTCACTTTCTGTTCCAAGGAGACATATGTTTCCTCGTAACCCGGCTTAGGGATCTCAGGTGAAGAAATCAAATCATCCTTAATTGGTTGTTTTAATTCAATCTGGTCAGCCTCGTAACACGTGTCCCCCCAACAGGTGCTTGAGCGGGTTCTGTCATTGGCTTTCCTGAAGAGAGTTCATCCTGGGAATTATTCCAAGATTGAATCAAAGCAACAACGAATCTCATCCTCAATTTCGCTAATTTCCCAAGTAGAAACTCACCCGGGTTCTTATCCTTAACATCCTGGAGCCAATCCAACAAAGACTTGTTTAAATCATCAATCATTTCAATCAGGGGCTCCAATCTCTCAATGCAAGGTATTGGCTGAACTTCTAAAGATTGAATGATATTCCTCAAGTCAGCCAGAACCTTATCTTAAACCTGATTAACCTGAACCAAATGAGTTGGTTCAGGGTTGGGCGGGTTTGACATCAATGTAGAGGAATTAACGAATTGAGATTCGTTATACCCATCCTGATAATAGGTCATTTCAGATTGTTCAAAAGATGGTGATGACCTAAAGGCAGTGAAATCAGAGAATGGGTAAGGATCAGTGTATCCTTCTTGATTGTAGATCGTATTAGGTTGTTCATGAAAGGAGGACGATCTATAATCGATGTAACTCTGAGAAGGATAGAAATCAGAATCAAAGTGTTCAGGGTTATACCCTAAACACGGGGGTCCGGAATTGTATCCCCAATCCGAATTATCCCAACTAACTGATGGTCGATTACAATACGAGTTGGGATAATCGTCATGTTGAGGATAATTTACAACAGGAGGGAAAGAGCGGGAATGCGTGAAATATGTGGAAGGATTCATGATACACGGGAGGAAGAAAGGTGCCTTGCAATACAAACAATCAAACCTGTCCTTAAATATGTTAGCCTAAAGACCTACAGACTCTCAAAACCCGTCTTGAGATAAAGGAACGATTTAATCTACTTCCGTCTGTTCAATCCAACCAGTTAGGAGGGACTGGGGAGAAGGTTCTTCCTTCGGCTTGCGCCTCCGGTTCCTAGTGTACCCCCCAGCCGCGATCGTTTGACTCTACTCCCCTAGCTAGACATCAGATTGAACAGTAGAAACAGACTAATAGAAAATAATCTCGTTCTGGGTTCTGAAGAGCGAGTCCAATCCTTAAGGCCAACGTCTACTCTATTTTATTTAGGGATAGGTTTGAATGTGCATTGGAATGTGATGGGCCCTTTAAATGGGTTGTGCCCTTAATGATTGATTGATTTGTGTGTGAGTGCACAACCAGTGGTTTTCAAGCAAGATTGTTTTTGATGTGGTGAATTTTAAGATTCAAATCTTGATTAGTAGCTTTTAGGATTCAATTTTAGGTGTTTTCAATAAAGTTTCGTTGGCACACCAAGTTTTACAAGCACAGGTGAAGATGTTTTCCTTTAAAGTTTAAAAAGAATGTGGAGTGCCTGGTAAATCCCTAAGAGTTGAACCTAATTGGCAGCTACTTGATGAGTTGATTTTATTTGAAGTGGTGCGGCCCAATCAACTCAAACAATTGGCCTCAAATGCACCATTAAGTTAGGCACACAAAGATGGTTAACTTAGAATGATTTCTACTCTTTTATGTGTTGCTTTATGTGTACCGGTCCCACAGATCAGAACCCGGTTGAGTAGAAACAAATCAATTCGGTTAAGTGCCTTTAAATGTGGGTGTACGTTGTGTATTTGTTGAAAATTACCCCACAAGATTATCTTTTTGTTATTATTTTTTTTTATGAACGAAGGTGGAATGAATGTGAGTGGAAATCCAAACAACCAAATTATTCCTAGGATTTATGCAAACACCTAGGTTAATTGGAATTTGGATTTAATGTGGCAAATGAAATCTATGGAGGGGGAAAGAATGGGGGATAACTTACAAAACCTTCCACAGCACTTTACTCCAATCTACCGCTTTTGCTTGCCTCAAAAGAGTACCTGCAATTACAATAAGAAAGGAGAAAAGTGAGGTAAATGATTTGTAAGTTACAAAACGTGAAGAGAAATCAAAGATCGTTGCCTCCCCGGCAACGGCGCCAAAATGTTGAACATTTACGAACCTACGCTAACGTGTTCGGTTTTGGAAGAACCCGTCGTTGTAGTTCGAAAGCGAAAGATTCGTGTTCAACAAATAAAATTTATACCGAAATTAAAATTCCGGGTCGAACACAGGGAGGCGGACGTTTGATTTAAAAACTTCGCGTTTCGTTTTTATTTTGTCACGAAGAAATTCAATTTAAACTATCTAAGTATCTACAACAAATAGAAGAGAGAGAGAGAGAGTAAGAGAGAGAGAGAGAATACTACACATGGAAATCAAAATGAGATGTAGAATAGACAAGGAATTTATCATAAAAGAGATCGTTCGTTACAACTAGAAAGCATAAAGCGATTACTCTAGAAAGCAGTAAATCTATATTAGAAAGCAGTAAAAAGAGTAGGGAGAGAGAATCCTCCTCGACGGTCGCTTGGAGGACGAGCCGGACGGGACGACGCCTGGACGAAGGAGGACGAAGCGGGACGAAGGAGGATGAAGCAGAAGAACGGGAACGGAGCAGCACGCCGTCGTCGTCGCGGGATCCACTTCCGAAGGGGGACGAAAATTTGGACTTTATCTCGCGAGAAGCATCCCGGGTGTGGGACAAGCTTCTCTTGAGCTTTGGAGAGGTAGAGAGGAGAAGGAAGGGATGAAAATTTCGTATGGAGGGGGTCTCCTTTTATAGTTGCAAGGAGTGGGGGAAAAATAGACATTACATCTTCAAAATAATAAATAAGGGGTCTTTAGTGACGGATAAATCCGTCACTAAAGCCCCGACGTGGCCGTCGCCGCCGCGCCCACGCGCGCCCGCTCGGCTGCCTGCGTGCGTAACGCCTACGCACGTCCGCGAAGTCTCAGCCGTCCGATCGCGAGATCGGACGGCTTAAATCGCGTCCGCGCCCGCTGCGTAGCGCGCCCGCCCGCGTGCGATCGCGCGTTACGCCCGGCGTCCAATCGCGCGTCGTCCTGATTGAGCGCGCACAGCCGTTGGATCTTCATCTGACGCTCGTCCGCGCCCGCTCGCCCGCGCCTTTCACCCCCTCACTGCGGCTCGAACCTGCGACCTCTGCTTCGCTCGCTGCTGCGTCGCCGCTGCGCTACACGGACGAAATGGTCGCGCGGAAGCTTTTAAGCGCGAGCGACCACAGCCGTTGGATCTCCATCTGACGGCGGAAAGCGATCGGACGGGGGCCTTCACAAAGTGCAAGCGGCCGTTTGGGCGGCTGAGATGGCGCCACGTGGCGCCATCTTGGCCGTCCATCTTCTGGAAGTTGTAGATGGTGCCACGGATGTCGGATTGACTCGATTTTTATGTCGTTCGACTGCGATCGTCGATCCGAATTCATCCGTGTGGTCGGATTTGTCATCTGAAGTATGGATTTACACCATCCTGGCCTTTGATCTTCTAGGGTTCCCTGGTCTATATCTGATGCTACGGATGCCTGATTAGGGCGATCTTGGAGTCGTTGAACTCCAATCGTCGCCCTGATCACATCCATACGGTTGGATCTTTGATCCGAGGCCCCGATAAAATGTTTGCCCTGTCCAAGCACATAAAAGGAGACAATTAACCTCCATTTTATTCAAACTACTCTAAATGCAAGATGATGCATGTTATGCAATATTTATATCATGAAATGCAATCCTATGCTTAAGAACATGCATAAATAGACATTTTAAGTAGTGTAAATGTGTTTACATCACCCGGCCTCGTCCACGACCACCCCCCGCGGACTTGGCCCGACCCGTTTACCTAAGCCTTGCACACCTCGCCCACCACCGCATGCCGATGGGCCTGGTCCCGAGAGCGTTACCTGACCCGCATACCCGAGTGGGCTCTGGGACAGCGAACCCTAGAGTGAAATAAAGAGAGAGACGCGAGGAGGGTAGGGGTTAGGTTTTTCTTAACCATGCTTATGCAGGGAAACTGAAGAAGAAGAAGGAGGAAGAGGAAGCAGGAGAAGAAGCGGCTAAGGACTTAGCTGCAAAAGCAGCTGCAGTCGAAGAGAAGAGAACAAGAAGGTTCAGGAGCAAAAGCAGAGGAAAAGGAAGAGAAAGAAGAAGACAAAAGCTGAAGCAGAAGAAGAGGAAGGGGAGAAGCCAACTGAGGAAGGAAGGAAGAGGAAGACATTGCAAAGAAGAAGGTCAAGCAGGGAAAAGAAGAAGAGAAGAAGAAAAAGCCAAGGAGAGTAGAAGCAGCAGCAGCAGCAGAGAAACGAAGAAGGAGATGTGCACTGTAGCAAGTGGCTACTTAAGGCGTCTGATTCCCAGAATCAGATTTCTAAAGACTGAAAGAAGAGAAAGAAGGACAAAGAAGGAAGAGAGAAGAAAAGAGAAGAGAAGAAACATTTTTTATTTCCTCTCTCTAGCTGTTCTTTTGTAAAACAATGTATTATTGTAAATTGTGATTTTCTACGCTTCCAAAATCAAGCTTGCTCCCTAAGTTCGACCTCGGAGAATTTTTGAACTATTCGGGTAATAAAATCTAAATCAAACTCGGTGACAATCCTAAAAAGATCACGCACCATCCACCTGCTGCTAATAACCCAGTACTTGAATTGAAGCCCCTCTCAGATCATCTGAAGTACTTTTTGGGTTCTAATCAAACATTTCCTGTGATTATCAATTCTTGACTATCTTCTGATCAAGAAACAAAGCTGATTTCTGCCCTCCAGCAGCATCGAAGAGCCAATGGATGGACTCTAGATGACCTGATTGGAATAAGTCCCTCATATTGCACACATTGTATTGATACCAAAGAGGGCTCACGACCATCTCGAGAAATGCAGAGACGACTAAATCTGAATCTATAAGAGGTCATGAAAAAGGAAATCGTCAAGTGGCTCGACACTGGAATCATTTACCCGATCTCTGACAGTTGCTGGGTAAGCCCCATCCAAGTTGTACCTTAGAAGGTAGGGCTCACCGTGATTACGATTGAATCTAAAGAAACCATCCCGACTTGAATTGTGAACTCGTGGAGAGTATGTACAGACTCTTGGAAATTGAATGCCTCCAAAGATCACTTTTTGGTGCCAAAAAGTGATCGCGTTTTTGCGCAGTTTATTAAATTGGGGTTTTAAGTTGTTGCAACACACAAAAATGAATTCTCTTTTAAAATTTATAAGACCTAGATAGTGGGGTATCTAGGGTCGTCCAAGGAGGCAAGTTTGTAAATCAAAATCCCTTGCTTTAAAGATGGAACTCAACTTTCTTTTTGGTGTTTTATATATATGATTTTTCTTGTTTTGAAATAACGACAACATGCGAGTTTTTGTTGATAACGAGAAAACAACTAAAACCTATTTCAATAAAGCTAACCCTAAGGTGACATGTAGAGCCTCTCCCTAAGCTCACCCTAGGTACGTGGAGGCCTAGAATAATTAGGGAGAGGGAGTGAGTGAAACAATTCTAGGCAAAAATTGTAAAAAACTATGCAACAAAAATTGAAAGAAGGCAACTTGAATTAAAATGAACTTGTTCTACACAAAAATCATAGAGGAAAGCTTCTAATCTACTTGAAATGCAAGAAGATAAAAACGCAAATCCTCTAAATGAAATGGTGAAGAAGATGATGGCTTCTTGCTCCAAGCCTGGTAGCTCCCGGGCTTGAAAAGAGTCCTCCGACTCCTTCCATGTTATGCTCCTCCAAGATGGTGTCCTCCAAGGTGGAAGCTACCACCTTCAATTCTCCTCCTCCAAGGGTGGACGTCCACCCTAGGTCCTTCTCCTTTGCCTGGCGGTCCTCCTTGAAGTAGAATGCTCCTCCTCCTTGGCGTGGCACAAGCTGAAGAAAGTGGGGAGAAGAAGGCACCAAAGGGCAGGTGATGTGCCCCCTTAATCTTCTTCTCTACTCCTTCTTCTTGGCCGTAGGTGTAGGTGGGTTTAGGTGGAATTAAACACTAATGGATGATGATGAAAATGGTGGTAGGTGATGGGTTTTTATAGAGGTGGATGGGGGTGGTTAGCGTGGCCTTTAATGGAGGGCTAGGATAGGCTTTTGGGTGGTGATTAGAGATCTAGGGCTAGGAATAAATAGCGCCAACCCAAGGGTCATCTAGGGGTGGTAGTTATGGTGGTGTTGGTGGCTTTTGGTGGTGGAGAGACACCACCATTTTGGCGCCAACTAGGGTCTTCTAGAAGGGGGGTTAGGTGGATGGTGGAGTTGGATTTAAGGGGAGATATGTGGTGGAGATGAAGGGGATTTTGAAGGGAAAAAGTGGCACCAAAATGGAGGTGGTTATGGTGGTTTTTGGCGCCAAAATGGTGGAGTCTTTTGATGGTGGAGTGGGGTGGAAGGGTGCCTATGGTTGGCGCCAAGAGTAGGGTTGACTAGGTAGCTAAAGTGGACTTTAAGGTTAGGGTTAATTGGTGGAACTAGTTAGGTGGGGTTTTAAGGTGGTAAATGCCAAGGGAGCTGGAGCCTAGCTTAGCTAAGCCAAGCTAAGATAGCTTAGCTAGTAGTGGAGTAGAGGAGTAGGCAATGGGAGCTAGGGTTTGAGGAGAGGACCTGGATATGAAGAGTCCAGAGCTGAACTGGAGCTGGCAGTTGCTGAAGAGACTAGCATGGGGCTACTCTAGCTGGCTTAGCTTGCTAGTTCTTTGCTAGCTGCTAAGCCAAGCTAAAGTGAGCTAGCTTCTACTGAATTGAGCTGAGGTGAGCTAGGTCTAGTGCTCCTGGGGAGGATCGAGCTGGTTGAGACAGCTAAGGTAGCTTAGCTCAATTAAGTTGAGCTAAGCTGAGTCCCCGGGAGCTAGACTTGAGCTTCCTAAGCTGGAATGAAGTCATCTTCAGCTGGCTAGAGTTGAATGGAGCTGGATGTAGCTGAACCTGAGCTGAAGTGAACTCCAGTCAACTCAGCTGAGCTAGCTAGAGCTCCCTGTGAACTAGTGGGAGCTGAGATGAGCTAGATTCAGCTAAGTTGAGCTTGATCTGAGCTGACCTGAGCTAGGGTGTGTTGAGATGAGCTCTCTTGAGCTGCCATTCAGCTGAGATGAGCTGAATGGAGCTAGGATGAGCTGATCCTAGTCCAAGTGAGCTGGATTCTAGCTATGGTGAGCTGGATCAAGTTGAGTTCCAGCTAGTTTGAGCTTCTCCTTCACCTGTTGCCTTCTTGAGTGCTAGGGTTCTAGGGATATGTTAATCTGTTCATCCCTAACACTCACAAAAACACATTAAAAAGATAATAAAAAATGCAATGCATGCCTAACTTAATTTATGACTAAATGTAACCCAAAAACCCATTTGCGAAGCAAAACCCTAAGAGCTAGGATTATTTTAATGCAAAAGAATGATGATAAACTGACGTTTATCAGAGGACCCAACCGCCAGTGGTCTTAAGCAAACCGCTAAGATGTGTAACCCAATTTATTTCCAAAATAGAATTGAGATTCCATGATGTGGGACTTTAGTGCCTCCTTTTTTCTTCATTTTTTTTTCTTTAGCTATGGCATGGAATGCATGATGCTCGATTGAAGGCTTAAGGCCATTGGATCTCGAATCCAACAACCTAGGAAGCTTCCTTGAAGAATCCTACGTGAAGGAGAGGGACCTCCTTGCTCATTGCTTCGTCGGATTGGGGTCGATGACACCGGAGAAGGTGTGTACATCAGCGTTATACCTGAAACATGATACGAGCCCTTAGCTCCAAGTAGATGGCTCAAAAGCTTCTTTGTGAGGTGGAGAATGTGGTGGTGGTATCAATTTAGTGCATGGAGGCGTGTGGTCACTGGCAGAACAAAGGGAAGGTGGTGGTGGAGTGGGTTGTTCAGTGTTGAAGCGTAATCATCGAGTGTTAAGAAATATATTCATCGCAGTATAGTCAACAAAAATGCAACAACATTTAAATTTATAAAACTCAAAATCGATGTGAGTCCAAGGTCATTTGCAGGGAGCAAGATGGCAAATTGCAATCACTAATCACAATTATCAATGAAGATATGCGAAAATAATGCTCAATGTAATCAAAATAATATTTTAATAAAACCATGAATAAGAGTACAAAAAGATGAGGTTAAAATGGTGATTTGAATCACCAAATTAACGCTAATGTTTAAGTTCAACAATCAACTCAAATGAACCAATGGTAATCTCAACCAAGTATCCACACAGGCAGATGTTTCAATAGTAACCAATCAATCAGGCACCAAGTCAGACGATAGAGTCAGAGAACCCAAGGCACAGCAGCAGCAAAGGAGCACAAGGCTCTGATAAGAGCAAGGCATAAGGCCTCACTAAGTCTTCAGTAGCGACTAAGTGTTGAGAAAGGAGAGGGCACGAATCCTGAGGTGCAAAACCCTCCCCCTCCCTCCTTCAGATTCTCTTCTCTTCATATCAAGCCGGATTCGGGTAAACGGACCCAATGCCCAGACCCGCATGGTGTGAACTGCAGGCGAGGGAATGTGAGTGCATGTATAGCATGTGCGATGGGGCATGGAAGGGGACCTCACCCCGTGCATGCTGAGGCAATGAGGCGCTGGTAAGAATTCCTTTTATGCGCTTCTCTGGTTTTTCTCCCCATAATGTGGGACTATCCTGCATCATCTTTCTTCATGTAGCAATGTTGAGGAGTTCCCTTGATTGCACACTGCAGCAGCTGGAAGCGACTCAATTGAGGATCTGGAGCGAGTTGTCATGGTCTTTCGCAGGCCCTCGAGATTGCTACGCAGTCGAAGCAAGTCGGAGAACTGCTGCTGAAGTTGGAAAAGGTGCGACGATAACGGATCTCCGACGAGGTACCTAAAAAAGGAAATACAGCCTTGCTGCCTTGTCAGAGACGTTCAAGTGCTTCGCCGTGAAGAGGCGAATGCAATGGTGGCCATGGAGGCATGTGAGGATGTGTGTGGCAGTGTGGCGACATCGGAGAAGGTGGACTATGGTGGGTGAGTTTGAGGAGGAATTCCAGTGGCCAAATCCCCCAATAAACTTGGGGCTTTTGGTTGCTGGGAGTCATGGATGGTTGTGGTGGTGGTAGAAAGGTGGTTGCACGTGTGTGGCGTCGACGCGAGCTCACTGGAGCTTGCGTCGAATGTGAGGAACATGACGAGGTTGAGGGGCATTTGGCGGTCGAAAGTGAAGTTTGAGTGGATAAAAGTGAAGTAGAGGGTTGGAGGGAGAGAATAGAGGGAAGGAAGAGGAAGAATAGGGAGGCACTGGTGTTGGCTGGACGGCGCTGAAGAAGACGAAGAAGGCGGTGAGGTGGGATAGTGACGATGAAGAGGAAGACGACTCCTGCGGTGGCTGGCGAGGAGCGGAGGATCGAGACAAAGATGAAGAACCTCCCAATTTGATTGTTGGGAGGCTGAACGAAGGGGGTTGGAGAGCATCACAGGAGCTCAAGTAGGGTTGGCTGGAGGAAAGAACAGAAGAAGGGATCCGGCTCAAAACTTGGTTAAGGAGAACGGCTATGGTCAGAGGGTCCTTTATAGAGCTTCAGATCAAGCTTTTAATCAAGGAAGAGGCTTGGAATTCTTGAGATTTCAGGGAAAAATATCTCCTAAAATCTTGAACTCGCATGGACTCTAGATATCTTTGTAGGGTTTCCTAGCTGGGCCAAACGATCGGGAAGGTTCATGTGAACAATCCCTCCAATTTTGGAGGGATTTGGATTTAATTTGAGGGAGGAATCCTCCCTCGAATCTCAGTCGAGAGATGCATTCACATCAATGGTGGTAGGGACCAAAATGAAGAAAATGATAAAAAGTTAGGGACCCTTTTGCAAAGAATTCGAAACCTGAGGGGCTAAAGGTAAGAAATAGAGTTTTTAAGGGATGAAATGCAAACTAGGTCAAGATAGACTCTGATTGATCTCAAATTTTGGCCTTAATCTAATTTGAACCCAAGGAATCTAATAGTGAAGTTGAATTTCATTTTTAACCTATTTGACTGGGCAATTTGTACAAAAGCCTAAATTAGGGCAAAATTCTGTCTACAACTCTGTTCTAGGTCAAAATAGGTTCAGATGGTCAAAACAAGGGTACCAAACCTCTTAGAATATTTTTATATGATTTTTTGGAGGTTTATATGAATTTATCCTGACCATAACCTCTTTAATTTAATGACTCTAAAATTAAGGTTGTGTGTAGTTGCGATTCTCAAAAAGCATGAAACCTTGGTTCTGTCTGTGTGGACCCACTCTTTGGACTTTAATGCTCATTTGACCTTTAATTAACCCCTGACAAATCCCGTGGTTAATTTGTGTTTAGGATGTGCTGCTAAAATTACAGAATTAACCTTGATTTCCCATTCTCTTCTCAAATTAGAATATTATGGAATTACGACCCTCAGATGATTATGTAGGAGCTTTTATCAATCATACCTAACTAAAAGTGGCTATTTAGGGACTATAATGGTGTTCCCATCATTCAGTAGAGACCTTGGAGAGTCAAAAGCCCAAATCTCTCGAGGGCTTTTATTCTCCAAGGTCTCACGATGCTCGTGGGGTAGGTGATTTGGTGGGAGATGGCGTGGAGAAGCGACTTGAGCTCGCCGGAGCTTCGTCGGCTGGTGAGGTGTGGCTCACCATAGCTAAAATGCCCAAGTTAATCTAGAAACTAGGTTAAACACTAGATAATTAACACACAAAATGGGTTAAGTGTGGGAAATAACAGAAATGACCTAAAACATCAAATTTGTGCTAAAAATGCAAAATTAGGTCATAAAATGAGATATTTTATTCATTAATACAAATTGATGATCCATTTGCAAATTGAACACATTTTTAGGTTCAAAAGATCAAATTGAAAGTGAAATCAACTTCCTAAATGTTCAATTAGGCTTCAATAAAAACTTGGTAGCATTTGGACATCACTAAAACCTTGCATTCACGATATTACATCTAGGTCCTCAGGTTATAACATTCCTTCATATAAAAACCATCCAAGGGACTTGATTAAAAGCCTCAGGGACCCATTCGATAGATTTCAGGGACCACACCACAACATTTCTCGCCACTTATGGGCCTCCTTACATTTTCTCTATCGTTTCTCCATAAGGCCTTCATGCAAATTGACCAATACACCTATAGGTGCATTCACTACTGTAGCGGCTCAAGAACTTGGTTGATAACAGCTATTGATTCTTTAGACCTCACATCCAAGGGTCGATCCTAATCGAACCTTTGTGCAACTTCGCGTGTGTAATCACCATCCTCCCCAGATCTCATCCAACGACCATGATTTGGATTTGAACTTCGCGTGCCTCTTTCTTTGCATCTCCATCACCTAAAACCTAATCACCTAAACCCACCATGGCAATGTTTTGATTCACTCTAGAGCTTACTTAAGCACCTCCATAGCTCGCACGCATGGCGATCGACTCCCTCCCACACTGAGCCGATCAATTCGTCTATCCTCCAGTTCTTCTTCCTCCTTCATCAAAGTCACCGGTGATAGGGCCTACTCTTCTCTCCAAATTTCATCCCCACAGCAACCTGCTGTGGATCTAGGGACCTCATTCTTCACTGAAGACCTCCTCATCATCCTTCGTCGTTGCAGTGACCACCTGTAGCCCAGGCATCCCATTCTTCTTTTAAATTAGGATTTCCTTGCTTTTTAGAGTAGTTTAGATTAGTAATTAGAGTATAGTAGATTAGTTAGGAGTAGATCAGATAGTTGAATTCATGGATTGATGAATGATTTAGTGTAGGGTAGGAGTAGAGTAGCTTAGACTCGATTTCGCCCTCTCTGATCTATAGGGTAGGTGTTTTTCTACCTCCATTTTGACTCACACAGCTTCCCCTATACCTCACAATTCGTTTCTGATTTTTCCCTCGCATTTTAATCATCATTCACCCCTTCATTAAGGTCAAATTTAGATATGAAGTCTTAGCTTCTAGATCTGAATTTACGCCAAAAATCCACATGGGGGTCTTCCATTCACTCCATCTATTCACAAAGACCCCCCGATCTAGTTTTAATTGAATCCATTGCTCGATTCTTTCATATTTGGATTTCACACCCAATTTTGCGATTTGGAGTTAATTTGGTTTAAATGGATTTAATTGAGCGATTCGAATTTTCATTCACTCAAATGGGTGCAATGCGATGAATCTAAGGTGTTTGATGTGGTTTTTAATTTTTAGATGAGCATAAGCCCAAATTGAGTTGCATTTTGGGTAATTTGACCAAGGATAATCAGTGATATTGATTTGAGGTTGAACAAGGACCCAAGTGATTCTGAGATGATCACTAGATTACCTTGGACACTGTTAATGGGTAAAATAGATGTTTTTAAAGGATGTAATCATCGTAGCAAGTCAAAATCGCTTGAAAACACTTTTTTTTTTTTGAAATAGAAAGGAAAGCTATCATCTTACGATAGCAATCCGGAGCGGTATATTATATAAACAAGTAAGAGAAATTACAAAAGAGATTCCCAAAAATGTATGAGGGACCAGCACTCTCTTACAATTCTTTCACAGCACATCGGCCGCTCCTGAAAAAGTCTCTCATTTCTTGCCTTCCACACACACCATAGAGTGACAGCCATGCATACATGTGGCTTCCCTCTCATACCAAACCCATGCCAGATAGAATCCCAATCTGGTAGCAGCTCTTGAGATGTCCTTCTCCAAATAGCATCAGTGATAAGGCAAGAAGAAAAGAGATGATTTACATTGTCAGTATTCATCTCACATAAATAGCAAACATGATGATCAGTTCCCAACCTTCTATGTCGCAGATTGATGAGAACCTCATCATGAGCCATAACTAGCTCATTTTGACCTAATACAGAGAATAAAAGCTCCTACATAACCTTAGAAAGGCTTGGCTCAGAGAGATTCTGAGTTTGCAAAGAAAACATAAACTGAGCGATAAAAATGCAATTTCACCAATCCGATCTGAAAATAGGGTAACTCAGGGCCCAAACATAGGTCAAAACAACCTAATAAGAAGAAAAGTGGGATGAGATGATTCAATAAGGGCTACAGCAACCCCAAAGAATTAAATGACAGCCTATAACCCTAAAAACAAACCCACTTCAATCCACGTGGTTCGAGGCAAGGTAAAAATCAACTAAACCCTCTAAAATTCATATAAAAATAATCTATAGGGTTTAGGACTTTCAATTTGGCCTTAGGAACCCATTTTGACCTACATTGAGAACCATGCCCAATTAACAACTTAATTTGGGTTTTTGCGTAAATTGACCAGTCAAACAAGGTTTAAGCTAGAAATAAAATTCACTATCAGAATCCTTAGGTCCTAATTAGTCATGTATAAAAACTTAGGCCTAAGAAGAAACCTTCTTGACCAACTTTACACTTTGGTCCTCATATATTTACTTTTTGGCCCTCAACTTTTGAACCCTCGCATTTTGGCTCCTAACTCTCCTTCGTTCTTTGCGTTTAGGTCCCTCCTGCAAAACCTGCGCAGCACCATGCTCTGGCGACCTTGCGCGGAGCCTGGCGCCGCGCAGGGTGAGGGAAGGGCCTTGGCAAGTCAATGGGGGGTACCCTGCGTCGTCAGCCACCGCAGGGACACCCCCCTGGGTACTGCGACCGCCCATACCGCCCGTGCGAACGCACGGACGGTATGGGTCTCCTTCCTCGGGCGTCCTCCGGCGAGGGAGACACGTCGTCTCCCTCCGCCCTCCTCTCTGATTTCGCCCCTATAAATACCCCCATCGCTCCACCGTTCTTCGCAGCTCGGATCTGACGGAGACACCCCCCTAAATTCCTCCCTTCCCACTCCGACAGACGCCCCCTTGCTCCGGCGGCCATCTCCTCCTCCTCCTCGTCGCCCTGCCGCACTACCAGCAGCAGGGTTACCTTCCCTCGATCCTTCCGCGTCACGCCGCACCCAGCTGGCGCCTCTCCGGTCCCTTCCTCGCCGCCGCCCCTTCCTCTGGGCAATTTCTTCTCCAGCGACAGTCGATACGACTGTCGCCTGCGCCAACCCCTCCTCGTCTAGCTTAGCAGGTAGAACTTCTCCTCTTCCTCCCCTCTTTCTTTTCCATACTGAAACCCTTACTGTCGGCCCCGATTTCCCACCGATCACCCTCACCTTCTCCACCTCCGGCCAAACTCCGGCGAACCGCTCCCATCGCTCCAGCACCCCACACAGCTCGCCGACTTGTGCATAACCTCGACCTCGTCACCCTGATCCTCTTCCACCCCTCCTCTTCCCACCAAACGCCCTCTGCAGATCCACCAAACACACCCACTTCTCCGCCCGCAGTTTGACCTAGGGCGATCCGTTGGCTCCACCACGCCCACTGCACACCATCCGACCACCTTCGCCGTGCCACGGCGAAGGTCCCCCGCCTGTCTGATTAGGCCGAGAGGCTGTTCTTCTGTGACCAGGTGACTCGCCCGCGGTCGCCATTACTGAGTAGGCAGAGCTCCTTCGCCTGCAGGTGCAGGCACGCCTTCGCCCAGGTTCGACTCCCAGGTTGCGCGGGGCGTCTCCGCGAAACATCCCGGGCTCGCAGTTGGGGCGAAGGCCGCGCGTGAAGCCACAATCGCCCACTGCTCCCTCCGCGACGGGCGCTTAATTGGGGTGGGACATTTAGACCCACCTCGGAACTTCTCAGAGGCACGCGGACGCATAAAGGCAAAAAGTGCCTTATGCTGTCTGCCTCCTAACCACGGGGTGAGGTCCCTCTCACCCAATCCGCCCTCGCCCGTAACCACGCTCCGCGGACCTGGCCCGACCCGATTAAACTGACCTGCACTCCTCGCCCACCACCACACGCCGGTGGGCCTGGACCCCGGCGCGACTCGTACCCGATTACCCGGTTGCTCTGGGAGAGCTGTCCTAAGAGAGAACTTTGAGAGAAAGAGACGCACGGGGGAGAGGGGTAGAATAGGTTTTGCCTTGACTCTAAACTCTTGAGCGTGCAGGCACAGGTGAAGAAGAAGGAAGCTCAGGGAGACACTGTAGCAACAAGAGGTTTAAGTCGTCTGATTTTCAAATCAGACGACGTCCTGAAGACAGGTGAAGGCAAAGAAGAAGGAAGGCGAGGCAGAGGAAAGAGAGGAACACAGAGCAGCCAATTGAAGACTCTGCAGACATCAGAAGGCAAAGAAGAAGGAAGGCGAGGCAGAGGAAAGAGAGGAACACAGAGCAGCCAATTGAAGACTCTGCAGACATCAGAAGACAAAGAAGAAGAAGAAAAGAAGAGAGAAGGAGCAGCCAAGTGAAGAAACAGAAAGCAGAAGAAGAGCACGGGAGGCAGATCTGAAGCAAGAAAAGAAGAAACAAAGAAAATAAAAAGAAGAAGAAGAACAGGAAAAACAACAGCCAAAGACAGAGAAAGAAAGAAGAGAAGAAGAAGAAGCCAAACTTTCATCTCTCTCTCTCTTTATTTTTGTAATAAAACATGTATATCTCTAGAATACAACTTGCTCCCTGAGTTCGACCTCGGGAGAACTGTATTTTCCGAGTAACAAATATTAGCAAACGATGGCAATAACTATCTGTACTACAACGACTTAAGAAAAGCTAGTTGCTGCCACCGTTTCGCTAGTTGGCGCCGTTGCCGGGGAGCAACGGCTATTCTAGAGGTAAACATTTCTGTTTCTTTTTAGTTCTAATAATCTCCTCTCTTTTGTGCAGCTACAGGAAATCAAGAAGACAAGCAACCGCACGACAACCACTCCGAGGACAGGTAATTTTTTTTTTCCTCTCGCCATTAACCCCTAAACTCTAAAGAGGAAGAAAAGAAAAGAACAAGCAATATAGGGCTAACCTGTCTTCTATACTTAGTAAACCATACGAAGTTGCATGTTTTCAACCCATTATTCCTGTACACTATTAAGGGTATTTAGGGGCTAACACATTCTTGCTTGAGCCCTAATTACCCACCAAAGAACTAACTGGACCAAGTAGAGCCAACATAAGATTCAACATTAGGGATTTAGAGACACACTTCTTAAATAAGAATTGAGAAACCTTAAGAGAAGTGTGCCCAAGCCATTATCTGAAAATACCTATCCAAAGAAACCCTAAAATAAGATTGGCTCTTTAAACACTTGAACCCTAAAAGACAAGACCTAATAAGTAAAACTAGCAGGTAAAGTTGACCATTTGGGTCAACTAACCTTCAAATTAGGTCACTCTTTGCACTTAAAAGACTAAAGTTCAAGTGGAACCCTAAGCACCTTGCTCTTGAACTAAAATTGGTAGACTTAAGAGGTCAAGGTCCCCATTCTGGTCTACCTGGAATCGCAGTGACAAGAGAGGTCAGGTGGGGGAAACCCTGTAACCCGTGGGGACGCTCTACCGTGTAGGGGTCTTCGCGGGACTCACCCTCTCTGGCTGCCCAGGTAATTCTCAGGTGGTCGATCTTTCTAATCAAGGGGTCCATCTGCCCCACACCTCTATAGTCACCCAACACATTTTTGGGTGTCTTGATTGGGTCCAGCACCTTCTAAACTCATCTCTTCCAACAGTGCATGTACGGTAGGAGGTCCTTAAGACCACCCTTAAGACCTCCTTTAGAAATTCACTCTCATCAAGGCCAAGCCTCGACGCCTGTGTTTGTGCAGCAACCCCCTCACATTATTCTCTCTTCTGATTCATAACCAAGTTCTTCTTCCCCCATCATGGCTCAGCCAGTTGAGGAAGAAAACCATCTGGAGCACCAGCTCCAGCGACTCAACAACCTCTTCCAAAACTTTGTACACCCACCGCAGCGTCCCATGATGCGGGACCATTATAATCCTGCTACGATGGCCATCGAGCCTCGAGTCAGAATCCCGATTGGAGGACCTGATTCTGAATTGAAGCCCAATATGATTCATGCTATACCTAAATTCCATGGGCTTAATTCTGAAGATCCCTTCCAGCACATCAAACAGCTAAAGCATCTGGCCCAAACTTTTGGGTCAGACGCACAAAATCGGGATATTCTTCTCATGAAGATGTTCTCCTTTTCTCTTATGGACAAGGCCGCCCATTGGTACCAAACTCAGACCCGGCAGATCAACAATTGGGAAGAACTTCAGTCCGAGTTCCTAAAAAAGTTCTTCCCTATTAGACGGACCAATGCCTTGCGCCATCAAATTACACACTTCACCCAACAAACAGGGGAACCCCTCCATGAGGCATGGGATCGTTTTCAGGATCTCATGAGAAAGTGCCCCCATCACGGAGTTCCTAAATGGGAACAAGTCCAATCTTTTTACCAGGGACTCCGTGAGGACATCCGTCTTTTCGTCAATGCAACCTGCGGAGGAAATATCATGGGTCAACATGAAGACACCGTGTGGGAGATTCTCGAAAACATGTGCGAGAACTCCATCAACAATGACTCCATGGGATTATTCGACAGGACGAATACCCGCGCAGCGACGAATCTCAGGGGAGCACACGAGACGCAGGGCCTGTCTGCATCAGTCGACTTGGAGTTAATGGCCAGTCGATTGGACAAGGTCTCGATTATCGAAAAGAAGGTGGATGAGCTGACTCAGCATCTGCAGCGAGCCACCTCTGCGCATAACCCTTTCGCACAGCCTCCTTTCACAAGGGAAACTGTGCAAAACATTCTCCATTGATCTTCTCCTAGGATGGACCCATCATCCGAATCTTTGCCCGGAGGTCCTTCCGATTCCTTCTACACCTGCCAAGGGAATTCCCTTCCCTCTTTCTCTAACTCTCTGGAGGTTCCTCAGACCTGCGAGGACCTCAACGCCATCCAGAACGACCCGTTCTCCAACACCTATAATCCTGGATGGCGTAACCATCCTAACTTTCAGTGGGCGGGAAATTCCCAAACCCAAAGACCATCCTTCCAACCCCGCCCACAACCTCCTCGTCCTTACCAGCCGCCTCAGCCTCGGCCCAACCCTACTTATCCATCTGGGCCAAATCAAGATCAAATGTCCCTTATCCTTCTGACCCTGGCTGACATTCAAAGAACGAATGCGGCTATTCAGAAACAACACAAGGACGAACTTACAGAGGTCCCAAACCAATTGACCCAGTTGGCAAACTCTCGCCAGCCAGGTACTCTTCCTTCCCAACCTCTGCCTAATCCTAATAACGTGCCAACCCAGCGGCGCGTTATGAACCCAAACCCAGGCCATGCCCATATGATTTATCAGGCCCCCTCTGTTCCTTCACCTGACGGGATAGAGGCCTCCACTTCTTTTGCAGGTTACCAGCAGCAAGCTATCTTACCCAATCCCAACCAAAACCAGGCAGGACTTAATTCCGTAACGACCCGTAGTGGTAAGGAAACCCAAGACCCACCTCATCCGAACCACTCCAAGCCGGGTATTGATCCCAAGCCTAGGACAGTAATCCAGGACGTCCCCACCCCTGTCCCAGATCCACAACCTGGACCTATCCTAGAAGAACCAACCAAGATCCTGTTTCCCGAGGCCTTAACCAAGGGAAAGAAGACCACCAAGCCCGTGGCACCTGAGGAGGACCTGGTCAAGCTCTTTGAACAGGTCCACATAAACATCCCCTTGATGGATGCAATCCGCCACGTACCAGCTTACGCACGATTTTTAAAGAATGTGTGTACACCCCAGCGTAAGCCGCGAACCAAGGGTGGGAGCCCAATTGTTCTGTCAAAGCAAGCCAGCTCTGTAATCCTCAGTAAACTCCCACCCAAGGCAAAAGATCCTGGTACTCCCCTAATCTCCTGCAAGATAGGTGATACCCAATTTGATAGAGCTTTGCTAGACTTGGGTGCATCCATAAACTTGATACCCACATCCTTACTTGACCATCTAGAAGAATCTGAGTTAAAACCAACCGAGGTGACATTACAATTAGCAGATCGATCTATAAAGTCACCAAAAGGGATTCTCGAGGATGTTATCGTAAGAGTGCAAGATTTCTATTTCCCAGTGGACTTTATAGTCTTAGATATGGACGCGCCTGAAAACCCTAGGGATACACCAATCATTCTAGGGAGACCTTTCTTGGCTACTGCTAGAGCCAACATCAGCTGTGAGGAGGGCCAAATAGAGCTTAAATTTGGAGATCAAACCTTAAAAATTGATATATTTAAGGCCCAACAAGGAATTAATTGCGGTGTGATCGAACAGATTTGTGACGTCGGGACTTTGGTTGATGAATCACACCTCCAGAATGACTCGATTATGCCTCATCAATCACAGAAAGATCTTGACTCGCAAACAGAGGAGTCAAATCCAGACATACACAACCCAGTAACTCCTACCCTTGAAACTCACATCTACACTGAACCACCCGCTGCTGCTGATAACCCTATCCTCGAGTTAAAGCCTCTTCCTGCTCACTTGAAATACATCTTTTTGGGTTCCAATCAGACCCTTCCTATGATTATCAATTCCAACCTCAATCCCGAACAGGAATCCCGTCTAATTGCGGTCTTCCAGCAACATCGCAGAGCCATCGGGTGGACTCTCGATGATTTGACTGGAATAAGCCCCTCTTATTGTACTCATTATATCTATTCAGAAGAGGGCGCGCGACCTTATCGTGAAATGCAGAGACGTTTAAACCCTAATCTGCAGGAGGTCGTGAAAAAGGAGATCATTAAGTGGTTAGATGCCAGGATCATCTACCCGATCTCCGATAGTCGTTGGGTGAGCCCAATTCAGGTTGTGCCTAAAAAGGTAGGACTCACCACCATGACGACTGAAACCGGAGAAATCATTCCTACCCGAGTAGCCAATGCGTGGAGAGTCTGTATAGATTACCGCCGACTCAATTCCTCCACGAAGAAGGATCATTTCCCACTACCCTTCATTGATCAAATTCTCGAGAAACTAGCGGGAAATAGGTTCTTCTGCTTTCTTGACAGGTACTCCGGTTATAACCAGGTGGCAATCCATCCTGAGGACCAAGAAAAGACCACATTCACCTGCCCCTTCGGAACGTATGCTTTCCGAAGGATGCCTTTCGGTCTTTGCAATGCACCCGCTACTTTTCAGCGATGCATGCTTGCCATATTCTCAGATATGGTAGGTGATTTCCTAGAAGTCTTCATGGATGACTTTTCAGTCTTTGGAAAATCTTTTGATGATTGCCTCCAACACTTGGTCCAGATACTCAGGCAATGCATTGAGGTGAACTTGGTTCTTTCCTGGGAAAAGAGCCATTTCATGGTGCCTGAGGGAATTGTCCTGGGACACTCAATTTCGGAAAAAGGCATCCAGGTGGATCGAGCTAAGGTTGATCTGATTTCTCGCCTTCCTGTACCTAGCTCGATCAGGGACATCCGTTCCTTTTTAGGGCACGTCGGTTTTTACCGCCGTTTCATTCCAGATTTCTCGAAAATCGCGCGCCCCTTGACTTCTCTTCTCTCTAAGGATGTACCTTTTGAAATCTCCAAGGAATGCACGCTAGCCTTTGAAAACCTGCGTGATCGAGTCACCCAGGCACCTATCCTACAATCCCCTGACTGGTCTCAACCCTTTGAGATCATGTGCGATGCGTCTGACTTCGCTGTAGGAGCGGTCCTGGAGCAGAAAGCTGACGGGAAACCCGTGGTCATCTACTACGCTAGAAAGACACTTGACGAGGCTCAGCGTAACTATACGATTACAGAGAAAGAGCTGCTAGCCATAGTATTTTCCCTTGAAAAATTCCGATCGTATCTGCTGGGTTCCCATGTCATCATTTACTCGGATCACACGGCTGTAAGGCATCTCCTTGCCAAGAGGGACGCGAAGCCCCGACTAATCCGTTGGATCTTGCTGTTGCAAGAATTCGATCTTGAGATTCGCGACAAGGCGGGAAGGCAGAATGTGGTAGCTGACCATCTGTCCCGTCTTCCTTCTGAGATCATCAACCCTTCCGGACCCATCACAGAACATTTTCCTGATGAGCACCTGCTTTCTGTTGGTACTAGACTTCCATGGTTTGCTGATATAGTAAACTACTTGTCATCTCATCAGACACCGTCCAATTGGTCGAAGGCCAAGAAAGACAAATTACGTTCTGATTCCAAGTATTACATTTGGGAAGACCCGTACCTTTTCCGCATAGGTGCTGATCAAATTATTCGGAGATGCGTCCCGGAAGAGGAAATCAGCAATATCCTATCTTTCTGCCATGACCAGGCATGCGGTGGCCATTTCTCAGGCCATAAAATCGCATCCAAAGTTCTCCAGTGTGGCTTCTACTGGCCTACACTTTTCAAAGACGCATACAGTCACTGCAAGGCATGCAGTCGTTGCCAGACTTTGGGCAACATGAACCATCGTGACATGATGCCTTTGCAGCCGATTCTCGTATGCAAAATCTTCGATGTATGGGGGATTGATTTTATGGGCCCCTTTCCTGTTTCGGATGGTTTCGAGTACATTCTACTTGCGGTGGACTACGTGTCCAAATGGATCGAAGCCATACCGACCCGAACCTGCAATCACAAGATTGTTCTTAAGTTCATACATCAAAACATTTTCTCAAGGTTCGGGATTCCCCGTGCTATTATCTCTGATGGGGGGACCCATTTTACAAATGCTCAGTTTAGATCACTGATGGCCAAATTTGGGGTGTCGCATCAAATCTCTACTCCTTACCACCCCCAAACAAATGGTCTAGCTGAGCTATCAAATCGGGAGATCAAGAAAATCCTGCAAGTCACTGTTCGGCCTGACAGGAAGGACTGGTCGTCCCGACTTCCGGAAGCATTGTGGGCCTATAGGACCGCCCACAAGACCCAATTGGGCATGTCTCCCTTTAGACTGGTGTTCGGAAAGGCATGCCACCTTCCCGTAGAACTGGAGCATAAAGCCTATTGGGCAGTACGGAACTGTAATCTAGATCTTTCCAAGGCTGGAACCCACAGAAAACTCCAAATCAGCGAGATCGATGAATTACGCCTAGACGCATACGAGAACTCGCGAATCTACAGGGAGCGGGTTAAAGCCTTCCACGAAAAACACATCGCGAGAAAGATCTTTCATCCTGGTCAAAAGGTCCTACTCTTTGATGCCCGACTCAAACTTTTCCCGGGAAAACTGAGGTCCAAGTGGGTCGGACCGTATTTAGTCCGATAGGTTTTTGGAAATGGAGCCATTGAAATCAGTCCACTCAGCCATGATTCCGAACCTTTCATCGTGAACGGTCAGAGACTCAAACCGTTCATTGATGTGACTTCTACTGATTCGGCTGAATCATCCCTCATCCTCCATTCCCCTTGAACTTACTGCGCCCGGCCGATGGCATAAAACTCAGCGCTTAACGGGAGGCAGCCCGTCATTTCTTGAAAATCTAAAACCTTTTTTTTCTGACACCATTGTGCACTTAAGGTTTACCCTTTAAGACAGCCGACTCCACCTCAGATGCTTGCATCTGAGATTAGAAATCGTTCGCAGAATTCATCCCGACCTATTCACTCACAAAAATATCTGTCTTAAGGAATAAATTAAGTAAATAAAAACCCCTAAATCACAATGAGGACATTGCAAGTTTTAGGCATGGGGGGGTATAAGTGCAAAACTTGTAGAAAAAAAAAAGGTTTTAAACAAAAAATTCATATTTGCCAAAAACACCATAAAAATTAAAAATTTTTCAAAATAAAAAGAATAAGAGGAGAAAGGAAATTTTGAGGAGAAGGAAAAGAAACAAAATGAAAAGGAGCACAAAAAGATGAAAGAAAAGAGTAATAGTCATTAGTAAGAAGCTATGGAATTAACCTTAGTCTAGACCATTTTTTCAAGAAAAGAAATGAAAAGTGCTTGGTAAGATTAGTAAGAACGCAAACCTTAGGCATTCTTGATAGACTCTTAGTACCCATTAAGATCTAGACAATCCTCAAGAGGTTGAGGAAAATGAAAAGCTTAAGTACTAGGTCCAAGGCTTAGGAAGTATTTGACCTCGCTAACTAACTTCTGGTTTACGGGACTCAGTAACCTAAGCACCCTAACCTCACACACAGCCTGGTTCAACAAGCGTAAAAATCAAAATCACGCAGAAGCGTCGAAAAAATTATGAAAAGTACACCTAGAATAGGAGCGGCCGATCAACACAAGTTGATTTGGACGAGTTCCCAGCGCAGAGAGGCGGGAAATCCCCTCAAAGATGCATAACAAAATATCATCTCCTCGGTGCTTGTCTCTTAGGATATTCACATATCCTACTGGGGGCATGTAAGCACCCTGCTGGTTCAGATTCCATGGATGGCATTATCACGAAGTGTCAACTGCCAGGGTCTGGACGCGGCCACGGAACACCATGGATGGGATTATCTCGAAATCTCAATAGCTAGGGTTCTGGGGGTTGCCATGGGCGGTGCTATCTGGAAGCATCGATCGCCAGGAACCCTTGAGGATTGATGATGGGGGCAAGGAATCTGATACAGACCGTGTTGAAAAGCCAATCCTAAGCTAGAATTAAAAAGAAAAAGAGAGAGAAAACTCTCCAAAAATAGAAAAATTTTCTACCTCTCTCTCTTACAAAACGCACTGCGAACTGAATCAGGGCTAAAATCGTTTCAAGCACAGGGTGCTTTAACTACAAAGTCCAATAAACCTTAGGTTAGTTCTTGTGGGTCTTAAAAACCTTTGCTAAGGACTGAGGCTGAGGCTAGACAGATTTGGATCTTGATTGGTACTAGAGTACCTTTTAAGCCTATGGTCAGCATTCTAACCTAATCTAAGTTTAAATGAAAAAGCACTTATCTGAAGCTATTAAAGAACTTCATGGTCTAGAACAAGGGTTGAAACCTTAAGTTTTTGCTAAGGGACTAGCAAAAGCTAGGCATGGGGGTATGATGAGAACCTCATCATGAGCCATAACTAGCTCATTTTGACCTAATACAGAGAATAAAAGCTCCTACATAACCTTAGAAAGGCTTGGCTCAGAGAGATTCTGAGTTTGCAAAGAAAACATAAACTGAGGGGTAAAAATGCAATTTCACCAATCCGATCTGAAAATAGGGTAACTCAGGGCCCAAACATACGTCAAAACAACCTAATAAGAAGAAAAGTGGGATGAGATGACTCAATAAGGGCTACAGCAACCCCAAAGAATTAAATGACAGCCTGTAACCTAAAAACAAACCCACTTTAATTCACGTGGTTCGAGGCAAGGTAAAAATCAACTAAACCCTCTAAAATTCATATAACAATAATCTATAGGGTTTAGGACTTTCAATTTGGCCTTAGGAACCCATTTTGACCTACATTGAGAACCATGCCCAATTAACAACTTAATTTGGATTTTTGCGTAAATTGACCGGTCAAACAAGGTTTAAGATAGAAATAAAATTCACCATCAGAATCCTTATGTCCTAATTAGTCATGTATAAAAACTTAGGCCTAAGAAGAAACCTTCTTGACCAACTTTACACTTTGGTCCTCATATATTTACTTTTTGGCCCTCAACTTTTGAATCCTCGCATTTTGACCCCTAACTCTCCTTCGTTCTTTGCATTTAGGTCCCTCCTGTAAAACCTGCGCAGCACCATGCTCCGGCGACCTTGCGCGGAGCATGGTGCGCGTAGGGTGAGGGAAGGGCCCTGGCAAGTCAATGGGGGGTACCCTGCGTCGTCAGCCACCGCAGGGACAACCCCCTGGGTACTGCGACCGCCCATACCGCCCGTGCGAACGCACGGACGGTATGGGTCTCCTTCCTCGGGCGTCCTCCGGCGAGGGAGACACGTCGTCTCCCTCCGCCCTCCTCTCTGATTCCACCCCTATAAATACCCCCGTCGCTCCGCCGTTCTTCGTAGCTCGGATCTGACGGAGACACCCCCCTAAATTCCTCCCTTCCCACTCCGACAGACGCCCCCTTGCTTCGTCGGCCATCTCCTCCTCCTCCTCGTCGCCCTGCCACACTACCAGCAGCAGGGTTACCTTCCCTCGATCCTTCCGCAACACGCCGCACCCAGCTGGCGCCTCTCCGGTCCCTTCCTCGCCGCCGCCCCTTCCTCTGGGCAATTTCTTCTCCGGCGACAGTCGATACGACTATCGCCTGCGCCAACCCCTCCTCGTCCAGCTTAGCAGGTAGAACTTCTCCTCTTCCTCCCCTCTTTCTTTTCCATACTGAAACCCTTACTGTCGGCCCCGATTTCCCACCGATCACCCTCACCTTCTCCACCTCCAGCCAAACTTCAGCGAACCGCTCCCATCGCTCCAGCACCCCACATGGCTCGCCGACCTGTGCATAACCTCCACCTCGTCACCCTGATCCTCTTCCACCCCACCTCTTCCCACCAAACGCCCTCTGCAGATCCACCAAACACACCCACTTCTCCGTCCGCAGTTTGACCTAGGGCGATCCGTTGGCTCCACCACGCCCACTGCACACCATCCGACCACCTTCGCCGTGCCACGACGAAGGTCCCCCGCCTGTCTGATTAGGCCGAGAGGCTGTTCTTCTATGACCAGGTGACTCGCCCGCCATCGCCATTACTGAGCAGGCAGAGCTCCTTCGCCTGCAGGTGTAGGCACGCCTTCGCCTAGGTTCGACTCCCAGGTTGCACGGGGCGTCTCCGCGAAACGTCCCAGGCTCGCAGTTGGGGCGAAGGCCACGCGTGAAGCCACAATCGCCCACTGCTCCCTCCGCGATGGGCGCTCAATTGGGGTGGGACATTTAGTCCCACATCGGAACTTCTCAGAGGCGCGCGGACGCATAAAGGCAAAAAGTGCCTTATGTTGTCTGCCTCCTGACCACGGGGTGAGGTCCCTCTCACCCGACCCGGCCTCATCCGTGACCACGCTCCGCGGACCTGGCCCGACCCGATTAAACCGACCTGCACTCCTCGCCCACCACCGCACGCCGGTGGGCCTGGACCCGGGCGCGACTCGTACCCGATTACCCGGTTGCTCTGGGAGAGCTGTCCTAAGAGCGAACTTTGAGAGAAAGAGACGCGCGGGGGAGAGGGGTAGAATAGGTTTTGCCCTGACTCTGAACTCTTGAGCGTGCAGGCACAGGTGAAGAAGAAGGAAGCTCAGGGAGACACTGTAGCAACAAGAGGTTTAAGTCGTCTGATTTTCAAATCAGATGACGTCCTGAAGACAGGTGAAGGCAAAGAAGATGGAAGGTGAGGCAGAGGAAAGAGAGGAACACAAAGCAGCCAATTGAAGACTCTGCAGACATCAGAAGGCAAAGAAGAAGGAAGGCGAGGCAGAGGAAAGAGAGGAACACAGAGCAGCCAATTGAAGACTCTACAGACATCAGAAGACAAAGAAGAAGAAGAAAAGAAGAGAGAAGGAGCAACCAAGTGAAGAAACAGAAAGCAGAAGAAGAAGAGCACGGGAGGCAGATCTGAAGCAAGAAAAGAAGAAGCAAAGAAAATAAAAAGAAGAAGAAGAACAGGAAGAACAATAGCCAAAGACAGAGAAAGAAAGAAGAGAAGAAGAAGAAGCCAAACTTTCATCTCTCTCTCTCTCTTTATTTTTGTAATAAAACATGTATATCTCTAGAATACAACTTACTCCCTGAGTTCGACCTCGGGAGAACTATATTTTTCGAGTAACAAATATTAGCAAACGATGGCAATAACTATCTGTACTACAACGACTTAAGAAAAGCTAGTTGCTGCCACCGTTTCGCCACAGATCACTTGTGATCAACCCATCTCTCCTACATAGCCAAAGGAATATCTGTACCTTAAGGGGAATTTTTAGAAGCCAGATCTTCTTGTCAATGAAGTCACAGCTCCACCCACTTTCATTGTTCAAAATTCTATTGTAGCCAGTTTGCACATTATAAATCCCCTCCCAAAGGTACTTGTCCTCCACTCCAGGCCTAGGCATAAATCTCTCAAGGTCTAAAATTAGCTTCCTCCTTTCTTCCCACAGTCGGCTACCCCTTCTGTTGGAATCCTCCTCAATTTGATTCCAACTACTGCTGCTGCAAGACCAGACCCTGCTGACAGTAGCCTCCTTCTCAGATGCTACAACAAATGCCCTTGGATAGAGCTCCTTCAAGACACCCAGCCCTGACCACCCCTCCTTCCAGAAGCTAAAGGTCCTGCCATCCCCAAGAGCCGGCTGCAGCAGGTGGAAGTGATCAGCCAAAGCTCTTGTCACTGATTTCTAGAAAGGAGAAGGACTGCTGGGCTGAAGTCTGGGCAGCACACTGTTGGAAGCACCATAGCTATCTCTGATCAGGACAGTCCATGGCTTCAGGTCTCCTTGCAAGAGTTTAACAGCCCACTTAAGTAGCAAAGCATCATTGAAGTGTTTCAGAGACTTAATCCCAAGTCTACCCCTATCTTTTGGAAGGCAAATCTACTCCCATTTGAGTAGTTGCAAGAATCTGCCCTCATGTTTAGCTCCCTTCCAAAAGAACCTTTTTCTCAACACATCCAACCTTTTCCAAATGGAGTTAGGTGCTTTAAATATGGAAAAGTAGAAAACAGGGATGGAGGTGATCACAGAGTTGAGCAAGATAAGTCTTCCACCTTTGGAGAGGAAACTGTTATGCCAGCCATCCAATTTCACTGAAATCTTGTCAAAGAGGCAGCTCCAATCTCTCTTCTTCATTCTAGAGCACCTCAAAGGCAGCCCCAAATATCTAATAGGAAGACTAATGCGGGGGGTCCTCAAAATAGCAGCTAAAGTTCCTTGCTCCTCCTCAGGTAAGCCAAAGTAGACCAAACTAGATTTATCCCTATTCAATCTCAAGCTAGAGAGCTCACCAAAGATATTAATCATATGATGCAAAGCCATTGCTTCATCCAAAGACCCCTCTACAAAGAAAATCGTATCATCTGCATACTGAAGAATGGGAGCCAAATTACTCTTGCAAGACAAAGAGTACCCTCTAATAAGACCTACTTCGACAAGTTTACAAGCAAACCAAGCCAAGCTGTCAACTGCCAGGTTGAAAATCAGGGGAGCCAGGGGACATCCTTGCCTGATACCACATTGGGGCTGAATCCAAGACCCACAGGGCTTCCCATTTATCAGGGGGGTGAAAGAGGCAGTGGTGATACATCTTTTCACCCAACGGATCCAAGTAAAAGGAACGCCTCTTCTTTTAAGCACATCCCAAAGATAAGGCCAACTGATGGAGTCATAAGCTTTGCGGAAGTCAACCTTCCAAAGAAAAGCCTTGCATTTTCTCTTGTGCCATCCACAAATCATCTCTTGGGCCATGATAAAGGATTCTTGTAGAGATCTGCCAGGGAGGAAGGCTGATTGAGCAGGATGGATCAATTCTTGCAAAACAGGCCTCAATCTATTGGCCAGGACCTTGCCAATCACCAAGTACAAAGAGTTAGAGAGGGCAATAGGTCTAAACTCCTGAAAAGATTCAGCACCTAGAGTCTTTGGCAAAAGAAAGGGATAGGACCTATTTATTCTTTCAAAGCCAAAATTGCCATTCTCAAACTCTCTGATCACTTCCATAACCTCAGTGCCCACAATATCCCATAATTATTTGTAGAAGAAAACTTGGATCCCATCAAGACCAGGCGATCCTTCACAATTGAGATCCTTGATGGCCTTCAAGACTTCAGCTTCAAGCACAGATTCAATCAGGCTAGACCCCTGAGCCCCTGTAATTTTGGGGAGATCACTAGATGCCATCCTCCAACAACCCCTACCTGCAGCTCTTGAAGACTCCTTGAAGTACCTGACAACCTCAGCTCTGATATCAGAGATGGAGGTAACTCTCTGCCCCTCTTTAACAATTGAAGAGATCAGATTAACTCTTCTCCTAGAACTGGCAGCCAAGTGGAAGAATTTAGTATTTGCATCCCCCTCAGTTAGCCGCAGCTGCCTTGATCGTTCCCTCCAATCCATCTCCAATTTTAGGTCTTCTTCAGCCACCACCCCCTGCCACTTCTTTCTGCCAGCAAAGTCCAGCTCAGATAGCTGAGCCACAGCTTCCTTAGCATCCAGTTCCTAAATCTTCATCAAGGCCTCTCGACGTTTCTGATGCCTGAGGACAGAGATAACATCCCCATACTCCTTTAACATTCCTTTCAAAGCCAAAATCTTGGAAGCCAACTTGAAGGTAGCCGTGCCTTCAACCTACTAGGCCCTCCACCAACCAGCAAACATATCTCTAAACCCTGACTCCCTCAGCCATGACTTCCTAAATTTGAAATAGGATCCAGCCAACGCCTGTTTACCATTGTCCTAGACTAAAGGTGTATGGTCAGAGAAGGGACGTTCAAGACCACAAACAAAGGACAATTGGAAGAGATCCATCAGCCCAGCATTGCCAGAAAACCTATAAATCTTGGACATATGCCCATTACCATTCCTCCAAGTGAATTCAGAGCCCGAGGAGGGAAATTCACACAAGCCCAAAGCCTAGACCATCAATTGGAAGCCAATGGCAAAGCTATCCACCACCCCATTGGGTCTGTCACTTCCCACCAAAACACAATTGAAGTCCCCTCCAACAAGCCAAACCACCCCATTCACAAAATCTGTAGCCAAGTTCCGGTCCTCTCACAACTCCTGCCTCCTGCTAGGGTCACTAGGACCATACACACCTGCCACAAAGAGATCACTATCCCCTGGCCTCTTTTGAACCTGCATGTCAAAAGGTGCCTAGCCAAAGAGACCTCCTCCAAATGCAGCACATGCTTCTTCCACCAGATGGCAATTCCCCCAGATCTGCCATTAGAATTGATCACCACAAGGTCATTTGCAAGACCAGCTCTCATCTCCACCCACGCTCTGTCATATTCACTATCAATATGTGTCTCTTGGAGGATGGCACAATCAATCTCCCATTCTCGCAAATATCTAAGCAAGGACCCCCTCCTACTTCTGTTGCGCAGCCCATGCACATTCCAAGTAAGAATCCTCATTAGGATGTCAGATCTGTCCCCTACTTAGCAGCAGATGCTTTGCCAACCTTCATCACAGCTGCAATGACAGACTCATCAACTTTTTGTGGAGTGTGTCTTCTTAGCCTCAGCTTGTAAGGAGGTTTCCCAAGCCTAGAGGTAGAAGGAGTCTTAAACTTCAAGTGCAATTCATCAGCCACAGGAGAGCAATACTGCAAGTCAAAGGAATTCACAGAGGGATCTACCAAATTAGAGTCAACAAGATCACTAGCAGGAGCTTTCAGGTCCTCAGCCACAGCTTCATTAATCACATTAACTTCCTCCCCTTCTTTAACCACCACTGCAGATTCATCCTGGATCAGAGGTATTCCACCCCCATCCTCTAGAGTTTCAGTCCTCATCTCCTCAGCCCTTAAGCTCCCCACCCCATCTACCAATTCCATACTTTTAGTGTGTTCTGCCACCAACTCCTGACTAGCACAGTTTGGTTGTAAGGAAGGAGCTCTAGTTCGCAGCACCTCAGCATAAGAGGGGGGGTGATGACTCGACTCCACATCCTTGTTTGCCACATGAAATTTCAATAAGAGCATCCAAGAGCTGCCCCCACACCTGAGAATCAGTTTATCAGGAATAGATCCAGTCCTGAAGACATTCACCCTCACTTTCAGAACACTGGCATCTCCTTCAGTTAGACCAACATCAGTATCCGCAGCCACAGATGCAAACCCAGCGACCATATTTTCCACCACCATCCTAGACCTCAGATGTAGAGGCAGGCCTCTGATCTCAAGAGAACCAGACCTGGGAGCAGCTCTTTGAGGGGGATGCTCAGGCAAAGAACCATCAAAGGGGAATACTAACCGCTAAAGCACTGACAATCCATCCAAATTGCTGGTCTGAAAATAATACTTCTCGACATCTACCACACCCACATCAAAAAGCATAAACTGCGATGGAGAGATAACCACAATTTTCCAAGCATCAATTGATAAGGAAAGAGAGCTTACTAGTTGCCGAACTCTCTCCAGGGAAAGAGTACCCATCATCACTTCCCCAATCAAGGCTCCACGCAAGACCAGCTCCGCCACATTAACGTCCTCAGTCAGGGGAATCTCCACATCCATAGTGTGCCCCTCGAGAGTTGATTGGGGGGGGTGGGGGGGTGGAAGAGGCAGCTGCGCCTCACCCTTTGGAAATGAAGGTGCAGTGCGCAACTTGCCCCCAGTACCACCGCAAGACGTCAGGCAGGAGTCCCGCTTGTGACCAAAACCTCCACAAGCAAGTCAAAGCAACGGTCGACGGCACATCGCTACTAGGTGCCCCCGAAGCCGACATCTGAAATAAATCACTTCCCTACGGCTTCGACCCCAGCCACCATGAGAGCCCCTCCTGTCCAAAGTCCTGAATCCACCAGACACCTGGGCGCCACACTCATTTCTTCGCCAAGACCGCGAGTGCCATACCGCCCATCCATCAGAGCTGTCAATGCAGACGTCGAGCCCCCTCAAGCGGCCAGCCATCCTCGCCAGAGTTTCCCGCCCAAAGGAGAATTCAAATTTTGTCGGAGCTCCAAAACACTTAAAATTTATAACGTGCAAGTACGAGGTCATTCACTAGGAGTAATAATTGCAATTCATTCTAACATATCAGAATTCTAAGCAAAATATAAGCAAGACCAGAAGAATAATCAAGAAAGATATATTAATGAAGTCAAGTATCAATGTGCAAAAAGATTAGGGTAAGATGGTGACTTGAATCACCAAATTACCCTTTAAGTTTAAACCTCACAAATATATGAATAATAAGCACAACCACATAATAAAATGCCTTGGAAATCAGATGACAGAAATAAGCCCCAAACAGCTTAATTGTTCAGGAGGAGCAGCTTCAAGAAAGAGGAAAAGGCCTCTTCTTCCTTCTTTCAAGCCTCAAGAGAGAGGTAAGGCACAACACCTATTAGAGGCACGAAAGCCTCTCAGTAGCTAAGTACAGAGAAGGAAGGAGAAAGGGCAAAAACCCCCTCCCCTCTCTTTCTCTCTTTCTTCTCTTTCTCAGAAACCCAACCGTAGTTGGGTCTATAATCGGGTATCCAGGCGGGTATGCGGATCTGGGCAGGGGACCAGCGCTACTAGGTCTGAGTGGTAGCTGAGGAGTAAAGAAGGCATGAGGAGGGACCCGACCCCTCATGTACTAGGCGAGGGGTCCAATGCAAAAATTCCTCTTATGCTACGTTGTGAGCTCCCAATCCCACGATGTGGGACTAATCTTTCCACTGTCTTCTCAGTGCAGCAGTAGATGGCGAGGCTTCCAATTGAAGTCGAAGGCAAGCTCGTGGCGTGGAATTGAGGGTCTGGAAGGATGCCTAGGAGTCGCTCGCAAAGCATGGGAGTGGAACTTAGAGCAGATGTAGCCGGAGGATTGAAGGCGTAGTCAGAGAAGTTGGGGCAGTGGCGGAGCTTCGATGGAACACCTGAAAGAATGAGAATGGCCTCACGGCCAAGTCAAACAAGTTCATAAGACTCGTCAGAGTGTGGCGAGTGCAGTGGTGTCGGTGGTGTGTTGTGAAGGTGCGTGCATGAGAGTGGCGAAGGAGGAACAAGGTCGAAGGTTGTGAGGGTGTTTGATGGAGCAGTTCGCACAGTAATCCCCTCAATTTCTTGAGGATTTTGCTCACGTGGACACGGCGGAGGTGTGGGAGTTGATGGCAGGTAGATTGGTGGCATGTGGCAGGTTGTCGAGGTTGCCGGAGGTATGACGAAGATGGGGGAGACGATGATGGAGAGAGTGGATTCGTGAGCGGAACTGAAGTTTGATGTTGTTGGGGTGATCAGTAGAAGTAGAGGAGTCGAAGAGGGTAGCTAGCAGACGAGGAGGAGGTGGAGGAGGCGTCGGTTGTGATGAGCCAATGCTGGAGAAGGTGAATGCTCCGAGGAGGGGTACAGCGACGAGGAGGGGACCGGAGAGCATCGCACTGGTTTGTGCAATGCGGAATGAAGAGGGGAAGAAGATCCTGCCACCTATTGTACGTGGTGGCAGGCGAGGTGATCGGGGGAGGACAGTCACCGGAGCAAAGCTTGGAGCAGGCTGGAGAGGGAGAAAGGAAGAGATTTGTGGCCCAAAAACTCGCTAAGGAGGTGAGGTTGTCCATGAGGGTCTTTTACAGGCCTTCAAGCAAGCTCCCAATCTTGGAAACAAGCTTGAAAGGCTCAACTTTTTAGGAAGAAGGATTCTTGAAATCCTTGGATTTGCATGAGCGACATAGATGGATTTGGAATTTAGGTTTAGGTTTAATCGATCAGGGATCTCCTCAGGGTTGTCCCTTCCAATTTTGGAAGGGATTGGCCAAGTAATCAAGGAGGAATCTCTGATTTAGAGCTCAGCTACATGGGTTCACACCTGCCATAGCGGCAGGGACCCAAATGTGAGGAAGGAAATGAAGTTAGGGGGGTCATTGTAAGGATTTTCGAAAGTTAGGGTGTATGTGAGAAAAAGAATTAAATGGACCAAAATGCAAACTAGATCGAAATGACCTCTGATTGAACCCAAATTTTGGTATAAACCTAATTTAGACCCAAGAAATCTAGTGGTGAAGTTGGATTTTGGTTTGACTAAGTTTGACTAGGTAATTTATGTAGAAACCCAAATTAGGGCAACTTCTTATATGAGACTCTATTTTAGGTCAAAATTAAGGATACCAAACCTTATGGAATATTTTTATATGATTTTTAAAAGGTTTAGGTGGATTTTATTCTGACCAAAACCTTTGTTATTTAAGCAAGTCTGAAATTAGGGTTTTGGGTTGCTATTTATTCTTGAAATACGTGAAAACTCGTTTCTGTCTGCATGAACCCACTTATTAGTCATTAATGAACATTTGACCTTTAATTAACCCCTAGAAAACCCTGTGGTTGTTCTGTGTTTATGATTTGCTGTTAAAATTATAAAATTAATCCTGATTTCTTCTCTTCTTTTCAAAATAGAACATTATGTATATAGGACCCTCTGATGGATACATAAGAGCTTTTATCAACTTTATCAGACTAAATTAGACTAGTTAGGGCTCATGATGGTGTTCCCATCTTGCTCCCATGCCTGACATTTGCTAGACCCTTAGCAAAAATTCTATGGATCAAACCAGTTATCTAGGTAAGATGTAACCGTCAGGATGCCCTACTAAACTGCATCTCTAGGAATCAGATCTAAATACCGACAGTAGGCCTAGAGGTACTCAAGTACCAGCCTAGATCCAGACCTGACTAGCTTTATCCAAAGGTTTGTTGGACCCAGCGGTTAAAACACCCGTACTTATAACAAGGTTAGTCCAAGTTCAATTTGCCAGTGCATTCTTTTGTAAGAGAGAGAGGTAGAAGAAGATTTTCATTTTTGGAGAGTTTTTTCTCTCTGTTTTTTTTCTTTTCATTATTTTTCCTTAGATCCATCCTCGGATTGGCCCTAAACACGGTCTGTATTGGATTCCTTGTCCCCATCATCAATCCTCATAGGGTCCCTGGCAATCGATGCTTCGGGATAGCACTGCCAATGGAAACCCCCAGAACCCTAGTTTTTGACACTTCAGGATAGTGTCGCCCATGGTGTTCGTAGCTAAATCCAGACCCTAACAATCGACATTTTGTTATAATGCCACCCATGGCCTCTGAACCAGCACAAGGTGCTTACATGCCCTCGGTAGGATATGTAGATATCCTAGGGGACAAGCACCAATGACACGATATGTTATTGTGCATCTTTGAGGGGAATTTCCCACCTCTTCGCACTGGGAACTCGTCCAATCAACTTGTGTTTTCGAGCCACTCCTAATTTAGATCTTAGGATCATTTTCAGAACAGCATGAATGCTTTTTAGTAAGATTTCATATTTAAGCACACTGAACCAGACTGTGTGTGATTTAGGGTGCTTAAGTTATCGAGTCCTGCAAACCAGAGGTTAAGTAACGGGCCGAATAATCCCTAAGCCTTAGACCTAATACATAAGCTTCGCATTTTCCTCAACCTCTTGAGGACTAATCCGGATCTTGACAAGTACTTGAGTGTTTAAACCTTAGAATAGATCCAAGAGGCCTAAGGTCAGTATTCGCCACTAATTCCCTAAGTTTTAGCCTTCCAGGTCTTAATTCATCATTCGATCCAACCTAGAAGTTAGGTAAGTTTCATATTTATTTTTAAGAGACTCTTTCCTTCTTTTTGTTTTTCTTTTTGCTCCTTTTTTTCTCTTTCTTTTTCTTTTCCTTCCCTCCTTTTTCTTCTTTTAGCTCAAATGGATCTTCCTTTCTCTCAAATGGATTTTCCTTCCCTCCTTTTTTTTATGAAACCCTTTTGTGATTTGATTTTCACAGCGTTTTGCACTTTAATACCCCCCCATTCCTATATTTACAATGCCCTCATTGTAAATTAGGTGGGTTCGAGTTCAACTTAGATCGTACATTAGAACAGGGTCAAAGGCTGGGTGGACGGGTCGGGATGACTGTTGTGGACGATTTCAAGCTTTGATACAAGTACCAAAGGTGGAGTCGACTATTCTAATGGTCAAACCCTAAAGTGCAATATGAATTCAACAAAGAGATATGTCAAAAGGGTTTTGGGTTTTTCAAAAGATGATGGGTTGCCTCTCGTAAAGCGCCAAGTTTAGTGCCATTAGCTGGGCGTAATGAGCTCAGGGAGAATGGAGATCAAAAGATAACGCAGCCAAGTTCGTGTCAGTGATTTCAATGAACGATTTTAGTCTCGACCATTTATGACAAATGGTTCTGAATCAAGGCTGAGTCCACTGATTTCTATAACTCCATTTCCTAATGCACGTTGGACTAGAAATGGTCCAATCCACTTTGATCTGAGTTTGCCTGGGAAGAGTTTGAGTTTGTCATCAAAGAGGAGTACTTTCTAACCAGGCTGGAAAGTCTTGTGAGATATGTGTTTATTATGAAAGGCCTTAACCCACTCTTTATAGATTCGCAAGTTCTCATAAGCATCATTGCGTAGTTCTTCGATCTCACTCATCTATAATCGTTGGTGGGTTCCAGCTATCAAAAGATCTAGATTTCACTTCCATACTGCCCAATAGGTTTTATGCTCCATTTCGACGAGTAGGTGACATGCCTTCCCGTACACGAGTCTAAAAGGAGACTTGCCTAGTTGGGTTTTGTCAGAGGTCCTATAAGCCCACAAAGATTTTGGAAGGTGGGCTGACCAATCCTTCCTATCAGGTCGAATAGTAACCTAAAGGATTTTCTTGATCTCCCTATTTGACAGTTCAGCTAATCCATTAGTTCGGGGGCTATAAGAAGTCAAGATTTGGTGTGACACCCCATACTTTATCATTAGGGATTTGAACTACGCATTCGTGAAATGGGTTCCTCCATCAAAAATTATGGCATGTGCAACACCGAACCGGGAAAATATGTGCTAATGAATGAACTTGATTACCCCCTTATGATCATTGGTTTGAGTCAGGATGGCTTCAATCCATTTGGACATGTAGTCCACAGTGAGGAGAATGTACTCAAAGCCATCGGATTTAGGGAAGGGCCCCATGAAATCAATCCCCTAGATATCGAAGAGTTCGCACACGAGAATCGATTGTAGAGGCATCATATCATGGTGGCTCATGTTGCCCAAGGTCTAGCAATGACTGCATGCTTTACAGTAATCGTGTGCATCGTTGAAGATCGTGGGCCAATAAAAGCCACACTAGAGGACTTTAGCTGTGATTTTATGTCCAGAGAAGTGTCCGTTGCGGTCCTAGTCATGGCAGAAGGACAAGATGTCCTGTATTTCCACTTCTAGAGCACGTCTGATAGTTTGATCAGCACCAATGCGGAAGAGGTACAGGTCTTCCCCAATGTAGTACTTGGCATCAGAAAGCAATTTGTCTTTCTTAGCCCTCGGCCAATCAGACGGAATCTGGTGGGATGCCAAGTAATTCACCATGTCAGCGTACCAGGGAAGTCCTGTACCAATAGTCAGGAGGTGCTCATCCGGAAAGTTCTCCGTGATAGGTTCGGAAGGGTCGATAATAGAATAAGGTAGGATAAGTGATCAGCTACCACATTATGTTTTCCCACCTTGTCGCGAATCTCGAGATCAAATTCTTGCAAAAGAAAGATGCAGTAGATTAGTCAAGGTTTTGTGTTCTTCTTCACGAGTAAGTGCCTCACTGCAGTGTGATCCGAGTAGATGATGACACGGGAACCCAGAAGGTATGATCTGAATTTTTCTAAGACAAATACTACAGCTAGTAGTTCTTTCTCAGTAACTATGTAGTTACACTGAGCCTCGTCAAGTGTCTTGCTAGCGTAGTAGATGACCACGGGTTTCCCATTGATTTTCTGCCCAAGCATTGCACCTACTGCATAGTCAGATGCATTGCACATGATCTCAAAGGGTTGAGACCAGTCAGGGGATTGTAGGATAGGTGCTTGGGTGACTCAGTCATGTAAGATCTCAAACGCATGAACACACTCATCAGTTATCTCAAAGGGAGTGTCCTTTGACAGAAGATTTGTCAGGGGGCACGCGATTTTGGAAAAATCGGGAATGAATCGACAGTAAAAATCGACATGCCCCAGGAAAGATCTGATGTCCTTAACTGAGTTAGGCATAGGTAGTTTGTAAATCAAATTCGCCTTAGCCTAGTCAACTTGGATGCCATTTTTAGATATAAGATGTCCCAGGACTATGCTCTCAAGAACCATGAAGTGGCTCTTTTCCCAGGAAAGAACCAGGTTCACATCAATGCACTGCCTGAAGATTTAGACCAAATGAATGAGGCAATCATCAAAAGATTCACCAAAGACCGAGAAGTCATCCACGAAGATTTCAAGGTACTCACCTACCATATCGGAAATATGGCTAGCATGCACCGCTGAAAAGTTAGCGGGTGCATTACATAGCCCAAATGGCATCCTACGGAACGCATATGTACCGTAGGAGCAAGTGAAGGTGGTCTTTTCCTGATCCTTTAGATGAATTGCCACCTGATTGTATCCGGAGTACCCATCTAGGAAATAGAAGAACTGATTTCCCGCCAATTTCTCGAGTATCTGATCAATAACTGGCAGTGGGAAATGGTCCTTCTTCGTGGAGGCATTCAATCTTCTGCAATAAATGCAAACTCTCCACAAGTTTACAATACAGGTTGGGATGGTCTCTCCAGATTCCGTCGTGATCACGGTGAGCCCTGCTTTCTTAGGCATAACTTAGACAAGGCTCACCCAATGGTTGTCAGAGATCAGGTAGATGATCCCAGCATCTAACCACTTGATGATCTCTTTCTTCACGACATCCTGTAGATTTGGATTAGGTCATCTCTGCATCTCTCGGGATGGTCGTGAGCCCTCTTCAGTGTAGATGTGATGTGTGTAGTATGAGGGGCTAATACCAGTCAGATCATCGAGAGTCCATCCAATGGCTCTCCGATGCTACTGGAGGATAGAAATCAATTTTGTTTCCTGATCTAGGGTAAGTCAAAAATTGATGATCATAGGAAACGTGTGGCTTGAACCCAAGAAGACGTATTTCAAATGATCTGGGAGGGGCTTTAATTCCATAATAGGGTTATCAGCAGCAACAGGAGGTTCAGGGTGGGGTTCAGAAGCAAAGGTAGGAGCTATAGGTGTATCTGGGTCATGTCTAGGCTCCTCTAGCTATGGATCGTGAACTTCTTGTGGTCGAGTATCAGCAACAATCGGGTTTTCCTCTATGAACAGGTCCTCAACCACAGAACCGATATCGTAAACTTGTTCAATAGCCCCACAATTAATTCCTTTTTGAGCCCTAAAGATATCAATCTTTAATGTCTTGCTCCCAAATTTCAACTCGATTTGGCCCTCTTCGCAATTTATGTTCACCCTAGCTGTGGCTAAGAATGGTCTTCCTAATATAATCGATGTGTTTTTCAAATTCTCAGGAGTATCCATGTCTAATACGATAAAGTCCATCGGAAAGTAGAAATCACGAATCCAAATTACAACATCCTCGAGAATTCCTTTGGGTGACTTAATTGATCGATCTGCTAATTGCAAAGTCACCTCTGTTGGTTTAAGCTCAAATTCCTCAAGTTGGTTTAGTAGGGATGTAGGTATCAAGTTTATGGAAACTCCTAGATCCAATAAGGCTTGATCGAATTCTATATCACAGATTTTGCAGGAGATCAGAGGGGTGCCAGGATATTTTGCCTTAGGCGGGAGTTTGCTCAAAATGATGGACCTGGCTTGCTCCAACAAGACGATTGGACTCCCTCCCTTAGTTCGCGGCTTTCTCTTAGGTGTACACACATCTTTCAAAAATCTCGCGTAAGTCGGTACATAGCAAATTGCATCCATCAAGGGGATGTTTATTTGGACCTGTTCAAAAAGCTCAACCAGGTCTCCCTCTAGTGCCACGGTCTTGGGTTTCCTCTTTCCCCTGGTCAAGGCCTCAAGGAATAGAACCTCAATTGGTTCCTCTAGAATTGGCTCAGGCTCTTTATCTAGGATAGGGGTGTCCTAGATCACCAATCTATGGTTGGGGTCTGAATGTTCAGGCTTGTTTTGGCTAGGGAATGGTGGATCCTGGGTTGCTTTGCCACTACGGGTGGTGACGGAGTTAAGTCCTAGCTGATTCTAGTTTGGGTTAGGCAAAATAGGTGCCTGCTACTGATACCCTGAATATGATGTTGAAGCTTCCATCCTGTCAGGTGATGGAGCAGAAGATGCCTGGTAAACATAGTGTGCTTGGCCCTGATTTGGGTTCATAATGCGCCTCTAGTTGGACACGTTATTTGGATTAGGTAGAGGTTAGGAAGGAAGTGCACCAAGTTGGCGAGCATTTGCCAGTTGGGCTAGTTGATTGCGAACCTCTGTGATTTCTTCCTTGTGTTGTTTTTGCATGTCAACCAAGGTTTGGAGAATCAAAGACATTTGGTCCTCCCTAGGTGGCCTGGATTGGAAATTTTGATTGGGCCTTGGTTGAGCAAGTTGATAAGGTCGTGGGTTTTGTGGTTGGGGTTGAAATTGAGGTCTCAGGTTTGGGTTATTTCCCGACCATGTAAAGTTGGGGTGATTGCACCATCCAGGGTTATAAGTGTGTGAGAATGGACTATTTTGGATGGTGTGGAGATCCTCACAAGTCTAAGGAACTCCAGAAAAATCAGAGTAAGAGGGTTCAGAGTTCCCCCAACTAGAGTAGGCTGGTCCTAAGCTTCCTCCATGACCATAATCAGATGGGGATGGATAGGCATCCATCCCCTGAGAATGTTAGATATTGTGTACACCCTCCCTTCTTGAGGGCGGGTGCATGTATGTGCTTTATGGCACAATGGTGGTTCGGTGTAGATGTCGAGTTATGTCGTTCACCTTCTTCTCAATGATTGAGACCTTATCCAATTGACTGGCTACCAACTTTAGATCAACAGATGTGGATAGGCCTCGGGTCTCGTGTACCCCCTAATTATTTGTCAATGTGCAGGTGGTCGTCCTATCGTACATAACCAATGACTCATTATTGAGAGAGTTCTCGCATATGTTCTCAAGAATTCCCCAAATCGTGTCTTCATGCTAACCCATTATGCTACCACCACAGGTTGCATTGATAAAGAGTTTGATATCGTCATGGAGCCCATGGTAAAAAGACTAGACTTGCTCCCATTTTTGAACTCCGTGATAGGGGTACTTGTGCATGAGATCCAGAAAATGATCCCATGCCTCATGTAGAGGTTCTCCCGCTCCTTGCGAGAAGTGCTTGATCTAATGCCTTCGTCCGACCAATAGGAAAGAATTTTTGTAGGAAAGCAGTCTGAAGTTCTTCCCAAGTGGTGATTGATGGGAACACCATCATGAGCCATAACTAGCTCAATTTAATCTGATTAGGTCATTAAATGCTCCTACATAATCGCCAGAGAACTGTAATTCATTGTATAATCATTCTGAGAGAAAGATAAGAAACTAGGGTTAAGACTAAAATTTTACCATCATATCTTGAATGCAGAATAACCACAGGTTTTCCCATAGGTTAATTAAGGGTCAAATGATCCTAAAAGGCCAACAAGTGGGTTAAAACATATAGAAAAGGGTTTGCATGTGTTTTGAGAATTAAATGACTTCTGAAATCCTAAAAATTGACCTGCTTAATTAACTGAGGTTTTGGTCAAAATAAAATTCACCTAAACCCTCTAAATTTTATAGAAAAATATTCTCTAGGGGTACCTTCAATTTAACCATCAGTACCCATCTTGATCCAAAATAGAGTCTCAAATTGACATTTGCCCTAATTTGGGTTTTTACATAAATTACCCAGTCAAACGAGGTCAAAACCAAAATCCAACTTTACCATTAGATTCCTTAGGTCTAAATTAGGTTTTTACTAAAATTTGTGCCCAATCTGAGGTTGTCTTGACCTAGTTTGCATCCTAATCCTATCTGATCACACATATGCCCTTAACTTTCAAAATCCTTACAAAAAGGATCCTAACTTTATCGTCGTCTTCGCAAATAGGTCTCTGGCACCATTAAAGGAAACCCTGAGCTTCATCGTTGAGATCGAGCGAGAATTTCTTGCTCGATTCTCAGTCAATCAATCTCAAAATAGATACTCAGATTCTTAACGAAGTTGCCTTCCATTTGAGCCACATCTTGGGCTCCAAGACTTGCCCAAAGTGCCATGCAAATCATTTGAAAATTGGGTTTCCAACTCTGGCAACCTTCTAAGCTTGGGAAGCTTGGCTTACAAGTTCCTTTCACCCTCTAGACCCTTATAAAAGAACCCCCAAGGCACAACAAACTTCTTACGCTCGAATTCGGCCTGGAACACCTCCAATTCCTCTCCTCTTTCTCAGCTAAAGTGCTCCTTGATGTTCGGCGACTCTCCCTGCCTCCTCTCTTCCTTCGTTCGCAATACTAGTGACGGAGCCTCATTCCTTTCATTCCTCCACTTCTAGCCGTCCTAGCAGGAGCCTTGCCACCGTCCTCCTCTCCGTTTCCTACCTACCGAAGCTCCCTCCTTCTCCGGCACCGGCCATACCGCAATTGGCGCCATCTCCGCTCCCTGTCGTCCGCTACCCCTATCAATCACCTCTTTAGATTCCCCTCATCATGACAGTACCCTCAACACTCCGATTTGACCTTGCCGACGCTCTCCGCGACTCCATCTTCCAACTTGTTGGCAGACCTCCGACAAGCCCTAGCGGCTTCCACACACTGCCAAACAGGCCGCTCCCGCACTCCACACCTTCGTTGTTCACCGTAGATCAAAATCCCTAACTTAGTTAGGGCTATTGATCAATCACGCACTCCCCCCGAACACCACCACCACCTTCACATGCACAGTCCGCCTCCGCCAGCACCCATAGACCACGCTCTCACCATGCCAACCCCCTCATCAAGTTCGCCGTAGTCCAGCGAAGCCTCTGAGCTATTCTAACTGGGCCATTAGGCCATATTTTTCTTTCCCGGTTCTTCACCGGACAACCATCGCCACCACTATCTTCTCCGATGCGTTATCTGCCTCCAGGCTTCATAGCAACTTGCTGTAGTGCCTGATCGAAGCGACCCCAGGTTCTATGAACTCCCAGGTCCTCAATTAGGAGTACAAGGCACAGCTGCAACCTCAATTTGTGAGGACATCTCCACCTGCTGCTGCGTGTGCTGTGCAAAGAAAAAGGGGGACGGATAGTTCCACATTGTGGGTTTTGGAGCAGTAGAGGCCGCATAAATTGAATTTGTGCCTGGGGCTTATCGCCTCAAACACAAGGGGTGAGGTCCCTCACACCCCTCATGTGCCTCGTCTGTGACACTGCCCCCACGGACCTGGCACAGACCTGATTATCCGCCTACGCTATCCACTCCTCGCTCACCACCCACTGCCGGTGAGCCTGGACCCGAGTGCACTCTAGGTCCAATTACCCATATACCCGGTACTGTTGAAGGCTCTGGGAGAGTGTGACCCAAAGAGAGGAGAGCGCGTGGGGGTTAGGGGGTTTTGCTCTCTGGAGAAATTGGCGAACACTTAGCCAAATCTGATGACCCCTTCCCCCTCTACGTGAAGAAGAGAAGAAGAGGAAGAGAAGAAGAGTAGTAGAAGAGTTTGTGAAGAAGAAGGAAAGTAGTTGAAGAAGAGAAGCAGAGAAGAAAAAGAAAAGAAGAAGAGCCACCGAAGAAGAAAAGAGATCACTGTTCATTCAGACGTTTAAGATGTCTGATCATTAAATCAGACGTCTAATTTGAGTTTATTTCTACATAGCTATTGAGTTCCATTTGATATTATTGTAGGGAGTAATTGGTGATTCAAATCACCATTTTACTCCATTCTTTTTGCAGTTTGACACATGATGTCATTGCTACATTATTCTGAATCAATTTCTTATCATAATCTCTTATCTCTATTGTTTAAAATTGCAATCTTGAGAATCAAATTCCTACTTCTCCTAGCGAACGACCTCGAACTTTTCGAGTATAAATTTTATCTATTTTTCACGAGATTTCGACTATACTGTAATGCAATGATTTAAAACCCGATTTCAAGCGACTAACATTTTGGCACCATTGCCAGGGAGCAACGTGCAATTTGGATCTCTTGATTGCAATATCAGATTTGGTACTAACTTGCTACATCTCTTTTGATTGTGATCTGTTTTAGGGACTCATTGAAAGAAGATCAGCCGCACATCAACCACTCTAGGGGCAGGTGAACTCCATCTACCTTCTTCTAAGCCCCTGACTCTGAAAAGGCTAAAAAAGGAAAAAAATCAATTAGGGCTACTTGCATTATATTCTTAGATTAATCATCAAGTTTCCTGATTTGATACATTCCATTTAGACAACACTCAAACCTTGATTTGTGCACCTACTTGAAGCTTAAGCTATTTAGGGCTATCACATTCTTGTTTGAGCCCTAGGTATAACATTTGGACAAATTAAATTGGACCAATCAGAGCCAATTAAGGATTCTAGTTTTAGAGACACACTTGCTTAATCAAGAATTGATCTTTCCAAACAATGTGTGCCTAAGCCTTGGTTGAATTGATCTATTCAAGCAAACCCTAAAATCAGGCTCTTAATCTCATTTGAACACTAAAAGAAGGACCTAAATTTCTCAAAGGACAATACAGGTGAAGTTGACTCACCTTGTTGGGTTAACCAATCTTCAATTTAGGTCACTTTGCACAAAAACATCTTAAAAGTTCAAATGAAATCATAAGCACCCTTGCTCTTAATTAAAAACTGGTAGACTTAAGAGGTCAAGTCCCCATTCTGGTCTACCTAGATCATCAGTGACAAGAGAGGTCGGGTGGGGGAAACCCTGTAACTCGTGGGGGTGCTCTACCGTGTAGGGGTCTTTGTGAGACTCTCCCTCTCTGGCTGCCCAGGTAATTCTCAAGTGGATGACTTTCTGACTAAGGGGTATCATTCGCCTCGAACCTCTATAATCATCCAAAAATTTTTTGGGTGTCTTGATTGGGTCCATCACATTCTACCTCTCATCTACTCCATCAGTGCATGTTTGGGAGGAGGTCTCTAAGACCATCCTTGAGGCCTCCATTAGCTACTCATTCTCATCAAGGCCAAGCCTCGACCTCCTTGTTTATGCAGCAACCCAACCCGATCGATATCTCTTCTGATTCATCTGAACCTAATTCTCCTTCATCCATCATCATGGAGCAACCAGCAAAAGAAAATAATCTTGAAAATCATCTTCAGTGCCTCAATGATCTATTCCAAACCTTTGTAAACCCATCGCAACATCCTAAGATGCGAGATCACTACAATCCCGCTGCGGTGGCAATCGAACCTCGAGTACAAATCCCCACTGGAGATCCTAATACTGAACTCAAACCCAACATGATTCATGCCATTCCCAAATTTCATGGGCGTAATTCTGAGGATCCTTTCTAGCATATCAAGCAACTCAAGCATTTGGCCCAGACCATCGGGTTAGAAGCTCGACATCGGGATGTCTTACTCATGAAAATGTTCTCCTTCTCTCTCATGGACAAGGCTGCTCACTGGTACCAAACCCAAACGCGTCTAATCAACACCTGGGCGGAACTTCAATCTGAGTTTCTAAAAAAGTTCTTCCCTGTTGGTCGGAAAAATGCTTTATGGCACCAGATCACGCATTTCACGCAGCAAGCAGGAGAATCGCTTCACGAGGCATGGGATCATTTTCTAGATCTCATGCGAAAGTGCCCCCACCACGGAGTTCCTAAATGGGAACAAGTCTAGTCTTTTTACCAGGGACTCAGTGAGGATATTCAATTATTCATTAATGCGACCTACGGAGGAAACATCATGGGTCAACACGAAGACACCGTGTGGGAGATTCTCAAGAATATGTGTAAGAACTCCATCAATAATGAATCAATGAGCATGTTCAACCGGATGAATTCCCGTGCATTGACGAATCGAAAGGGAGCACATGAGACGCAGGGCCTGTCCTCTTCCGTTGACTTGGAACTAATGGCCAGTCATCTAGACAAGGTCTCTATTATTGAGAAGAAGGTGGATGAGCTAACTTGACACTTGCAGCGAGCCACCTCTATGCAAAACCCATTCCCGCAACCGCCCTCTGGCAGGAAGGCTGTGCATAACATCTATCATCGATCTTCTAAGGGGATGGACTCGTATCCAGCCCCGTCTAATTCTGGTTTCAGAGGAAACTCTGGACCCACCTATTCTAGTTGGAGGAACTCTGAACCCTCATATTCTGACTTTTTTGAGGCTCCTCAGACCTGCGAGGACCTCAAAGCCATTTAGAATGATCCATTCTCAAACACCTACAACCCTGGATGGCGTAATCATCCTAATTTCACAAGGTCAGGGAACAATCAAAATCAGAGACCTCAATATCAGCCCCGACCACAAGCTACCTCAGCCTCGGCCCAAACCAACTTATCAATCTGAGCTAACTCATGTAGATCAAATGACTCTTATCCTTCAAACTCTGGCTGACATTCAGAAGACAAATGTGGCTATGCAAAAATAGCACAAAGACAAGATCACAGAGGTTCACAATCAACTTGCCCAGATAACAAATCCTCGCCAACCTGGTGCACTTCCTTCACAACCTCTACTTAATCTGAATAACGTGCTGAACCAGAGGCACGTTATGAACCCGACTCAGGGCCAAGCTCACTTTGTTTATCAGGCCCCTTCTACTCCATCACCTGATTGGATGGAGGCTTCAACATCATACTCAAGTTATCAGCAACAATCACCTCTTTTACCCACACCAAACCAGAACTAGGCAGGATTGAATTCCGTTACTACCTGTAGTGGCAAAGCAACACAGGACCCACCTTATCCAAGCCACTCCTAGCCTGGTAATGCAAACTCAAACCCTAGGATAGTCGTCCAGGATACCTCTATCCCAAATCAAGAACCTGGACCCATTCTAGAGGAACTTGCAAAAGTTCCATTTCCGAAGGCCTTGACCAAGAGAAAAAGGACAGCCAAACCCGTGGCACCTGAGGAGGACCTAGTTAAGCTCTTTGAGCAGGCCCATATAAACATCCCCTTGATGGATGTGATACGCCATGTACCAGCTTACACACGATTCTTGAAAGACGTGTGTACACCTAAGCGTAAGCCGCGAACCAAAGGCGAAAACCCAATCATACTGTCGGAGCAAGCCAGCTCCATCATTTTGAGCAAACTCCCGCCTAAGGAAAAAAACCCAGGCACCCCTCTGATCTCCCATGCAATTGGTGATATGCAGTTCGACCAAGCCTTACTAGACCTAGGAGCTTCCATAAATTTGATACTTACATCCCTACTAGACTACTTCGAGGAATCTGAGCTTAAAATCGACAGAAATGACCTTGCAATTAGCTTATCGATCAATTAAGTCACCAAAAGAAATTCTCGAGGATGTCATAGTTAAGGTACATGATTTCTATTTTCCAGTGGATTTCATTGTCTTAGACATGGATGCTCCTGAGAATGTGAAGAATACACCGATCATATTAGGGAGACTCTTTCTGGCCACTGTTAGGGCCAATATTAATTGTGAGGAGGGCCAAATTGAATTAAAATTTGGGAGCAAGATGCTAACGATAGACATCTTTATGGCCCAACAAGGAATTAATTACGGATTTATATAACAAATTTGCGATATCGAGGCTGTGGTTGACGACCTATGCATTGAGGAAAACCCGACTATTTCTGATCAACCACAAGAGGATCAAAACCCACAATTAGAGGAGGCTGAACCTAACATACATACTCCCATAAATCCTTCCTTTCTCTCGACACCCACCATGAACCACCTGCTGTTGCTAACAACCCAGTTATGGAATTAAAGCCTCTTCCCGATCATTTGAAGTACATCTTTTTGGGTTCCAATTAGACGTTTCCTGTGATTATCAACTCCCGACTCACACCTGATCAGGAAACATGTCTGATTTCTATTCTCCAGCAACATCGGAGAGCCATTGGATGGACTCTCGATGATCTGACTGGTATCAGCCCTTCATACTACACACATCACATCTACACTGAAGAGGGCTCACGACTATCCTGTGAAATGCAGAGACGCTTAAATCCAAATCTGCAAGATGTCATGAAAAAGGAGATCATCAAGTGGTTAGATGCAGGGAACATCTACACGATCTCCGATAGTCGGTGGGTGAGTCCAATTCAAGTTGTGCCTAAGAAGGCAAGGCTCACCGTCATCACGACTGAAGCTGGAGAAATCATACCAACCTATATAGCAAACTCGTGGAGAGTCTGCATTGATTACAGAAGACTCAATTCCTCCATGAAGAAGGATCATTTCCCACTATTGTTCATTGATCAGATCCTCGAGAAACTAGCGAGAAATTGATTCTTCTACTTTTTGGACGGGTACTCCGATTATAACCAAGTTGCAATCCATTCTGAGGACCAAGAGAAGACCACCTTCACCTGCCCCTTCGAAACATACACATTCCGAAGGATGCTGTTCGGTCTCTACAATGCACTTGCTACTTTTCAATAGTGCATGCTCGCCATATTCTTAGATATGGTAGGTGAATACCTTGAAGTCTTCATGGATGACTTCTAAGTATTTGGTGAATCATTTGATGATTGCCTCTTGCACTTGGTCCAAATCCTCAGGCAGTGCATCGATGTGAACTTGGGTCTTTCATGGGAAAAGAGCCACTTCATGGTACCTGAGGGAATTGTCCTGAGACATCTCGTCTCTGAAAAAGGCATCCAGGTTGATCAAGCAAGGTGAATCTGATTTCCAAACTCCCTATGCCTAGCTCGATCAAAGACATCCGATCCTTTCTAGGGCATGTCGATTTTTACCGTCAATTCATTCCTGATTTTTTGAAAATTGTGCACCCCCTGACTACTCTTCTATCTAAGGATGTCCCTTTTGAAATTTCCAAGGAGTGCACTCAGGCATTTGAGATCCTGCGTGATCGAGTTACCCAAGCACCTATCCTGCAGTCCCCTGATTGGTCTCAACCCTTTGAGATCATGTGCGATGTATCTGATTATGCTGTAGGTGTGGTACTTGGGCAAAAAATAGATGGGAAACCCGTGGTCATCTATTATGCTAGCATGACACTTGACGAGGCTCAGCGTAACACAGTTTCTAAGAAAGAGCTGCTAGCCGTAGTATTTGCCCTGGAAAAATTCAGATCATATCTTTTGGGTTCCCGTGTTATCATATACTCATATCACACTACAGTGAGGCACCTCCTTGCGAAGAAGGATGCAAAACCTCGATTAATCCGTTGGATCTTACTGTTGCAATAATTTGATCTCGAGATTTGCGATAAAGCGAGAAAGCAGGATGTGGTAGCTGATCACTTATCTCGCCTTCCTTCTGATAGTATCAACCCTTCCGGACCCATCATAGAACACTTTTCTGATGAGCACCTCCTGACTATTAGTACAGGACTTCCTTAGTTTGCTGATTTAGTGAACTACTTGTCATCACATCAAATTCCGTCCGATTGGCCAAAGGCAAGAAAGACAAATTACTTTCCAATGCCAAGTACTACATCTGGGAAGACCCGTACCTCTTCCACATTGGTCCTGATCAGATCATCAGACGGTGCATCCCGGAAGTGGAGATTCAGGACATTTTGTCCTTCTGCCATGACCAGGCCTGCAATGGACACTTTTCCGAACATAAAACTGCAGCAAAAGTCCTCCAGTGTGGCTTTTATTGGCCCACGATTTTTAAAGACACATATTATCACTGTAAGGCATGCACTCGTTGCCAAACCTTGGGCAACATGAGCCACCGGGATATGATGCCTTTACAGTCGATTCTCGTATGTGAAATCTTTGACATCTAGGGGATTGATTTCATGGGTCTCTTCCCTATTTCGAACGGCTTCGAGTACATTCTTCTCGTTGTTGACTACGTATCCAAATGGATCGAAGACATTCCGACCCAAACCAACGATCATAAGGTGGTAATCAAATTCATTCATCAAAACATCTTTTCTAGGTTTAGGATTCCACGTGCCATTATCTCTAATGGAGGAACCCATTTCATAAATGCCCAGTTCAGATCACTGATGACCGAATATGGGGTGTCACACCGAATCTCTACTCCTTATCACCCCAAACCAACGGTTTAGTTGAGCTATTGAATCGGGAGATCAAGAAAATCCTTCAAGTCACTATACAACTTGACAGGAAAGATTGGTCATCTCGACTTCTGGAAGCCTTGTGGGCTTATAGGACCACCCAAAAAACCCAATTGGGAATGTCTCCTTTCAAATTGGTGTACGGGAAGGCATGTCACCTCCCCATCGAGTTGGAGCACAAAGCCTATTGGGCTATACGGAAGTGTAATCTAGATCTTTCTAAGGTAGGAACCCATAGAAAGCTTCAAATGAGCGAGATCGATGAACTATGCAATGATGCGTATGAGAACTCGCGAATTTACAAAGAGCGGGTTAAGGCCTTTCACGACAAGCACATATCTAGAAAAATCTTTCACCCTGGTCAGAAAGTCCTACTCTTTGATGCCAAACTAAAACTGTTCCCAGGAAAACTCAGATAAAAATGGATTGGACCATATCTTATCAGATGGATTTTTTGAATGGAGCCGTCGAAATCAGCCAACCCAGCCTTGATTCCGAACCCTTTATCGTGAATGGCTAGTGACTTAAGCCATTCATTGAACTCATCGATATGAACTTGGCTGAGGTATCTTTTGATCTCCATTCTCCCTGAGCTCATTGCACCCGTTGATGGCGTTAAACTCAACACTTAACGAGAGGCAACCCATCATCTTTTTGAAAAAACCTGAAACCCTTCTTAACACATCTTATGCTGAACTCATATTACACTTTAGGGGCCATCCATTAGAACAACCAACTTCACCTCTGATACCTGTACCCGAGCTTGAAACCGTCCACAACAGTCACCTCGACCCGTTCACCCACCCAAAACCTACTCTAATATACGTTCTAAGCTGAATTTGAACCTACCTAATTTACAATGAGGCATGGAGGGGTATTAAAGTGCAAAACGCTGTGAGAATCACTTCACAAGAAAGGGTTTCATCAAAAAAATTACATATTCCAAAAACCAAAAAAAAATAAAAAAAATTGAAAAGGTGAAAAAAATGGAGAAGGGAGGAAATTTTAAAAGATCAAATTGCATATCATTTTTGAAAAAGGGGAGGTGATATAAATGCTAAAAAGGAGCACAATTTGAAAAGAAAAAGAAAGAGAGTCATTAGTAAAAGATTAAGGAATTGACTTAGTTCTAGACCAAATCAAAAAGAAAGCAAATGAAACATAAAAAGTGCTAAGAGACAAAAAGAGATTAGTATGAACGCTGATCTTAGGCCTCTTGAGCAATGATTTTAGGCTTAAAAATTCAAGTATCCATTAAAATCTAGATAGTCCTCAAGAGGTTGGGGAAAATGCGAAACTTAAGTATTAGGTCTAAGGCTTAGGGATTATTCGATCTCGTTAACTGACCTCTGGTTTGCGGGACTCAGTAACTTAAGCACCCCAATCCACACACAGTCTAGTTCAGTGCGCTTAATTATCAAATTCACGTAAATTCGTTAAATCTGTTCTGAAAAAGCTACCTAGATTAGGAGTGGCTGTTCAACACAAGCTGATTTGGAAGAGTTCCCTGCGCGGAGAGGCAGGAAATTCCCCTCGAAGATGTGCAATAACGTACCGTCTCCTCGGTGCTTGTCTCCTAGAATATCTACATATCCTACCGGGGGCATGTCAGTACCATGTGCTAGTTTAGATGCCATGGGTGGCATTATCACGAAATGTCGATTGCCAGTGTCTGGATTTAGCTACAGAACACCATAGGCAGGATTATCTCAAAATCTCGAAAGCAAAGGTTCTGGGGGTTACCATGGGTGGTGCTATCTCGAAGCATCGATTGCTAAGGACCCTACAAGGATTGATGGTGGGAGTAAGGAATCCGATATTGACAGCGTTGGCCAATCCGAAGCTAAAAATAAAAAGAAAAGAGAGAGAAAACTCTCTAAAAATAAAGAAAAAATTCTTCTGTCTCTCTCTCACAAAAACGCACTACAAACTGAACTTGGGCTAAAACATGTTACAAGCATGAGTGCTTTAATCACGGAGTTCAACGAACCTTAGGTTAGTTCCTATGGGCCTTAGAAACCTTCGTAGCGGACTGAGGCTAGAGCTGGTCAGGTTCGGATCTTGGTTGGTACTTGAGTACCTCTAGGCCTACTATCGGCATTCTGACCTAATCTACAAAAGAAAGCACACATCAGGGTTCTGAGCATAAAAAGGCATGTGGTCTAGAATTTGAGTTAAATGCCTTGAGATTTTGCTGAGGGACTAGCAAAAGCTAGGCATGGAGCCATGATGGGAACACCATCATGAGCCATAACTAGCTCAATTTGATCTGATTAGGTCAGTAAATGCTCTTACATAACTGCTAGAGGACTGTAATTCATTGCATAATCATTTTGAGAGAAAGATAAGAAACCAGAGTTAAAATTGCAATTTTACCATCATACCTTGAATGTAGAAGAACCACAGGTTTTCCTAGGGGTTAATTAAGGGTCAAATGGTCCTAAAAGGCTAGCAAATGGGTTAGAACAAAGAGAAAAGGGTTTGCGCGTGTTTTGAGAATTAAATGACTTCTAAAACCCTAAAAATAGATCTACTTAATTAACTAAGGTTCTGGTCAGGATAAAATTCCCCTAAACCCTCTAAAATTTATATAAAAATATTCTCTAGGGTTTGGTACCTTCAATTGGACCATCAGAACCCATCTTGACCCAAAATAGAGTCTCGGACTGACATTTGCCCTAATTTAAGTTTTTGCATAAATTATCCAGCCAAACGAGGTCAAAACCAAAATTCAACTTCACCATTGGATTCCTTAGGTCCAAATTATGTTTCTACCAAAATTTGGGCCCAATCTGTAGTTGTCTTGACCTAGTTTGCAACTTGGTTCTCTGATCACACATATGCCCTTAACTTTCAAAATCCCTACAAAAAGGCCCCTAACTTTGTCATGGTCTTTGCAAATAGGTCCCTGACACCATTAAAGGCAACCCTGAGCCTCACTATTGAGATCAAGCGAGAATTTCTCTCTTGATTCTCAGTCAATCAATCCCAAAATAGATACTCAGATTCTTGATGAAGTTGCCTTCCATTTGAGCCACATCTTGGGCTCCAAGACTTGCCCAAAGTGCCATGTGAATAATTTGAAAATTGGGTTTCCAAATCTGATGACCTTCTAAGCTTGGGAAGCTTGGCTTCCAAGCTCCTTTCACCCTCTAGACCCTTATAAAATAACCCCCGGGCCATAACGAACTTCCCACGCTCAAATTTGGCCTGGAACACCTCCAATTCCTCTCCTCTTTCTCGACCGAAGTGCTCCTCGACGTCTGGTGACTCTCCCTGCCTCCTCTCTTCCTCCGTTCACAATACTGGTGACTGAGCCTCATTCCTTTCATTCCTCCGCTTCTAGTCGTACCAGCAGGAGCCTCGCCCCCATCCTCGTCGCCGTTTCCTACCTACTGGAGCTCCTTCCTTCTCCAATGTCGGCCATATCTCAACCGGCGCCATCTCCACTCCCTGTCGTCCGCTACCCTTCTCAATCAACTCTTCAACTTCCCCTCATCATGATAGTACCCTTAACACTCCAATTCGACCTTGTCGACACCCTCCGTGACTGCATCTTCCAACTCGTCAGCAGACCTCCGGCGAGCCCTAGCAGCTTCCACACACTACCAAATTGACCGCTCCCACACTCCACACCTTTGTCATTCACCATAGATCAAAAGCCCTAACTTAGGGCTATTGATCAATCCTGCACTCCCCCAAACACCACCACCTTCACACGCACAGTCTGCCTCTGCCAACACCCACAGACCACGCTCACACCATGCCGACCCCCTCATCAAGTTCGTCGTAGTCTGACGAAGCCTTTGAGCTATTCTGATTGGGCCATTAGGCCATATTTGTCTTTTCAGGTTCTCCGCCGAACAGCTACTGCGGCCACTGTTTTCTCCGGTGTGTTCTCCACCTCCAGGCTTCATAGCGACCTGCTGCAGTGCCTGATCGAAGCGGCCCTAGGTTCTATGAACTCCCAGGTCCTCAATTGGGAGAACGAGGCACAGCTACAACCTTAATTTGCGAGGATATCTCCACCTGCTGCTGCGTGTACTATGCAAAGAAAAAGGGGGATGGATAGTCCCACATCGTGGGTTTTGGAGTAGGAGAGGCCACATAAATTGAATTTGTGCCTAGGGCTTATTGCCTCAAAGACAAGGGGTGAGGTCCCTCACACCCCTCACGTGCCTCGTCCACGACACTGCTCCCGTGGACTTGGCATAGACCTGATTACCTGCCTATGCTATCCACTCCTCGCACACCACCCACTATACCCGGTACTGTTGAAGGCTCTGGGAGAGCGTGACGCAAGGAGAGAAAGAGAGGAGAGCGCGCGGGGGTTAGGGGGTTTTGCTCTCTAGAGAAATTGGCTTACACTTAGCCAAATCTGAAGACCCCTTCCCCCTCTGCATGAAGAAGAGAAGAAGAGGAAGAGAAGAAGAGCAGTAGAAGAGTCTGTGAAGAAGAAGAACGAAAGCAGTTGAAGAAGAGAAGTAGAAAAGAAAAAGAAAAGAAGAAGAGCCGCAGAAGAAGAAAAGAAATCACTGTTCATTCAGACATTTAAGATGTCTGATCATTAAACTAGACATCTAATTTGAGTTGATTTCTACATAGCTATTGAGTTCCATTTGATATTATTGTAGGGAGTAATTGGTGACTCAAATCACCATTTTACTCCATTCTTTTTGCTATTTGACACTTGATATCATTGCTACATTATTCTAAATCAATTTCTAATCATAATTTCTTATCTCTATTGTTTAAAATTGTAATCTTGAGAATTGAATTCCTACTTGCTCCCAGCAAACGACCTTGGACTTTTCAAGTATAAATTTTATTAGTTTTTTGCGAGATTTTGACTATACTGCAACACAACAATTTAAAACCCTGATTTCAAGTGACTAGCAGTGATCGAATGAGTGAGAGTCTAAAACAATGAGTGGCTTTATCCAAAAGAGAGATGGAGAACATTCTCATGATTAAGCCATCTCGATTTTGTATGTTTGGCTCGAAGGTCTGAGCCATATGCTTTAGATGCTTAATGTGTTGGAAGGGATCCTTGGAGTTTAATCCATGGAATTTGAGATTGTATAAAGCATACTTGGCTTGAGCTCCACCTCAGGTCCCCCCGCAGGGATTTGTACTCGAGGCTCGATTTCCACCACAGCGAGATTGTAGTGATCTTGCATTTGAGGACACTGCGGTGGGTTGATGTATGCATTGAATCAATCTCTGACGTCATGGAATTGATGTTCAAGGTCAGGTTCTTCTCTATGGTGTTCCATGGCTGTGGCTGGAGATACATGCTCAGAAATGGAAGAGTCAGACGAGATGTCAATCTGATTGGGAAGTTGCACAAGCAAGGGGGTCGAGGCTTGGCCTCAATGAGAGTGAAAAGCTAATGGAGGCCTCAAGGGTGGTCTCAAGAACCTCCTTCTGACATACACTAAAGGATGAGATGAGGGACAGAAAATGTGATGGACTCAATCGAGACACCCAAATATTTTTGTATGACTATGGAGGTTCGAGGCGGATGATACCTCTTGATCAGAAAGTCGTCCACTCGAGAAATACCTTGGCAACCATGAAGGGAGAGCCCCGCGAAAACCCCTACACGGTAGAGCATCCCCACGGGTTACAGAATTTCCCCCACCCGACCTTCCTTGTCATTGTGGATCCAAGTAGACCGGAATGAACCACTTGACCTCTTAAGTCTACCAATTTTAGTTTTGAAATGAGGTGCTTAAGATTCCACTTGAACTTTAACGTTGCTTTGTGATTGATGACCTAATTTGAAGATTGGCTGATCCCGCAAGGTGGATCAACTTCACCTGATTTGTCCTTAGATTATTAAGTCCCAATGTTAGGATTCAAGTGGATAATTAGAGCTTGATTTTAGGGTTCTTTTGATTAGGTAAGTTCAATCAAAGGTTTAGGAAACACACAATGTGGGAAGGTAGATTCTTTTTATTTCAGGCAAGTGTGTTTTCTCAACCCTAAGATGGAAGCCCTAATGTGGCTCTATTTGGTCCAATCAGTTTCTTCCAAATTTGGCACCTAGGGCTCAATCAAGAAGGTGATAGCCCTAGGCACCTTAAGTCCCTATTAGGTACAGAAATCTGGATTGGGATTTTCTAAATCAAATCAGGCAACTCAAGATGATTAATTCAAAATATGAAATGCGAGTTGATCCTAATTGATTTCCTTTTTTAGATCTTTCCAAAAATAGGGTTAAGAAGATGGGAACGAAATTACCTGCCCCTGGAGTGGCTGGCTTGTGGCTGGTCTTCTCGAATGTACCTTGCACAAACCACAACAAAACAAATAAGTCAAGTTAGTACCAAGATCAGAAATTGTAATCAATGAAATTAAATTGCACGTTGCTCCCCGGCAACAGTGCCAAAATGTTAACAGGCGAAATTGATGATTTTAAAGGATGTAATCGTCGTAGCAAGTCAAAATTGCTCAAAAACACTTAAAATTTATAACCCGCAAGTACGAGGTCACTCACTGGGAGCAATAATGGCAATTCATTCTAACAGATCACAATTCTAAGCAAAATATAAGCAAGTAAGACCAGAAGAATAATCAAGAAAGATATATTAATGAAGTCAAGTATCAATGTGCAAAAATATTAGGATAAAATGGTGATTTGAATCACCAAAATACCCTTTAAGTTTAAACCTCACAAATATATGAATAATAAGCACAACCATAGAATCAAATGCCTCAGAAATCAGATGACAGAAATAAGCCCCAGACGGCTAAAGTGTTCAGGAGGAGCAGCTTCAACAGAGAGGAAAAGGCCTCTTCTTCCTTCTTTCAAGCCTCAAGAGAGAGGTAAGTCACAACACCAATCAGAGGCACAAAAGCCTCTCAGGAGCTAAGTATAAAGAGGGCAAGAACAAGGGCAAAAACCCCCTCCCCTCTCTTTCTCTCTTTCTTCTTCTCTTTCTCAGAAACCCAACCATAGTCGGGTCTATAATTGAGTATCCAGGCAGGCATACGAATCTGGGTAGTGCACCAGGGCTACCAGGTGTGAGTGGTAGTTGAGGAGTGAAGAAGGCGTGAGGAGGGACCCGACCCCTCGTGTACTGGGCGAGGGGTCCAATGCAGAAATTCCTCTTATGCTACACTGTGAGCTCCCAATCCCACGATGTGGGACTAATCTTTCCACTATCTTCTCAGTGCAACAGCAGATGGCGAGGCCTCCAATTGAAGTCAAAAGCGAGCTCGTGGCATGGAATTGAGGGTTTAGAAGGATGCCTAGGAGTTGCCTGCAAAGCTTGGGAGTGGAACCTAGAGCGAATGTAGCCTGAGGATTGAAGGCGTAGTCAGAGAAGTCGAGGCAATGGCGGAGCTTCAGTGGAACACCTGAAAGCACGAGAACGGCCTCACAGCCACGTCAAACAAGTTCAGAAGACTCGCCGGAGTGCGGCGAGTGCAGTGGTGTCGGTGGTGTGTTGTGAAGGTGCGTGCGTGAGCGTGGTGAAGGCAGAAAAAGGTCTAAGGTTGTGAGGGTGTTCGGTGGAGAGGTTGGCGTAGTAATCCCCTCAATTTCTTGAGGGGTTTTGCTCACGTGGACACGGTGGAGGTGTGGGAATTGATGGCAGGCAGATTGGTGGCGTGTAGCGGGTTATCGAGGTTGCCGAAGGGGTGATCAGTAGAAGTAGAGGAGTCGAAGAGGGTAGCTAGTAGACGAGGAGGAGGCAGAGGAGGCGTCGGCTGTGATGAGTCGGCGTCGGAGAAGGTGAATGCTCCAAGGAGGGGTATGGCAACAAGGAGGGGACCGGAGAGTGCCACGTCAATATTGCACGATGCAGAATGAAGAGGGGAAGAAGATCCTACTGCCTATTGTATGGCAGCAGACGAGGTGATCGGGGGAGGACAGTCGCCGAAGTAGAGCTTGGAGCAGGCCAAAGAGGGAGAAAAGATGAGATTTGTGGCCCAAAAACTCATTAAGGAGGTGAGGTTGTCCATGAGGGTCTTTTATAGGCGTTAAAGTAATCTCCCAAGCTTAGAAACAAGCTTGAAAGGCTCAAATTTTCAGGAAGAAGGATTCTTGAAATCCTTGGATTTGCATGAGTGACATAGACAGATTTGGAGTTTAGGTTTAATCGATCAGGGATCTCAGGGTTGTCCCTTCCAATTTTGGAAGGGATTGGCCAAGTAATCAGGGAGGAATCTCTGATTTAGAGCTTGGCTACATGGGTTCACACCTGCCATGGTGGTAGGGACCCAAATCCGAAGAAGGCAATGAAGTTAGGGGGGTCATTGTAAGGACTTTTGAAAGTTAGGGGTGTATGTGAGAAAAAGAATCAGAATGGACCAAAATGCAAACTAGATCGAAATGACCACTGATTGAGCCCAAATTTTGGTATAAACCTAATTTGGACCTAAGGAATCTAGTGGTGAAGTTGGATTTTATTTTTGACCAAGTTTGACTAGGTAATTTATGTAGAAACCCAAATTAGGGCAACTTCTTGTCTAAGACCCTATTTTAGGTCAAAATGGGTTCCAATGGTCAAATCAAGGATACCAAACCTTATGGAATATTTTTCTATGATTTTTAGAAGGTTTAGGTGAATTTTATCCTGACCAAAATCGTTGTTATTTAAGTAGGTCTGAAATTAAGGTTTTAAGTTGCCGTTTATTCTTGAAATGTGCGAAATCTCGTTTCTGTCTACATGAACCCACTTATTAGTCATAATGAACATTTGACCCTTAATCAACCCCTGAAAAATCCCATAGTTATTCTGTGATTATGATTTTCTATTAAAATTACAGAATTGACCCTAGTTTCTTCTTTTCAAAATAGAACATTATGCATATAGGCCCTATGATGGACACATAGGAGCTTTTATCAACTTTATTAGATCAAATTGGGATAGTTATGGCTCATGATGGTGTTCCCATCAAACACCAATCAATGGTGTTCAAGAGGATCAGATGATCTGATCAGTAATCAATCTAAAGTAGAAGCCCAAATTAGGGGCGATAAGGATTCTTACTTCAGAAAGGCTCTAAATCTGAAAACTAGGTTTTATCAGTGAATTTGAGTGATTAACAAGGCAGGTCTGAAGTGGTTTACAAATGGTTTTTGGAACCCTTTTTATGATGTATTCCTTTACATCGTCTATAATGAAAGGAGAAAGTCATAATGGGATTCAAGTGGATTTTGAAACAAAAAGTTGGTTTCTATCTTTTCAGACCTTCAAAAGTTTTTGTGTAATGATTTCTAGCTGATTCTCATGGGATTTTAGCATGATTTGGTGATTTAAGTACCTTAGATCTGACTTTTTCAAGTCTGATTTAAGTCAATTTCAAAAGCAACCATTGACTGTTGAATTGGCTGCAACAGTAGTTGCAGCATGGTCTTAAGTCATCTGATCCAAGATTGAGCAGCAGATGAGCTTCTTGCTGCAGATTGAGCAACAGTTGCAGTAGCACTGATTTGCTACATTTGAGTAGCAATGGCAGCTGGTTTAGCTGCTGCAATAGCTGTTACAGGCCTGAATCAAAGGGTCTGAGATAGGAATTGTGCTAGATTTTGAGGATGTAAATGAGCTGACTTGATTTGTAATGTTTAAGTCTCATGTACAAGCATTCATGTACTGAAATTGAGTTTTAATTAAACTAGAATTTCTTATAATCTTTTGTTAAATTGCATTGTCGGCTATAATCATGTTTTATCTGTCCATATATGAAAATTAATGAAATTTGAAGTGAGAATCATGCTTTACTGTTCATAAACCTTTCATGTGATATGCTGAATGTTCTTGAGTGCTTATATCTCTTTTCCAACCCTTAGAACTCTTTTTAGAGCCTTAGGTTTCACTTCAAAACATTCATCGAGGTCTAAGTTGGGTTGATTTGTAAATACATAAAAAATATTTAAAAATCACAAAAAAATAAAATAAACCTGTCTTGAGTAAGATCAGGTATTTTCTTAGGTGTGTACAAACTTTCAAAGTAATCTGAACCCTCGACTTGGTAGAACATACTAGCCGATGGTTCAGTCTACATTGAAACTTAATAAAAGACCAAAACTCAAAAATCACAAAAAGAAACCTCTCTCTCTCATATAACTCTTTCTCTCCCATCTCCTACCTCTATTCTATATATAAAAATCATAAAAATCAGAAAAACTCCTAAAATACCCAAAAATACCGTATACACTATCTATATACTTGTATATATAAGTTAAAACTAAGCTATATGTATGCATTGTATAATATTTACAAAATGTATATAACTAACTTATATCTTTATTCTATATATTAAATTAAGTATTTAGAATGATTTATTATATATATAGAAATATTGTATTATTAGATATTAATTTATATTAACTTAAATGTATAATAAAATAAGTAATTATATAAACCTATTTATATGTACATAATTAAGTCTAATACTGTATATACATATTGAAACATGTAATATATACTGTACAATACCTGTAATTTAATTTAATTATATATTTACAGTAAATAATTAAGTTATTAAGTTAACTAAGTAAATTATTAACTTAAAATAAAATAAATTAGTAATTTAATCTAATACTGAAGTAGGTTATAATGTATATTTGTATAATGATATATTAAATATTTTGAATGTATTTATATTGTATTTATACTATATTATAGTATTTATAAATTATTTATATGTAAAACTAACTTAAATCAATATTTAATTATATATTAAATTAAAATAAAGTTCCTAAAATATAATAAAAATGTGTAATAAATAATTTTTTATGTATATCAACTTTGTACAAGGTCAATTGTATGATTTATTAACTAATTTATACTTTAATTAACAAATTCACATATAATTTCTCATGTATAACAACCAACTTCAACTAATTTAATTATACATCAAAATAATTTATTTCCCTAAATTAACTATACCATTGTATAGCCCTACATAAGGGCTTTTTAAAAATATAATTTATTTTAAAATCGGATTTAATTTTGGCCCTCAAATCGAAGGCCAAAATCATCAAATCAAAACGCAGCAACAAGGTCAATTGGTGCTGGAGATAGCACCACATCGTTGTATAGCCCTCCCGGTCGTCAGGTGTCGGGCACCAAAACAAGCATTACTCTACTTCTCTCTATTACTGAGCATATTTACACAGTGGTGGGCCGAGGGCCACGCAGTGTAGCTGGGCCTATGTGGCCCCAATATTGGGCCTTAAACCGTATAAAATGCACAATTAATGAACTAGAATCAGATTTAGTAATAGTTCGGTCCCACCCATATGGGTGCTATGTATCCCACGAAAGGTCAGTTGGCCAATTAAAAAAAATCCAAATTTTTTGTTAAGTGAATAGTGGTTGAACCGGTTGTGTGAGAAAGGCCCTAAAAAAAATTGACTAAAGTTGACTAAGTGTTGAAACTAAAGAGGAAGAAAAGTAGTGAAATTTGGCCAAGTGTTGGAACTCAGTGCTTGTGTACGTGTTTGCCTGTATGTGTGTTTGTGTACAATTGTATATATGTATAGTGTAAGTATATAATTTATGTGTATATAAATAATGTAAATAAATATGTAAATAAATAACGTATACTATAGTATATATGTATATAGTAGTATAAGTAGAATAGGAACATGTTTGAGCTCTATATGTATATAAATAAATAAGAGCTTTAGTGACAGACTCATCCGTCACTATACATTTATATATATGTTAGTATAAATAACTATATTGCCGTATGTAAATATTTTACTAAGGCTTTAGCGACATTTATTTATGTTACTATATATGTAATATATGTTACTATATATATTAGTATGTTAATATAATTAACCATAATAGATATTTGTAACTATTTTGTATCTATACTTAGGTATTACTTATAGTAATTATATATAACTAACATAGTGTGGTAGTAGGCAACTTTTGATGCCTGTTTGTTATATATATGTTTCAGGTATTATAATGCATATTAATTGATTCTTTTTGTAAATAATTAACCAATTTTTTCATGAATTGATTCATTCATTCATTTTCTAAATAAAATTAACATTTTTGGAATAAAAGAACACTTTGGGACTTAGAGAGTGATGTATATCAATAATTGCCTCCTAGTGAACGACCTGGAAACAAACCAGTAAAAATTATAAATAAATAAAATTAACGCAACATCGATTTACATTTGTGACACATATACTACAACAATGAAACATTAAAAAATATTTTTATTGCGAATCAAAAGTCGATGAACATATTTTTGACATCATTGCCGGGGACAAAGACCCAACAATAGTACTTTCTTATAATTGTTGACGTCGTGCCCATCACCAGCCATGAAGAAGAAAGGAAGAGAATAGAAAAGTAGAGGGGCTAAACCTAATTCTAAAGATTTAGATCTAATCTACAAGAAGAGAGGAGGAGGAAGGACTACTTTAGTGGATGAACGGATGGGGAACCATGTTCGGTGTTGGCCAACTTAATGTGGGGAAGAAGAGACGTCTAGTGGGGGAGAACGGCGATGAGGAAGGGGGAAAGAGACCTAGCTATGGTTGGCTAGCGTCAGAAGGAGGTGAGGAAGAAGATGCCGATGCCAATTTGGCCATTGGACATGTGGAAGAAGGTAGACGAGGAGGGTCATTGGAGTTGTGGATGTGTGGCTGGTGAGGAAGAAGAATAGAGGAATTTTGGCCAATTTTCAACTAAAAAGCGCTTAGGAATAAGCCTAAGTTTATATAGATGAGTTTGTGACCTTCAATTGCATGGAATTCTTGTGAATTCCATGTGATTTTTGGTAAGGAAGATCTGCAAATCTCAAGCTTGATTGGAGGTTAACGGCTCCAAATTGGAGCTTGGAACTTGGTTCAATAGGTAGGGTATCGTCTTGTGAGCAATCCCTTCAAATTTGGAGGGATTTGGATGAGATTTGAAGATCTCCTCAATTGAACATTTCGGATTCGGGTGCCCTACTGCTACTGCTTTCTTTCTTTGTCTCAACTAAGAGGATGATGGAAAGCATTTAAATGCAAGAGAAATCGAAACCTAAGAGCATTTAGGTAACAAATAAGGTGTGCGGGCTAAAATGCACTAGCACGCTTTCGTCGAGTTTAAAATATGTGTCATAGTATAGTGAAGAAAGTCACAAATAACATTTACATTTGTAATCTCGAATGTGAGTCTGAAGTTATCTCAGGGAGCAAATAATTCATAATTTAAAACCACTAATCAAGTAATTAAAATGAAACTCAAGAACTTGGTGCAAAAGGAAATAGATTAATCAAATAATGTCAAGCTCAAGGAAAATGTATGTGTTGAAAAAAAATGTGTTTATCAGACGTCTTAAAGTGACAAGCCACAAAATCGACCCAAGGCTCAGCCCAGACTAAGCCCCGTAAGGTCAAAACCTAACCCACTCCTCTTGGGCCTAACACTATAGATTCTTTCTCTCTAATCGGATTCGGACCTAGCCCAGACCCGCTTGGGAGTGCGTAGGCAGGCAAGGGCACCTACGTAAGGCATGCGCGTATGGGGACCTGACCCCCTGCTTCTGGGTGAGGGGTAAGGGAACATAAAAGGGGACATAATCCCTTATATGGCAGGTCGGCGAGTCTTCTCTACATGAGGTGGGACTAAATGTCCCGCCTTCTCATCACTGTCTACTGGTTCAATTCTCAACACAGTTAATTAAGGTTATTAAGCTCCATTAATCATGTAAAGAATAGACTTAGGTTAACTTGATTGGTTAAATTGTCATCTTTAATCGTAATATAGGGTTAAGTTAACCTACATTTTAGATTTAAATTCATTTAACTGGTTGAGCCTAGGTCGTTCACTGGGAGGTAATTAAGTTAATTCAATTCACCATTTTTTATTCTAAGTTAACAATGAAATAATTACTATGTTAATTAAATCTATAATTACAACATATGTTAAGCTCATGAACAATTGCACAAAAATTGAACTTAAAACATGGCAGTTATTCCATTAATGAAGTGAAATGTACATGAATGATTACAACATTGAATAGCACAAAAAGAACATTAACATTAAGTGTTTACAAAAGTAAAGGGCATAAAAGAAATAACTAACATTTATTACAAAATGCCTTTATTACATTAAAACTTAAACACTTAATAGCATATTTCATTCAGCTCTTTATCTCATCACTCTTCAGTGTTCACTCTCTCATCTCTTTTAATTCTCTCATTAACTCTCAACACTTAGACACTTTTAAGCTCACAAATCCTTCTCTTCTTTCTTAACCAAAAAATTGGTTTAATGGGCGGGCACCTTTTCGAGGATCTACAGCCCATTGCCAGGCCAGATCAACCCTACTAGGTGAACCCTAGTTATTTTAATTGTGGATTTTAGCATATTTTTGGGCCCAATTCAGGCCCACAAAAGCTCACGCTTACGCCCACTTGGGCCCATGCACACACCTACGCACACACATGCACATGCACACACGCTCACATATGCTCTTAATTGTGCCCTGCACTGATGACTAGCCAGCCTCAGCGCACGTTTACCTAAATCAGTGTGTGCAACATCACCATCTTCCGATGTGGGCAAATCACAGCTACTCCTTCACAAATGTGTCATCGTTGCCAAAACTTCTGACGAGGATGCCAGACAGCTCTGACCACCATTCGTCATGATCCAAGACTCAATCGAGAGTTCTTGGGATCTAGTATCCAATTTTACCATCAATTTAAAGACCGGATCAAAAGTGATCCACAAAATCAGAGAAGGAATATGGCACTATTGCCATGACTTTTATGTGTTTTAGAGAAGACACTCAGATCAAAGTACCTGAAACTCAAGTTATTACTCTCAATTGAGAGTCCAAGAATACTTGGTAAGTCATTCCATGAAGAACGAAAGAGATTCAAAAGTAGAAGGAAGCCCTGAAAGCTCATTAAGCTTCAACAAGTATGACATGAACTTAGGATTTTGAATCTCAGAGTGAATCTATCCAACAAAGAGATTTAAAGCTCAAGAATGAATCTAGATGGATTAAGAAGGTCAAAGATGATTGACCTGGACAAGAATTGAAGTTAAAACTCATTAAAATCATGAAGAACAATGTTGTGTTCCATTTGGAACCCAAAGTACACAAAAATGGAAATCTCTATTAAACCTTAATAACTTTCACTCAAACCTTCTCTAATTGATTTGCAATCACAAAACAAACTCCAACAACTTCAAGAATTAGATATTCAAACCTTATAAGCTCAAGAACAACTCAAATTTAACCAAAGAACACAAAAAGTTGACTTTGAGAATTAAAGTTTCTTAGATCAAATTAATTGCCTATAAAGACTTAATTCAACCTTAGGAAGTCATTCCACACCTCAAAATCGACTTTTGATCACTTTAAAGAGGTCTCCAAGCTCCTCACCGGAGATTCAACCGGCAGTTGTTCATCAGAGCACACTAGAGGTTGTTAGACTCAGCTAACACCTATAACATAATCTTAATACCTAACTCATGCTTCATGACCTAAAATTTAGCCTTAACCTCAAGAACAATGCCTCTCCAACTCCGCCGAAGTTGGAGAAGACGCAGATTGATCAAGAGACGTTCACATCAAAACATAGATCTAATAGGTTAATTTTAATCCTTTCATCATAAGAAAGCTATTTGGAGTTTTTCACAAGGTTTCAAAGGCTGAAGTTCAAGCGTTGATTCATTGGAGCTCACTGGAGCTCTAGTGATCACCGTTTAGCACGCCAGAGATGAAATCTCTGTAAAACTTATCAAGATAGATATCAATCGATTCCTGAGGTTATAAAGAACCTCAAGAACACTACAATTAGATCAATTAATGATTAATAACATGAATTATTCAAGAAACTTAGTAAAAGAGCATCTTGAGTTCGAGCGAACTCAAGATTTGCCCTCTCACTCAATTAAGTGAGGGGAATTGATTAAAGTGACTAGTCGATGATGTATGCGTAATCAATTAAGTGGATAAACCTCTTCTGAGATGCCATTAACAACGAGCTCAGAAGGTGAGGTGAAATTAGACGTTTAGTGTGTAGTGTATTATAGATGAAATTGAAGCGGGAAACAGGGCTCTTAGATGATGAATAGATGATGACGAGCCCCAATTGGATGTGAATTAAACTCTAAGGCCTCCGCCATAGACAGCGAAGGTCCTTAGGTGGATGTGGAAGGGATTAGGCGATTAGGTGAAAGATTCATATAATTGCATGTGTAGAAGTGATCATGAACAAGATTAGAAGATGGTCGATGTGTTTAAAATACAAAAAGAGGCTCTGGGCAAGCCAAATGAGGCTTACCAGAGTCGAGGAAGACGATGTAAAGAATGACATGAAATCTACACTAACTAATCTAAATAAACTACTCTAACCAACTCTAATCTAAACTAGAAATCTAGTTCTACTATTACCTGGATGAAGGAGGGAAGAAGTCTCCGTCGACTTTCATAATAGAGGAGGAAATTGGAGGGGAAGAATAGAGCTCTGGCAGAGGGAAGATTACGAGATGTCTAAGGAGTGAATGACGATGTAGCCCCATCCAAAGATGCAATGGAGGATGACGGAGAAGAAGGAGAGGTCGTTCTCACTAGAGAAGACTAGAAGAAGTGATAGGAGGTTGCCAAAGTTTATAGAAGAATAGCCTATAACAACTCAGGTTGGGGAAGAAGGCTAGGGAGTTATATAACCTAAATCAGAGGTAGTATGGGGTATTTATAGGTGTGGAGCAAGGTGTAGGGGGAAGAATCTGGACAGATTCGTGACTAGGTGCATGGAAACCAAGTGCATCTTCTCCAACAATGGTGAAGTCACCGTGCCGAAGTTAGTTGAGAATAAGAGGATCAAAGCAGTGAGATTTCAAGAATTAGGTGTGCTTAAGCTAGACGACAATGGCGGTGGAGTTTGGATGTGAGATTGGCGATATCAAGAGGCGTGGATACCGGTCGTTCTCGGTCATCCAAGGTGAAGAAGAGGAAGAAGAAGGTCTGCACATAGGGACTTGAACGTAAATAGAGAAGGATCTATACGTAATAAAAAGGACTCAATTGAAATGGAAATTAAGGGAATAAATGTAAACAGTGAATTTTAAGACTTATTTTAATTTATTTATTTTCCAACTTTTTATAAATACTTATAAATAATGTAATTAATATATTTATGCCTTGAAATTACACTTTTGCCCTTTTTAGCTATATTTATTTAAATGATAAAATTATTTAGGTTAATTACATACTTTGGCCATTAAATTAATTAAGTTAATTTGAATACTTAATATATAGCTAATCATTATTATTTTGAGTCCTATTTATTAATTAAACTTATATTAAGATTAATTAAACCTTAATTATGTAATTTAAACTTATTTTGTTGGTCCTTACCAATTAACCCCTATATTATAATTAACCCTGTATTTAGTGTATTCTTAGTTAATTAGCTAAGTAAACTAACTAATTTGTGTTAATTAGGAGACATGATGAGTCTCTCACTATCTTCTGCGATTGTAGCTGCTATTGAATTGGATGAAGAATTGGCTGTGGGATCTCAAACCTATGACTAGGATTGCTTCCCACAAGGCTTTCGTAGCTACTGGGGGTGGATGCTTCCTCGTTAAGTCGTTTAATGATGGAGAAGAAGACCATCTGGTCGAGGTCCTGCACATAAAAATACAACCTCTCAGCCCCAATTAAAAACGTAGAAAGCTCCGGGGAAGCATGCCAAAGCAAAGCCATATGGCTATTCGTAGTGAGTGTGGGTGTAGTGTGGTCGCGGTGAAGCTCAAAGAAGCTTTGTCGATAGCGATGGCGTACGGCAACGGAGGTGATGTGGGAGCGAATTGACTTGGGCAAAAGCTTGGCGATGGTGAGGAGAGGCTTTTGCCCAAGTCAATTGGTCGAAGGGAGGACGAAGGAGGTGAGGCGATGATGGTAGAGGCGGTCGTTGAAGGTAGTGATCGAAGAAGGTTCTACAAAGGATAGATGAAGTTCTAAAGCTCCAAAACCTAATTGGAAGGGAGAGGAGGAGAAGCCCTAAGGAAATCTTAAGAAAGGAAGAGGGGAGAGGCTTACTAGTGGTGCATTGGTGAGGAAGAAGATGATGGCGTCGGAGCGGAGGAAAAGGAATTCCGTCACGAAGCTCCACGTGAAGCTTCATGGGATGAAGGAGAGAGGAAGCCCTCTACCTATTATGTGGCAAAGGACGATGAGATGTGGCGAAGCTACTCTGAGGTCTGTTAAAGGCACCGGTGAGGGAAAGAAGAAGAAGAGGTGGGAAGGTCCAAGCTTTTAAATAGAAGAGAACCTCACATCAATCAAACCCAAATTTGCAATATTTGATTACGAATTTGGTCATATTTGGTCTCGCAATTCTCGACCAAAATGGAGGATATTTGCTCCAAATTGGAGCTTGTGGTCTTGCTTTCCTGATAGAGCTTGATCTTACAAACAATCCCACCAAATTTGATGGGATTTGATTGAGATTTGAGTGCTCAAATCATTGATTGAATCTCGACATTTTTGGGTGCTCTACTGGTGCTCTTGTCGTGCTTGGGTGCAAGGGGGAAGATGAAGGTAGGGGCCTACTTGTAATAAAAATAAGAAACTTGGGGGTAATTCTATAATAAAAAGAAACCTATGGGCTAAAATGCAAACTAGGTCAAGATGGACTCTGATTACGCTTAAATTTTGGGGTTAACCTAATTTGGACCTAAGAAATTTAATGGTGACCTCAAATTTGAGTTTTAGCCAAGTTTGACTAGGTAATTTATACTGTAACCCAAACTGTAATAATTTCTTACCTAGGTCTCTATTTTAGGTCAAAATGGATTCAGTTGGTCAGAGTGAATATTTTAAATCTCATAGAATATTTTTCAATGATTTTTAGAAGGTTTAGATTGCATTTATTTCTACCAAAACCCTTTCAATTGAAGTAAGGCTGTAATTAGGGTTATTATTAAATTAATCCTCAAATCTTAGAAACCCAGATTCAATCAACTCAGGCCCACTTCTTAGGAAATTAAGTTCATTTGACATTAGATTAGGTGCTAATTAACCCCTTAGTTAATTTGCATTTGTGATTACGTGTTAAAATAACAGAATTATGATCTTTTAATAAGTATTATGGAGCATTTATTAATGAAATTAGGCTAAATTAGGCTAGTTATCACATATGATGGCACTACCATCATACTTCCATACCTAAGTTTTGCTAGTCCTTAGCAAAATCCTATGGAACAAACGTGATCTTTAGACCAGATTTTAACCGTCAGGATGCTTGCTCGTGCCACCTCTCTAGAAATTAGATCAAAATACTAACTCTAGGCCTAGAGTTACTCAAGTACCAACCAAGATATAGGCCTGACCAGCCTCAGCCTTGGGTTTGCAACGAAGGTTTCTAAGGCCCCAGAATCTATTCAAAGGTTTGTCGACCCCAGCGATAAAAGCGCCCATACGTACGTGCAACAAGGTTCAGGTTCAACTTGCTAGTGTATTTTGAGAAGAGAGATAGAGAGATATTTTTGAGAATTTTTTCCTTCTTTTTAGATTCTCCTAAATCCAGCATCAGGTTGGCCTTTAACACAGTCTGTATTAGATTCCTCATTCCCATCATCAATCCTCAAAGGGCCCATAGCAATCAATGCTTTGGGATAGCACCACTCATGGCAACCCCGAGAACCCTGGCATTTGACACTTCATGATAGTACCACCCATGGCGTTCTGTAGCTAAATCTAGGCCCTGGTATTCGATATTTCGTGATAATATCACTCATGGCACCTGAACCAGCACAAGGTGCTTACCTGCTTTGGTAGGATATTTAGATATCCTAGAAGGCCAGAGCCGAGGAGACGATATGTTATAACACATCCTCAATGGGAGCATTTACTCCTCTCTACGGCAGGAACTCATCTAATCAACTTGTGTTTTCAAGCCGCTCCTAAGTCAAATTTTCGAGAAATCATTTTTTTTCAGAATAAAACACTTTATGGCATTATTCTTTGTTAAGCTCACTGAACCAGACTAGTATGTGAATTTTGGGTGCCTAGGTTGCCAAGTCCTGCAAACCAAAGGACATACAATGAGGCCGAATCATCCCTAAGCCTTAGACTTAATACATCAACTTTGCAACTCCCTCAACCTCTTAAGGAATAGTCCATATCTTAACAAATACGTGAGTGTTTATACCCAAAATAAGTTTATACCCAAAATAAGCCCAAGAGGCCTAAAGATGGTATCCCTTACTTATCGCCTTTTCTTTTAGCACTTTAGGACTTAATTCATCATCAGATCTAACCTAGAACTTAGGTAGGTTCCCTACTCAATTACTGGGACTAACATAATTATCTTTTGCTCCCTTTTTTTTCTATTTTTCTCCTCTTTTTCCTCCTTAAAATAGATTTGCAATTCAACTCAAAAATTTTCCTCCCCTTTCATCCAGTTTTTTTTTTACGAGAACACCTCAAAAGAATTGAATTTCACGTCGTTTTGCACTTTAATACCCCCCATGCCTGAGTTTTACAATGCCCTCAGTGCAAACCAAGTGAGTTTGAATTCAGCTAGTTCGTATTTTAGAATAGGCTCACAAGGGTGGGTGATCGGGTCGTGATGATTGTTGCGAACGACTTCAAACTCCAATACAAGTATCAGAGGTGGAGTCAGCTATTCTAAGATACGAACCCTAAAGTGCAATAGAAATTCAGCTCAAGATGGATTAAAAGGGACTCAAGTTTTTGAAATGACAAGTTGCCTCCCATTAAACGCTAACTTTAACGCCATTAGCTGGGTGCAATGTAGCTCATGGTGAATGGAGATCAAAAGACTTAGCAGCCAGATTCGAATCGGTAAACTCGAGGAATAGTTTCAGTCTTTAACCATTCACTACAAAAGGATCTGAGTCTTAGCTGAGTTCACTGATTTAGACCGCTTCATTTCCAATGATCCTCCAGACTAGGAAAGGTTCAATCCATTTTGATCTTAGTTTCCCTAGGAAAAACTTGGGTCGGGCATTAAGAAGTACTTTTTGACCAAGATAGAAAGATTTCTATGAGATGTGCTTATCATAAAAGGCCTTTATCCACTACTTGTAGATATGTGAGTTCTCATATGCATCATTGCGTAACTCATCGATCTCACTCATTTGCAAACAGTGATTGATTCTAGCCTCTCTGAGATCCAGATTGTATTTCCATACTACCCAGTAGGCCTTATGCTCCATTTCTACAAGAAGATGACATGCCTTCCCGTAAACAAGTCTAAACAGAGACATTCCTAGCTAGGTTTTATGTGTGGTCCTATAGGTCCATAATGCTTCCAGAAGTCAGGTTAACTAGTTCTTTCTGTTAGGTTGAATAGTGACTTGAAGAATTTTCTTGATCTTCCGATTGGAGAGCTCAACTAGTCCATTAGTCTGGGAATGATACGGAGTTGAAATATAATGTGACACCCAATACTTCTTCATCAGGGACTGGAAAGCACATTCATGAAGTGGGTCCCTCCATCAGATATGATTGTGTACGGGACACCAAACCAAGGAAAAATGTGCTCATGAATGAATTTGATTACAGCTTTATGATCATTGGTTTGGGTCGAAATGGCTTCGATCTATTTGGATACATAGTCCATAGAGAGAAGAATGTATTCAAAGTCGTTTGAATTCGAGAAAGGACCCATGAAATCAATCTCCCAAATGTCGAAAATTTTGCACACAAGAATCAGGTTCAAGGGCATCATGTCGTGGTGGCTCATGTTGCCTAAGGTCTGGCAACGAGTGAATGCCATATGATAATTGTGTGCATCCTTAAAGAGCGTGGGTCAATAGAAGCCACACTGGAAGATTTTCGCTATGGTTTTGTGGCCAAAGAAATGGCCACCGCAGGCCTGGTCGTGACAGAATGATAAAATATCATTGACCTTAGATCGGGAACGCATCTCTGGATGATTTGATCAGCACTAATGTGAAAGTGATAAGGATCTTCCTAGACATAGTACTTGGCATATAAAATCAATTTGTATTTCTTAGCTTTTGGCCAATCAAACGGGATTTGGTTCGATGCCAAGTAATTGACAATATAGGCTTACCAGGGAAGTCCAGCATCAATGCTCAGAAGATGCTCAGTAATAGGTTCGAAGGGGTCAATGATCGAACAAGCAAGACAAAACAAATGGTCAGCAACCATGTTCTGTTTTCCTACCTTCTCGCGTATCTCAAGGTCAAATTCTTGCAAGAGCAAGATCCGTCGAATCAGCCTCGAGTTCACGTCCTTCTTCATGAGTAAGTGCCTTACGGTAGTGTGATCTGAGTAAATAATGACATAGGAACCCAAGAGGTATGATCTGAATTTCTCTAGACCCAATACTACAGCTAGTATCTCTTTCTCTGTAATCATATAATTACGTTGAGCCTCGTCTAATGTCTTGCTGGCGTAATATATTCCCACCAGTTTCCCATTGATCCTTTATCAAAGGACTGCTCCTACTACGTAGTCAAATGCATCGCACATGATCTCAAATGGCTGCATCAACGGAGGATTTGAACCAAGTGTAGAAGGCAATCATCAAATGTTTGACAGAATACCGAGAAATCGTCCATGAAGACTTCAAGGTGTTTACCTACCATGTTGGAGAATATGGCTAGCACGCACGACTAAAAAGTGGCAGATGCATTGCATAGCCCAAATGGCATCCTGTAGAATGCATACGTACCATTGGGGTAGGTAAAGGTGGTCTTCTCCTGATCTTCAAGATGAATTGCCACCTGGTTATATCCATAGCACCCATCCAGAAAATAAAAAAATTGATTTTCCACCAGCTTTTTGAGGATATGGTTAATAAACGAGAGAGGGAAATGGTCTTTCTTCGTTGAGGTATTCATTTTCAATAGTCATTACAAACTCTCCACGAGTTCGCAATTCATGTCAGGATGGTTTCTCCAAATTCAGCTGTAATCATGGTGAGTCCCGCCTTTTTAGACACAACTTGATTGGGACTCACCTAATGACTATCAAAGATGGGGTAAATGATTCCTGCATCAAGCCACTTGATGATCTCCTTTCTCACAACCTCCTAAAGATTCAGGTTAAGTCTTCTCTGCATCTCATGGGAAGGTCGTGAGTCCTCTTCAGCATAGATACGATGAGTGAAATAAGAGGCAACCAATGGCTCTACAATGTCACTGGAGAACAGAAATCAGCTTCATTTCCTGATCAGGAGTGAGTTGAGAGTTGATCATCACTGGAAACATTTGATTTGAACCCAAAAACATGTATTTCAGATGATTCGGAAGAGGTGTTAGCTCTAAAATCGAGTTATCAGCAATAGGTGGGGGTTCAGGGTTAACCTCAGAAGATAACGTAGAAGCTAAGGATAGGTCTAAATCAGATTCAGGCTCCCTAATCTGTGGGTCAAGATCTTCATGTGGTGGAGGTTCTTGGAGAATCAGGTTTACCTCAGGAATTAGATCCTCAACCAGAGTACCTATGTCCCATACTTCCTCAACCGCCCCATAGTTTATTCCTTTCTGGGCCTTAAAGATATCAATCCTCAATGTTTTATCGCCAAATTATAACTCAATCTGGCCCTCTTCGCAATTAATATTTGCCTTAGCCGTCACTAAGAACGGTCTCCCTAAGATGATCGGTGTATCTATCAGATTCTCAGGAGTATCCATATCCAAAACTATGAAATCCATCGAAAAATAGAAATCTTGTACCCTAACCAAATCACCATCAAGAACTCATCGTAGTGACTTAATCAATCTGTCAACCAATTGTAGACTCACCTCAATCGATTTGAGCTCAATTTCCTCAAAGTGATCTAGTAGGGAGGTAGGAATCAGGTTTATGGAGGCTCCTAAATCCAATAAAGCTCGATCAAATTCTAGATTTCCTGTCTTGCAGGAGATCAAAGGGGTGCCAGGATCCTTTGCTTTTTTGTGGGTGTTTACTCAGAATTATAGAGCTTACTTGCTCTGATAGAACAATCAAACTCCCATCTTTGTTTTGCGGTTTACGCTTTGGTGTACACAAATCCTTCAGAAATCATGCATAAGTTGGTATGTGGCAAATCGCATCCATTAAGGGCATGCTTATTTAGACTTGCTCAAAGAGCTTAATCAAGTCCTCCTCAGGTTTGGATTTCCTATTTCCTTTGGTCAAGGCCTCAAGAAATGGAACCTCTTTGCATTTTTCCAAGATTGGCTTAGGCTCTGAATCTGGGGTGGGTTTGTCCTTGATATCCACCCTAGGTTTAGGTCTTGAACTACTCAGACCAGATTGATTAGGATAAGGTGGGTCCTAGGTAGTTTTACCACTACATGTAGTGATAGAGTTTAGGCTTGCCTAGTTTGGATTTAGAGTTAGCAAGAGAGGAGGTTACTGCTGATATCCCATATATAGAATAGAAACCTCCGACCCTTTAGGTAGAGGTGCAAAATGGGCCTGATAAAAATAATTTGCTTGGCCTTAATTTGGGTTCTCAACGTGCCTCTGGTGCGACATGTTGTTTGGATTCGGCAAAGGTTGAGATGGGAGTGCACTTGGCTGGCGAGTCCCAACCATCTATGCAAGTTGGTTGCAAACCTCTGTTATTTTCGCATTATGTTGCCTTTGCATGGAAGCATTGGTCTTCTACATATCAGCTAAAGTCTGTAGAATCAGGCTCATCTGGTATTCCTTGGTAGGCTTGATTTGAAAGTTCGAGTTAGGCCTAGGATGAGTGGGTTGATATGGTTGCGGATTTTGTGGTCGGGGTTGGAATTAAGGTCTAGAGTTCTGATTATTTCCCGACCAAGCACAATTTGGATGATTACGCCATCCAGGGTTGTATTAGTTGGAGAATGGATCATTCTAGATGGCGTGGAGCTCCTCACAAGGTTGAGTAAGTAATCAGGGTACGAGGGCTTAGAGATCCCCTAACTATAATAGGATGGCTCGGAGTTTCCTCCGAAACCAGGATTATATGGAGGTGGATACACATCCATTCCTTGATATGAGTGCTGGTGAATGTTATGCATGGCCTCCCTCCCTTTGGGCAGGTGTGCATACATGCTCTGCTGAGAAGAAGTGCCCTCTAGAGTTGACGAGTCAAATTGTCCAACTTCTTATCAATAATGGAGGCCTAATCCAATCGACTGGCCACTAACTCCAGATCGACCGATGAGGATAGGTTTCGTGTCTCTCTAGTGTTTACCAATGCACGGGTAGTGGTCCAGTTGAATACACCCATAGACTCATTGTTTATAGAGTTCTTGTACATGTTCTCAAGAATCTCCCAAACAGTGTCTTCATCTTTAACCATGAAGTTGCCTCCATAGGTTGTATCAACAAATAAACAGATATCCTCACAGAGTCCCTAGTAAAAAGACTGGACCTGTTTCCATTTAGGAACTCCATGATGAGGGCATTTTCACATGAGATCCATAAAGCAATCACATGCCTTGTGAAGTGGTCCCCCCTCATTCTGTGTGAAATGCGTGATTTGGTGCCTCAGGGCATTAGTGCATCCAACTAGGAAGAATTTCTTGAGGAATTCAGGTTGTAAACCTTCCCACGTGTTGATCAGTCAATTCAGAGACCGATACCAATGAGCCGCCTTATCCTTCAAAGAGAAGGGGGACATTTTCATGAGTAGGGTGTTTCGATTTTGAACATTTGGCCTGAGAGTCTAGGCTAAATGTTTCAACTCCTAGATATGTTGGAAAGGGTCTTCAAAACCCAATCCATGAAAGTGGGGGATCAAGTTGATAATATTCGGTTTCAACTCAGTATCAGGTCCCCCAGCCGAAATCTGTACCCGGGGTTCAATTGCTACAACTGTGGGATTGTAGTGGTCCCGCATTTGTGGACACGATCGGGGATTGGCTAGTGTGTGAATTAGTTTGGTAAGATTCTGCAATTGGTTATGCAGGTTTTAAATCTCACCCCCTTCTTGATCTTGGCTCTCCATAGAGTTGGAGGATGGAGAACTGGGTTCAAATGTAGATGGTTCGAAGAGATATCGAGTGGATTAGAAGAGAACCCAAACAAGTTGGTTGGGGTTTGACCCCGACGAGAATGAACCACTAATGGAGGTCTCAAGATGGGTCTCAATGACCTCCTCCTGTACATGCACCAAAGAAATAAATGAGGGACTAGAAATGTTCTAAACTCAATCAAGGCACCCAAAAAGATTGGACGACTAAAGCTGTTCCAGGTAGATGGACCTCTGGATTAAAAATCCAAACACATGAGAATTTCTTGGGCAACCAAGAAGGGAGAATCCCGCAAAGACCCCTACACGGTAGAGCGTCCCCACAGGTTACAGGGTTTCCCCCACCCAACCTTCCTTGTCACCGCCATTTCAAATAGATCAGAATGTGTGAATTGAGACCTAAGTCTACCAATTTAAACCTAGATGTCCTTCGATTTTCACTTGATTTTAGAAGTTGATTCAAATTGTGACCTAATTTAAGGTTGGTTGATTCACCAAGTGAATTAACTTCACCTGACCTGCCCTAAAATTGAAGATGAAATTCGAGTTAAGTCACCCAAATCACCCTGTCTTATTCTCAAATAGGTTATTGGGTCCCAACTTTTAATGATTCAAGTGAATATAGAGACTTGATTTTAGGGTTTGCTGATTAGATCAATTCAAACAACAGCTTACGTAGCACACAAATGTGGGAAGATTCACTTTCGTTTATGTATGGCAAGTGTGTACTAGCACTCCAACCCTAAAGTGAAAACCCTAAGTCATTCTGTTTCCAAGTCCAATTGATTCCAGATATGGCACCTTGGACTCAAACAAGAAGGTGAATAGTCTAAGGTGCCTTATGTCCCTAATAGGTGCAAGTAGCTATGTAACGACCCGGTTCCCGAGTCCCTACGAGACACGAGAATCGGACCGACTCGACTAATCCCAAGACCTAGTGTCCAACGAGGAAGTAACCAAAAGAGCAGTAAAATAAACCACATTCAGCATGAATATAACTAACAGTAAGAAAGTACAGCAGTAAGGAAAGAAACTACTACAGTATATACCACCACAACAGTAGAACAACATTTATCATATAACATGAACTGCAGGTAAAGAAAAGTACAGCGGAAACAAGAACTACTCACTATAACGGAAACAAAGAGGTACAAAAGACAGTGGTAACTCTACTGGACCCTACTCGGCCCAGCGTCCTCTGCAGCCGCTGACCCTGGCTGCTCAACACCTGGTCCTGAAAAAAGTAACGAGTGTAACACGTCAGCAAAACGCTGAGTAGAGTGGCAACTAAAACTAAAGACAACAGTAGAGTGTACAGTAGCTGTGATGTTCTATTACTTTCTTTATTCACATTTTTCAATTGTCTCACTATTTCATTTATTCCCCAGATCTTTTTCTTGATCTCGAATGTTCCTCGTGGGAACGATCTTGATTGCAGTCTTTTCCAAAAAGTAGAAGTAGCACGTGGTGCTCTCCTGGCCGGGAGAGTCCCCTGTGGTGATCCTACCCTCAGTCAACCACCCCAAGGTCACTGACAAACGTAACGGTGACTACGGCACGCGCGATAAACGCACAGGTAGCTAACCCGTACTGGCACGCGGTCAGTCGTTTCCGTTAATGGGTGCGCCCAAAGCACAGCACGGAACCAGTCCAGGGCAGAGCCCTCTCAGTAACAGGGGTCCAACCCCTCCACAGTAACCAAACTGGGTCCTTGCCCCTCCACAGTCAGCGCACCCTCGCCTGACTACCCTGGTTTGCCCCAGCGGGCCTAACAAGTTGGTGTGGGAGGCTAGCAGAACCCCGGGGCCCGTGGGGTAGCTAGTACCTCCCTACACTAGTAGCTCTCCTCGGTACTACGTACGCGAGGGCCAGCAACTCGGTACAGAGTGGCCAGTCCTAACCCCGGGTCCCTGGGGCGGCTAGCTCCGCTCTGCACTAAACAGGGGGACAGTCGCTCTCCTTTGTACTCCGTACTCAAGGGCCAGCTCACTTCCCCAATACTATTCCATTCACCTTCCAGGAGTTCTACTCCTACTTCCCCGTAGGGTTCCATCCTTTTTACTCAAACGTCCAGGTTTCACTTTCCAGTTTCACATTCTTACAATCCATGTCCTCAACCACGTTATTTATTCACAACAGGCAGCTGTTAATTCAAATTACAGGCAGCTTTATATCTCTTTCCATTTTCCAAGACTGCAGTATTATACATTCCACTAGTTTTTCCCATCCTAGGATTCATGCCATATCCTAGGATCTATTATACAATCTAGTTTTCCAGCCCTACGATTCATGAAACACCTAGGAGCTATCATATATTTCTCATTCCTAGGATTCATGCAACGTCCTAGGTTCTAGTTATGGTTCCATACTTTAACAGATTTTTATTAATAACTTAAAGCCACTCTACCAGGTACAACGGGAGTAATGGGGGCGTGATCGGGAATCCCGCGTGCCTCCGCGACTCCCAAGACTGCAACTGAAGGAGGTCCTATCACAAGGATCAAACACAAGGAGTGTCTTAAAATAGTGTATAGCTACTATAGACGGGTAGAGGAAATAATTCTGAAAAGAATGCAACTCGAATCGTGGAAAACAGAACCCAAACGGGCCTTAAACGGGTCAAAAACGACGACACTGTGCAAAATCAGACGTCTGGAACTTCTTCCAGACGTCTTAAAAAGTGGATCAGAGAATTACCTGTTCAGCGTGGTTTCCCAGACGTCTAGAAGTCTGCGGGGACGTCTGTCCTATATCCCAGATGTCCGATGGTCACCCCGGACGTCTAGAGGTCACTCCCGCTGTCTGGTACAACAGCCAGACGTCTGATTCGCGTTGGATGGCGAATCACCGAGCCTGCGCACACCCATCTCCCTCCCTCAGTATGGTCAGTTGACAGGATGGAAGAAGAAGACGGAAAACTCACCTTTCAGACGACTGGAAGATCTACCAGACGTCGCCTTCGCCGTCTGTCTATCAACCTAGACGTCCAATTCTGGAAATTTTTCCAGAACAGGGCTCCACCCGGATTCCGCTCGCGACGCCGGCCGCGTCGCACCTCGCGCGCCTGCTGCTCAGACCACAGCAGTCCCCCCTCCGCGTTGCTCCGCGCCCCCTGCGCCCTCCGCCGGCCGACCCTAGCAGCCCCGGCGAGCTCGCCCTCACGGCAGAGCTCCGCTCTCGCACGCAGCACCTCCTCCGCGCTCACTACGGCCGCCGCTGCCGCCCTCTCGCTCGCACTCACGCTCACTGGCTGAAGGAGAAGAGGGAGGAGACGGTGGAGACGACGGGAGGGAGCGCGTGGCCTTTTAAGGCCACGCGAGGAGGAGAGAGAGGACGCGGCAGGCGTCTGCAGCCGCAGGGAAAGAGGGAATAACGAATATCCGGTCTGCACGCTCAGGCGCGCAGATGACTCACACATGTCGAAATTGACGGATTTCCAGACGTCTGGAAGCGATCCCAGACGTCTGGTCAGACGTCTGGACCACCTCCCAGACGTCTTAAAATACGTCTGGGGCACGCGTACGTTACAATATAACAAACTCAAAGGAAGTTTCATCCCTGAAACTTGCGCCAACTAGGGTGCGGGAAAAGACGTCCAAATAACCATAACAAACTCAAAGAGGACCGAAGTCGGTCCGAAAAGACGTACCCGCGAAAAGCTCCGGGTACCGCTCCCGCATTGCCGCCTCAGGCTCCCAGGTAGCCTCCTCGTACCGCTGGCTCCTCCGCAAAACCTTTACCAGGGGTACTTGCTTTCGTCTCAAACTGCGGACGGCTCAGTCTAAAATCTGCACTGGCCGCTTGGGGTAGGTCAGGTCGTCGCTCACCTCGACGCTCTCGTGACTTAGTACGTGACTGGAATCGGCTACATACTTCCTGAGGTTGGACACGTGGAATACGTCGTGCACACCAGAAAGCTGCGGGGGAAGGGCAAGTCCGTAAGCAACGGGTCCAACCCGCTCCAGGACCTCAAAGGGCCCCACGAACCTCGGCGCGAGCTTCCCTCTCACCCCAAACCGCTGTAAGCCCTTCATGGGCGAAACACGAAGGAAGACATGGTCCCCAACCTCAAACTGCACCTCTCTGCGTCTCCGATCCGCGTAGCTCTTCTGTCTGCTCCTGACAGTGCGGAGTCGTCTGTGGATCTGCTCAACTACCTCCTGACTCTGCCGGATCAACCTGGGGCCAACCTCCCACTTGGTCCCCACCTCAACCCAACTCAAGGGTGCCGTACACTTCCGTCCGTACAGAGCCTCGTAGGGAGCCATGCCGATGCTCGAGTGATAACTGTTGTTGTATGCAAACTCTGCCAGGGGCAGGTGCTCCTCCCAAGAGCCCCTCCAGTCCAGTACACAGGCACGCAAAAGGTCCTCAAGTGTCTATATCGTGCGCTCAGACTGTCCGTCCGTCTGGGGGTGGTAAGCCGTGATAAACCTCAACCTCGTCCCCAAGGCCTGCTGAAACTCAGCCCAAAACTGGGACGTAAAGCAGGTATCCCGGTCGGATACGATCTCCCGCGGAACTCCGTGTAGTCGTACCACATCACGGATATACCTCTCTACCAACTGTGCTGGTCCCAAAGTGACTCGGATCGGCAAGAAACGCGCCGTCTTCGTCAGTCTATCCACTATTACCCAGACTGCGTCGTGTCCCCGCTGGGTAACAGGTAAGCCCACCACCAAGTCCATGGTGATGCTCTCCCACTTCCACTCTGGCACTGGAAGTGGCTGAAGTGGCCCTGCAGGCCTCTGATGCTCGGCTTTCACCTACTGGCACACTAAGCACTGTTGCACGAACTCACCCACATCCCGCTTCATCCCTCTCCACCAAAACTCGCGTCTCAAGTCGTGGTACATTTTCGTGTTCCCGGGATGTATGGTGAATCTGGAACCGTGTGCCTCAGTCAAGAGCTCTCTCAACAGCTCCTCGTCTCTGGGAACGCACAACCGTCCCCTCAAACGTAGCACCTGGTCTGTGAAAGAGAAGTCACCTGGATCTCCTGACAGTACTCTGTCGCGCAAAGATCGCAAGTACGGATCGACCATCTGTCCTGTGATGATGCGGTCCATCAACTCTAGCCTAGTCTGCCGTGTCACCGTCACTGCCCCACAGTACCCTCGTAACTCTAGAGGTCGCCAACTGCCCACCTCCTCCAAAAGGCTCCAACTTTGTAACTGTAGACTGGCCAAGCGTGCGGGCGCCTTACGGCTCAAGGCGTCAGCCACCACATTGGCCTTTCCCGGGTGGTAGGAGATGCTGCAGTTGTAGTCTTTCAGGAGCTCCAACCAACGTCTCTGTCTCATGTTGAGCTCCTTCTGATCAAAAAGGTATTTGAGGCTCTTGTGATCTGTAAAAATCTCGAAGGTCTCACCGTACAAGTAGTGCCTCCAGGTCTTCAGCGCGAAGACAACAGCTGCCAACTCTAAGTCGTGGGTAGGGTAGGTATGCTCATGGGCCTTCAGTTGCCGCGAAGCGTAAGCGACAACGTGACCCCTCTGCATGAGCACACATCCTAACCCCTGCAAGGAAGCGTCCGTGTACACAACGAACCTGCCACTACTGTCAGGGATGGTGAGCACGGGAGCCGAGGTCAATCTCTCCTTCAGCTCCAGAAAACACGCCTCACAGGCGTCTGTCCAAGCGAAAGGCACGTCCTTCCGGGTCAACTGTGTCATAGGATGCGCAATCTGCGAAAATCCTCTGATGAACCGTCTGTAGTATCCAGCTAGTCCCAGGAAACTACGGATCTCAGTGACTGAACGCAGTCTCTCCCACCTGAGCACTGCCTCGACCTTGGCTGGGTCCACTGCCAGGCCGTCTCCAGAGATCACATGACCCAAGAAGGTCACTTCCCTCAACCAGAACTCACACTTGCTGTATTTGGCGTACAGCCTGCGTCGCCTCAGAGTGTCCAAAACCATCCGCAAGTGTTGTCCGTGCTGTGTCCGATCTCTAGAATAGATGAGTACATCATCTATGAAAACCATCACGAACTGGTCCAAGTACGGTCTAAACACCCGATTCATCAGGTCCATGAAAGCAGCGGGGGCATTGGTCAGCCCAAACTGCATGACCAAAAACTCGTAGTGTCCGTACCGGGTGCGGAAAGCTGTCTTGGAGACGTCAGTCTCCCTGATCCTCAACTGGTGGTATCCAGACCTCAAGTCTATCTTGGAAAACACCGTGGCACCCTACAACTGGTCAAACAAATCGTCGATCCTCGGCAGCGGATATCTGTTCTTGATGGTGACCCTATTCAGCTGTCGGTAGTCCACACAAAGACGTAGGGTCCCATCCTTCTTCTTCACAAACAGTACCGGGGCTCCCCAGGGAGACGTACTGGGCCTCACGAAACCTTTCTCCAGAAGGTCCTGCAGCTGAGACTTGAGCTCTCGCAGCTCAAGCGGTGCCATCCTGTATGGCGCGGTGGAGATGGGGCTGGTCCTTGGTACTAGTGAGATCTCAAACTCGATCTCACGCTCGGGCAGTAGTCCTGGTAACTCGTCTGGAAACACGTCAGGGTACTCTCTGACCACCGAGATGCTCTGGAAGTCTGCCACAGGGCTGGGCTCTGCCACCACACAAGCTAGGAAGCCCTCACACCCCTGGCTCAAAAGTCTCGCCGCTCGAAGTGCCGAAATGCACCTGAAACCTCCGTCCACTGGCTGTCCGTGAAACTTGAAAGAAGGCAACTCCGGAATGGAGAAGACAATCTTCCTCTCAAAATAGTCCACCAAGGTGTGGTAAGCGGACAACCAATCCATCCCCAGAATCACTCCAAAGTCCTCCATCTGGATCATAATCAGGTCAGCTGGCAGGCTATGTCCTCCGACGCTGACCTCGCAATCCGTGTACACCTCCTCAGCTACAAACAACTGACCACTCAGACCTCTGATTACGAACGGATTCTCTAACAGTGTATAATCCTGGTCCAAACTAACTGCGAAACTAGCTACGACAAACGAGTGCGTAGCGCCAGAATAGAAAAATGTGAAAACGAGTCTGCCAGAAACTGAAACCATACCTGCTACCACCGATCCCGAAGCTCTGGCGTCCCTGTGTGTTAGGGTGTTGATACGCTCCTCAGCTCTAGGTGCGGACGAAGCAGCCACACTCTGCGTTGGACGGGTAGGTGCTGGCCGGTACCCTCCTCGCGACTGCTGTCCTCCTCCTCGCGCTTGGGAACCGCGGCCTCCTGCGCGCCCTCCAGTGCTCTGCGCGGGGAGTATCTGCTGACCTCCTGCCCTAGATGGGCAGTCCCTCCTGACGTGGCCCGGCTGGCCACACTGGTAGTAGAGGGGAACCCGACTCCCGCCCTCAGTGGGTCCCTGCTGTCGACTAGGCAGGGGTCCGGTGCTGGCGACTGGCCCCTGTTGAGGGCCCCCAAAGGCCACTGATGGCCCTGCACAACGTGACGACTCTCCTGCGGATGCCACGTGTCTCCGTTCTCGCCGGCCCTGTGAGAAGTCTGGCTGAAAGGGCCTCTTCCGCCTGCCGTCGGTGTCTCGCGCGGACGGGTTGGTCTCCTCGTAAGTCATAGCTGCCTCTACCACCCTCGAAAACGTAGGCAGCTTCAGGGGTTTGACATACCCCCGGATCGCAGGCTGGAGCCCCTCGGTGAACCTCCAAAGGCACTCCTCCTCAGTGGCTACCACTGTCGCTGCAAAGCGGGACAGCTCCAAGAAACGCGTGCGGTATGCGCTCACAGTCATCGTCCCTTGGCGGAGAGTGTGGAACTCCCACCTCCTCTGGTCCTGCCACGTCTGGGGAAAGTACTGCTCGCAGAAGAGGGTGATGAACTGGTCCCACGTCGGCTCGTCCCTCTCCTGTCCCCGGACCGCCCTCCACCACCGGTGTGCCACACTCTCCAGCTGGTACGTGGCAAAGGCCACGCGGCACTCCACCGGGGGGCGAAGGGTGTCGAAGATCTTCTCCAGCTGCTCAAGCCAGTCCTCTGCCTCGGTCGGGTCCTCATCCCCCTTGAAGGAGGGGGGCTTCAGCTTCCGGAACTGTCCGAAAAGCTCGAAGTGGCGCTGTAGGGGAGGTGCTGGTGCACCTCCAGGCGAAGGTGCCTCGTGTACAGAAGTGTCGGAGGAAGGTGGGGGCGGCAACAGCCCATCCCCTCCCTCGTGTCCAGCGCCGTGTCCGTCGCGTGGTCCCACAGAGGACTCCCCCTTTGCAGCCCCAGGAGGAGGCGCTCGGGGCAGGGGGTGGAGCTCCTCTCGTACAATATCTCGTATCAGTCTGGCGAGGTCCTGGGCCTGGATGCCTGGGAGTGGTGGCTGGTCCACCGAGACGTCAACAATAGCACGTCCACCTCGTCGACCTCGCCCTCGGCCGCGCCCGCGGCCAGTCTCGCCAGTCTCGCGACGAGGCATCTCCTGCAAGGAGACGCGAAACAAAATGGAAACGTCAAAACAGATGGTACCTAACAAAACTTCTAAGAGCTCATGTCAAGAGATATGTTGTGGTGGCTACTCTAGCTATAAACATGTGAATTGGTTATTTTCCAGTCAGTTGATTCACTTCTCGGGACGACCTTGCTCTGATACCATCTTGTAACGACCCGGTTCCCGAGTCCCTACGAGACACGAGAACCAGACCGACTCGACTAATCCCAAGACCTAGTCATCCAACGAGGAAGTAACCAAAAGAGCAGTAAAATAAACCACATTCAGCATGAATATAACTAACAGTAAGAAAGTACAGCAGTAAGGAAAGAAACTACTACAGTATATACCACCACAACAGTAGAACAACATTTATCATATAACATGAACTGCAGGTAAAGAAAAGTACAGCGGAAACAAGAACTACTCACTATAACGGAAACAAAGAGGTACAAAAGACAGTGGTAACTCTACTGGACCCTACTCGGCCCAGCGTCCTCTGCAGCCGCTGACCCTGGCTGCTCAACACCTGGTCCTGAAAAAAGTAACGAGTGTAACACGTCAGCAAAATGCTGAGTAGAGTGGCAACTAAAACTAAAGACAACAGTAGAGTGTACAATAGCTGTGATGTTCTATTACTTTCTTTATTCACATTTTTCAATTGTCTCACTATTTCATTTATCCCCCAGATCTTTTTCTTGATCTCGAATGTTCCTCGTGGGAACGATCTTAATTGCAGTCTTTTTCAAAAAGTAGAAGTAGCACGTGGTGCTCTCCTGGCGGGGAGAGTCCCCAGTGGTGATCCTACCCTCAGTCAACCACCCCAAGGTCACTGACAGACGTAACGGTGACTACGGCACGCGCGATAAACGCACAGGTAGCTAACTCGTACTGGCACGCGGTCAGTCGTTTCCGTTAATGGGTGCGCCCAAAGCACAGCACGGAACCAGTCCAGGGCAGAGCCCTCTCAGTAACAGGGGTCCAACCCCTCCACAGTAACCAAACCGGGGCCTTGCCCCTCCACAGTCCGCACACCCTCGCCTGACTACCCTGGTTTGCCCCAGCGGGCCTAACAAGTCGGTGTGGGAGGCTAGCAGAACCCCGGGGCCCATGGGGTAGCTAGTACCTCCCTACACTAGTAGCTCTCCTCGGTACTACGTACGCGAGGGCCAGCAAGTCGGTACAGAGTGGCCAGTCCTAACCCCAGGTTCCTGGGGCGGCTAGCTCCGCTCTGCACTAAACAGGGGGACAGTCGCTCTCCTTGGTACTCCGTACTCAAGGGCCAGCTCACTTCCCCAATACTATTCCATTCACCTTCCAGGAGTTCTACTCCTACTTCCCCGTAGGGTTCCATCCTTTTTACTCAAACGTCCAGGTTTCACTTTCCAGTTTCACATTCTTACAATCCATGTCCTCAACCATGTTATTTATTCACAACAGGCAGCTGTTAATTCAAATTACAGGCAGCTTTATATCTCTTTCCATTTTCCAAGACTGCAGTATTATACATTCCACTAGTTTTTCCCATCCTAGGATTCATGCCATATCTTAGGATCTATCATACAATCTAGTTTTCCAGCCCTACGATTCATGCAACACCTAGGAGCTATCATATATTTCTCATTCCTAGGATTCATGCAACGTCCTAGGTTCTAGTTATGGTTCCATACTTTAACAGATTTTTATTAATAACTTAAAGCCACTCTACCAGGTACAACGGGAGTAATGGGGGCGTGATCGGGAATCCCGCGTGCCTCCGCGACTCCCAAGACTGCAACTGAAGGAGGTCCTATCACAAGGATCAAACACAAGGAGTGTCTTAAAACAGTGTATAGCTACTATAGACGGGTAGAGGAAATAATTCTGAAAAGAACGCAACTCGAATCGCGGAAAACGAAACCCGAACGGGCCTTAAACGGGTCAAAAACGACGACACTGTGCAAAATTAGACGTCTGGAACTTCTTCCAGACGTCTTAAAAAGTGGATCAGAGAATTACCTGTTCAGCGTGGTTTCCCAGATGTCCAGAAGTCTGCGGGGACGTCTGGCCTATATCCCAGACGTCCGATGGTCACCCCGGACGTTTGGAGGTCACTCCCGTCGTCTGGTACAACAGCCAGACGTCTGATTCGCGTTGGATGGCGAATCACCGAGCCTGCGCACACCCATCTCCCTCCCTCAGTACGGTCAGTCGACAGGATGGAAGAAGAAGACGGAAAACTCACCTTTCAGATGACTGGAAGATCTACCAGACGTCGCCCTCGCCGTCTGTCTATCAACCCAGACGTCCGATTCTGGAAATTTTTCCAGAACAGGGCTCCGCCCGGCTTCCGCTCGCGACGCCGCCCGCGTCGCACCTCGCGCGCCTGCTGCTCAGACCACAGTAGTCCCCCCTCCGCGTCGCTCCGCGCCCCCTGCGCCCTCCGCCGGCCGGCCCTAGCAGCCCCGGCGAGCTCGCCCTCACGGCAGAGCTCCGCTCTCGCACGCAGCACCTCCTCCGCGCTCACTGCGGCCGCCGCTGCCGCCCTCGCGCTCGCGCTCACGCTCACTGGCTGAAGGAGAAGAGGGAGGAGACGGTGGAGACGACGGGAGGGAGCGCGTGGCCTTTTAAGGCCGCGTGAGGAGGAGAGAGAGGACGCGGCAGGCGTCTGCAGCCGCAGGGAAAGAGGGAATAACGAATATCCGGTCTGCGCGCTTAGGCGCGCAGACGACTCGCGCGTGTCGAAATTGACGGATTTCCAGACGTCTGGACCACCTTCCAGACATCTTAAAATACGTTTGGGGCACGCGTACGTTACAAGCTAGGAATTGGGTATTTTGAATCAAATCACTTCAAATCAGTCTGATCGTAATCAAGCAAGATAATCAGGAATTTCTTACCTAAAATGATGTTACTAGAAAAGTAAGGTAGGATTGAATCCTAATTTCTTTTGTTTCCTTTTTCTATCTTCCCAAGATAGAAAGGGGATTAGGGAAGAAATTGGAATGACTAACCTGACCCTGGTGTGGTTACTCGAGCGGATGATCTTGATTGTGAATCTACCTCGAAACAAGCAAATAGAGTAGGTTAGAAATCAGAATCAGACAACAAAATGTTATGAATAGTGGTGAAATTGCATGTTGCTCCTTAGCAACGACGCCAAAATGGTAGCGCACTTTCAACGAGTTTAAAATATGCATCGTAGTATAGCAAAGAAAGTGACAAATAACATTTAGATTTGTAATCTTGAATGTGAGTCCGAGGTCGTCTCAGGGAGCAAATAATTCGCAATTTAAATTCACTAATCAAGTAATTAAAATGAAACACTAGAACTTGGTGCAAAAGGAAATAGATTAACCAAATAATGTCAAGTTCAAAAAAAAATGTATAAGTGTTGAAAAAAATGTGTATATCAACTAAGCTCAAGTCAACCTCCAACACTTAGAATTTTTGTAGCCCAAAAGAAGCCCAACACTTAGGCATCAGACGTCTAAAAGTGACAAGCCATAAAATTGGCCCAAGTCTCAACCCAGACTAAACCCCATCAAGTTAAAACCTGACCCACTCCTCTTGGGCCTAACATTGTAGCTTCCTTCTCTCTAATCGGATTCGGACCTAGCCCAGACCCACTCGAGCGCTCGTGGTTGGGCGAGGGCACGTGCGCAAGGCGTGCGTGTATGGGGACCCAACTCCCTCCTTTTGGCTGAGGGTAAGGGGATGTAATCCCTTATATGGCAGGTCGTCGAGTCTTCTCTACACAAGGTGGGACTAAATGTCCCGCCCTCTCCTTGCTATCTTCCGCAAATGCAACTACTATCAAATTGGAAGAAGAATTGGCCATGGGATCTCAAACCCACGGCTAGGATTGCTTCCCACGAGGCTTCCACGGCTACTGGGGGTGGATGCTTCCTCGTCAAGTCATCGATTAAGCCATCTGATGCCGGAGAAGAAGACCAATCCAGTCGAGGTCATGCACATAAAATACGATTTCTCAGCCCCAATTAAAAATGTAGAAAGCTCCGGGGAACTAGGCCAGAGCAAAGCCCTATGCTATTGGCAGTGAGAGTGGGTGTAGAGTGGCCGCAGTGAAGCTCAAAGAAGCTTTGTCGACGACGATGGCGTATGGCCATGGAGGTGATGTGGGAACAAATTGACTTGGGCAAAAGCTCGACAAGGGTTAGGGGAGGCTTTTGCCTAAGTCAATTAATCAAAGGGAAGATGGAGGAGGTGAGGCAATGGTGGTGGAGGTGGTTGTCAGAGGTAGTGATCAGAGAAGGTGCTAGAGAGGATAGATGGAGTTCTAGAACTCCAAAAACCTAATTGAAGGGGAGAGGAGGAGAATCCCTAAGGAAATTTTAGGAAAGGAAGAGGGGAGAGGCTTACTGGTGGTGTGTTGGCGACGAAGAAGATGGTGATGGCATTGGAGCAGAGGAAGAGGAATTGGGTCACGAAGCTCCACGTGAAGCTTCGTGGGATGAAGGGGAGAGGAAGCCCTCTACCTATTATACGTGGTAGAGGGCGACGACGTGGAGTTACTCCGAGGTGCGTCAATGGCGCTGACAAGGAAGAAGAGAAAATCTGGTCAAATTGAGCACGAAAAGTGCTTGGGAAGGTCCAAGCCTTTAAATAAAAGAGAAAACATCAATCAAATCCAAATTCGCAAGATTTGATTACGAATTTGGTCATATTTGGTCTCTCTATTCTCAGCCAAAATGGAGGAGATTTGCTCCAAATTGGAGCTCATGGTCTTGCTTGCCTGATAGAGCTTGATTTCACGAAAAATCCCACCAAATTTCTTGAGATTTGATTGAGATTTGAGTGCTCAAATCATTGATTGAACCTTGGCATTTTTGGGTGCTCTGCTGCTGTCGTGTTTGGGCGTGAGGAAGAAGATGAAGGCTAGGACCTGTTTGCAATTCCAATTAAAAAGTGGGGGCCTATTTATAATAAAAACCAAAACCTAGGGGTAATTTTGTAGTAAATAAAAACCTATGGGCTAAAGTGTACACTAGGTCAAGATGGATTCTGATTAGGTTCAAATTTTGCGGTTAACATAATTTGAACCTAAGGAATCTAATGATGACCTCAAATTTGAGTTGTAAACAAGTTTGATTGGGTAATTTACACTGTAACCCAAAATGTAACAATTTCTTGCCTGGGTCTTTATTTTAGGTCAAAATGGGTTTAGTTGGTCAAAGTGAATATTCTAAACCTCATAGAATATTTTAATGATTTTTAGGAGGTTTAGATTACATTTATTTCCACCAAAACCTTTTTAATTGGAGGCAGTAATTAGGATTTTAATTATTAAATTAATCTTCAAATCTTAGAAAACCTAGATTTAGTTAGCTTAGGCCCACTTCTTGAGAAATTAAGTTCATTTGACCATAGATTAGGCATTATGATTAGGTGTTAAAACAACATAATTAACTTATTTTCTTTTCTCCTCAAATCCAACTCAGAACAAAATTATGATCTTTTGATGAGTATTAAGGAGTATTTATCACTAAAATTAGGCTAAATTAGGCTAGTTATCACAGATGATGGTGCTACCATCAATAAGATACCTTCTCATGTAAGGAGATGGCTTATACTTGTTCTACGTCTCAGGAAGTTACATGTGATCGCCTTGTGCCCTGATGAAAACCTCATCATGAACCCTAACTAGCACAATCTAACCCAGATATTTAAGAAAAAGCTCCTACATAACCCAAAGAAAGGCTTAACTCAGAGAATTCTGAGTTTAAGAAGAAAATAATTCATAAGGGGTAAAACTACAATTTCACCAACGCAGTTTGCAAACAGGGTAATTAAGGATCCAAACACAGGTCAAACAAGCCTAATAAGAAGGAAAGTGGGATGGTCGGATCTAAAAAGGGTTATAGCAACTTTAAGAAATTAAATGACATTCTATAACCCTAAAATAAATCCACTTCAATTCATGAGGTTCGAGGTAGGATAAAAATCAACTAAACCCTCTAACATTCATAGAAAAATGATCTCTATGGTTTAGAACCTTCAATTTGGCCTTAGAAACCCATTTTAACCTACAAAGAGAACCTTGCTCAATTAATGACTTAATCTGGGTTTTTACGTAAATTGACCAGTCAAACATGGTCCAACCTAGAAATAAAATTCACCATTAAAATCCTTAGGTTCAAATTAGCCTTTTATAAAAACTTGAGCCTAGGAGGAGACCTCCTTGACCGACTTTGCAATTTGGTCCTCTTCATTTACTTTTTCACCCTTATCTTTCAAAACCTTTACATTTTGGCCCCCATATTTTTCATCATTCTTTGCAGAGCGGTCCCTCCTGCAAAACTCTGCGTAGCACCATGCTCCGGCAACTTTGCGCGGAGCATGGTGCCGCGTAGAGAGCGGTGATCGCCCTGCAAAGCAGACGCGGGGTTCCCTGCGACGTCCTCTGTCGCAGGGACCCAGCCATGCTCTCTGCCGGCCCCCATACCTTTCGTGCGAACGGGCGGAAGGTATGGGTCCCCTCTCTGGCCACGCTCCGGCGAGGTTGGCACGTCTCCAGCCCGTGCCTCCCTCTGCGCCAGCCCCTTTATAAGGACCGACACCCCCTGCCGGTTCCTGTAAGCTCTCTTTGACGGAGAACAACCCCCAACTTCATCCCCTCCTCCTCCGTCAGACGGCCCGCAGCTTCTGGCGACTCCCTCCTCTTCCTCCTCGTCGCTCTGCCGCCTTACCTGCTGCAGGGTTCTCTTAGCCCTCTCGTCTGTGCCATGCTGCACCCGTTGGCACCCTCCACCTGCTTCCTCGTTGCTGCACTTCTCCTCCAGGGTCCTTTCCTCCCCTGCTCCGGCAGGTACGAGCCTGTGGCTTTGCCCTCCCCCTTCGTCCAAAACCTAGGTAATTAGCTTCCTCTCCTCCTCCCTTACATTTTCCCTCTCTCAATTTATCCTTTTGCCTCACCACACACGACTTCCACCTCCACCTGCTCCGTCTCCGACCACCCTCTCCGGCAAGCTCATCCCACCTCCACAGACCTTCTCACCCCTCGCCGACTACCCTAAAAGCTTCCCCTCACTCCACTAAACAAATCCCCCCTTCCCATCCATTGCTAGACGCTACCCAACGACCCCCCGAACAGACCCATCTCTCTAGCCATAATCTGACCTAGGGCTACCACCATACGCCGCCTCACGCCTCGCCACCACCAGCACTGCCTTCGCCGCAATCCGGCGAAGCTCCCCGCATCCTCTGATTGGGTCGAGAGGCCGTATTCTTATTTTCAGGTCGACGACCCTTCACCGCCATTACCGAGCTTCTGAAGCTCCTTCACCTACAGCTGCAGGTGCTCTCTCGCCCAAGCTCACGCCCCAGGGCGCGCGGCTTGCCTTCGTGAAGCATCCCAGGCCTGCAGCTGGGGCGAAGGCCTCGCGTGCTGCTACGATTGCCTGCAGCTTCCTCAGCTGCAGGCGCCAATTTGGGTGGGACATTTAGTCCCACCTCGGTAGTTCTGGAAGCGCCGCAGCCAAATAAATGGAAAAAGTGTTGTAGGCTTATCGCCTTCGAACACAGGGGTCAGGTCCCTCACGCACGCCACGTGCCACGCGCTCGCCCTTGCCCGCGCTCACGCCCCGCGGGTCTGGGCCGGATCCAATTACCCTAACCCGCGCACTCCTTGCCCACCACCGCACGCCGGTGGGCCTGGTCCCAGGCGCGATACCCGTACCCGAATACCCGGCTCTGGGAGAGCGATCCCGTGAGAGAAATCTGAGAAAGAGAGAGACAGGGGGAAGTGTAGGGGTAGGTTTTGCTTTCTGATCCTTGTGTGAGCGTGCAGGAGCAGAAAGAGAAGGAAGGCGGCCGAAGCCATAGCCGCTCAGGGCAGAGAGGAAGAAGAAGAAGCAAAGAAGAAGAAGAAGCAAGAGAGAAGAAACAGAAGAAGAGAAGCACTGTAGCAAACCTACAGTTAAGTCGTCTAACCGCTGCATCAGACGACGGTTGAGCAGCGACCAGAGGAGATAAAGCAAGAGAAGAAAGAAGAAGATTGTCACAGCCACAGAAGAAGAGAAGAAAAAGAAAGAAAGAGAAGAACAAAGAAAGAATAGAAGAAGAAGAAGAAGAAGAAGAACTCTGCGGAAGAAAAGAAGAGAGAAGACACAGCCGTGAGCAGAGAAGAAGAGAAAGAAGAAAAGAAGAGAAGCTGAAAGAAGGAGAAGGAAAAGGAGAAGAGAAGAAGAAGAAGCCAAGACAAGCTCCCTCTCTCTCTCTTTCTCTCTCTCTCCCTTATTTTTGTAATCTAATAGAGAACCTTTGTATTTCTAGAATTCTAGTAGCTCCCTGAGTTCGACCTCGGGAAAACCATTTCCGAGTAAAAATTTTTGTAATGATAATCTGGTAGCTGTCTTATTACTACAACGACTGTAACTTGACATATAACAAACGCAAACAAGCTAACCGGACAGCAAAACTCACGACGGTCATCATTTCTTGGCGCCGTTGTCGGGGAGCAACGTCTATTCTAGAAGCTATAAATTCTCTATTTTGGAGTTTTCTAATAATCTCTTCTCTCTTGTGTGCAGGTACAGGAAAAAATTAAGAAGCAGCCACACAACAACCACTCCAAGGACAGGTAACTTCTATCCTCCCACTATTAACCCCTAAATTCTAAAGAGGAAGAAAAAGGAAAAAAATAATATAGGTATAACCTGTCTTTCATACTTAGTAACAACTGCATGTTTTCAAAACTACTATTCCTGCACACAGTATTAAGGGTAATTAAGGGCTAACATTTTCTTGCCTGAAGCCCTAATTACCCAACAAGGAGTTAACTGGACCAAGTAGAGCCAACATAGGAATTAACACTAGGCTTTTAGAGACACACTACTTAATCAAGAATTGAGAAATCCCAAAAGAAGTGTGCCTAAGCCATTGATTGAATATACCTATTCAGAAAAATCCTAAGCAATTGGCTCTCTAAAAACACTTGAACCCTAAAAGACATGACCTAATAAGTTCTCAAAGGAATCAATAGTTGAAGTTGACCCCTTAGGGTCAACCAACCTTCAACTTAGGTCACTCTTCGCACTCAAAAAGCTAAAAGTTAAGTGAAAACTTAAGCACCCTGATCTTAAACTAAAATTGGTAGACTTAAGAGGTCAAGATCCCCATTCTGGTCTACCTGGAATCTCAGTGACAAGAGAGGTCGGGTGGGGGAAACCCTGTAACCCATGGGGACACTCTACCATGTAGGGGTCTTCGTGGGACTCACCCTCTCTGGCTGCCCAGGTAATTCTCAGGTGGCCGATCTTTTAATCAAGGGGTCCATCTGCCCCGCACCTCTATAGTCACCCAACATTTTGGGTGCCTTGATTGGGTCCAGCACCTGCTAAACTCATCTCTTCCAACAGTGTATGTTTGGTAGGAGGTCCTTAAAACCTCCTTTAGAACTTCACTCTCCTCGAGACCGAGCCTCAGTGCCCTTGTTTGAGAAAACAACACCACACATCGACCTCTCCTCCGACTCCGAACCCAACTCACCTTCTTCTTCCACAATGGCTCAGCCAGTTGAGGAAGAAAATAATCTGGAGCACCAGCTCCAGCGACTCAATGACCTCTTCCAGAACTTTGTGCACCCACCGCAGTGTCCTATGATGTGGGACCATTATAATCCTGCTGCGGTGGCTATTGAGCCTCGAGTCAGAATCCTGATTGGAGGACCTGATTCTGAATTAAAGCCCAATATGATTCATGCTATACCTAAATTCCATGGGCTTAATTCTGAAGACCCCTTCCAGCACATCAAACAGCTGAAGCATTTGACCCAAACTTTTGGGTCAGATGAACAAAATTGGAACATTCTCCTCATGAAGATGTTCTCCTTCTCCCTTATGGACAAGGCCGCTCATTGGTACCAGACTCAGACTTGGCCGATCAACAATTGGGAAGAACTTCGGTCCGAATTTTTGAAGAAGTTCTTTCCCGTTGGTCAGACCAATGCCTTGCGCCATCAGATTACTCACTTCACTCAGCAAACGGGAGAACCTCTCCATGAGGCATGGGATCGCTTTCAGGATTTCATGGGAAAGTGCCCCCATCACGGAGTTCCTAAATGGGAACAAGTCCAGTCTTTTTACCAAGGACTCCATGAGGATATCAGGCTTTTCATCAATGCAACTTGCCGAGGGAATATCATGGGTCAACATGAGAACACCGTGTGGGAGATTCTCGAAAACATGTGTGAGAACTCCATCAACAATGACTCCATGGGCTTATTCGACAGGACGAATACCCGCGCATCGACGAACCTTAAGGGAGCACACGAGACGCAGGGTTTGTCCGCATCAGTCGACCTGGAACTAATGGCCAGTCGATTGGACAAGGTCTCCATCATTGAGAAGAAGGTGGACGAGCTGACTCAGCACTTGCAGTGAGCCACCTCGGCGCATAGCTCCTTTGCACAGCCTCCTTCCACACGCAAAACTGTGCAAAACATTCTCCACCGATCTTCTCCTGGGATGGATCCATATCCACCCCCATCTGATTCTCGGATCGGAGGGTCATCCGATCCTTTCTATACCAGTCCAGGGAATTCCATTCCCCCTTTCTCTGATTCTTTGGAGGTTCCTCAGACCTGCGAGGACCTCAACGCCATCCAGAATGACCCATTCTCCAACACCTATAACCCTGGATGGCGAAACCATCCCAACTTCCAGTGGGCGGGAAATTCCCAAACCCAGAGACCACCCTTTCAGCCCCGTTCACAACCATCTCGTCCTTACCAACCGCCTCAGCCTCGGCCCAACCCTACCTATCCATCAGGGCCAAATTAGGACCAAATGTCTCTCATCCTTCAGACTCTGGCTAACATTCAAAGAACAAATGCGGCTATTCAGAAGCAACACAAGGATGAACTTATAGAGGTTTGAAATCAACTGGCCCAGTTGGCAAATTCTCGCCAGCCAGGCACACTTCCTTCCCAACCTCTTCCTAACCTGAATAACGTGTCGACCCAGCGGCACGTTATGAACCCAAACCCGGGCCAAGCACACATGATTTATCAGGCCCCCTCTATTCCTTCACCCGACGGGATGGAGGCTTCCACTTCCTATGCGGGCTATCAGCAACAACCCATCTTACCCAACCCCAACCAAAACCAGGCAGGGCTAAATTCTGTAACAACCCATAGTGGTAAGGAAACCCAAGATCCACCCTATCCAAACCACTCCAAGCCTAGTAGTAATCCCAACCCTAGGACAGTAATCCAGGACGTTCCTATCCCTATCCCAGATCAAAGACCTGGACCTATCCTAGAAGAACCAACCAAGGTTCTGTTTCCCGAGGCCTTGACCAAGGGAAAGAAGACCACCAAGCCCGTGGCACCTGAGGAGGACCTGGTCAAGCTCTTCGAGCAGGTTCAAATAAACATCCCCTTGATGGATGCGATTCGCCACGTACTGGCTTACGCACGATTCCTAAAGAATGTGTGTACGCCCCAGCGTAAGTCACGAACCAAGAGTGGGAGTCTAATTGTACTGTCAGAGCAAGCCAGCTCTATAATCCTAAGAAGACTCCCACCTAAGGCTAAAAATCCTGGTACTCCCCTGATTTCCTGCAAGATAGGTGATACCCAATTCGACAGAGCATTACTAGACTTGGGTGCTTCCATAAATCTGATACCCACATCCTTACTTAACCACCTAGAAGAATCTGAGCTAAAACCGTCTAAGGTGACATTGCAATTAGCAGATCGATCTATAAAGTCACCAAAAGGGATTCTCGAGGATGTTATTATAAGAGTGCAAGATTTCTACTTTCCTGTAAACTTTATAGTCTTAGACATGGACGCACCTGAAAACCCTAGGGATACACCAATCATTCTAAGGAGACCTTTCTTGGCTACTACTAGAGCCAACATCAGCTGTGAGGAGGGCCAAATAGAGCTCAAATTTGGAAATCAAATCCTAAAAATTGATATATTTAAGGCCCAACAAGGAATCAATTGCGGTGTCATCGAACAGATTTGTGATATCAGGACTTTGGTTGATGAAATGCATTTTGAGAATGACCTGATTATACCTCATCAACCACAAAAAGATTTTGAACCGCAATCAGATGAGTCAAAACCAGATTTAGACAGACCCATAACTCCAACCCTTGAACCTCACATTCACCCTGAACCACCCGCTACTGCTGATAACCCCATCCTTGAACTGAAACCCCTTCCCGATCATTTGAAATACATCTTTCTGGGTTCTAATCAGACCCTTCTTGCGATTATTAATTCCAAGCTTAATCCCGAATAGGAATCCCGTCTGATTGCTGTTCTCCAGCAACATTGCAGAGCCATTGGATGGACTCTCGATGATTTGACTGGAATAAGTCCCTCTTATTGCACACACCATATTTACTCAGAAGAGGGCGACGACCTTCTCGTGAAATTCAGAGACGTTTGAACCCCGATCTGCAGGAGGTCATGAAAAAGGAGATCATCAAGTGGTTAGATGCAGGGATCATCTACCCGATCTCCGATAGTCGTTGGGTGAGCCCAATCCAGGTTGTGCCTAAAAAGGTAGGGCTCACCACCATAACGACTGAAATCGGAGAAGTTATACCTACCCGATTAGCCAACTCGTGGAGAGTCTGCATAGATTACCGACAACTCAATTCCTCCATGAAGAAGGATCATTTCCCACTACCTTTCATTGATCAGATTCTTGAGAAATTAGCGGGAAATCGATTCTTCTGCTTCCTTGACGGGTACTCCGGTTATAACCAAGTAGCTATTCATCCTGAGGACCAAGAGAAGACCACGTTCACCTGCCCCTTCGGAACGTACGCATTCTGAAGGATGCCGTTCGGTCTCTGCAATGCACCTGCGACTTTTCAGCGGTGCATGCTTGCTATATTCTCTGATATGGTAGGTGATTATCTGGAAGTCTTCATGGATGACTTTTCAGTTTTTGGGGCATCATTTGATGATTGCCTCCATCACTTGGTTCATATACTCAGGCGCTGCATCGACGTTAATTTGGTTCTTTCCTGGGAAAAGAGCCACTTTATGGTGCCTGAGGGGATCGTCCTAGGATATCTGATTTCTGAGAAGGGCATCCAGGTGGATCGAGCTAAGGTTGATCTAATCTCTCGCCTTCCTATGCCTAGCTCGATCAGGGACATCCGTTCTTTTCTGGGGCACGTCAGTTTTTACCGCCGTTTCATTCCTGATTTCTCGAAAATCGCACGCCCCCTGACGACTCTCCTCTCTAAGGATGTACCCTTTGAAATCTCCAAGGAATGCACTCTAGCCTTTGAAAACCTTCGTGAACGATTCACCCAGGTGCCAATCCTACAATCCCCTGACTGGTCTCAACCCTTTGAGATCATGTGCGATGCGTCTGATTTCGCTGTAGGAGCGGTTCTGGGGTAGAAAGCTGACGGGAAACCCGTGGTCATCTACTATGCTAGCAAGACACTTGACGAGGCTCAGCGTAACTATACAATTACGGAGAAAGAGCTGCTAGCCGTAGTATTTGCCCTTGAAAAATTTTGATCTTATCTCTTGGGTTCCCACGTCATCATCTACTTGGATCACACGGCTGTGAGGCATCTCCTTGCCAAGAAGGATGCGAAGCCCCGACTAATCCGATGGATCTTATTGTTGCAAGAATTCGATCTCGAGATTCGCGACAAGGCAGGAAGACAAAATGTGGTAGCTGACCATTTGTCCCGCCTTCCTTCTGAGATTATCAACCCTTCCGAACCCATCACGGAGCATTTCCCTGATGAGCACCTGCTAACTATTGGTACTAGACTTCCATGGTTTGCTGATATAGTAAACTACTTGGCAACTCATCAGATCCCGTCTGATTAGCCGAAGGCCAAGAAAGACAAATTGCGCTCTGATGCCAAGTATTACATTTGGGAAGATCCATACCTCTTCCGCATAGGTGTTGACCAAATCATCCGGAGATGTGTCCCGGAAGGTGAAGTCAATAATATTCTTTCCTTCTGCCGTGACCAGGCATGCAGTGGCCATTTCTCTAGGCACAAAACCGCATCAAAAATTCTCCAGTGTGGCTTCTATTGGCCCACACTATTCAAAGATGCATACAGTCACTGCAAGGCATGCAGTCGTTGCCAAACTTTGGGCAACATGAGCCATCGCGACATGATGCCTTTGCAGTCGATTCTCGTATGCAAAATCTTTGATGTTTGGGGGATTGATTTTATGGGCCCCTTTCCTGTTTCGGATGGTTTCGAATACATTCTGCTAGTTGTGGACTACGTGTCCAAATGGATCGAAGCCATACCGACCCGAACCTGTGATCACAAAATCGTTCTCAAATTCATTCATCGCAATATCTTCTCACGGTTCGGGATTCCTCGTGCTATCATCTCAGATGGGGGGACCCATTTCACGAATGCTCAGTTCAGGTCACTGATGACCAAATATGGGGTGTCTCACCGAATCTCTACTCCTTATCACCCCCAGACTAATGGTCTAGCTGAGCTATCAAATCGGGAGATCAAGAAAATCCTGCAGGTCACTGTTCGGCCTGACAGGAAGGACTGGTCATCCCGACTTCCGGAAGCCTTGTGGGCCTATAGGACCGCCCACAAAACCCAATTAGGCATGTCTCCCTTTAGACTGGTGTACGGGAAGGCGTGTCACCTTCCCGTCGAACTGGAGCACAAAGCCTATTGGACGGTACGGAACTGTAATCTAGATCTTTCGAAGGCTAGAATCCATAAAAAGCTTCAAATCAGCGAGATCGATGAGCTACGTCTTGATGCATACGAGAACTCGGGAATCTACAAGGAGCGGGTTAAAACCTTCCATGACAAGTATATCTCTAGAAAGATCTTTTATCCTGGTCAGAAGGTCCTACTCTTTGATGCCCGACTCAAACTTTTCCCTGGGAATCTGCGATCCAAGTGGGTCGGACCATACTTGGTCTGACAGGTTTTTGGAAATGGAGCCATCGAGATCAGTCCACTCAGCCATGATTCCGAACCTTTCATCATGAACGGTCAGTGACTCAAACCGTTCATTGATGTAACTTCTACTGATTTGGTTGAATCATCTTATATCCTCCATTCCCCATGAGCTTATTGCGTCCAGCCGATGGCGTAAAACTCAGCACTCAACGGGAGGCAGCCCGTCATTCTCTTGGAAAATCTGAAACCTTTTTTTTGACACCTTTGTGCACTTAAGGTTCACCCTTTAAGACAGCCGACTCCACCTCAGGTGCTTGCATCTGAGATTAGAAATTATTCGCAATAGTCATCCCGACCTATTCACTCACCAAAATATCTGTCCTAAGGAATGAACTAAGATGAATAAAAATCCCCTAAGTCACAATGAGGACATTGCAAATCTTAGGCATGGGGGGGTATGAAAGTGCAAAGCTTGTAAGAAAAGGTTTTAAACAAAAAAAAAGAGGAAAGGAATTTTGTGGAGGAAGGAAAAAGAAACAAAATGAAAAAGGAGCACAAAAATGAGAGAAAAGTGATAGTCATTAGTAAGAAACTAAGGAATTAACCTAAGTTCTAGACCTCATTGAAGAAAAGAACTGAAAAGTGCATAGTGAGATTAGTAAGAACGCAAACCTTAGGCATTCTTGGATAGACTCTTAGTACCCATTAAGATCTTGACATTCCTCAAGAGGTTGAGGAAAATGAAAAGCTTAAGTATTAGGTCCAAGGCTTAGGAAGTATTTGTCCTTATTAACTAACTTTTGGTTTACGGGACTCAGCAACCTAAGGACCTTAACCTCACACACAGCCTGGTTCAGTAAGCGTAAAAATCAAAATCACGCAGAAGCGTCGCAAAATTCTGAAAATAACACCTAGAGTAGGAGCGGTCGATCAACACGAGTTGATTTGGATGAGTTCCCAATGCGGAGAGGTGGGAAATTCCCCTCGAAGATGCGTAACAAAACATCATCTCCTCGGTGCTTGTCTCTTAGGATATTTACATATCCTACCTGGGGCATGTAAGCACTCTGCTGGTTCAGATTCCATGGATGGAAATATCACGAAATGTCAATTGCCAGGGTCTGAATTCGGCCACGGAACACCATGGATGGGATTATCTCAAAATCTCAATAGCTAGGGTTCCGGGGGTTACCATGGGCGGTGCTATCTCGAAGCATCGACTGCCAAGAACCCTTAAGGATTGATGATGGGGACAAGGAATCTGATATAGACTGTGTTGAAAAGCCAATCCTAAGCTAGAATTAAAAAGAAAAAGAGAGAGAAAACTCTCCAAACAGATAAATCTTTTATCTCTCTTTCTTACAAAACGCACTGCGAACTGAACCAGGGCTAAAATCATTTCAAGTACGGGTGCTTTAACCACAAAGTCCAATAAACCTTAGGTTAGTTCTTGTAGGCCTTAAAAACCTTTGCTAAGGACTAAGGCTGAGGCTAGAAAGATCTGGATCTTGGTTGGTACTAGAGTACCTTTTAGGCCTATGGTTAGCATTCTAACCTAATCTAGGTTTCAAATGAAAAAGCACTTGTCTGAAATCATTAAGAACTTCATGGTCTAGAACAAGGGTTGAAACCTTAAGTTTTTGCTAAGGGACTAGCAAAAGCTAGGCATAGGGGTATGATGAGAACCTCATCATGAACCCTAACTAGCACAATCTAACCCAGATATTTAAGAAAAAGCTCCTACATAACCCAAAGAAAGGCTTAACTCAGAGAATTCTGAGTTTAAGAAGAAAATAATTCATAAGGGGTAAAACTGCAATTTCACCAATGTAGTTTGCAAACAGGATAATTAAGGGTCTAAACACAGGTCAAACAAGCCTAATAAGAAGGAAAGTGGGATGGTCGGATCTAAAAAGGGTTATAGCAACTTTAGGAAATTAAATGACATTCTGTAACCCTAAAACAAACCCACTTCAATTCACGAGGTTAGAGGTAGGATAAAAATCAACTAAACCCTCTAAAATTCATAGAAAAATGATCTCTAGGGTTTAAAACCTTCAATTTGACCTTAGAAACCCATTTTAACCTACAAGGAGAACCTTGCCCAATTAATGACTTAATCTGGGTTTTTACATAAATTGGCCAGTCAAACATGGTCCAACCTAGAAATAAAATTCACCATTAAAATCCTTAGGTTCAAATTAGTCTTGTATAAAAACTTGAGCCTAAGAGGAGACCTCCTTGACCGACTTTGCAATTTGGTCCTCTTCATTTACTTTTTGACCCTTATCTTTCGAAACCCTTGCATTTTGGCTCCTATCATTTTCATCGTTCTTTGCAGAGCGGTCCCTCCTGCAAAACTCTGCGCAGCACCATGCTCCGGCGACTTTGCGCGGAGCATGGCACCGCGTAGAGAGAGGTGACCACCTTACAAAGCAGACGCAGGGTTCCCTGCGACGTCCTCTATCGTAGGGACCCAGCCATGCTCTCCACCGGCCCCCATACCTTCTGTGCGAACGCGCGGAAGGTATGGGTCCCCTCTCCGGCCACGCTGCAGCGAGGCTGGCACATCGCCAGCCTGCGCCTCCCTCTGCGCCAGCCCCTTTATAAGGATCGGCACCCCCTGCCGGTTCCTGTAAGCTCTCTTTGACGGAGAACAACCCCCCACTTCATCCCCTCCTCCTCCGTCAGACGGCCCGCAGCTTCCGGCGACTCCCTCCCCTTCCTCCTCGTCGCTCTGCCGCCTTACATGCAGCAGGGTTCTCCTAGCCCTCTCGTCTGTGCCGTGCTGCACCCGCCGGCACCCTTCGCCTGCTTCCTCGTCGCTGCACTTCTCCTCCAGGGCCCTTTCTTCCCCAGCTCCGGCAGGTACGAGCCGGTGGCTTCACCCTCCCCCTTCGTCCAAAACCTAGGTAATTAGCTTCCTCTCCTCCTCCCTTACATTTTCCCTCTCTCAATTTATCCTTTTGCCTCACCGCACACGACTTCCACCTTCGCCTGCTCCATCTCCGACCACCCTCTCCGACGAGCTCATCCCACCTCCACAGACCTTCTCACCCCTCGCCGACTACCCTAAAAGCTTCCCCTCACTCCACTCAACAAATCCCCCCTTCCCATCCACTACCAGACGCCACCCGACTACCCCCCGAACAGACCCATCTCTCTGGCCACAGTCCGACCTAGGGCTACAACCATACGCTGCCTCACGCCTCGCCACCACCAGCACTGCCTTAGCCACACTCCGGCAAAGCTCCCTGCATCCTCTGATTGGGCCGAGAGGCCGTATTCTTGTTTTCAGGTCGACGACCCTTCACCGCCATTACCGAGCTTCTGAAGCTCCTTCACCTACAGCTGCAGGTGCTCTCTCGCCCAGGCTCACTCCCCAGGACGCGCGGCTTGCCTTCGCGAAGCATCCCAGGCCTGCAGCTGGGGAGAAGGCGGACATTTAGTCCCACCTCTGCAGTTCTAGAAGAGCCGCAGCCAAATAAATGGAAAAAATGTTGTAGGCTTATCGCCTTCGAACACAGGGGTCAGGTCCCTCACGCACGCCGTGCGCCACGTGCTCGCCCTCGCCCGCGCTCACACCCCGCGCACTCCTCGCCCACCACCACATGCCGGTGGGCCTGGTCCCGGGTGCGATACCCGTACCCGAATACCCGGCTCTGGGAGAAAGATCCTATGAGAGAAATCTGAGAAAGAGAGAGACGCGGGGAAGGGTAGGGGTAGGTTTTGCTTTCTGATCCTTGTGTGAGTGTGCAGGAGCAGAAGGAGAAGGAAGGAAGGCGGCCGAAGCCTTAGTTGCTCAGGGCAGAGAGGAAGAAGAAGCAAAGAAGAAGAAGAAGAAGTAAGAGAGAAGAAACAGAAGAAGAGAAGCACTGTAGCAAACCTACAGTTAAGTCGTCTGACTGCTACATCAGACGACGGTTGAGCAGCAACCAGAGGAGATAAAGCAAGAGAAGAAAGAAGAAGAAGATTGTCACAGCCGTAGAAGAAGAGAAGAAAAAGAAAGAAGGAGAAGAATAAAGAAAGAATAGAAGAAGAAGAAGAAGAAGAAGAACTCTGCAGAAGAAAAGAAGAGAGAAGACACAGTCGTGAGCAGAGAAGAAGAGAAAGAAGAAGAAAAGAAGAGCAGTTGAAAGAAGGAGAAGGATAAGGAGAAGAGAAGAAGAAGAAGCCAAGACAAGTTCCCTCTCTCTCTCTCTCCCTTATTTTTGTAATCTAATAGAGAACCTTTGTATTTCTAGAATTCCAGTAGCTCCCTAAGTTCGACCTCAGGAAAACCATTTCCAAGTAAAAAATTTTGTAATGATAACCTGATAGCTATCTTATTACTACAACGACTGTAACTTGACATATAACAAACGCAAACAAACTAATCGGACAGCAAAACCCACGACAGTCATCATGCCCACAGCATCAATTAATAGAATTTGGATTATAAGAACATAGGCTTCAATGCATAAAATGGATCAGATAGCGTAATGACTAATAAATGGAATAATTGATAATGTAGTACCCTCTTTTTTTTGCTCTTGTTATTATTGTTACTCAATTGTTGTTGTTCTACTCTACTCAGTTTTTACTGATATATTTTCTTCTGTTTCATACTTAAGTGTTGCTGAGCAGCTAGGTGTAGTGGCTGTTGTTGGTCTTTCTGTTGCAAGATCAAGTTATACTATAGGAGACCATCCGTACTAAGCATTGTGACTCATTTAGTTTTGTTTACATTGTTCTACTCCTTACTTTGTCTTTTCGTGGTTGTATTAGTACTTGAACGCTAGTTACTTTTCAGCTTTATGTGGTGGATTTTATTTTATATTGCCAGCACTTTATTTTCATTCAATGCATTATCAATAAACGCTTGGCTATTGATGTTCTGTGACTGTGTTAAGTGACTGCAATCTTGTTTATTATTGTTGCTTGGCATTATCACCTGACGACTTAGGTATCGTTAACTGGCGAGACTTAAGTCGTCACACGTATGCCGCATGCTAGCCACATTTTCTAGGCTTATCAACCATCTTGGCACACAACCTCTACCAGATCATGTTCGCTAAAGCCTAGCGGGGGAATGCAGGTGATTTATCCTCTTACCGCCTGCTTTTATTAGTTGAGCAGGTGAGGACCTGTTTGGTGGGTTTTTTGGCTTACTCTCCTAGTCGACTTTCTATCTTATTAGAGATCTTTATGGGTTATGTGTTGGACCCATTTAAGGTACCACTGTTATCTGGGCCTACTATACCTATTGGGCCTAATTGGGGATTTTTCCTTTCTCATCACCAAACAAGGAACAACTCTAACCAACTAACCTCTTAATACGTTGGGATCAAAGATCCCTTCCTACCAGAAAGTTATCCACCCATCATTCCCCTACCATGCCTCGCTTTTATATCACAATGGAATCTTACATCCACCATGAATTGGGTTTGAAACAAGTTGAACTCAAACACACACGTGTCCTATGAGCACTTGCATAACTAATTACTTGCTTATCGACGACAAAACGAGAAGAAAAAAAAGAAAAATATTAATATTTTAATTAGAGGCTCTTGACCGGCAATTATCCAAAATCTCGCTAGGTTCCTAGAAACCTTAGACAATCAATTACATATTTAATAAAGAAACAAGTCAGCACAACACAAAAAAAAATTCAAACGAAAAAAATGGTACGTAAAGGTGAAATTTGAAGGAAGGGAATTTAGTAAAGGGGTTGGAGAAAAGGAGAAATGGTAATGTTGCTCATCAAGTCACCCAACCTTCTTGTGTAAACACAGCATCATAGCATAAAAAAAATCATTTGCCTCTCCCCTTTGTTTCAGGTCGGTGAAGATTTTTCGTGCCTTGTTGTCCATGTTGTTGTCAACATAGAGTTCAATCAGGTCTGCGAAGATTTTTCGTGTCTCGTCAACCATGTTGTTGTTAACATAGAGTTCAAACATGTAATTTGAATACAGATTGGTCCATCATCCAGAAACTAGACATTCTAATATGCTATGTGGTGGTTGGACTAAAGGACGTGAGATTGACGAAGTCCGAGGATGAGTGCCACATAAGGGGACACTATAGACTCTGCGCTGTTGCCATAACGATGGAAACAACGAAACAAACCAAGACCATAGACACACAGATTATCTTGTCAAACACCTCTCCACCATCGAAATGCACCGTGACTAAAATCCCTAAACCTAAACCATGGCCTGAATCCTAATCCTAAGCCTTAATCCTAGTCCCTACGAGCGACCAAGAGTGATCAATAAAGATTGAGAGAGATATAGAGATCAAGTAAGAGAGAGTGCAAAACTGAGATCCAGTAAGAGCATCGAGCAATCGATCACTAATAAAAATGGTAAGAAATCAATTGAAACACAATAAAACAATTAATTACTAATCAAATGGTGAGAAAATGATGAAAATCATGATAAATTGGAGGTGCAGAACACTGGGCAAAGGAAGCAGATAGATTGAAAGTGGACGGTGAGAAATCAATCAAAAGTGTAAAAGATTAAGCATAGAGAATGATCAAAACACTCGAGAAGGCATCGGTGAGTAAGATTGAATGGTAGGTGAGCAGAGAAATGACAATCTCCAAGAATGTGAGAGGGAGAAATATATTTGACCTGCAATGAGGTAGAAGGCATCGACAAGTAATAGAATGCGTTGACAAGAAATAAGGCGACGGAGAAGATGTGCTTGAGGAAATGAGCACAACAGTGTCAAGAGGAATGAGCTTAGGAGAAGTTTAGAAACTTAATGAGGGTTACAACTTAAAAGATGTATTTTCCTTCAATATTTTTCTTTTTTCCCTAAATGATGCCCTTCAGTGTAGTGTTAAACATTAGTAACTTACACCGTTAGTGTAGGACATTTTTTTTGTAGTGATTCAATCCCCACTACTTATTCTACTACGTAATCAAGCATCGTTCATTTATCTCATCCAACGTATCACCTATCTCATCAAGAAATCAAACAATTTAATCTAACCCATCCACCAACTTGTCCCTAATTGTGCTTGGCAAGAAGAATAAATATGTGGATTAAGTAAAAAATCATAGGAAATGAGTAGAATAGAATGGTAAAATAAATAGGTTTATCCATTTAGAAGAATAGGTAGATTAAACTTATCACAAAAAGGAAGAACAATAAGATTAATCTCTATTAAGCCTTCCTTAATTCGATACAAATGATATGCAAGTTAATTGTGACCAAATAGAAGTTGACCGGAGTTAACCCTTCTTGATCTGCCTCTCAAACAGCCCCTTAATCAACATCCCACTTATATCCCACCGGCAAAAGCGGTAGTTTTGTATCATCTCAACCTGTAAATATCCAAATCCATTATCAACTACGGATTATATATAGATGCCATGCTAAGAGATTTCTTAATTCCTGAAGCTTTGTGCCTTCTCAAAGTTCCTCGAGTATACATATTTTATACCGCATATACATATATATATACAATTTAAGTGCGATTGTTCGATTGATTTAACACACATCTAAATTCATCCGATCGATCCATCTGCATGAAAATCCAAACCCAGACAAATTTTTCTCATCCATTTCTCTCTCCCCCCGGCACTAACAAGTTTCTGGTGCCGTCCCCAGCTTGACCACAACCTGGCAATGGAATATCCTTCCACATTCGGAGGATATCCCTGGAATCAAATCAAATCAAAGGCCATACATGCAATACAACTTTTTTTTATTACTTTAATAGTAATTTTTGTTTTTCAGTCAGGAAAATAAAAGAGGAAGAAGGAAAAAAAAAAGATACAGTCATTGGCGCGATCCTTTCCCCCAGTCTCTTGCTTGCCAATGGTCAACAACATATGTTGACTTCGGCCCCTTTCATCGCTACAATTTCAAGCATATGTATCACACCCCTTGCACCTCTCTCGACTTAACGGTAGATCTGAACGGTCTCCCTCTTCTTCTTCTTCTTCTTCTTCTTGTTATCATTGTATACACTACTAGTCTTCCTCCACATCAGAGAGGGGAGGGGGAGAGGGGAGGCAACAAGAAGCCATGGCGAGGACACAGGAGATTAATGTCCTGAGCGCCCTCGACCAGGCGAAGACGCAGCTCTACCACTTCACGGCCATCGTAATCGCCGGCATGGGCTTCTTCACCGACGCCTACGACCTCTTCTGCATCTCCCTCATCACAAAGGTCCTCGGCAGGATCTACTACACCAACTACAACTACGACAAACCTGGGACTCTCCCCCCGAACGTCTCCTCCGCCGTCACCGGTGTCGCCTTCTGCGGTACCCTCACTGGACAGCTCTTCTTCGGCTGGCTCGGCGACAAGCTCGGACGCAAGAAGGTCTACGGCATAACCCTCATGCTCATGGTGGTGTGCTCCATAGGCTCCGGCCTCTCCTTCGGCAGCACCCCCAAGGGTGTCATGGCTACCCTCTGCTTCTTCCGGTTCTGGCTCGGCTTCGGCATCGGCGGCGACTACCCCCTCTCCGCCACCATCATGAGCGAATACGCCAACAAGCGCACCCGCGGCGCCTTCATCGCCGCCGTCTTCGCCATGCAGGTACATATATATATATATATATATATATATATATATACGTACTTTCACTGACGTAAGATCGATCTGTATTACACAATTGAGATCCAATCGAATTAATTAATGTCGGTGAAGGGCTTCGGGATCCTTGCGGGAGGCATCGTGGCCATCGTCGTCTCCGCGGCCTTCAACAACAGCTATCCGGCGCCTTCCTACGAAGTTGACCCAGAGGGCTCCCTCATCCCGGAGGCCGACTACGTGTGGCGGATCATCGTGATGTTGGGCGCCCTCCCGGCACTCCTCACCTACTACTGGCGGATGCGGATGCCGGAGACCGCCCGCTACACCGCCCTAATCGCGAAGAACGCGAAGCAGGCGGCCGCCGACATGTCGAGGGTCCTGCAGGTGGACATCGAGGCGGAGCCCGAGCGCATGGTGGCCGCGCCCTCCAACTCCTTCGGGCTCTTCTCGAGGGAGTACGCGCGGCGCCACGGCCTCCACCTCCTCGGGACGACCACCACGTGGTTCTTCCTGGACATAGCCTTCTACAGCCAGAACCTCTTCCAGAAGGACATCTTCAGCAGCATCGGGTGGATCCCGCCGGCGGAGTCGATGAACGCGATCGAGGAGGTGTTCCGCATCGCCAGGGCGCAGACGCTCATCGCGCTGTGCGGGACCGTCCCCGGGTACTGGTTCACCGTGGCCTTAATAGACATCATGGGGAGGTTCACCATCCAGGTGATGGGCTTCTTCTTCATGACCGCCTTCATGCTCGCCCTCGCCATCCCTTACGGCCACTGGACCAAGAAGGACAACCGGATCGGCTTCGTCGTCATGTACGGCCTCACCTTCTTCTTCGCCAATTTCGGGCCCAACGCCACCACCTTCATCGTGCCTGCCGAGATCTTCCCTGCTAGGCTAAGGTACGCGCACCGGCGTTGCGTACCGTAAGCAATGCGTTTACTTCACCGTCTACTTATTTTTACAATATTCTATTAGTTTCTCTCTCTCTCTCTCTCTCTCTCTCTCTCTCTCTCTCTCCAAAATAAAATATCACAAATGATATATATATATATATATATAGAGAGAGAGAGAGAGAGATATTTAATTTTGGAAGGAGGTGTGTCAACTTTCAAGTGAAGTTTTAAATTAATGCACATTTGATCTGCTTCTTTCCTTGTAATTTCGATGATCGATCAAAATGAAATGAATTATTTTTGTTTAAGGTCAACGTGTCATGGAATATCGGCGGCAGCGGGGAAAGCGGGGGCGATCGTGGGGTCGTTCGGATTCCTGTATGCAGCGCAGAGCACGCACGAAGCGGACGTAGAACCCGGCTACAACAAGGGGATTGGGGTGAAGAACTCCCTCTTCTTGCTTGCAGCGTGCAACCTCTTTGGCCTCATCCTCACCCTCCTAACCGTGCCAGAATCCAAGGGAAGGTCCCTCGAGGAGCTCACGGGCGAGAACGAGGAATGCCCCCCCGAGTACGAGCAGATCTTCACCGAGGCTCCACTGGCGAGCTAAAGCTAAACTAATTTCGGAGACCGCCGATTTGATCACTTCTTCGCCTATGAGACCTTGTGAGGTGTCATGTGGTCCTCGTCCCTGTATTCATTGTTTTCTTGTTCTACGACATTGAGATGGTAATAAGGAGAAGGATGATTGAAAGGAAAATGATTTTTCATTTTTGACGAAATTGTGATGGGAAGGAGGGGTCGGCGCAGCGTACTGTATATATGTGTGAAGAAATTAATTGAATCATTTCCCAAGTAAATCAAGTCGTCTCAAAAGAGTACCTCGGAAATATTGGTGTATGGGCTACCGGTCGCAATTTTGTCGTGTGTGGTGGGATTTCTCTCTACCTTGAAATGGTTATCTTGTCTTTTTTGCGGTTTTTAATTTTACTTTGCTTTTCTTTCTGAATTGAAAGTTTTTTTAATATAAATTTTTCGTTAAAAAGAAGAATCCGATCCAATGGTGCGTCTCAAAAAAAAAGGAAAAAGATAGAGAAATCCCACTCGGAGAAAAAATCTCTTAAAATGTAATAACTCAAAAAATTAAAAAAAATGAGATAATAAATAAAAATAAAAAATAAAAAAATATCTCAAAATTAAGAATCAGATGATCTTATGAAAAAAAGATAATCTCACATTTATAAGAATAATAAGATATCAACAAGATAAATCTTAAAAAAATATACCACGATATCAAATAAATCAATTAAAAAATTAAAATCAAACTCAATCTTAATAATCCTAAATTACACGTGATCCTCGAATAAAATAACCTAAATGTTGCACCAAACGCCAAAGAATTGCTGAGTTGGTAGTCGATTTGGACACGCCAAATTTCACCAACAAATCAATGCGGCCATGCTATCTGAAGCACAAAAGAACGAACGGTGGGGATTGTGGGCCTGATATGGGGGCGCGGAAAAAGCCTCCGAAAACCATCGCTCGGGAAAGATATGTCCTCTCTGTGAAATGGGTTCAGCCTTCAATGATTGGGAAACATCTTCTCTCTCTTTGGTACATATCATCGACGAAAGAATTACCTACATAAAATATCTTTTCTCCCAATGGATTTGCATCTTATTCCTGAGAAGGAAAAAAATAATAATAAAAAATTCATCACTTATTCAACATGTGTCCGTGAACATAAAGAAATGATTGCAACACGCAGACCATTATACAATCCAAATCACTTCTTCTTTAACATGAGTCCATAAAAAATCATAAGTGTTTACAACATGTAAGTTATCATACAATCAAAATCCGAACAAATTGTTATGCTGTTATGCTTACATAATCGAATTATATCATAAGCAATGGCATTAAGTGACCTGTTTATGTAATAATAGCTATCGTATATATTCTATAATTTATATTTGAATTCCCTTTCTATTTCTTTGTTAAGTTAACTCATATTATTTTATTATTTTTCAAAAGGAAACTCTATTATATATAACATTCTTCAATTTTTGTGATAATTTTTGTTGAATTTCAGTCTTTGCTCCATAAGATTTAACTTTTTTGTTCATTTATTTATAATTCTCCAATTTCTTGTGTACATAATTCTTCTGTTTCTTGATTGTCCGCAATGGGAGCGATTTAGTTTTTCCTTTTAAATTGTCCTTATTTAGTTGATACGATACGATAACCCAGCCCCTTACGAAATGACCACGATCAGAGGCTGGGCAAGCACATACACAAGGGTAATAAATTTTAGCTAAATCCACCCATAAATAAATGGGCTATATCTTATAAAGGATGTTCTCTATTCACTATGATGGTGTTTGATAGTTAGGTTAAGTGAGTTAATATATATTTATTCACCACTTAATCCGCCTCTTATTTACGCTTGATTAAACTTATTACAACTCCTTTGTGGAATAAGCTTAACCTTCCTAAACACTCGATGCCAAAATCCACTGATTCCACTACTCCTTCTCTATTCCTCTACTTATTCCACAGACATATTCCCTTACCAAATGCTACCGATATGTGTTTAGCAAAAATCAACAGCCTTACTCTAATTATTACAGGATGGAATGGATTCAAGGAACGAATGAGAATACTCTACAATACATGCCCTTTGGCATGCCTACACAAGTCCTTACATAGGGGGTTTGTTGATAGCGGATAACTATGCGACCGAAGTTGGATTTGAAAAATCTGTTATTGTAGTCCGAATTGTGAAGTAATCCGTCAACAGATAAAATTTTATCGAAATTCGTAAAGAAATTTCAGGTCAAACACATAGAAGCTACATCGATCTTAAATCTACGATTGTATTTTTTTGTATTTTTGTTTGAAAATGAAATAATTACAATGGAATTGATATAAACAATAAGAGATAGAGAAAGATAGAGAGAGAGAACAATCACTTGATAAAATAATACTATTTTTACAACTAGAAAGAAGGAAAAGATTACAATTAGAGAGCGAGAAATTCTATTCTAGAAAGCGATTGAAAAGAAAAGAGAGATGTTATCCTCCTCGACGAATGCTTGGAGGACAAGCCGGATGGAGCGATGCATGGAAGACAGAGAACGGAGTGGGAAGAAGGAGGATGAAGCAGGAAGAAGCAGGAACGAGGCAGCACATTGTCGTCGTCGCATGATCTACTTCCGGAATGGGAGCGAGAAAATTGGATTTGACTCTAGAATAGTATCCCGAGTGTAGGACAAGCTTCTCTTGAGCTTTGGAGAAGGAGAGAGGTGAAGGAAGGGATGAGAATTTAGTAGGGTAGGGGTCTCCTTTTATAGTTGTAAGGATAGGGGGTAATTTAGTCATTACATATTCAAAAGCATTAAAATCAGGTCTTTAGTGACGGATTTATCCCTCACTAAAGGTCTGATTGTGGGCGACATGCGCGTGCCTCCTTTCCTATGCCTTAACGCCAAGCACACGTTCAATGGATCTCAGCTGTCCGATCGCGAGATCAGATGACTCAGATCGCTTCTCGCCTGCTTCAGCTGCATGCGCCTGCGCGTGCGATCGAGGGTGAGGCAGTGCGTTTGATCGCGCATGCACCCAATTAGGCGATCTGGGCCTTCCGCAGCTGATCGTGCGGTTGAGATTAAATGCACGCGTGCCTCTGATCTCGAGTCGAACCTACTCCTTACGCTTGCACAAGGGCACTCGATCGCTGCGCTACGGTCGCTTCTTCGTCGCGTTTACATTTTAAGTACACACACTCGTGGCCATTGGATCAAGATCCAACGACCCAGATCTCTAAGCTTCCTCGGACTATATCTGGTGCTATGGAAGTCCGATCAGGGCGATCTTGGAGTCGTTGAACTCCAATCGTTGCCCTGAGCAGATCCGTACGGTTAGATCTTCGATCCGAGGCCACAATTAAAAGTCACCATGTCCCTGGCCATAAAAGGAGACAATTACTATACAATTTATACAATTTGATCTAAATGCATGATTATACATGTTATGCAATATTTACAATGCATGATGCTAATATGACACTAAGAAGATGCATTAATAGACACTTTTGGCTATTTAAATATATGCACTTCACACTCCCATGCCTATCTTTTGCTAGTCCCTAGCAAAAATTACATACTATTTATAAAAGAATTAGGATTGGATTACTCGGGCAAAATTTATTTTCAACATTAAGAAATTTTTACTTAGGACCTGAACTTTCAAAGACATAACAACGCCTGGCTATCTACCAAAATGCAGACCACTTGAAGCCCTCGCCTTATTCAAAGAAGGATCTCTTTTTCTCCTTTTTCTTCTTTTCTATTTTTTTTGGATTTTTGAGTTGAGGGTTTCAGAGCAGCTTTCTACGGCCACTCAATCCACCCAAGACCTAATGAGAACCCTAAGTTCTAAGTATCTTTTTGTGAATGTTATAGACTCGTTGATTGACAATCAGAATGGACTTCGGGTTTCTACGCCCCTAGGTGACCTTAAAAAGAATTCTACCTAAAAGTGTATCTATGCAACCGGTAGCTTTCTCCCTACTTTTATTTTTATGGGGTCAACACAAGGGTGAATCCATTGTATATCTCCTCGGCTTATTCTACTTCTCCGCTTCTTCCTAAGTGTTTTAGGAATTAAATGTGCATTTCTTAAGGTGGGATCTGGATAACCTACCTATGGGCTGTTACCCACGATAACTTGCCAGCCATACTCGTGCGGTGAAGTGTGGCTTATTTCTTTTTCTTTTCTTTTCTCCTTTTCTTTTTCTTTTTCTTTTCTCTTTTTTTTTCTTTTTGGACTTTCCTTTTCTTTTTTAAGTAGGTGGCTTCCCTAGTCTAAGATTTACCTAAAGGCAACAGGAAAAGAATGGTCCAGTAGCTAGGCTCTAGACAACCTACCTATGGGCTGTTACCCACAATAACTTGCTAGTCATACCACCCTAGAAGGCTCATTAGCTATCCAATTTCCGTTAAAACTGCTGAACAATGAGTCAGTGTAAATAGTATGTAGATGCTTAAACTTAAAGTTTCCTCAAATCAGAGGGTAGGTTGATAAGTCATGTACTTATCACCTAAACTTATTTAATAAAATTAAAATGGAATTCAGGATGACGAGGACTCGATAAACAAATTCACATTTTAGTGGATACCCGGGCAGATTAAGCCCAAAGACATGGAGGGTCTTAGTATTCAGATCATACTGTAATATTTCCTAAGATTGAAAAGTCCTAATGCCCAAGTATTATTTCTTAATTTATTATATATATATATAACTAAACAAGTAGAATTTACAAGAATTCCACAGAGCTGACAAAATGATTCAAAAATGAATCCACTCCCCCATGCCCAGCTGATGCAATGTCTTCATTGAGAATAAAAGACATGAAAGGGAGGATAGAATGTAGAAGATATCACCTGAATATGATGCTCAGGTTAGCTCGGAGTCAGACTGTACAATTGCTGAGTTTAATGCCATCAGCTAGGTGAAGTCTAACCAAAGTAATCACAATGTGATTAGAGCAGCTAAGTTTGAGATAGGTTTTGGAACAATACGGTCAATAAAAGGCTTCAGACGTTGATCGTTGACTTTAAATGAATTACCCATCTTTGGGTTAGAAATCTAAATGACCCCGTTTGGAAATATCTGATCGATGATGAACGGGCTGTTCCATTTTGACCTAAGTTTGTCGGGAAAGAGCTTAAGTTGAGAATCAAAGAGCCAGACCTTCTGGTTCGGCTCAAAGCTCTTGCGGGATATCAATTGGTCATGAAGAGCTTTGGTCCGAGCCTTGTAGATCTTGGCATTCTCGTACGCATCATTTCTAAGCTCCTCCAACTCAGATAGTTGGAGTTTCTTGATCTTTCCGGCTAAACTTAAATCCATATTACACTGCTTGATTGCCTAGAATGCCCTATGTTCAATTTCTATGGGTAAATGGCATGCCTTTCCATACACCAGATGAAATGGTGACATGCCGATAGGCATTTTGTACGCCGTATGGTAGGCCCAAAGAGCATCCTCAAGCTTTTGAGTCCAGTCTTTACGATTAGGCCTAACCGTCTTCTGAAGAATATTCTTGATCTCCCGATTGGAGATCTCGGCCTGTCCATTCGTCTGAGGATGGTAAGGTGTGGAGATTCTATGATTTACCCCGTATTTTGCTAGTAAATTATGAAACTGAGTATTATTGAAGTGAGTACCACCATCGCTGATGATGTCTCTTAGAATCTCGAACCAACTGAAGATGTTCTTCTTGACGAAATAGATGACCACCTTGTGGTCATTGGTTCAGGTGGGAATAACCTCGATCCACTTGGACATGTAATCAACAACGATGAGAATGTACTGGTGTCCTAATGAAGGGAGGAAGGGTTCCCATGAAATCGATGCCCCAAGCGTCAAAGATTTCGATGGGAAGAATCGGGTTTAGGGACATCATGTCTCTCTTGGTTATGCTCCCAAGTGCCTAGTATTGGGAACACGACCTCGAGAATTCCTAGGCATCCTTGAATAAAGACAGCCAAAAGAATCCAGATTGTAAAATCTTTGCAACCATCTTTTTCCCGGAGAAATGTCCACTATATCCAGATGCATGGCAGAACTCGAGTATACTTTTGAATTCATTCTCCGGAACACATCGGCGAATAATCTAATCAAAGCCGATGCGGTACAGTTCAAGGTCCTCCCAGAAGTAATATTTGACCTTAGATTTGAGTCTATCTCGTTGTTGCTTGGTCCAATCCTGAGGGATTTGACCAACGGCTAAATAATTTACAATGTCTGCAAATCATGGGGTTTGGACACCTGAAACTACAAGGATAGTCTCATCCAGAAAAGTATCAGCAATCGTAATATCTGGATGAGAAGAATCACTTAGAAGTCTCGAAAGATGATCCGCCACTACATTCTATGCCTTGGATTTATCTTTGATTTCAAGATCGAATTCTTAAAGCAGAAGAATCCATCGAATAAGTCCGGGTTTGGCATCCTTTTTGGCCAAGAGATGTCTCAAGGCCGAGTGGTCGGTATATATTATAACATCAGACCATAAGAGATAAGCCTTGAATTTCTCCAAAGCAAATACTACTGCTAGCAATTCCTTCTTAGTAACAGTGTAATTCTTCTAGGCCTCGTCCAGAGTTTTGCTAGTGTAGTAAATGACAGAGGGCTTCCTATCAATCTTCTGACCCAAAATAGCCCCAACCGCGTAATCAAAAGCGTCGGTCATGATCTCAAATGAGGCTGTCCAAATCGGTGGTTGCAACATCAGAGCACAAGTGACTGCCATTTTAAGAAAATCAAATGCCCTATGGCATGATTCATTGAAATCAAATAGTGTATCTTTGGCGAGAAGATTTCTCAGAGGGTGAGCAACCTTAAGGCAGTCTTTGATGAACCTCCTATAGAACCCCACATGACCAAGAAATGATCGAATTTGTTTGACATATGTGAGAGGAGGAAGTTTAGAGATAGCATCAACCTTAGCTTTATCAACTTCGATTCCCTGTTCAGAGATTACATGGCCCAAGATGATGCCTTCATGTGTCATGAAATGACTCTTTTCCCAGCTAAGGACTAGTCTTGTTTTGATGCATCTTTTAAGAATCATTTCAAGATTAGCCAGGAAAGAATCAAATGATTCTCCGAAAATGGAGAAATCGTTCATAAAGACTTCCATAAACTCTCCCACCATGTTAGAGAATATGGCTAGCATACACCTTTGAAAAGTTGCGGGTGCATTGCATAAGCCGAATGACATCCTACGGAAAGCAAAGCTTCCGTAAGGACAGGTGAAAGTCATTTTTTCCTGATCCTCGAGATGGATAGGGACTTGATTGTATCCCGAGTAACCATCAAGGAAACAGAAGTACTTCTGTCCAGCTAGTCTTTCCAGGATTTGATCGATAAAGGGCAAAGGAAAATGATCCTTTTTCGTGGCTGTGTTCAGCTTCTTGTAATCAATACAAACCCTCCAAGAGGAAGCTGAACAAGTTGTGACAGATTCTCCTTTCTCGTTAGTCATAATGGTAATCTCGACTTTATTGGGAACAATTTGCACGGGACTTACCCAAGGACTATCAGAGATCAGATAAATAATACCTACATCGAGCCACTTGATAATTTCCTTCTTGACCACTTCTCGCATATTAAGGTTTAATCTCCTTTGCATTTGGCTAGAAGGGCAGGATCCATCTTCCAAGAATATTCTATGATTGCAACAAGATGGCTCGATCCCTCTAAGGTCATGAATGGTCCAACCAATTGCCTCATTGTGTTCCTTTAGGATCTTGATCAGTTTAATCTCCTGCTCCTTAGTTAATTTGGCACTGATAATCACAGGGAGCATCTTTTGAAGTCCTAAAAACTGATATTTCAAATTCTTAGGCAATGGTTTCAGTTTGAGCTGGGGCGGGTTTTGGATTGAGGGTAAAGATGATGCTGAAGAAGATTCATCAAGAGGAAGAGGTTGAAAGTGAATAAAATCAATAACCTCTTCATAATGTGGCGGGTTTGCCACAAAGGGCTGTAGGTCAGATCCATCACAACAGGAGGAACTTTCGATTGCAGAAACTACCATACATGTTTCAATGTTCAAATTGTCTTCCTCAAGTTCCTCTATAAATCTACAATCCTCGAATTTGTTAATCGCCTTAAAAATATCCAATTTCAATTTTTGATCCCCAAAGGTAATTTCCATGCTACCGCTCTCACAGTTGATGTTGGCCTTAGCAGTAGCCAGGAATGGACGCCCCAAAATGATGGGCGCGTTCCTTAGATTTTCAAGTACATCCATGTCAAGGACAAGGAAATCTACAGGAAAATAGAAATCCTTAACCTTAACAATAACATCTCCAATAACGCCTCGCGGATTTATGATCAAATGATCAGCTAACTGCAGCATTACTGAAGTCAACTGAAGTTCACCTAATCCAAACTTCTTGTAAAGAGAAGTCAGGATTAGATTAATAGATGCACCTAGATCCAGAAATGCTCTATCAAAGGTGTAATCTCTGATGACACAAGAAATCAAAAGAGCACCTAGATCTCTCTTTTTCTGAGGAAGGTGATGCAGGATAACAAAACTAGCCTGCTCGAAGAGTACCACCTTCCTCGGAGCAGATTCCCTTGACTTACGCTTTTGTGTGCATAAATCCTTTAAAAATTTAGCGTAAGCTAGTATGTGTTTGATAGCATCGAGGAGTGGGATATTGATCTCGACATTCTTGAATATATTCAAGAGCTCCTCGTTACTATCAACAAGCTTCTTCTTCCTAGGTTTAATCAAGGCCTCAGGAAAAGGAACATGAGTCAAATCTTTGGAACCATGTTCCTAAGCCTTGATTTCTTCTTTGGAGTTCTCCTTTCTCTCCTCAGGCACTCCAGGATTTGGTAGATCAGAATAGTGTGGTTGTGGATCCTGAGTTTGTTTTCCCCTCCTCAAGGTAACAAAATTAGCAGATGCATACGGGTTTGGGTCTTGAGGAGGGTTAGGAAAGATTGAAGGGGCTTCATTAGCCAGAAACCTTTGATTTGAAGAAGCAAAAGAGGAAGGACCCTACTCAACCACCTAAGTATGTGCATGCGAGTCCCTCAGATTCATGTACCCTTTGGCTTGATTACCTAGATTTTGGATATTACGCGGGTTGGGTACGGGTTGAGATGGCAGAGATCCAGGTTGACGAGAATTAGCAATGAACCCAGTTTGCAAGTTGTCCAGTGAGGTTTTCATTTTCTGCATGAGTTGGAGCATAAATCATTGCATTTCTACCATATATCGGTTCAAATAAGCTTGCCATACGGGTTGACGGGCATTCCAGGCTGGCTAATTGACTTGATTCAGGGGCAACTAAGTGCAAACATGACCTTGACCCATTGGTATTTGTAGAGCATAGTTGCTGGGTCAGAATTGGGTCTGTTGCCCTGGGTTTTTCCAGGAAAAGTTAGGGTGGTTCCTCCAACCCAGATTATAAGCATTGGAATGAGGGTTGGACCTAACGTTCTCCTGTACAGCATAGACATCCTCATAGGGTGAGGATGGAGAGAAAGAAAGGGAGGGATCAGAGAAACTGGGATCAAAGGTCCCAGTTTGGAACTCGTGGGGTTTCGAATAATGCTAACTCACAGGTTGAGCTGCATCAAGTTGATTCACGAACTCCTGTTCAGAAGGAGCTCACGATGAATGGAATCCCGAATTCTAGGATTGAGTGGATCGAGAATTGTTCATTGAATTTCCATCCATCCACTCCTCCATCCTTTTAGTAACTAAGTCCACCTTATCTAGTTTATTGCAAATCAATTCCATATCGAATGAATGAGAGTCGTGGACTTCATTAACATTCGATCTGGGTTGTTGGGACTAGTTAAAAGTATCCATGGAGGCATGATTGACTGAATTTTCACTCATCTCCTCAAACAAATCGTGCATGCTATCTGTGTCTTTATTGAGGAAATTACCTCCGCAAGAAGCGTCCACATGATTTCTGAATTGCTCAGTCAACCGGTGGTAGATCTACACGAGTTGCCATTTCGGCACCTCATGGTGTGGACACCTTCACAATAAATCCTGGAATCGCTCCCAGGAAATAGAAAATTGCTTCGTCGACCGCTGGGTGAAGGTAGTAATCCCCCGTCTTAGAGCATTGGTACGTTCGACAGGGTAGAATTTCTTCAAGAAAGTCGATTTTAGATCATTCCATGTTGTAATTGGCCTTCCTATGATCCTGTACCAATGAGCGACTTTATCCCTAAGAGAGTGGAGAAAGAGCCTCATGATCATCTGCTCTTCATTCACATTTCACACCTTGGTGGTTTGGACCAAAATGGTCAAGTCCTCCAAGTACTGAAATGACTCTTTAGAGCCAAGCCCATGAAAGTGTTTGATTAGGCTTAATACCTGAGGCTTGATTTCTATGTCTTCGGTAGGAATCTGGACGTCGGGATGTTCCCCGTAATTTGAAGGATCCTAAAAATCCTTTAAGGGCTGAGCGCCCTGCATTCTCTGGAACCATTTTTGCATTCTTTGCATTTATTCCAGTTGCCTTTGAAATACCTCCTGTGGATTCTGAGGTAGAGGAGGTTGTTGATCAGCCATGGGATCTATTTGGCCAAAATCCAATCTACGCCTCCTAGAATACTCTAGTGGTCCTTCCAATCGGGGATTCAATGACCTCCTTCCCAGCATAAAGTAGGAAGAGGTCGGAAGGACTGGGGATAAGAACCCTACAGCACAACAAAACAAGCCTGTCCTTAAGTGGGGAAGCCTAAGGATCTACAGACTCTTAGAATCTGTCATAAGATTATAAACGATTTACTCTACTTGCATCCAATCAATCCAACCGGTTAAAAGGAGGGACTGGGGAGAAGGTTCTTCCTTCGGCTTGCGCCTCCCGTTCCTAGTGTACCCCCCAGTCGCTGTCGTTTGACGCTACTCCCCTAGCTAGACATTAGATTGATTGGTATAAGAAAGTTAATCGTAAACAATCTCAGACTGGGCCCTAAAGAGCGAATCAGTCCTTAAGGCCAACGTCTACTTGATTTTATTTAGGCCTGGGATTGTAGTGCTTATGGAATGTGGTGGGCCCTTAAGATGGGTTGTGCCCTTAATGATTGATTGAATATATGTAAGTGCGTGCACAACTAGAGTTTTCAAGCAATATTATTTTTGATGAGTGGATTTTAAGGTTCAAATCTTGCTTAAGTAGCTTTTAGGGTTTGGAATTAGGTTAATTCAATCAAGTTTCGAGGCAAACTAGATTTTCAAGCATGGGTGAAGATCTTTTTCCTTTTGAAATCAAAAGTAAAGTGGAGTGCCTGGTATTAACCTAAATTGAAAACCCTAAGGGGAAGTTACTTGGTTAGTTAATTTTAGGTTAAGTGCTGCAACCCAAACAACTCAAATAATTGGCCAAAATTGTACCACTGAGTTAGGCACACAAAATGATTAACCTAGACTGATTTCTACTCTTTTATATGTTGATTTACGTGTACCAGTTCCACAGATCAGAATCCAGTTGAGTAGATAAAAATCAATTAGGTTATGTGCCTTGAATGTGGGTGTATGTAGTGTGTATATTGATTTACCCCACAAGAAATATCTTTTTTGCTGATTTTTTTTTTTATATGAGGGTGAGATGAATGTGAGTGGAAATCCAAGCAACCAAACTAACCATAGGATTTATGCAAACACCTAGGTTAATTGGAGTTTGAATTAATGTTGTGAGTTGAAATCTATGGAGGGGGAAGAATGGGGAGCACTTACAGTTGTCTTCAATTGCACTTTACTCCGATCTACCGCTTGAAGATTCCCTGTTAAGGTACCTGCAAAATAATAGACGAGAAATAAAGCAATTTAGAAAACAGTAAGTAAAGTGCGCAAAATGCGGAAAGAAAATCGAAAATTATTGCCTCCCTGGCAATGGCACTAGAATGTTGATAACAGGTAAGTACGCAATTGAAGTTGGATTTGAAAAATCCGTCGTTGTAGTGAGAATTGCGAAGTAATTCGTCAACAGATAAAATTTTACCAAAATTCATAAAGAAATTCCAGGTCAAACACAGGGAGGCTACATCGATCTTAAATCCACGATTATATTTTTTTGTGTTTTTTTTTGAAAATAAGATAATTATAATGGAATTGATATAAACAATATAAGAGAGAGAGAACAATCACTTGATAAAATAATACTATTTTTACAACTAGAAAGCGGGAAATGATTACAATTAGAAAGCAGGAAATTCTATTCTAGAAAGCGATTAAAAAGAAAGGAGAGAGATATTATCCTCCTCGATGAATACTTGGAGGATGAGCTGGACGAAGCGATGCCTGGAAGATAGAGAATGGAGTAGGAAGGAGGATGAAGCAAGAAGAAGCGGGAACGAGGTAGCACATCATTGTCGTCGAGGGATCCACTTCCGGAACGGGGATGAGAAAATTGGATTTGGCTCTAGAATAGCATCCCGGATGTCGGACAAGCTTATCTTAAGCTTTGGAGAGGGAGAGAGGTGAAGGAAGGGATGAGAATTTCGTAGAGTAGGGGTCTCCTTTTATAGTTACAAGGATAGGGGGCAATTTAGTCATTACATATTCAAAAGCATTAAAATAAGGTCTTTAGTTACGGATTTATCCATCACTAAAGGTCTGATCGTGGGTGATGTGTGTGCGCCGCATGCGCCTCCTCCTCTCCCGCACCTTAACGCCAAGCACACGTTCAATGGATCTCAGTTGTCCGATTGCGAGATCAAACGGCTCAGATCGCTTCTCACCCGCTTCAGCTACGCATGCTTGCGCATGCGATCGGGCGTGAGGCAGTGAGTTTGATCGCACGTGCACCCGATTGGGTGATTTGGGCTGTCTGCAGCTAATTGTGTAGTTGAGATTAAACATGCGTGCGCCTCTGATCGAGAGTCAAACCCGTGCCTCGCATTTGCGCAAGGGTGCTCGATTGTTGCGCTACGGCCACTGCTTCGTCGCGTTTATGTTTTAAGAGTGCTCGCTCATGGCCGTTGAATCAAGATACAACGACCTAGATCTCTAAGCTTCCTTGGACTATATCTGGTGCTACAGATGTCTGATCAGGGCGATCTTGGAGTCGTTGAACTCTAATCGTCACCCTGATAAGGTCCGTATGGTTGGATCTTCAATCCGAGGCCCCGATTAAAAGTTGCCCTGTTCTTGGCCATAAAATGAGACAATTACTATACAATTTATACAATTTGACCTAAATGCATGATTATGCATGTTATGCAATATTTACAATGCATGATGCTAATATGACACTAAGAACATGCATTAATGGACATTTTTGGCTATTTAGATGTATGCGCATCAGGGTCTTGTGGATTACATTGGAAAAGAAGGAAAAAGAAATGCCATTATTTTGATTAGATGGGCTTGGTTTAGGGTGGATCCATGAGTTGGATTTGAATGATGGTCTTCCTTGTTAAGTGTGCTTCCTTTGTCATTTTCCTCCTCAATGGTCTCACCCTTGACCTTGGGCCTAGGACACATAGCTATAGCATATGCCTCATCCCATCCTAGTCAAGACATGGGGTGGTAAGCCAAGGGACGTTTTCAATATCCTAACATAGGGAAAAATGTCAATGCCAAGTAGCTACGCTTCCTTTAAGAGATGGCAACTAAATCCTTTTTGAGAAAAGCTCTCCTCATATCTTTCTTTATTTGGGTTTCCTTTTTCATTTTACCTATGTGCGATCTCCCTTGGCCATAGTGTTGATCCTGATTGAGCGAGGCAGCCCTTGTTACGAAGAGCTTGCTTTTGGATGAAGCTTCACGTGCAAGGCAACCAACTTGAGTGATGACTCATCTGACCTTTTATTAGAGTCATCCAATTGATCTGGACATGCAAGCAAAATTTGAAGCAAGCTTCCCAAATCCTTTGGCCTACTTGGCCTTAGCTTTCCAAGTTGGCCAATTCAAGAGCCAACCTTACAAGGAGAATTGCCCTAAGACAAAAGAGGGTTCAAATTTTCCTTATGTTGATCCTTCATGGGACCTAGGAAAATATGTCCTTGTCATTTGCCCCTACTCTTCTTGCTAGCTATTTAACAAGAACAATAGCTTCTTAGGATTCACTTGTTCCTCCAAGGTTAGCCCTCCTCCTTGTTCAGTTGTTTTGTTCTTTAAACAAGAAGTTTTCTGTGGTCATCAAGGCTATGCGCCTTACCTACAACTTGAGCTTGAAGATTCCCCAAGCTCATACAGAGTGGCATTTGCTCGAGACTAATCCTATACATCCTCATTCCATTGTTGAAGCCCTCTTAGGGCTCCTTGGTGATTCTCTTTGGTGTTTTCTCCCAAGATTTGGGTAAAGGATTCGATCGTATCAACCCCATGGCATCGTGAAAGTGTGAAAACACGAAAATAGGTGTTTTTATAATTTTCAAATACAAGGTTGAATCGATGTAAAAAATGATCAAGTATCAAAAAAAGAAAACACTTGAAAATAGAACCACATGGGAGGACCTACTTTCCTCCCATTCCAAGATCCCACAAATATAAGGAATTATACCTTTCGTAGGTGACATAGTGCAACACCCCAAGTTATGGTGCCTCCTCAAATAAGTCCTGGTAGAAGCCCCAACGTGCACCTCCCCAATGAGTAGATGAGACCCTCGTGTCATAGAAGAACAATCCCAGGAGCGATTTGTGAACTCTTTCGTGAATCTGACATGACGATTCCTTTGAAATCCAAGTTGAGTCTTAAGAATAACTTCAAGAGGGCCAAGAACAACAAGCCCCTATAGTAGTTGCATGGCTAAGAGGAGAGCGGGACGATTGCCTACTGAAGGGAAGGAGGGCTGCACGAGGAGGAGAGGGCTGCAGCTTCATCCCTCTATTGTCAGTTGACTAGTTCGCCAACCAATCCATTGACTTTTGAGGCAGGTGTTGACCAACATTATTGTTGGTCGATAAACTACTAAAGGTGATAAGGGGTGTGCATCTTGCCTTCCTTCTGGTGGCTACAACTACAAGGATTTGGGTGGTTTTTGGTGGAATTTATTATCAATCAAATGATTGAGTTGTAATTAGAGTTTCCTATTGATTGCACAACAATCATGGGTCCTAAAATGACTAAATTGAGTTAAAACCTAGCTCACATTGTAATTAGAACATGCATTTCATGCATCCGCATTCCTGTATATTCTTAGTCTATTTTCTCCATTTTATGGGTCTATTAGTGATATTGACATTTTATGTGGATCAGGTCCATAGGAGAGGAGATGGAATTGCACTTCAATGGAAATGCGGGAAGATACATGATGACTACATCAACCAATTCCTGCAATAGATGAGAGGAGACGGTAGCAAGAAGATCCATATAGAAGAGAGAGAGAGAGATGAAGATGAGACAAGCTAGGACAAACCCCAATAAACTTTACCAACCTCACATTCACACACCACAACTCTAACCTTTATGCACACACATTAATTTCAAAGCACATGTGTTTACACTACATCTCGACACATGTATACTGATGAGAGACTCATCATGGCTCTTAATTATCACTAATTAACTAGTTTCCCTAGTTAATTAACTGAGAATACATTAAATATAGGGTTAATTATACTATAAGGGTTAAATTACCAAGGACCTGCAAAATAAGTTAAAAACACTAAATTAAATGTCAATTAATCATAATAATAATTTAATCAATAATGTGGACTCAGTTAATAACCATTTAGCTAGATATTTAATATTTAAACTAACTTATTTAATATTATGACCTAAGTATGTAATTAACCTATTTAAATTAATCACTTAAGAAAATAAAGCTAAAAAGGGTAAAAATGTAATTTTAAGGCGTAAATATAATATTTACCTAATTTATAATTATATATAAAAAGTTAAAAAATAAATAAATTAAAATAAGCCTTGAAACTCACTGTTTACATTTAGGTCCTTAGCTTTCATTTCAATTGAGTCTTTTTATTTCATTCAGGTCCTTCTATATTTACAAAATACCCCTGTGTGTGCCTTCTTCAACCTCCTCCTTCAACCTTGGATGGCTGAGAAAGTCCGATGTCTGTATCCTTTGATCATCATCCATCCAACATCAGAACACCTTCGCCATTGCCTCTCGACTTCTGCTTATTGCTACCTTTACATCAGATGGTCCGGATTATCTCCTAATCCTAATTAGACTAGGTGTCTAAGCTCATTGGCGTCAGAGATGATGTCGGTGAGTTACGATGAACCTAAACGTATTCCCGTCCAGGTACAGCCCCCCTAACCCCCTTCTCCACCTATAAATACATGCTCACACCTCTGATCTCAATGGTCGACTCCTTACCCTCTTTCCCACTATAGTCGACAATAGGCTATTCCTCCTAGCTCCGGCGTCTTCCCATCCCCTTTCTTGAGTGCTACTTGATCGACTCTCTGGGACATTCGTCAAACGATCACAATAAAGCACTATTGTCGAGTTTTTGTCCTCGGCAACGATACCAAAAATATTATCGCTGACTACTGGTTCGTACTAAAAAGGGGTTTAAAATGTAATTGTGGTAGTATATGTCATAAATATAAACCGTTGCCACATCAATTTTATTTATATACTTAATTTTTACTAGTTTATTCTAGGTCATTTACTGGGAGGCAGTTATTGGTATACATCACTCTCTAAGTCCAATAATATTCGTTTAATTTCAAAAAGATTGATTTTATATACAAGGATGAATGAATGAATCAACGAATGAATCAATTATAAACAAAAGAATGAATTAGAAATAATTACAATACTTGAAAATAATTATATACAAACAAGCATAAAAAATCATGTATAATTACTCTATATTATTTATTTATAACTAATAATAATAATACCTAGCTATATGTACAATAATGAGTAATAATATGTACTATACTAACTTAACTTACTAATATCTACAGTAACATATAATGTATCTACAGTGATGTATGAAAGTATCGCTAAAACCTTAGAAATGCATATACATAAGCTAAGGTAAAAAAAACTAATGTCTATACTAACGTTTATTACTATCTACAGTGACGAACAAATCCGTCACTAAAGCTATCTTTTATTTATATATATAATAGCTCAAACAATACTACTATACTCATGTATTACTTATACTTATATTACTTACATATATACTATATATATACAGACGCATACACATATATACACACACACTACACCACTCAACACACACAACACATATGCAACATTCAACTCACAGATAATACACCAAGCCACGCAGACACAACACACACTATGTACATAAGGGCTCACAAGGCACATAGGGTGACACTTAGCTGAATTTTTGAGCTCTTCTCTTCTCCTCAGACTGGTTTTTAATAAAAAATTGGTTTAATTGGTGGGCGACCTTTTCGAGGGATATGTAGCACCCATAAGGGTGAGACCAGACCTCTACTTGGGCCACCCTAGTTATCATTAGGTGTTTTTTAATCGATTCATGGCTCGTTACTGAGCCTAATCAAACCCATGCATAGTGTACAGCTCCCAGCCGTACATCGCACCCTAATATCTCATGCCAAAGCTCAATTCATTCATATGCTCATATGTATAAGTGTGTGCGTATGCTCGGGCGCCCGGCACCCGTAATGACTGGCTTGCCTAATGCAAAAAACAATAATATGGAGGTGCACTCACTCGATAGGCCACGATGTGGCGCTAAACAATGTGCCTCTCAGGCGCAGTAGTGCGTGCACAGGGCTGTCTGAATTAGTGATTTTGGCCCTCGATTTGAGGGCCATAAATTATTATAATTTAAAAATAAATTATGGTATTTTAAAGCCCTTACATAGGGCTACATAATTATGTAGTTTATTTACAAAATTAATTAGTTTTACTATATAAATAAATTAGCTAAACTTTACAATTTATACATATTGATTTATAAGCTAATTTGTTAATTAAAGTATAAATTACATAATTTATGGTCTAATTGACCTTATACAGTATTAGTATACATATTAAATTATTTAGTACATATTTTTATGGTATTTTACACATTTTATTTTAATTTATATACATTTAAATATATGTTTTCAGGCTGTTATACATATAAATTAGGTATAAATAGTACAATACAGTATAAATATAGTTTAATTAGTTTAAATTACTTAAAATAACATAATACAAATATACAGTATAAATTTGTTCAATAATAACTTAATGTACTAATTTATTTTAATTTAATTTAGTAAACTACCTAATAAATTATTTATTATACATATTTAATTAAAGTAATTTGTAGGTATTCTAGTGTACATAATAGGTATATAAATATGTATGTACAGTATTACTTATAAATAAGTTTATTTATTAGTGTTTATAAATTTATATAGTTTATAGTACATATCGATTAATTAAATTAATAAATACTTATATAATAAAGTTATATATGTAGTAATTTATCCTAAATACTTAATTTATACTATATAATACATATATAAGTTATATATATAGTTTATATACATATTTTACAATATATACATATATAGCTTAATATATAGCTTATAGATACGTGTATTTACATAGTATACATAATGTTTTTGGGTATTTTTTGAGTTTTTTTGATTTTTATGATTTTTTTAAGTTCAATAGAGGTAATGGATGAGAGAGAAAGAGAGAGATGAGATGAATAGATTATTTTCAGGATTTTTTTAGGTTGAGTTCTTTTATTAAGTTTTAAGTATATTAAACTGTCAATTGGTATATTCTACTAAGCCGAAAGTTTAGATTACCTTCAAACTTTGTGTGCACCTAAAAATATATCTAATCTTACTCACTACACATTTATTTTATTTTTTTAAAATTTTTATAGTATTTTTATTTATTTACAAAGTAAAACACTTTTTAGGCCTTCAAAGAGTTTTTCACTAGAACTTAAAGCACTAAAATTGTGTTTGGAGCCTAAAATAATAGTGGGAGGGTTCTGATATGTTCTCAACATAATATGGAAGGTGTGCAAGCAATTGAACATGAATTTCTACTTAATTTCATCTCATTTTTAAATTTAGATAGTTGGATGCATTTATAGCTGACAAATGGGGAATTAAATCAAATTACAAGCTATTAACAGAGATTAAAAGACCTTGGTTATACAGGAAAGCTCATACATAATATCTATATCATTGAAAACATGCCAACTTCTTAAATTCCTAAATCCCAGTCACTATCCTATTGTTATTTCAGACCAAACAGACTTGCTGCAACATCCAATAGCTATAGCAGCAGCTACAACAACTGAATCAATAGCTGAATGAGCTCAATCCAAATGTCTTAAACATATTTCAAAGGCTGTTGTGCAGCCATTTCTTAATTCTAGTAGCCTGACTTGGATTTTAGATGTACAACAATCCCAGATCAGATTTAAGACAGTCTGATTAGGGATCAAGAGTGTCCAAATCAGGAGTACATTGTGTCTAAAAATCATCTTGCAATCAGAGAAGAAAGTCTGAAATCATCTTTATAAATGGAATTTCACTCCTCTTTGCAAACCTTGCTAATCCTCTTTCAAAAACCTTTTAAAATCTCCATCACACCTCTAATATAAAATCAGGAAAGTGGGTATAGGGAGGTTGAAATGTTGCCTCAATTGGGCTTTTGCTTTGGGTCTTTTGGTGATCTCTCCACTCAATCTCCTTGAACACCATTAATGGGTGTTCATGGTGATTTTATGGATTGATTAGACCTGTTGGGTCCTTGTTTTATCTCAAATCAGGGAGACTGATTCTCCTTGATAGAACTCTCCAACATAGGGTTGAAATTAGGTATATTCTCATCCATAATTTAAAACAAAACTCAAACACATTGGAATCCTTGCATACACCCAAAATCAAACCAATTCAATCTCAAAATGCTCGATTAAATTCGATAAAACCACAAATGAATTCCAAATCACTGATCTGAATAGTAAACACCATTTTAAACAAGATCAAGAAATTCGAGTTGAGAGGACAAGATCGGGGGGTCTTTGTGGAATTGAGAAATGGATGGGAGATACCCCAAAGTGATTTTTGGCGCTAATTTCAAATATGAGAACCAAGGTTCTCAGGTCTAAAATTAGACTTTAATGTATGGGTGATTTGCGAAATCAAAATCGAGGGAAGAAGAAAGTGATAAAATGGAATGTAAGGGGAGATTAATGGTGATGATGATGTGCATGGAGGTCCCTCTGATCTGAATTGATCAGAGAGAAGCGGATGATAGCTAATTTACCCTACTCCTATTCTAATCTAATGATCAATTAACTAGAAAGCAGTAAAACTATACTAATTCTACTCCTAGAAAGCATGTAAATCTATCTAATGGGAAGCAGGAGGCGTCCAAGGTCACTCGCCGTTGGTTGATGATGACAAAAGGGGAGGAGACCCATCAGCTTACGAAGGTGATGTCCAAGAGCCAATGGCCGGTGACTGGAGGCGATTGAAAGGGGGAGGAAAGCCTGTGCTGTCACCGTAGACCGATGAAATTGAGGTGAAGGGAGCTGAGGGCATGGAAGAATGGGACCACTCAAGGGAAGGGGGTGATCCAGGTGCGTGCGCGAGCTAAGGGAGTGCTTAAGTAGACTTTAAGAGTGATTGTGCTCACCGTGCGGTGGGATTAAACAAGTAGGTCAGGGACGGTGAGGATGAAAGGAGAGGGCACACGAAATTTTCAAGTCAAATCACGGTCGCTAGATGGGATCTGGGGGTAGAGGTGAAGCTATGTGCAAATTCGTGTGAAGCTTCGATTGAGTTTGAGCCGCAGATCAAGTGGATCAAGGCATGAATGGCTGGGATGGCTCATGTTCTTTGTGTGAATAGTGCACCAAGAGGTGCACCGCTCTTACAAGCTTCTAATGGTGTAATTGTAGACAAAGCCCTCAGGTGAAAAGGTAGGATTTTTGCATAGAGACCCATAAGTGGTATAAAAACATATCAAGGCAGTCCCTAAAGTGTTACAAATAGGTCCTTGCAACCTACAAATGGGTCCTTGGCAAGTTTTCTAATGAATGAAAGGTTATATATGAAGGAGCTAAGTGTGAATCTCTTAATGCAAGATCCTAATGATGTCCAAATGCTATCAAGTTTTTATTGAAGCTTAATTGAACATGTTAAAAGTTAATTTCACTTTTTATTTGAAGTTTTGAGCTCATTTGTGTGTTCAATTTGCAATTAGATCATCATTTTGTATTTATTAATAAAATATCTCAATAAATGACCTAATTATGCATTTGTAGCATAAATTTGGTGTTTTAGGTCTTTTCTGTTAATCTCACACTTAACCCTTTTTTTGTGTTAATTTGATAGTATTTAAATTAGTTTCTACCTTAACTTGGGCATTTTAGCTATGATGAGCCACACCTCATCACTACCGCCGAGGAGCACTACCTCTCTCACCCCCTCTTCCTCTCCTCCGCCTTGCCAACGACATTGGAGCGCACCACAGCTTTAAATCCCCTCTGTTTCGATCAACCGGAGTTGCTCTCCTCACCAAAATCTGATTTTGCTCCTATTCTCACCCTACCAATAGTGAGATCCCTTACCTCCTTCGTCAGGTAAGTAGCTTTAACCCTTAGGCGTAGTCTTAGCTCTTTAATTAGGTGAGTAAATCTTAGGAGTAGGTGTAGTTTAGCTCGAACTCTTGCTTTCTTCCCTGTCTTCGGCGAGGTCAATTCTGACCTCATCGGACCTTGTTTCATCAGTTTAGTCACTTGTTCACACTCATGCCTCCACAATCACATTCCACCTTCTCCCTCCTTGATTCTATCACCTATTTCACCTAATTTACTCCACCTTCATTGGAGTACCTCCATTGTCCATGGAGAAGGTTCCCGACCTATTCCACACTCAATAGGGGCTCTCCATCACCTAATCACAACATTAGGGCCCGTTCTACTCTTTAATTAGCTCTATAATTCATTACATATAAAATGCCTAATTCACTATCAATCTCTAAGCTCGCTATCCATGGCGATCTCAGAGAAGTGATTCCACCTAATTAAACACACACACACCATCGCTGTAGCTTCCTAACTGTTTCCCCTCACTCAATTGAGTGAGAAGGAAACTCTTGAGTTCAGATGAACTCAAAATATGATTCTACTGTATTTTTCAGAAATCCTTGCATCAGATCATCAATTGATCGAATTGAATTGTTCCTGAGGTTCTTTGCAACCTCAGAAATCTTTTAGGATTGTTCTTATTAAATTTAGTGAAGATTCACTCTCCAGTATGTTAAATTAGCCGTTATTGGAGCTCCGGGGAGCTCCGGTAACCTCAATTTGGACTTTAGCCATCAGAACAATTTGAGAAGCTCTAGATCGTCAAATCTGGATCAAATGATTAAATTCCACTCATTGGACTTGTGTTTCATGGATTGAATGCTTGGATTGAGTGTTGTCTTCTCCAACTTTGGCAGAGTTGGAGAGACATCATCTTTGAGGTTTAAGCTCTGGAAAAAGGTCCTGAAGCATGTGCAGATTCTAGAGAACCTATTCTAGGTGTCAATTGGGTCGAAGAATCATTGATTCTTTTTGGCGAACAAACCACATTTGGAGCTCAGGCGGCATTGCTTGAGAACCCTTAAAGAGTGATCAAAACATAGATTTAATGTGTTGAATAGAATCCTTAAGTTCAATTAGGTCTGATGAGACCTTTAATTTGAATATGAAAGCTTCAGATTTGAAAGTCAACTCTTGACTTGATTTTGGTCAAACTTGAATCCAACTTGAGGAAATTATGCTTGAATTTCTGATTTAATGGATTAGTTAAGTTCCTGATTTGATTTAGAATTGTTTAGAACTAATTCAACTAAATTTTATGGAGCTTTAATGGAGTTTCTAAGTTCTGTCTAGCTTGGGTTTCAAAAGGAACCCAACACTGTTCCTTAGGTTTTTGTTGAGATTCAAGCTTAAATCTAGCCCAGATTTGTCATGTTGTTTCTTCTGAATTGATTCAGAAGTCTTCTACACACTTTAATCTATCGTCTAGGTAGATTTAACTATGAAATTAGAGTTATGAGCTTCAAATTCGAAGTTCTCAAGATTCTGAGCATTCTTGAGCTTCACAGACCTCTTTTCTTCTAATCAATGCAGATTGCATCAATGAAGCCATTCAGACCCTCAATCAAGGGTATTATCTCCTCTTTGCAAGTTAACAGATCTGGGTTCACCTCTAGCTACAACCACAGGCATATAGCAACAATGCATGTTCATCTTTGAATCCTTAGATCAGAACTGATCCAATCACCAAATTGGCGATAAAATTGAATAGAGGATCTTTAGGGCTTTCGATCGAGCTATTATACGCTCGATTTGGTGAACTGAGCCGGCTAAAATCTACATCTGAAGTCGACATTAGCAGAAGCTCTGCACAAGGAGGAACGACTACTGTTAGTCCTACCTCGGAAAGGTAGGGACGTATGCCTTAGTACAAATCGAAAAAGTGCACCTAGTGCTTCAGTCGTCAAGGGTTGGGCGTGAATACCTATATGCCTCTTTACCATTTATTGAGCATGTGCCAAGCACGTGCGTGAGTGTTCTTATGTGCACACCTGTGTGTGCGTGGGCCTAGGTGGGCGTAAGTGTGTGGGTTTGATGGGCTTGGTACTTTGCAAATACTTAAAATGACTAAAATCCACCTAATAAAACTAGGCCTGGGTTCGAGTAAGGTCTAGTTTCACCCTTAGTGGGCGCTATGTATATCCGAAAGAACCTTGGCTGCCCATTAAACAAATTTTTGTTAAAGAGATAAAACATGGGTTAAGGGTTGAAAAAAAAGACTAAGTGTGGACACTTGTGCACAGTGATAACAAAGAGTAAGGAGAGAAGAGTGAAAGAAAAGAAAAGAGATTTAAAGAAGAAGTTGAGGAAGAGAGGAAAATAAGAGAAGTAAAGCAATTAAATGAGACTTGAGATGAGAGAGAGAGTAAGAAAGGTTAAGGAAGAATTAAGAAAAAAGAAAGGAATAGAGGAAAAGGCTGGGAATTGAGAGAGTAAAGAGATCTAAGAAAGAGAGAGAGAAGCAAGACAAAGAGAATGAAGAGAAATTTAAAGAACAAGATAAGAATAAAGAAGAAAGTACGAGACGTTTGACATTATAATTAGAAGTCCAATTTTTATGTTTAAGTCGTTTGACTTTATAAAGAGACGTCTAATGATGAAAGGTTGAGAGAGAGAGTGCTTGAGCTTTATTTGTAATAAAAGGCATTTTGTATTCATTGCAATTTGTTTTATGCCTTACATTTTGTAACATTTGTAATAATTATTTTTTTTCTTTGTTATTCATTGTAAATCATTTATGTACTTGCCTCTTATTATTGGAATAATTGCCATGCTTTAGAGTTAAATTCTTGTGCAATTGTTCATATGCTTAACATATTACTTAATTACATATTTAATTAATCAATTTATTATTGAATTATGCATTAGAATAAAAATGGTGAATTAAACTACAATTATGCCTCTTAGTAAACGGCCTGGACTCAACCAGTTAAAACAAATAAAATCTAACATGTTAGGTTAGCTTGACCCTATACTACAATCAATGACAACAGCTTAATGATTCAAGTTAACCTAAGTCCATTCTTTATGTAATTAATTAAGTCTAATAACCTTAATTAACTGTGTTGAGAATTGAACGATCATTATACACTTGTGCACACAAATTGCACATAACCCAACCTAAAACCCTACCTAAACCCCCATTTAGATCACCCATTTAGTCCTCAACCATCCTTCATTAACCCCTTAGAACCTAGGACCCAAAACCACTCCCTAAACACATTAACAACACTCACCCAGCACAATTTGGACGTCCACCACTATCTTTACATGTCCAAAACCCTATAGCCCCCTCAAAATCCAACTCTAGAACCAATAACTCTTCAACCAGCCACAATTAGATGTCCAAAACTCCACTTGGACATCCAAATCCCTCAAATTAGAAGTCCAGCACATGTTCTAGATGTCCAAATGAGACCAATTCTCAAATTGGATCATCCAAAACACATTCCAGACTTCTAATTTAGACACTTAAGTCATCTAGACAAGTCTTTATATGTCCAATAGCCTTTTCCCAACCCATTAACTCACGGCTAGAGTACTTTTCACCCCCTTAAACCATCATTAGGGCACCCAATTAAGTCCTAAACTCTACCCTTAGTGTGCACCTATACTAGAACCCTCTAAAAGCCTTAAGCTGTGCCCCTTATCCTATGCCTAAACTTTGCCTAAGGTGCACCCCATGTTGATCCACATCTATAAAAACCCATCCCCAAAGCCAAAACACCTCCCCCCCTCCTCTCCATTCTCTACTCTAGACGCCACCCTCTCCTCCACTTCTCCTCTCCTCTCCATGGCCATGGTGGATGGCCTTGAGCCCTCCTCCACCATGTTGTCCAATGTTCAAGTGGTGTAGCTCCTTGGATTGATGATCTACCACCCATCCTGCAAGCAATTCCTTGGCATGGGACTCCGCTTCTTCTCATCTCCTTTTCATCTTCTTTCTTAGTAGTGTAGCTCTTTTTATTTCAATGCAAGTAGATTAGTTTCCTTCTTTTGCTCTTCTATTGCTTTTCATGCTTTTTTTATTTCCTTGCTGTTTTTTGTGTTCCTTTCACCACATATACACACGCCCACACTTACACTCCACAACATGCATACCAACACCACCACCTTATGGCCAACCATCCACCATCACCTCCATCATTCTACACAGCCACCATCATCTCACTCACCTCCTATACACACACCAACACTCCATCTTCACACACACTTCACTCACCATTACACGTCACCACCCTCAACACCATTCACCCAACATTAACACTATCACCATGTCATCACCACCACCATTGCTCACCATTCCACTTGAGCACGCCAACCACTTACAATACCCACTCACCCTCATTACACATGCCACCACCACTACCCTCTCCCTCACCTAGCCATTTCCAGCATCAACACCACCATCTTCACTTCTTCAAGCACTTCACACTACTCCCAAGACACCCTCACAACCACCATTCCCATGCCATCTCCATAGTCCTTCCTCACCACCTCCACCATCCACCACACAAGTCATCACCATCTTCATCTCACCATCTTCTTCCTTTCTTCATGCAATAAATCTTGTTTATTTTTGCTTAATGTAATCGGTCTGGGATTCTTACTCAAGGCTTTGTTTTCTTTTATTTCTTATTGTCTTTCTAATTTCCTAAGTCCAAGCAACCATTGTCCTCCATGTTGTGGGCTTCCTGCCCCTTCATGAGTATTCAAGGTTGTCTTGTTGATTGCAATCTTCCTTTCTTATGTACTTTCTTTTATGTTAATGCAATAAAGTTGTGAAATTTCGTCTTGTTGTTCTCATATTGTCTCATTAGTTCTTATTCAAAAAGATTAAAAAAAAGTAAATCAACAAAAGACCAAAAAGACCTATTGTAGTTCGTAGTGTTGTGATTTCGTTCTTAATACAAAATGACCAAAAAATCTCAAAATGAAAAAATCGAAAAGATAATAAGATTGAGAGATTGACCAAAGTGAGTGAGTGTACTAAATCGCCTCACTGTGGAATCGACGGTGACTCGCCAAATTTAATTTCAAAAATCGAGTAAGGGTCTTGTTATAAAATTAAATGATTAGTGGATTTAGGTGCGAGAGATAAACTACAGTGATGACTTAAACGATTCAATTTCTTGCCTAGGCTCCGCTAATTATCATTTTTTGATATATTTTTTTCTATACAATATTTTTTCCTCTCTTTTTTCTCTTTCCTTGGGAAGATATTTATGGGGATTCCAAATCCCAATTGTAATTTGATGGGATCCATTGGATCTCTATCCAATGATAGGGATCAAATCTTAATTGATTTTTGCATCATAGGACCATAACAATTTATAAAATGTTTGAATCTAGTATGTAAACTTAAATAATTGTATTCCAAAACTTGGATTTTGTACTTAACCAAATTACGTGCAATTAATTAGCAAATCAAATGTAATTTAACTTTTTAAATTATAATTAATTTATTCTTTAATTAGGAACCCATCAAAATCATTATTGGTTTGATCACTCCAATAGTGAAGTCATAGGATAGGTGGAATTTTGACACTTCACCCCCTCAAGTATTCCAAATATTCATGAATTCTTTACACGTGGAGAAAAATATTATCTTGAGGTCTAATCTCATTAAATCATTGCCATTTCTTCTTGAATAATATTATTCTTGATATCTCCTTGTATCATTGGGACGAGAATGAAGATCAGAACTTTTCCCAAAGGTCTATCTTCTTCTCTTCTTTCCTTGAGTTTGGTCTATCTTCTACGACCACATGTGGAATTGTCATTCCCACTATACGTAGAGTGAACTCATGCCTCCAATTTGTTACATACACCTACGTAGTAAATTTGTGCAATCCCTTCGAGAGATCATGCAATTCTTGTCCCTTCCCACATACACCAACTTTCCAATGTCAACACCAAGGTGGGTGCATTAACTATTGGTCTGCTAAATGTATGTGTCCGTGAACATAGACACATATCTATCTCAGGTTTAAGGATATGCTTTCTTTGTGATAGCATTGGAGGACTTCCGGCATCTCCTATTTCATCAGGTTAAATCCTTAACACAACCCACTTGACAATTCTCGAATCTCCATTCAATAACATCAATTATGTGATGACCTCTAGAGTAGGTTACCATCTCAACTCAGATTGAAAATAATTGATCGAATCAAATGGTTTCTTGATGTGTTATTAGATCCTCTAAACCATTTAGATCTCCAGATAAACATGCATCAGGTTTATTCGATCTAACTAAGTACGTAACCTTAATTGTACTGAGGGACCCAACTCATTTATTGGAAAATAATCAAATTCTTTATTTAGATGTAGATGTAATCTTACTACATAACTCAGATGGCTTACTCAGGCCATACAAAATCCAATATATTCCTACTTTCCCTCAGAGCAATTCTGGAACCTTTTTCAACCCCAATCTATAGACATGCCGATCAAATGACTCTCTAGTCAAGGCCTGGTCAATGAATCAACACCATTATCCATGGAGGTCATCTTTATGATGATCACATCTCCACACTTGGAAATCTCCCGGATGATGTGGTACTTCCTCTCAATATGCTTTCTCTTCTGGTGAGAGTAAGACTCCTTCGCCTGCGTAATGGAACCCATGTTGTTGCACAATAGTGAGATTGGAGACTTAATCAAGGAAATTATGCTACATTCCTCAATGAACTTGCATATTCACACTGCCTCCTTCACAACATTCAATGCAGCAATGTACTCAGCTTCTATTGTTGAATCAGCCATGGTGTCCTACTTCTTGATTCTCTAGCTTACAAAACCACTATTTAACAAGAAAATGAACCCTAACGTAGACTTTCTACCATCAATATCCCACTGGAAGTCAGAATCGATGTACCCTAACAGCTAGACTTGAGTCAGAATCGGTGTATCCCCATCTCCAAAGACTAAAAAGTAGTCTTTAGTCCTTCTTAGGCACTTGAGTATGTTCTTTACAACGGTCCAATGCTCTTGCCCAGGGTTGGACTGGTAACAGCTTACCACTCCCACTGCATCACAAATGTCTGGTTGCATACAAAGCATGGCATACATTATATTATCCTAATATGGAGGCATATAGACATCCACCCATGGCCTTCTTCTCCTCAACTATTTAGGGAGACGTTCTGATACACAAAAATCCTAATACAATACTTATGTTGTTGTAACATAGGAAATTGTGATCATTTTAATATTTGTAATAACTGAACTCGTAAGATAACATAAATTAACTCGGAAGTTCGGATCGTTTGCAGTAAGGCGATCAAAGTTTCAAATCATTTTCAATGTGCACAGAGGAAATGTTTTTGGTATTTTTGGATTTTGTAATTGATGGGAACACCATCATGAGCCCTAACTAGCTCATTTTAACCCATAAAAGAGAATAAAAGCTCCTACATAACCAACTGGAGGTCCTAATTCACTGAATAACGATTTTGAGAGAAAAGCAAGAAATAAGGGGCAAAATTGTAATTTTACCATTGCAGTGCAACAAAAGCTTTTCTCAAGGGCTAAACATAGGTCAAATGGTCTTAACAGGATAATAAGTGGGTTGAATTAGACAGAAAAGGGTTCATGTGAATTATGGGAATTAAATGACTTTTTGTAACCCTAAAACAAACCCACTTGATTTAACAAGGTTCTAGTCAGAATAAAATTCACCTAAACCCTCTAAAAATTATAGAAAAATATTCTTTAGGGTTTAGAACCTTCAATTTGGCCATTGGAATCTATTTTGACCTAAGATGGGATCTCAGACAAATATTTACCCTAAATTGGGTTTTTACATAAATTGCCCAACCAAACTTAGCCAATGATAGTGATTTTACACGGTTTATTTATTACATCGTTGTAACGTGCAAAACCGATCAACTCTTAAATTTATATTCCTAGATAGGGGAGTATCTAGGGTCGTCCAAGGAGGTCAAATGTTTGTAAAATTGATTCTCTTGCTTGGAAAATAAATCTCAACTTTCTTTTTGGTATTTTTCAATATATCATTTTTTTTTGTTTTTGAATTAAGATAACATGCGAATTGGTGGCGGGAAGGTGATTTACACTTCAAAGTTAAATACTACTTCTAAGTGGCAAGTAGAGCTTCTCCCTAAGCTCACTCTAGGCAAGTGGAGGCCTAGAATAATTAGGGAGAAGGAGTGAAGAATGCTATAAACAAGCAAGTAGAAATGCAAATCAGAAACTGTAAAGAAGGCAACTAGATAAATGAAAAGTGTTTTACAAAAAAAAGGCATAGTAGAGGAATGCTTCTACTACTAGAAAAATTAAAATAAAGAAAAGCAAATACAAATCTTCTAGATAGATGGTGAAGAAGAGGGCTTCTTGCTCCAAGGTTGGTGGCTCCCAAGCTTGAAAAGAATCCTTCAACTCCTTCCTTACTGTGCTCCGCCAAGGTGATGTCCTCTAAGGTAAGCCCTAAGGGGACGTGCCCTAAGCTTCTCTCTAAGGGTGGACGTCCACCCTAAGTCCTTCTCCCTTGCCTGGCTGTCCTCCTTGATGTGGAAGAGTCCTCCTCCTTGGCGTGGCCCAAGTTGAAGAGAGTGGGGAGAAGAAGGCACCAAAAGGGCTGGTGATGTGCCCTTTTAATCTCCTTCTCTACTCCTTCTTGGCCGTAGGTATAGGTGGTTTAGGTAGCAAAATATACTAAGGGAGGATGATCTAAAATGGTGGTAGGTGGTGGGTTTATATAGAGTAGGAAGGGGGCTAAGGTGACTCCTGGAATGGAGGGCTAAGATGGAGAGATGGAGGTGGTTGGGGATCCTAAGGCTAAGGGCAATTGGCGCCAACTCAAGGGGTGTTAAGGGGGTGGTTATGGTGGTGTTGGTGGCTTTTGGTGGTGGAGAGACACCACCATTTTGGCGCCATCCTAGGGTCTTCTAGAAGGGGGGTTAGGTGGATGGTGGAGATGGATTTAAGGAGAGGTGTATGGTGGAGATGAAGGGAATTTTGGAGGGAAAGTTGGTGGCTTTTGGTAGTGGTGATGGGGTGTGATGGTGGTGGCGCCAACTTGGAGTAGGATAGCTAGCTTAGGTGAGCTTAGTTGATGGAGCTAGCTAGGGTTGAGTTGAAGGTGGTGGATGGCCAAGGAGCTGGGTGCTAGCTAAGCTAAGCTAGCTTAGCTAGCTATAGAGTAGAGGAGGAGGTATTGGAGCTAGGGTTTGAAGAGAGGAGATAAGGAGGAGAAGTCTGGAGCTGGAACTGGAGCTGGCTGCTGCTGAAGAGGCTGGCATAGAGCTACGCTAGCTGGCTTAGCTTGCTAGTTCTTTGTTAGCTGCTAAGCCAAGCTAAAGTGAGCTGGCTTCTATCATAATGAGCTAAGGTGAGCTGGGTCTGGTGCTCCCGGGGAGGATCAAGTTGGTTGAGGCAGCTAAGGTAGCCTAGCTCAACTGAGTTGAGCTAAGCTTAGTCCCCAGGAGCTGGACTTGAGCTTTCTGAGCTGAGATGAGTTCTTCTTCAGTTGGCTGGAGCTGAGTGGAGTTGGATGTAGCTGGGTCTGAGCTGGGGTGAACTCCCGTCAACTCAGCTGAGCTAGCTAGAGCTCCCTGTGGACTAGTGGGAGCTGAGATGAGCTAGACTCAGCTAAGTTGAGTTGGATCTGAGCTGACTTGAGCTAGGGTGAGCTAAGATGAACTCTCTTGAGCTGCCATTCAGCTGAGATTAGCTGAATGGAGCTAGGATGAGCTAACCCTAGTTCAAGTGAGCTAGGTTCCAGCTGTGGTGAGCTGGATCAAGCTGAGTTCCAGCTAGTTTGAGCTTCTCCTTCACCGTTTGCCTTCTTGATTGCTAGGGTTTTAGGGATCTGTATATCTATTCATCCCTAACACTCACAAAAACATATCAAAAAGACAATAACAAATGCAATGCATGCCTAACCTAATTTATGCCTAAATGCAGCCCAAAAACCCGCTTGCGGAGTAAAATCCTAAGAGCTAGGTTTGTTTTAATGCATAAGAATGATGATAAACTGGCGTTTATCAGCCAAAAAAAACTCCAACCTCACCATTGGATTCCTTAGGTCTAAATTAGGTTATTACCAAAATTTGAACCTAAGGGGAACTCATCTTGACCCACTTTGCAAACAGGTCTAACCCAATCACATTTCTGCCCCTATCTTTTGAAAAACTCTACAGAAACCACCCTAGCTTCTTCATCATCCTTGCAAATAGGTCCCTCCACCATTATAGCGGAGGAATCCTACTCTGGCAAGCTTTAGAAGGAGGATTCTCCTTGATTGCTCAGAGAATCCCTCCCAAAATTGGAAGGGAGATTCTCTGAGTAATCCTCTTTAATCTAAACACATTGATGAGCCCTAATTTATACCCAATCTCTCATGCGAACGCATGAGAGATTTGAGTCTTTTTGAGCTTCGCATGAGAGATTTGAGTCTTTTTGAGCTTCCAACTCTGGCAAACATACCTTTCTTAGAAGCTTGGCTTCCAAGCACAAATTCGCCCCCAGAGGACTATTTAAGCAACCCTTGAACCAGCCGCATCTCCCCAGCTTGGCATTGGGCCGGTCCGCCCTCAATTCGTCGTCTCTCCTCGTCGGCCACAACATCTCCACAAGCTCCAGTGATTCTGTCCTCTCTCTCTCATCGCCCAACCACAATACCAGTGGTTGGGTTACCTTCCTCTCGTTCATCCGTGTTAGCCGTACCAGCCTTGACACCGCCACTGCCCTCATCTTCACCATCACCTCGTCTACAGAGATCTTCATCTCCGACATCAACCGTACCAGCCCAGATGCCTCTCCTGTCTCCTTCGTTCTTAGGTTAGGTCAGTTAACTTCTCTCTCCCTCCTACTCCTATTCCTCCTCTTTATTCTCGAAAATACCCCTCGACGCCACCGATCACCATCACCTTCTCCACCTTCGGCCATACCTCTGGCAAGGCATCCCCGTTGCTCTGCACCTCCATCTGCCTCGCCAACCACCCTACGACCTCTACAACACCCCACTGATCATCTCCCATTACTCCAATCACTCCGCCACTCACCCAAAAGCGCCCCCGAACACACCCACTCCCATGGCTGTAGTGTGCCCTAGGCACGCACCCACAGGCGGTCCCACGCCACGCCAACCACCTCTGCATATTCGCCGCACCTTGGCAAAGCTCCCTGAGCTTTTTAACACAGCCGCGAGACCGTTTGTGTGATTTCAGGTCCAGGGGTTCGCCGCCATTGACGCACGGTAGGAAGCTTGCTTGCAAGCTTCTCCAGGTCGTGCCCACTCCAGGATCCTATCCTAGGTTGCGCGGAGAGCTCTCGCAAACATCCCCAGGTGATCAATTGAAGGCAAGAGCCATCCTCATAGCTACAATCGAGTAACGCCTCTCTGCTATAGGTGTGCGTGAAAGAGGTGAGAAGATAGTCCCACCTCAGAAACATCTAGAGCGCCAAAGCTGCATAAAAGGAATTTCTACATAGGGCTTATTGCCTCCAACTCACGGGGTGAGGTCCCCTCTCACCCGACCCGACGCCTCGTCTGCGACCACCCCCCACAGACCTGGTGACCCGACCCGACCTCACACCTCGCCCACCACTACACGTCGGTGGGCTTGGTCCTGGGCGTGTATCCAACCCGATTACCCAAGAAAGTGGCTTTAGGAGAGCGAACCTAAGAGAGAAAGGAGAGAAGAGAGCTCACGCAGGTAGGGGTAGGTTTTGCTCTGCAGAGGAAGGAGCAGCCAAGGCCGAAGAGGAAGCTAAGGGCTGAAGCCAAGGAAGAAGAAGGAGGAAGCCGAAGTTAGAAGCTGAGGAAGGAGAAGGGCTGCAGCAGAGAGAAGAAGGAAAAGGTGAAGGTAGAAGAAGAAGGAGCTGAAGAAAAGGCAGAGAAAGAAAGAGAGAAAGAGAAGGAAGGAACTGAAGGAAGAAGAAGCTGAAGGCAACCGAGACAAAGAAGAAGGCAGAGGAAGAGAGAAGATTTAGGCAAGGAATCAGAAGAAAATAAAGAAGAAGAGAAAGAAAGAAGATTGAAGTAGCTGCTAGAGACAGAGAAAAGAAGAACGAGAAGAAGAAGAGTCAAGCACTATAGCATCCACATTTTAAGGCATCTGATTCACAAATCAGACGTCCAATTTTGTGTTTATTCATACATTGGTTCCTTTAGTGCCTTACATTTATTCCTATCTTTTTGCACTATAACATTGATTTTTATTGCATATTATATTCTTTCAAATTCTCAAGTTGTGATCTTGATTTCTAAACCCTAATTTGCTCCCTGTGTTCGACCTCAGACTTCAAATTCGAGTAATAAAATTTATTTGTTTTGAATGCTTTTTTGACTGTACTACAACGTGACTTTTTAAAAACTCGATCAAGCGTCCTTGACATTTTTTTGGTATTTTTGATATAAAGTGAAAACATGAAATGAAGCGAGTGCAAAATATGAACTACGAAAGTGAACTAAACTTAAGACATAGCTACCAAAGCAAATATGAAAGTGACTAGGAATAAGGCAAGCATTGATAGCAACTAAAATAATAAAGACAATACATAAGGACTAGAAATAAATCTTTTATTGCTAATGAAGTTCAAATTACAACTAGAAGAATGATTGAAATAAGTAGACCAAGTAAACAACTAGAACTAGAAATACGAACTAGAACAACTAGAACTAGGAAAGAAATTGCGACTAGAACTAAATAAAGCAAGTGAATGTGAAGAGTCGGTGGGTGAAGATGCTTCGAGAAGGCAGTGGAGAATTCCTTCGATCTTTTTGCCCAAGTCATAGCAGAGGATGTGGAGATCTGGCGGAGGCGAATGTGAAGACTTTAAAAAATGTAGCATAGAGAGGGAGATGTGTAAGGAGAATAATGTGTGTATGGGGGGCTGATTATAGGTGTCCTTAAATAGATATCATGGAGGGTTTTTATTGGTGGATCAAGTAGGCCTTAGAACATGATTATAGACAGCTAAGATTGGATGTCAAGAAATGAAGGGCTAGGATCACATGTTGGATGTAGATAGATAAGGTTAGGTTTTGTTGAAATCTAATGGAGGGCTTAAATGTAATCAAAGGAAGGATGAATGGTGGAGATTCAAGCACATATGTGTTGAGACCTATGTTTTGATGAAACAAAATTACGTTTATTGTGAACTAATCTTTCAGGATTACGCTAGCACAAATCAAATCAATTATCCTCCTCATGGATCAAAGTGAAGATTATTATTAGTCAATTATAATTCTTTTATATTTCTTAAGTCTAGAATTATTATAAAAACTCTCAGGATTTTATTTACACCTTTATAAGTTGATAATGTTTTTACAATTAAGATTAAATTAAAATTGATCAACAAAACTATTAGAATTAATTGATCAAATCAATTGATTGATCAAAATAGGAAGATTTATTGACCAAATCAGCCTAATGATAAAATCTAATATTCTCGATGATAATAAACCAATAAGAAAATTAATCGATCAATTAGTGATCGATCAATCTAATTAATTGATAAATCAAATATCAAATTAATCGACCAACCAATTAAATTGATCGATCAATCTAATTCAAAAAATTCTTGAAATGGCCTATTTTCATCTATAAATAGGAGCTGTTAGTAGCTTTTTCAACACACAACTTTCCAAGCCACTCCATAAGAAAATGTGCTTCAATGATTTCTCTTTTGATTTAAAAAGGCTTTCATGCTTTCGCATCCATTTCCAAAGTTCCTCAAATCACGTTGTTCTATGCCTCTAGAAAAGTACAATTTGCATATTTTTATTTCCTGAGGTTCTATAGGAATACACTTGTATTATTTTTTCTCTACTTTGATTGGAACCCAATGTGTTGGGATTCTTGAGTTGTCTTTACTTCTCTTGTTAGGTATTAAAGAGAAGTGATTTGTAAGAGATTGTGTCACCCTCGTTCAAATGGTACATTAGTGGATTTGGTAGCGCTGTCTAGTCAAGAAAATCCTAAGTTGGGAGGCTTTGGTAGTGATTTTTACCAGTAAGGATTTCCACTATAAATCATTGTGTATATTATGGTATTGATTTTATTGTGCCATATTTTTTATTACAATCGATATCATGCTTGATCTTGTGTTTCTAGTCAAGTAAGATCCATGTTGCTCACACACACACCTTCAATATGGCCAACCATGAAGCTGGGTTCGAAGGCTATCTGGTCGACTGTGTAGATAGTGGATTAATGGCCCTTGGATGATCATTGAAGGGTTAGGATTTAGGCCTATGATGTGGACGGCTAAGGTATAGGGTTATGTAGCGATTAGGCTAATGGTTTTGGAGGTTTAATCAAGGCCCTTTGATTATGCTTTGATGGTAGGGATTTGTGCAACCTATGTGGCAGTCCAACATGATTTATAGCAAGGATAGGGAGCCTGCTATGTTGAGTTGTTAGTTGGATTGGGTAGGATTTAGGTGGGTGATTTAGGGCCCTAGGATCTAAAGCTAATGGTTGAGATTATAGGTGCATAGGTGTCCGTCCAAATATAGGTTTTTAGGAAGGTAAAGGGAACGACCAAGTGGAGTTTCTTGGGTTGGATATAGGAGTAGGTTGTAGGCTTTGGATGAAAGATCAATGGTTGAGATTAAATCAATGCTTGGTTGACCATCTTGGTTGGAATTCAAGGTGCATTGGCTGGCCGAATTGAAGTGGATTAGGCCTAGGTTACCTAGGATTTTTGGTAGTAGGATTGGGTTCACATCTTGTCTAGGGGAGGAATCAATTGAGCTGAGGTTTGGAAATTAAGGTTGGCCTAAATAGGAATATGTGAGCTCAATTGAATTTCTCTTTGAAGTGGAGCTCCAATTCGGACCAAACTTGATACTTGCATAGATACAAACACACACATCAAGGTACAAAATATAAAGAAGCAGAAATATTATAATAAAAACCCTAAAGAATGTAATATTTACATAATGATGCATAATGACTAAGTGATCTAATATAATGTAATTAGACCTAAATTACCCTTAAACAAACAATAGTTAGGCATGAATTATGTAATTAACTAGGAATTCATCATTTTCCCTTTGACAGGTGAATTCCATGTCTAATAGGGAGAAAGCCCTTCTTGGAGTTATCCATGCAAAATCTTTCCAAGACCTTAGTTATGTTTCTTGCTGTGAGAATCCCAATATTCTCTTATCTCTATTTTTAAACATTTTTAGGCCTTGGATATAATAGGAATCCCTGAGATTTTTCATCTCAAAGTTCTAGAATAACCAGAGCTTAACATCATATAACATTCCTACATCATTCCTAATGAGTAGGATGCCATCCACATATAGCACCGAAAATGTGATAGTACTCCCACTAGCCTTCTTGTAGACTCAAAGTTCATCTGGATTTTGATGGAATCCATAACTCTTTATGGTTTCATCGAAATGAATGTTCCAGCTACGAGAAGTCCATAGATGGACTTCTTGAGTCTGCATACCTTTCTTTCCCCATGATCTACTTGGAAACCCTCGTGTTTCTCCATGTAGATGTCCTCCTCAAGAAAACCATTGAGGAAAGTTGTCTTGGCATCCATCTGCTAGATGCCATGGTCATGGTATGCTTCTATGGCTAGCAGTATTCAAATGGATTTAAGCACGACTACAGGAGAGTGGGTTTCCTCATAATCAACCCCTTCTTTTTGGGTGTAGCCTTCAGCCACAAGTCATGCTTTCAAGGTCTCCACCTTCCCATTCGAACCCCTCTTTCTCTTGTAGATCCATTTATACCCAAGGGTTTTACCCTGTCAGGAGGATCCATGAGGGTCCTTGCATCATTCTTATACGTGGAGTCTATCTCTAACTACATTGCTAGCCTCCACCTGTCCACATCATGATCCTTCATTGAATCATGACGTATACATATCTATTTAGGTTAAAATTCCTATTTATGCATTTCCAAAGCTTATAGATGCATGTAGATTATAAATATTACATAGCATGCATCATTCTGCATTTAGAATATATTGTATAAATTATAGTTTAATTCTCTCATTTTGTGGCTAGGGGAGGAAATATATTTTAGGGCCTCGGATTGATAATCCAACCTTACGGATCTGATCAGGACGATAATCGGAATCCAATGCCTCCAAAATCACCTTGATTGGAGTTCCATAGCATCATATGTAGTTCGAGGAAGATAAATGGGGCAAGGTGACACAATTTGGAGCTTCAAACGACAAATCCAACTACATGGATGGATTCGGATCGACAATCGCAAACCAATGGTGTGAAAATCAACCCAATCCAACATCCATTACGCCACCTACAAGTCAAAGAAGGTGGACGGTCTAGATGGCACCACATGGCACCATCCAGACCATCCAGATCACCTGCAGACCACCACTGCCCTCCCAACACCCTCTCTTCATCAAATCCCAACCATTAGATTTCAATCCAATGGCTGAGAATTCATCTCCACCGCACCTCGTATCTTTTGAAGGAGTAGCTCATTAAGAAATCACGGCCGTTGGATCTCCATCTGATTGCACCACAAAAATACACCTGCAAGTGTGTTGTCTTGTGCTATTTCCTAGCATTACCAGTGCATATTAGGTATCCATAGTCGCATTTGTAAAAATACATGCATGCATGTATTTAATTGAGAGGGGAGGAGAGTGAAATAATGGCCTTGAAATTTACATTTTTCCTCAAGTGCTGCTTTGCAAAATTCACCATCTTTTTATTTTTAATTTTACTTGACTTTGAATTCTTCCTGCGGCTGCAAAGCATGGCCTCTTCTTACTCTTCGCTCCATGCTCTGCAGCAAACTTTCCCTGCAGCCGCATGCCCTGCCAAGCCATGCACAGTCAGGGCATGGCTGTGCATGCCTTCTTCCACTATAAAAAAAGGCACGGCTTCTTGCAAGGAGAGCCTGGTCCACCCACACAAACAACAGCTTCTCCTTCCAAATCGTCCCCTCCCCTCTCCCTCCATACGTAGCCTCTCCTCCTCTGAGAAGCCACTCTGCGGGTAGGAGTACCTCACTGTGGTGCACAACCACCACCGTGAGTCCACCACTGCCCAGCTCTTCAAAGAGTCGATGGGCGTGCTGGTTCTCTTCCCTGACTTCTTCGTTTCCAGCACTTCCGCCATTGCCACAGGCTTCAAGGTTTGAAGCTTTGCGACAGCAGCAGCAAAGCAGTAGCAGCATGGCAGCAGCAGGCGCGTAGGCCACTGCGCGCCCGCACGCAGGCCACCGCACGCGCCTGCAGGCTGCTGGTGTAGAAACTTTTCTCTATAGTTTTATTATTTCGTCGTAGTATAGTATAGAGAGGTGATTACCAGTTTAATACAATTTGTTACTCAGAAATAAAAGAGTTCCCGAGGTCGAACTTAGGGAGCAAGTTGTATTCTAGAGATATACATGTTCTATTACAAAAAATAAAGAGAGAGAGAGAGGGAGAGAGATGAAAGTTTGAGTTCTTCTTCTTTTCTTCTTTCTTTCTCTTTGTCTTTCTCCTCTTTAGCTTTTGTTCTTCCTGTTCTTCTTTTGTGTTTATCTCCTTGTGGTCCTCTTCTTCACCTGTGTTGTTCTTCCTTGTTCTTTCCTCTTCTTCTTCTGCTGTTCTTCCTTGTTCTTTTGTTCTTCAGATCTTCTTCTTTCTTCTTTTCTTTTACCTGTCAGGACGTCGTCTCTCCTTCTTTCTTCTTTTCCCTTCAGGACGTCGTCTGATTTTCCAATCAGACGACTTAAACCGCTTGTTGCTACAGTGTCTCCCTTAGCTTTCTTCTTCTTCCGCGGTCCTTCTTCTTCACCTGTGCCTGCACACTTCAGAGATTACGTCAGAGGACAAAACCTACTCTACCCTCCCCCCCCCGTCTCTCTCTCATAGAATCCGCTCATAGGATAGCTCTCCCAGAGCTGCCGGGTAGCCAGGTACGGGTCGCGCCCGGGTCCAGGCCCACCGGCGTGCGTGGTGGGCGAGGAGTGCAGGTCAGTCTAAGTCGGGTCGGGTCAGGTCCGCGGGGCGTGAGCGCGGACAAGGCCGGGTAACCGGGCGGGTGAAGGGGACCTCACCCCGTGAACTGAGGCGAACATCTTAAGGCACTTTTTGCCTTTAAGCGCCCGTTCGCCTCAGTGGCTTTCCGAGGTGGGACTAAATGTCCCACCCTAATTGAGCGCCCGCAGCGGGGAAAGCAGCGGGCAATCGCGGCTTCACGCGAGGCCTTCGCCCCAGCTGCGAGCCTGGGACTCTTCGCAGAGGCGCCCCGCGCAGCCTGGGAGTCAGGCCTGGGCGAAGCGCACCTGGAGCTGCAGGTTGAAGGTGCTCCTTCCACGCAGCAATGGCGACGGCGGTCGAGACACCTGTACACAGAGGAACGGCCTCTCGGCCTAATCAGATACGCGGAGAACCTTCGCCGTGGCACGACGAAGGTGGTGGGGGGTCTGGCAGGCGGCGGGGCGGAGCGTGAGGGTCGCCCTAGGTCAAACTGCGGGTGGAGAAGTGGGTTTGTTCGGGGGGTCTGCAGAGGGCGAGTGGCGGGACGTGAAAGGGCGGAGGTTGATCAGGGTGAGGAGGCGGAGATTCTGTGAGGGTCGGCGAGGCGTGTGGGGCTGTGGAGTGATGGGGGGGTCTCGCCGGAGTTTGGCCGGAGACGAAGGGGGTGACGGTGGACAGGAGCGGTCGAGGGTTTAATCAAATAAAAGACAGTGAGGAAAAGAAAGAGGGGGAGATGGGGAGAAGTTCTGACCTAGCTACGGAGACGAAAGGGGCCGGAGCAGGGCGACAGTCGTATCGACTGTCGCCGGAGAAGAAGATGCCCAGGGGAAGGGGCAGCGGCGAGCAGAGGGCCGGAGAGGTGCCAGCTGGGTGCGGCGTGGCGCGGGAAGAGCGAGGGAGGGAAACCCTGCAGCTGGTAGTGCGGCAGGGCGACAAGGAGGAGGAGGAGAGGCTGCCGGAGCAAGGAGGGCGTCTGTCGGAGTGGGAAGAGAGGAATTGAGGGGGTATCTCCGTCAGATCCGAGCTGGGAAGAACGGTGGAGCGACGGGGGTATTTATAGGGACCGAATCAGGGAGGAAGGCGGAGGGAGACGACGTGTCTCCCTCGCCGGAGGACGCCGGAGATGGAAACCCATACCGTCCGTGCGTTCGCACGGCCAGTATGGTGGGTTACAGCGACCAGGGGGGTGTCCCTGCGACGGCTGACGACGTAGGGCACCCCCGGTTTACTTGCCAGGCTCTCCCCCTCACCCTGCGCGGCGCCATGCTCCGCGCAAGGTCGCCGGAGCATGGTGCTGGCAGGTTTTGCAGGGGGGACCTGAACGCAAGGAACGAATGAGAGTTAGGGGCCAAAATGCGAGGGTTCAAAAGTTGAGGGCCAAAAAGTAAATATATGAGGACCAAAGTGTAAAGTTGGTCAAGAATGTTTCTTCTTAGGCTCAAGTTTTTATACATGACTAATTAGGACCTAAGGAATCTGATGGTGAATTTTATTTCTAGATTAAACCTTGTTTGACTGGTCAATTTACGCAAAAACCCAAATTAAGTTATTAATTGGGTATGGTTCTCATTGTAGGTCAAGATGGGTTCCTAAGGTCAAATTGAAGGTTCTAAACCCTAGAGATTATTTTTCTATGAATTTTAGAGGGTTTATTCCATTTTTGCTTTGCCTTGAACCTCGTGAATTGAAGTGGGTTTGTTTTAGGGTTACAGATTATTATTTAGTTCCTTGGAATTGCTGTAGCCCTTGCTAGATCATCTCATCCCACTTTTATTCTTATTAAGTTGCTTTGACCTATGTTTGGACCCTGAATTACCCTGTATGCAGATTATACTGGTAAAATTGCATTTTTACCCCTTATGACTTGTTTTTTTCCTTAAACTCAGAATTCTCTGAGTTAAGCCTTTCCTTGAGTTATGTAGGAGCTTTTATCCTTTGTATTGGGTCAAAATGAGCTAGTTATGGCTCATGATGAGGTTCTCATCATACCCCCATGCCTAGCTTTTGCCAGTCCCTTAGCAAAAACTTAAGGTTTCAACCCTTGTTCTAGACCATGAAGTTTTTAATAGCTTTAGATAAGTGCTTTTTTATTTGAGCATAGATTAGGTTAGAATGCTGACCATAGGCCTAAAAGGTACTCTAGTACCAATCAAGATCCAAATCTGTCTAGCCTTAGCCTCAGTCTTTAGCAAAGGTTTTTAAGGCCCACAAGAACTAACCTAAGGTTTATTGGACTTTGTGGTTAAAGCACCCGTGCTTGAAATGATTTTAGCCCTGGCTCAGTTCGCAGTGCGTTTTGTAAGAGAGAGATAGAAAGTTATTCTGTTTGGAGAGTTTTCTCTCTCTTTTTCTTTTTAGTTCTAGCTTAGGATTGGCTTTTCAACACGGTCTGTATCAGATTCCTTGCTCCCGTCATCAATCCTTAAGGGTTCTTGGCAATCGATGCTTCGAGATAGCACCGCCCATGGCAACCCCCGGAACCCTGGCTATTGAGATTTCGAGATAATCCCATCCATGGTGTTCCGTGGCCGAATCCAGACCCTGGCAATTGACACTTCGAGATAATGCCATCCATGGAATCTGAATCAGCAGAGTGCTTACATGCCCCCAGTAGGATATGTAAATATCCTAAGAGACAGGCACCGAGGAGATGATATTTTGTTACGCATCTTCGAGGGGATTTCCCGCTTCTCCGCGCTGGGAACTCGTCCAAATCAACTTGTGTTGATCGGCCGCTCCTATTCTAGGTGTTCTTTTCAGAATTTTGCGACGCTTCTGCGTGATTTTGATTTTTACGCTTACTGAACCAGGCTGTGTGTGAGGTTAGGGTGCTTAGGTTACTGAGTCCCGTAAACCAAAAATTAGTTAACGAGGCCGAATACTCCCTAAGCCTTAGACCTAATACTTCAGCTTTTCATTTTCCTCAACCTCTTGAGGAGTGTCCAGATCTTAATGGGTACTAAGAGTCTATTCAAGAATGCCTAAGGTTTGCGTTCTTACTAATCTCATTATGCACTTTTCAGTTGTTTTCTTGAATGAGGTCTAGAGCTTAGGTTAATTCCTTAGTTCCTTACTAATGACTATCACCTTTTCTTATAATTTTGTGCTCCTTTTTCATTTTGTTTCTCTTCTCCTTCTCCTTTTATTCTTTTTCGAAAAAAATTTTTTAATTTTTATGGTGTTTTTGGCATATGTGAATTTTTTGTTTGAAACCTTTTCTTACAAGTTTTGCACTTTCATACCCCCCCCATGCCTAAGATTTGCAATGTCCTCATTGTAACCTAGGGGGTTTTTATTTAACTTAGTTCATTCCTTAAGACAGAAATTTGGATGAGTGGATGGGTCGGGTTGAATTTTTGCGGACGATTTCTAATCCCAGATGCAAGCATCTGAGGTGGGGTCGGTTGTCTACAAGGGTGAACCTCAAGTGCAAAAAAGGTGTCAGAACAAGTTTCAGGTTTTCAAAGAGAATGACGGGCTGCCTCCCGTTAAGCGCTGAGTTTTACGCCATCGGCTGGGCGCAATAAGCTCAAGGGGAAAGGAGGATATAAGATGCTTCAGCCAAATCAGTAGAAGTTACATCAATGAACGGCTTGAGTCTCTGACCGTTCACGATGAAAGGTTCAGAATCGTGGCTGAGTGGACTGATTTCGATTGCTCCATTTCCAAAAACCTGTCGGACCAAATATGGTCCGACCCACTTGGATCTCAGTTTTCCTGGGAAGAGTTTTAGTCGGGCATCAAAGAGTAGGACCTTTTGACCAGGATGAAAGATCTTTCTCGAGATGTGTTTGTCGTGGAAGGCTTTAACCCGCTCCTTGTAGATTTGCGAGTTCTCGTACGCGTCTAGGCGTAATTCATCGATCTCGCTGATTTGGAGTTTTCTGTGGGTCCCAGCCTTGGAAAGATCTAGATTACAGTTTCGTACTGCCCAATAGGCTTTATGCTCCAGTTCTACGGGAAGGTGGCATGCCTTTCTGTACACCAGTCTAAAGGGAGACATGCCCAATTGGGTCTTGTGGGCGGTCCTATAGGCCCACAATGCTTCCGGAAGTCGGGACGACCAGTCCTTCCTGTCAGGTCGAACAGTGACTTGCCAGATTTTCTTGATCTCCCGATTAGACAGCTCAGCTAGACCATTAGTTTGGGGGTGGTAAGGAGTAGAGATTCGGTGAGACACCCCGTATTTGGTCATCAGTGACCTAAACTGAGCATTTGTGAAATGGGTCCCCCCATCAGAGATTATTGCACGACGAATCCCGAACCTTGAGAAAATGTTTTGATGAATGAATTTGAGAACGATTTTGTGATCACAGGTTCGGGTCGGTATGGCTTCGATCCATTTGGACACGTAGTCCACAGCCAACAGAATGTATTCGAAACCATCCGAAACAGGAAAGGGGCCCATAAAATCAATCCCCCAAACATCAAAGATTTCGCATACTAGAATCGGTTGCATAGGCATCATGTCGCGATGGCTCATGTTGCCCAAAGTCTGGCAACGACTGCATGCCTTGTAGTGATTGTATGCGTCTTTGAACAGTGTGGGCCAGTAAAAGCCGCACTGGAGGACTTTTGATGAGGTTTTATGCCCGGCGAAATGGCCACCGCATGCCTGGTCATGGCAGAAAGAGAGGATATTGTTGAATTCCCCTTTCGGGACACATCTCCGGATAATCTGATCGGCACCTATGCGGAAGAGGTACGGGTCTTCCCAAATGTAATACTTGGCATCGGAGCGTAATTTGTCCTTCTTGGCCTTCGGCCAATCGGACGGGATCTGATGAGATGCCAAGTAATTTACTACATTAGCAAACCATGGAAGGCTAGTACCAATAGTCAGCAGGTGCTCATCGGGAAAATGCTCAGTGATGGGTCCGGGAGGGTCAATTATTTCAGAAGGAAGACGGGACAAGTGATCAGCTACCACATTTTGCTTTCCCACTTTGTCGCGAATCTCAAGGTCAAATTCTTGCAACAGCAAGATCCATCGGATTAATCGAGGTTTCACGTCCTTCTTTGCAAGGAGATGCCTCACAGCCGTGTGATCCGAGTACATGATGACACGGGAACCCAGAAGGTACGATCTGAATTTTTCTAGGGCAAATACTACAGCTAGCAGCTCTTTCTCAGTAACCGTATAGTTACGTTGAGCCTCATCGAGTGTTTTGCTGGCGTAGTAAATGACCACAGGTTTCCCGTCAATTTTCTGCCCCAAAACCGCTCCTACAGCGAAGTCGGATGCATCGCACATGATCTCAAAGGGTTGAGACCAATCAGGGGACTGTAGGATCGGGGCTTGGGTGACTCAGTCACGCAGGATTTCAAATGCTTGAGTGCATTCCTTGGAAATTTCAAAAGGAACATCCTTGGAGAGAAGAGTGGTCAGGGGGCGCGCGATTTTTGAAAAATCAAGGATAAATCGTCGATAAAAACCGACATGCCCTAAAAAGGAACGGATGTCCCTGATCGAGCTAGGCATAGGAAGGTGAGAAATCAGATTAACCTTAGCTCGATCCACTTGGATACCTTTCTCCGAAATTGAGTGTCCCAGGACAATTCCCTCAGGCACCATGAAATGGCTCTTTTCCCAGGAAAGAACCAAATTCACATCGAT